>JARQOD010000003.1:39854948-39913113 GCA_033576555.1 Oophaga sylvatica | reverse complement strand
TGGATTTGACCAGAATACAAAAAGCAGAAAAAAGGTAGTGTATCAGAAGATACCAGGTGTATATAGTGTAGGGGAAAATTTCAATCTCTGTATATATTTCCAGAGTCACACACAGATGCTCTCTCAGTATGGATTTGATCGTAATACAAAAGGCAGAAAAAAGGTACTGTATCAGAAGATACCAGGAGTATATAGTATAGGGGAAAATTTAAAAATGTAAATCTCCGTATATATTTCCGGAGTCACACAGACGCTCACTCAGTATGGAATTGACCAGAATACAAAAAAACAGAAAAAAGGTACTGTATCAGAAGATACCAGGTGTATATAGTGTAGGGGAAAATTTCAATTTCCATATATATTTCCGGAGTCACACACAGACGCTCTCTCAGTATGGATTTGACCTTAATACAAAAGGCAGAAAAAAGGTACTGTATCAGAAGATACCAGGTGTATATAGTACAGGGAAAAATTTCAATCTCTGTATATATTTCCGGAGTCACACAGATAGTCAGCATGTATTTGTCCATGATACCAGCCGGTACACGGTAGTGTGTGAGGAGCGTACAGCTCTATACGGTGTGGGAAAAAATGAACGCTCGGTAACTGTGCAGAAAAAAATAATAAAAGTATTAGTGCTGTGTAAAAAGCAGTCTGCACAGCAGTGTAGCAATACAGCTAGCAGGCAGCCTAATAAACAGCGCTGCTGCACACAAGAAAATCCTCCCCTGTCACTGGCAGGCAGCCTAATATCCACCGCGGCTGCACACAAGAAAATCCTCCCCTGTCACTGCACACTAACTGTACAGCACAATTGCTATCAGCACAAGCACATAAGAACTTCTCTTTCCAGCCCTAACTCTCTCCCTACTAATAAACAGCGTCAGCAACCTCTCCTTACTGCTAAGATTGGCAGAAGTAAAATGGCGGTCGGTGGTCAGGGCTTTTATAGACACTATGACGCCCCCCAAAGCAAGCCAATCACTGCAATGCCCTTCTCTAAGATGATGGTGGACGCTGCCCATGTCATCTCGTTGCCAACAGTGTACGTCCTTGCTCATTGGCTGAAAAAAGGCGCCTGCAAGCATTATGGGAAAACCGACTGTGGCACTTGTTTTGCCGAACGCATGGCCGAATTCAAGCTATGGTTGGGTTTCGCTCGGCAAAACCAGACTTTGGCGAAAGTCGGCGACTTTTGAATCAGACCGACCTGTTTCGCTCAACTCTAATGACGACTCTTTGTTTCCTGTTATTTAGCCAATTCCTTACCCATCTGCATATAGTTTCCCCCAGTCCCTGCTTCTATAGCTTCAGTATAAGGCTGTTATGTGGAACAGTAACAGATGCCTTTATAAAGTCCAGATAAATCAGCTGCATAACCAACATTATTATTATTATTATTTTTACCACATTATTATTATTACATCCAGATTTGAATTTACCACCTCATAAAACCCAACATGATGGTTAGATACCATGTATGTGTGCTTTTTTTGTTTTCTTTTATTTTTTACTGTGTTCAATAGTAAAAAAAAACAAACACATTCACATACTCAAACAGCTAATCCCCAATGCCCTCGATCTCCTGCAAAAATAAAATAACACAACACAAATATTTCCTGTTCCAATGTAATCCATTTAATAACGAGTGTCCTACGATGATCTCCCATGTAGAGCGGTCACATCAGGAGATGTGACCGCTCTACAGAGGCCTCCCGTGATACAGTGACAGGAGGCATCACTCCTCCGCCTAGAGGTCACCAGAGTTCGTTGTTATGATTTGGTAACTGAGGAGAGCAAGCAAAAAGGAAATACACCAGAGCAGTTGGAAACTATGAGATTGCAGTACCCTGACTAACCACCACAACTAGAGGCAGCCGTGGAGCGTTCCTACGTTGGTCCTAGACGCCTCGTCACAGCCTGAGAAACTAACTACACCTAAAGATAGAAAGAGGAAAGCTATCTGCACCGGAGCAGATCCCCAAAGAACATAGAAAGCCCCCAAACATGTAATGGCGGTTAGACAAGAAGAAATACTGACACAGACAGAAAATAGTATGAGCAAACGTTTGGGCCCAAACTTACTAAATAGAAAAGGATAGGAAGGGCACTTACTGCAATCCCAAAAAACCCTGAAAAACACCAACTCTACTAATTTCAAAAACACCTGATATCACACGACCTCTACCACCTAAATTAGTTCTCTGGTGTAACCAAAAACAAAACAGCAGCCACTGAAAAAAAACAAATGTACAAACATCAGTGGCTGAACTGAACTGAGAGGGCAAAAACCCCCAGAGGGGACCCTGAAGGCCCCACAGAAGTGCAGGACAAAATGCAAAAATCAAGCACAAAAACAAAAGAAGAAAATGTCTTATCTGTTAGCAGGAGATTCAGACACGACACAGCAGGCTACCAAGGAAACAAGAATCAAGGATTGAGACCAGAACAATTGATCACCGGCAACCCTGATGGGAAGGCGACTACCTTATATAAGACCAGTCAGTAACACCTGATTCCCAATCCTCACAATCTTCACTGGACAGTCCAGTACCGTTTGTAACCACCAGAGGGAGCTTCTGCTCAGAACTCATTTCCAGCCTATTCACAACAGTACCCCCCCCTTGAGGAGGGGTCACTGAACCCTCATTTGAGCAACCAGGTCGGTCAGGATGAGTTCTATGATACGCACGGATGAGTCTCCTAGCATGGATGTCCGAAGCAAACACCCAAGAATTGTCTTCCTGACCATAACCTCTCCATTTAACCAAATACTGGAGTTTCCGTCTAGAAAAACGAGAATTCAATATTTTCTCAACCACATACTCCAGATTGCCCTCAACCAAAACAGGGTCAGGAGGCACAGTAGTAGGAACCACTGGCTCAACAAACCTCTTCAACAAGGACTTGTGGAACACGTTATGGATCTTAAATGTCCCTGGAAGAAGCAAACGAAAAGAAACAGGATTAAGAATCTCCATGATCTTATAAGGTCCAATGAACCTAGGCTTAAATTTAGGAGATGCCACTCTCATAGGAATATTTCTTGAGGACAACCAGACCAAGTCCCCCACTTTAAACCGAGGACCATCAGTCCTATGCCGGTTAGCAAACCGCTGGGCCCTCTCCTGAGAGAGGACAACCTCTCCACTACCTGGTCCCAAATCTGTTGCATATGCTCCACAACACCTGGACAGACAGAAGCCTCCGTCTGTCCTGAAGAAAATCGAGGATGAAACCCAGAATTACAGAAAAATGGAGACATCAAAGTGGCAGAGCTAGCCCTATTAAGAGCAAACTCAGCCAAAGGCAAAAAAGTCATCCTGATCAGCAGACACAAAGCATCTTAGATAAGTCTCCAATGTCTGGTTTGTTCTCTCAGTTTGACCATTGGTCTGAGGATGAAACGCCGAGGAGAAAGACAATTGAACACCAATTTTAGAACAAAAGGTCCTCCAAAATCTGGAAACAAACTGGACTCCTCTGTCAGACACAATGTTCTCAGGAATGCCGTGTAAACGAACCACGTGCTGAAGGAACAAAGGCACCAATTCAGAGGAGGAAGGCAACTTAGGTAATGGCACAAGATGTATCATCTTGGAAAACCTATCGCAAATCACCCAGATGACGGTCATTCTCTGAGAAACAGGGAGGTCGGAAATGAAATCCATAGAGATATGGGTCCATGGTCTCTTGGGCACAGGTAATGGCATCAACAAACCACTAGAACGAGAGCAAGGCTTGGAGCGAAAGCAAGTCCCGCAGGACTGCACAAACTCCCTGACATCACGAGACAAGGTAGACCACCAAAAGGACCGACTAACCAAGTCTCTGGTACCAAAAATTCCGGGATGACCGGCCAACGTGGAACAATGAATCTCAGACATCACACTCTTCTTCCAATGGTCCGGGACAAACAATTTCCCAACAGGGCAGCGCTCGGGCTTATCCTCCTGACACCCCTCCAGAGCCAGTCTCAAATTGGGCGAGATGGCGGAAAGAACTACACCATCTTTCAAAATAACAGAAGGATCAGATAACTCAGGAGAGTCCGCCAGGAAACTCCTCGAGAGGGCATCCGCCTTAACATTCTTAGTGCCAGGAAGAAATGAAACCACAAAATTAAAACGTGTGAAAAACAAGGCCCACCTGGCCTGTCTAGGATTAAGTCGCTTGGCAGATTCCAGATAAACTAGATTCTTATGGTCCGTAAGGACCACCACCTGATGTTTGGCTCCCTCCAGCCAATGTCTCCACTCTTCAAAAGCCCACTTCATGGCTAATAACTCCCGATTACCCACGTCATAATTACGTTCAGAGGGAGAAAATTTTCGAGAGAAAAAGGCACAAGGGTTACTTTTAGAGGTCTCTGGATCTCTTTGGGACAAAACGGCACCTGCCCCAATTTCAGAGGCATCAACCTCCACCTGAAATGGTAGAGAAACATCAGGCTGCCGTAGAACAGGAGCAGAAGTGAATCTCTGCTTAAGTTCCTGAAATGCAGAGACTGCCTCAGGAGGCCAATTCACCACATCAGAACCCTTCTTGGTCAAATCAGTTAATGGTTTAACAATAACAGAGAAATTACCAATAAATTTACGATAAAAATTGGCAAAACCCAAGAATCTTTGAAGAGCCTTTAATGAAGTAGGCTGGACCCAATCACAGATGGCCTGAACCTTGACCGGGTCCATTTCAATAACAGATGGGGACAAAATGAATCCCAGAAATGAGATCCTCTGAACGCCAAAAAGACACTTTGATCCCTTCACATACAGAGCATTCTCTCTCAAAATCTGGAACACAGTCCGAACATGTTTTACATGAGAGTCCCAGTCATTGGAAAAAATCAAGATATCATCCAAATAAACAATCAGAAATTTATCCACAAAATCCCTGAAAATGTCATTCATGAAGGACTGGAAGACAGAAGGAGCATTAGTGAGCCCAAAGGGCATCACAAGTTACTCAAAATGCCCTTCAGGGGTATTAAATGCCGTCTTCCATTCATCCCCGTGCTTAATGCGAATAAGGTTATATGCCCCCGAGGTCAAGCTTAGTAAACCAAGTAGCGTTTTTCACCCTGGAAAACAGATCAGAGATCAAGGGTAAAGGATATTGATATTTCACAGTAATATTGTTCAAGAGACGATAATCAATACACGGCCTTAATGAACCATCCTTTTTGGCCAATGTACAGCAGCAAAAAAATGGGGATGTAAAACTTAACATTTAATGAACCTAATGTTAAAAAGGGGACACACAGACAATTACCATCCTCCAAACAAACAGTGAGGATACATGATATAATCAGAGAGTAAAGTCCAATAGGGACTACAAAATATAGGAGATATAAATATAAACCAGACAACTTATAGTTTGCTCTGCACTGCAAGAGCAAAAAATTGACTAACTAAATGCAAGTGTAAGCATCGCTTATTTGTAAGTCATTTGTCTGAAACTAACGTGTGTGAGACAGTATGTATAAAAGGAATGATCTCACCCATTTGAATGGAGATATGCGCTCCAAAATTCATCTCCTAATAAAGTATGCATCTGGTCATTTCCAGAGTAGATAAGGCCCTTTCCCAACGCGTTTCCTCCTTTCAGGATTCATCAGGGGATATGGCGACTAGAGACATCTATATCAAATGCATTGCTCTCATGAGGAGAAAAAACATATAACTCCTCCTTATATCAATTAATAAGACACTCCCACCACCATTCAAACCAATCAGTGCAAAACAAAATAATGAATCACCAATAAAACGTGATGTGCATGGTTTAAAAATACATGCCTGTTTAATGAGCTCATAATCTTGTTGAAACGCACGCCACATATTACGAAATGCATATAGCGATCTCACCGTTTGCCAAATAGTGATCGCGCGCCGTATATTAGTGGCGCATGCGCAGTTAGTGACTTCCGGTAATCGCATTCATTGGACATCCGGTCTAGTGAGACTACGTCATTGGCGTCCCACTCTGTGATGTAAAAACCACCGCACGCATGCGTGATACAAATTAAGTGGCTTATGGTGTATAAATTCAGATCGCACATTTCAAGAAGCAACACAGAACGCAAAATTGTGTTGTGTCCTATATTGGGACGTTAAATTAAATCGCAAATTGCGACGAAGGTATAACGCTATTATAAAAGTTATGTCACTGCACAACAGAAGCATCAAAATACAAATATATTGCGTCCCTAATGGCGTCATTAAATATTATTTTAACCAGCATCACTTATTGCGACCAAAATCATGCCATCTTAAGTGACATTCAATAGTTCACCAAAATCTGATATTAACCATATAGAAACATAAGAAAGGGCGCGCAAGATCATTTTAACTCATTTTAACTCATTCAATACCGTTATTAACACAGACATAGTATACAAATCCCCAAACGAAGAAAATTGGAGATTAGTCCTCTCGCACTAAGAGGTAAATCGAAAAAATATATTAAAGGAGCATCCACATGGGGTGTCCCATGGTACTCCAATCCAGAATATAGATATGGAGAAGAAGGAATATCCTTCTATATAGAAAAAATAATAATAATTGCGTTCTGTGTTGCTTCTTGAAATGTGCGATCTGAATGCGATCTAGACCGGATGTCCAATGAATGCGATTACCGGAAGTCACTAACTGCGCATGCGCCACTAATATACGGCGCGCGATCACTATTTGGCAAACGGTGGATCGCTATATGCATTTCGTAATATGTGGCGTGCGTTTCAACAAGATTATGAGCTCATTAAACAGGCATGTATTTTTAAACCATGCACATCACGTTTTATTGGTGATTCATTATTTTGTTTTGCACTGATTGGTTTGAATGGTGGTGGGAGTGTCTTATTAATTGATATAAGGAGGAGTTATATGTTTTTTCTCCTCATGAGAGCAATGCATTTGATATAGATGTCTCTAGTCGCCATATCCCCTGATGAATCCTGAAAGGAGGAAACGCGTTGGGAAAGGGCCTTATCTACTCTGGAAATGACCAGATGCATACTTTATTAGGAGATGAATTTTGGAGCGCATATCTCCATTCAAATGGGTGAGATCATTCCTTTTATACATACTGTCTCACACACGTTAGTTTCAGACAAATGACTTACAAATAAGCGATGCTTACACTTGCATTTAGTTAGTCAATTTTTTGCTCTTGCAGTGCAGAGCAAACTATAAGTTGTCTGGTTTATATTTATATCTCCTATATTTTGTAGTCCCTATTGGACTTTACTCTCTGATTATATCATGTATCCTCACTGTTTGTTTGGAGGATGGTAATTGTCTGTGTGTCCCCTTTTTAACATTAGGTTCATTAAATGTTAAGTTTTACATCCCCATTTTTTTGCTGCTGTACATTGAAACACATTTTGGGGTATATCTCTATTATATTGCTTTATTGATCCTTTTTGGCCACAAAGAAAAAACCGGCACCCAAGGGTGAAGAGGATGGTCTGATATGACCCTTCTCCAATGACTCCTTGATATAAGACCGCATAGCGTCATGTTCAGGTACAGACAAGTTAAAAAGGCGACCTTTAGGGAATTTACTACCAGGCACTAATTCAATAGCGCAGTCATAGCTCCTATGGGGAGGCAAGGATGCAGATTTACTTTCGCTAAATACATCAGAAAAATCAATCAAAAAGTCAGGAACATCCTGAGCCTGGGGGGAGGCAGAAAAAACAGGAGTGTTGGTATTAACACATTGGCAGCCCCAACTGGTAACAGACACAGATTTCCAATCCAAAACAGGATTATGAGACTGTAACCAAGGGAAACCCAGTACGATAATGTCATGCAGATTATACAGAACCAAAAATTTGCAACTCTCCTGATGATCAGGTTCTACCCTCATTATCACCTGAGTAGAGAACTGAGGTTTATTCTCAGCCAAAGGGGTAGAATCGATCCCCAGTAGGGGAATAGACTTTCGTAGGGGTATCAAGGGAAACCCACAACGTTTAGCAAAATCAAAATCCATCAGGTTAATAGCTGCTCCAGAATCAACAAAAGCCTGTGCAGAAAATGAGGACAGAGAGCATATCAGGGTCACAGTTAATAAAAACTTAGTCTGAACACTACCCAAGACAACTGAGCGTGCAAAACGTCTTCCCGCTTAGGGCAGACTGAAATAGCATGAGAGGCATCACCACAGTAGAAACATAACCCATTGCGCTTTCGAAATTCATGACGCTGTGCCCCAGAAACCACTCTATCACACTGCATGGATTCAGAAGCAGGTTCACAAGGCAACATTATTCCACGCATACCTTTCCGCTCACGCAAACGTCTGTCAATTTGAATCGCTAATGACATAGAATCATTGAGACCAGAGGGAACAGGGAATCCCACTATAACATCCTTTACATTATCTGACAGTCCCTTCCGAAAAAGAGCTGCCAAAGCGTCGTCATTCCATTTGGTCAGGACTGCCCACTTACGGAATCTCTGACAGTATAACTCAGCGTCCTCAAGCCCCTGACTTAATGCCAACAAAGTTTTTTCAGCTTGATCAGTGACATTAGGCTCATCGTACAATAACCCCAAAGCCTGAAAAAACGCATCAACATCACTCAAAACAGGATCCCAGGTGTCAGGGAAAAAGCCCAATCCTGAGGGTCGCCGCGCAGGAGAGAGATGACAATTTGAACCTGCTGCGCTGCGTTCCCTGAGGACTTAGATTTTAAGGCAAAAAACAATTTACAGTTATTTTTGAAATTCAGAAATTTAGCTCGATCCCTAAAAACAAATCTGGCATGGGAATCCTAGGTTCCACAACAGGCAACCTAGCAAGATAGGTAGCAATACTCCGAACTTCAGTGGCAAGCTGATCCACACGGCCAGACAACTGTGCAAACTCCATTGAGAGAGAAAAAAATCCTCCTCAGCACCCAGAGATACAGAGGGAAAAAAAAATGCAACAAACAGAAAAAAAAAAAAAAAAAATCTGACAACTTTTTTTTCTTTCCACAATATTTTTCCCTTCTGTGAGTACCATATAATTTTCAGTTTTGGCCGGTGATACTGTTATGATTTGGTAACTGAGGAGAGCAGGCAAAAAGGAAATACACCAGAGCAGTTGGAAACTATGAGATTGCAGTACACTGACTAACCACCACAACTAGAGGCAGCCGTGGAGCGTTCCTACGTTGGTCCTAGACGCCTCGTCACAGCCTGAGAAACTAACTACACCTAAAGATAGAAAGAGGAAAGCTATCTGCCCCGGAGCAGATCCCCAAAGAACATAGAAAGCCCCCAAACATGTAATGGCGGTTAGACAAAAAGAAATACTGACACAGACAGAAAATAGTATGAGCAAACGTTGGGGCCCAAACTTACTAAATAGAAAAGGATAGGAAGGGCACTTACTGCAATCCCAAAAAACCCTGAAAAGCACCAACTCTACTAATTTCAAAAACACCTGAGATCACACGACCTCTACCACCTAAATTAGTTCTCTGGTGTAACCAAAAACAAAACAGCAGCCACTGAAAAAACTGGAAAAAGCAAAAGTACAAACATCAGTGGCTGAACTGAACTGAGAGGGCAAAAGCCCCCAGAGGGGACCCTGAAGGCCCCCACAGAAATGCAGGACAAAATGCAAAAATCAAGCACAAAAACAAGAAGAAAATGTCTTATCTGTTAGCAGGAGATTCAGACACGACACAGCAGGCTACCAAGGAAACAGGAATCAAGGATTGAGACCAGAACAATTGATCACCGGCAACCCTGATGGGAAGGCGACTCCCTTATATAAGACCAGTCAGTAACACCTGATTCCCAATCCTCACAATCTTCACTGGACAGTCCAGTACTGTTTGTAACCACCAGAGGGAGCTTCTGCTCAGAACTCATTTCCAGCCTATTCACAACAGTTCGTCCTGTCACTTGCTGCACAGCTGCATGAGAAAATTCTACGGCAACAGAAAGTAAATCTCCGAGCACTTATAAATACTCGGAGACCACCCAAGCAACAAGTATACTCGCTCATCACTATTCTTCACCAAAAATTTACATTTGGTATCTTTATGTTTGAAGCATATGTGGGAAAAGGTTGAAAAGTTCCAGGGAGCCGAATACTATTGCAAGGCACTGTATCTGATTTAAAGGCTTAAATATTAAAAGTTTGAAAACTGCTACATTTTCAAATTTTTCTCCAAAATACTGACCAATAATTACCCCTGACCTAAAGTACAATGTGTCACAGAAAAACACTCAGCATATTTTGGAAACATTGAGGCATTTCAGTTATTACCAACTAACGTGACACTGGTCAGAATGGTAACAATTTGTCCTGGTCAGGAAAGTCAAAGCGGGATTGAAGGGGTTGAAAAAAAGAAAATAGCAATTTTTTTTTATGTATAACCCCTTAATGACCACCAATACCAAAATAAGAGAATAGCATCCGCATGCAGGTGACAATCCAGAAGCTGTAAGCTGTACACTGTAGCTGACAACTTGCTGCATCAGCCGCAATCAGTGTTGGCACCGACCATGGTCGTTTAACCCCTTAAATGCTGCTGTCAATAGTGACTACCTAAGTGGTTAACAGAGTGTGGGGGGCTCCCTCTTTAACCCCATCGTCACCCTGAGAATATGATTGTGTGGTCCTGGTGTTTCCCATGCCAATTCACGGCCAAATAATGGCCTTAAAGTCTTCCGGCTACAGGGGCCTGTTCAGAAGTTAGCGAAATTTAGATGGCAAAACATATTTCTTTATTCCTGCCATAACACTTTGCATTAATTCCTGAAAAGCACCTGAAGGGTTAATGAACTATCTGAAAGCAATTTTTGAATACATTGAAGGGTGCGGTTTTTAAAATGGTATCGCTTTTGGGGGGTTTCCCAATATATAGGACCCTCAAAATTACTTTGAAACTGAACAGGTCCCTAAAAAATAAGTTTTGTAAATTTCCTTAAAAAAAATGAAAAATGGCTGTTACATTTTTAAACCTTCTAAAATTATAACAAAATAAAAGAACATTTTACACAAGGTGCTGATGTAAAGCAGACGTGTGAGAAATATTACTTAGTCATACCACACAGAAACATTAACCCCTTAATCCCATCCGACGTACTATTCCGTCCATGTGACCCTGGACCTTATTCCCATGGACGGAATAGTACGTCACATGCTATCAGCTGCGCTCCTGGGGGTAGCGCAGCTGATCGCGGCCGGGTGTCAGCTGATTATCACAGCTGACACCTGGCACTATGTGCCAGGAGCGGCAACGGACCGCTCCCGGCACATTAACCCCTGGCACACCACGATCAAACATGATCGCGGTGTACCGGGGGCACAGGGAAGCATCGCGCAGGGTGGGGGCTCCCTGCGTGCTTCCTGAGACCCTCAGAACAGCGCGATGTGATGAGGCCTTCCTCCCTGCAAGACCCCGGATCCAAGAAGGCCGCCGGGTCCTGCAGGGAGGCGGCTTCCTCAGTGCCTGCTAAGAGCAGGCGCTGAGAAAGCCAGCAGCAGTGCCTGTGAGATCGCTGGTCTCACAGAGTGCTGTGCACAATGTCAGACCAGAGATCTGGTATTATACAGTAATGTCCCACCCTGGGACAAAGTAAAAAAGTTAAAAAAAAATGAAAATTACATGTGTAAAAAAAAAATTTCAAAATAAAGGAAAAAAAAAATTCCCCAATAAATACATTTCTTCATGTAAATAAAAAAACAAAACAATAAAAGTACACATATTTGGTATCGCAGGGTCCGTAACGACCCACCCTATAGAACTGTCCCACTAGTTAACCCCTTTAGTAAACCCCTTAAAAAAAAAAAAAAAAAAAAAAAAAAAACAAAGCAAAAAAATCAATGCTTTATCATCATACCGCTCAACAAAAAGTGGAATAACACGCGATCAAAAAGACGGATATAAATAAACATGGTACCGCTGAAAACGTCATGTTGTCCCGCAAAAAACGAGCCGCCATACAGCATCATCAGCGAAAAAATAAAAAAGTTATAGCTCGCAGAATAAAGCGATGCTAAAATAATTATTTTTTATAAAAAATAGTTTTTATTGTATAAAAGCGCCAAAACATAAAAAAAATGATATAAATGAGGTATCGCCATAATCGTACTAACCCGAAGAATAAAACTGCTTTATCAATTTTACTACACGCAGAACGGTATAAACGCCCCCCAAAAGAAATTAATGAATTGCTGATTTTTGTTCATTCTAACCTCCCAAAAATCGAAATAAAAAGCGATCAAAAAATGTCACATGCTCAAAAATGGTACCAATAAAAATGTCACCTCGTCCCGCAAAAATAAGACCTCACATGACTCTGTGTGCCAAAATATGCAAAAATTATAGCTCTCAAAATGTGGTGATGCAAACATTTTTTTGCAATAAAAAGCGTCTTTTAGCGTGACAGCTGCCAATCATAAAAACCCGTTATAAATAGTAAATCAAACCCCCCTTTATCACACCCTTAGTTAGGGAAAAATAATAAAACTAAAAAAATGTATTTATTTCCATTTTACCATTAGGGTTGAAGCTAAAGTTAGGGATAGGGTTGGGGCTAAAGTTAGGATTAGGGTGGTTGGGATTAGGGTTAGGTTTGTGGTTAGGGTTATGGCTAGGGTTGGGACTAGGGTTAGGGGTGTGTTGGGGTTAGGGTTGGAGTTAGAATTGGGGGGTTTCCACTGTTTAGGCACATCAGGGGCTCTCCAAATGTGACATGGCATCTGATCTCAATTCCAGCCAATTCTGCGTTGAAAAAGTCAAACGGTGCTCCTTCATTTCTGAGCTCTGACATGCGCCCAAACAGTAGTTTACCCCCACATATGGGGTATCAGCGTACTCAGGACAAATTGCAAAATAACTCTTGGGGCCCAATTTCTTATGTTGCCCTTGGGAAAATAAAAAATTGGGGGCAAAAATATCATTTTTGTAAAAAGAAAAAAAAATGATTTTTTTTGTTTTTACGGCTGTACATCTAGATAAGTTCCTTGTCACTACTTCCCTTCTGAGCCCCGACGTGTGCCCATACAGTAGTTTTCTCCCACATATGGGGTATCAGTGTACTCAGGACAAATTGGACAACAACTTTTGAGGTCCAATGTCTCCTGTTACTCTAGGGAAAATAAAAAGTTGGGGACTAAAAGATCATGTTTGTGGAAAAAATATGATTTTTTTTCTTTTCATACTTTGGCGTTATAAACTTTAGTGAAACACCTGGGGGTTCAAAGGCCTCACCACACATCTAGATAAGTTCCTTGAGGGGTCTAGTTTCCAAAATGGTGTCATTTGTGGGGGGTTTCCACTGTGTAGGCACATCAGGAGCTCTCCAAACACGACATGGCGTCAAAGCCAATTCTGCGTTGAAAAAGTCAAACAGCGCTCCTTCCCTTCCGAGCTCTGCCATGCACCTAAACAGTGGTTTACCCCCACATATGGGGTATCAGCGTACTCAGGACAAATTGCACAATAACTGTTGGGGTCTTGGTACCCTTGGGAAAATAAAAATTGGGGTGAAAAGATCATTTTGTGGAAAAAAATATGATTTTTTAATTTTACGGCTCTACGTTATAAACTTGTGTGAAGCACTTGGGGGTTCAAATTGCTCACCACAGATCTAGATAAGTTCCTTAGGGGGCCTAGTTTCCAAAATGGGGTGACTTGTGGGGGGTTTCCACTGTTTAGGCACATCAGGGGCTCTCCAAATGCAACATGGCGTCCAATCTCAATTCCAGCCAATTTTGGTTGGAACAAGTCAAATGGTGCTCCTTCCATTCAGAGCTCTGCCGTGCGCCCAAACAGTGGTTCCCCCCACATATGGGGTATCAGCGTACTCAGGACAAACTGGACAGCAACTTTTGTGGTCCAATTTTCTCTGTTACCCTTCGGAAAATAAAAAATTGGTGACTAAAAGATAATTTTTGTGGGAAAAAAATAGGATTTTTTATTTTCATGCCTGGGCATTATAAACTTGTGTGAAGCACTTGGGGGTTCAAAGTGCTCACCACAGATCTAGATAAGTTCCTTAGGGGGTCTAGTTTCCAAAATGCGGTCACGTGTGGGGGGTTTCCACTGTTTAGGCACATCTGGGGCACTGCAAACGGAACATGACACCCATCAACGTCTGAATTCCAAAACGATATTACTTCCTTTCCAAGCCCTGCCGTGCGACCAAACAGTTCCCCCCCCCACATATGGGGTATAGAGTACTCAGGACAAATTGGACAACTTTTGGGGTCCAATTTCCTAGGGAAAAAATCAAAAATTTGGTACTAAAAAATCATTTTTGTGGAAAATTGTTTTTTTTTTTCACACCCAGGCATTATAAACTTTTGTGAAACACTTGGGGGTTCAAAGCGCTCACAACAGATCTATATAAGTTCCATAGGGGGTCTAGTTTCCAAAATGGTGTCACTTGTGGGAGGTTTCCACTGTTTAGGCGCATCAGGGGCTCTCCAAACGCGACATGGCGTCCAATCTCAATTCCAGCCAATTTTGGTTTGTGGAAAAAATATGATTTTTTTCTTTTCATACTTTGGCGTTATAAACTTTAGTGAAACACCTGGGGGTTCAAAGGCCTCACCACACATCTAGAAAAGTTCCTTGAGGGGTCTAGTTTCCAAAATGGTGTCATTTGTGGGGGGTTTCGACTGTATAGGCACATCAGGAGCTCTCCAAACACGACATGGCGTCCAGCCAATTCTGCGTTGAAAAAGTCAAACGGTGCTCCTTCCCTTACGAGCTCTGCCGTGTGCCCAAACAGTGGTTTTCCCCAACATATGGGGTATTGGTGTACTCAAGAGAAATTGCACAACAACTTTATCTGCCCATTTTCTCCTTTTACACTTGTGAAAATAAAAAAAAGTTTGTAAAAGATCATTTTTGTGACTAAAAAGTTAAATGTTCATTTTTTCCTTCCACGTTACTTCAGCTCCTGTGAAGCACCTGAAGGGTTAATAGACTTCTTGAATGTGGTTTTGAGCACCTTGAGGGGTGCAGTTTTTAGAATGGTGTCACTTTTGGGTATTTTCTGCCATATAGACCCCTCAAAGTGACTTCAAATGTGAGGTGGTCCCTTAAAAAAATGGTTTTGTAAATTTTGTTGTAAAAATGAGAAATCGCTGGTCAACTTTTAACCCTTATAATTTCCTAACAAAAAAAAAATTTTGGTTCCAAAATTGTGCTGATGTAAAGTAGACATGTGGGAAATGTTATTTAGTAACTATTTTGTGCGACATATTTCTCTGTTTTAACCCCTCTCTGACATTAGACGTACTATCTCGTCCATGAAACCCATGCCAATCTGACCATGGACGGGATAGCACGTCATAGGCGATTAGCTGCGCTCCCGGAGGGAGCGCAGCTAATTGCCGCCGGGTGTCAGCTGATTATCACAGCTGACACCCGTGACTGTGTGTCAGGAGCGCAAGTATTCAAGCAGCTGACAGCACTCGGGAGTTAGCACGGATGCACGTTCAGGCGTTCAAGGATCCAAATGAACAACAGTCCAACGAAAAAATAGGAACAGCATCCAATCCAGGTGAAGTATAACAAGTCTTTATTCAGCCACCATAAAATACGACGTTTCGGCCATTTTCAGGCCTTTATCAAGTATACAAAAACAGGCAAAATGGTGTCCTTAAATGGTGTGGAGGAGCCAATCACCATCCAGGAACCGCCCATAATACAAATAGACATATATACAGAATATACAACGATAATTAATTTAAAACAGTGATCAAAGGTCAAAATAGTGACATCATAGAAAAATACAACAATGTTATAATTGTGCATGTAATATGCTGTAGATTACCCCATATAAACAATATCACCATTTAGTCTGCCAATCGATGATCTATTACTGCACACTCCCATTCTGGTGCTGCACCAATCATGTACTCACTAGCAGCAGCGTCCTCCATATCCAATCAGTGTCAGTTCAGCAGCGCTTAGTCAGAGCACTTGTCCAATAGCCCACAGGATAACAAATCGGGAGGCACACCTAACTCACTCCCCACTGTGTAGGTAAACAAAGGCACATGTTCAGAAGTCATCATAGCAAACGCCCAGTGGATCATGTGAACACCAGCGTCATCAGACACCCAGTCACATGACCGCAAGCATCATCCGAGGTCTAATCACATGATAGTCCCATCATAAGCCTCTATTCCAGGCTGAAAACACTAAAATAGCGCGCGATCACCGGCATCATCCGACACCTGAAAAAAGAACACGCATGCACAATAAACTCTATCGTTATTTATACTACTCCAGATATGTCATCAGAAAACCTGCAGGTCACATAATCGTCAGTATTGGCATACTGTAAGCAAGAGACCGCACATGCGGATCTATATAGAATGGAAGATTAACAATATAGCAAACGCCTAAAGAAATATATATAATATCTACAAAATAAATGATGTCATCAGGAACCATTAAGTCACCACTTGCTCCGATCACTCCAGATAATAATCCTACGAAAACAACAAACATAAGTAAAATATATATCTAAAAACAAACACAGAATATAGATGCAAAAATTACCTAGCACAAATATGCAAATTATATTCGATATTCAACCCCTTTGGTTGCAATGTCTCCAAAACGGAGATCCACCGGAGTTCTTTCTGTTTAAGCAACTTAATCCTGTCGCCACCTCTCCTAAGGGGTGGAACCCCGTCAATAACCCTAAATCTCAACTGACTAACCAAGTGTCCACATTCTACAAAGTGCTTAGATACCGGCAGTTCCATCATCTTCGTCCTGATAGTACTTTTGTGTTTACTTATTCTAGCCTTAACCTCCATCGTTGTCTCGCCTATGTACATGAGTCCACACGGACACACGAGCATATAGATTACAAAGCTAGATGTACAAGAGTACCGTTCCTGGATACGAAAGCGGGTTGAATATCGAATATAATTATCTGGAGTGATCGGAGCAAGTGGTGACTTAATGGTTCCTGATGACATCATTTATTTTGTAGATATTATATATATTACTTTAGGCGTTTGCTATATTGTTAATCTTCCACTCTATATAGATCCGCATGTGCGGTCTCTTGCTTACATTATGCCAATACTGACGATTATGTGACCTGCAGGTTTTCTGATGACATATCTGGAGTAGTATAAATAACGATAGAGTTTATTGTGCATGCGTGTTCTTTTTTCAGGTGTCGGATGATGCCGGTGATCGCGCGCTATTTTAGTGTTTTCAGCCTGGAATAGAGGCTTATGATGGGACTATCATGTGATTAGACCTCGGATGATGCTTGCGGTCATGTGACTGGGTGTCTGATGACGCTGGTGTTCACATGATCCACTGGGCGTTTGCTATGATGACTTCTGAACATGTGCCTTTGTTTACCTACACAGTGGGGAGTGAGTTAGGTGTGCCTCCAGATTTGTTATCCTGTGGGCTATTGGACAAGTGCTCTGACTAAGCGCTGCTGAACTGACACTGATTGGATATGGAGGACGCTGCTGCTAGTGAGTACATGATTGGTGCAGCACCAGAATGGGAGTGTGCAGTAACAGATCATCGATTGGCAGACTAAATGGTGATATTGTTAATATGGAGTAATCTATGGCATATTATATGCACAATTATAACACTGCTGTATTTTTCTATGATGTCACTATTCTGAGCTCTGATCACTGTTTTAAATTAATTATCGTTGTATATTCTGTATATATGTCTATTTGTATTATGGGCGGTTCCTGGATGGTGATTGGCTCCTCCACACCATTTAAGGACACCATTTTGCCTGTTTTTGTATACTTGATAAAGGCCTGAAAATGGCCGAAACGTCGTATTTTATGGTGGCTGAATAAAGACTTGTTATACTTCACCTGGATTGGATGCTGTTCCTATTTTTTCGTTGGACTGTTGTTCATTTGGATCCTTGAACGCCTGAACGTGCATCCGTGCTAACTCCCGAGTGCTGTCAGCTGCTTGAATACTTGTGGATTGTGGATCCTGGCAGACGTGCACCGGTCATGGAGACTTTGATACTTGAACCAGAGGTGGGTGAACTGGACAATGCCGCCATATTTTCATACACAGATGAAGATGCTAAAAGAATCCTAGCCAGAACACAGATAGACATGTCTTTTTTGAATAAACCTACCATAGAGACGTTGAATAAGAGATATGAAAATGAGAGGAGAAAATATATCTCACACGAGTTGCATGCCATGACTCTGTGCGAGTATCACAGAGTTCACAGGATACCTCGTGGACTAAGGCCACATCTGCGGCCTACATTACTGGCAGACAATATGCAATTTTGTAATAAATTTGAATCGATCACTAATAAGTATTCATTTGATCTAATGCTTTTGAATATCGAGTTTCTCCACACAGAAATGGTATTGGTGAAGAATAAAATCGATGATTTGGAGAAACAAATGACTATGCAGTTGACAGCACAAGAATGGGACACGTTCAAGAAACACTTGGATGAGAAACTACTGAAATTTCGTGGTGACATTGAGAAAACGAAAAAAACGAAATGGTTTCGTGATGCTGAAGATTACAGGACTGGACACGTTTTTTCTTGGCAGGGTGGAGCACGCAGAACTATCTATAGGAAACCAGATTCCTTTGCACAACCCCGCAGAAGAAGGAGACAGCAAACAAGGGAACAGAAGAGATTCGGTTTTACCACGGCAGAGTCTGATTCCACTGATGATTCCAATTTGTGTGTACCTTCTTCTCATTTTTTAGGGAAAGGAAAAATGGACAATGTGGCAAAAGGAGGCCAAGGAGAGGTGGTAAGAAACACCGGCGACAGAGAAGTGGACAATCAGATGCCGTGCACCTCCCGCAATCTGTCCATGAGAACCCGGAACGAGGGGAAGAAGAGAGCCACATAGAACAGAAGAACTTAGTGGTAAATATTTCATCTTACACACTTACTGATGTGGACTATAATGTATTATCCAAAGGACTGTCGTTTTGCCCTACCAATTATCCAGATTGGTTTAACATTGAATGTGACCTTTTTGCCTTTTTTAGAAGGCTAAGATTAGCAGTATATTTCAATGAGAGTGATGACACACCTATTGCTGCAATTAGTGATGCCCCTAGGGGTTTTGCTTTACATGATTTTGGTCTTTATAACAAAAGTAACTTTCAACCTCCTGTTAAAAATAATTTTGTGGAATCATATATCCAATTGGTTGAAAGGGACATGGCTAGATTGAAACGTGAGGGTGTAGGTCCATTCAAAAGAGGGAATTTAACACACAGCGAGAGACAGGTGTTGGATAGGCTCTCAGGTAACAAAGCTATCACCATCAGGGCAGCCGACAAAGGCGGGGCCCTGGTGGTGATGGATACCCATAAATATAGGGCTGAGATTTGTGGTCAATTGTTGGACACGGCAGTTTATGCTAAGTTGTCTAAAGATCCCACACCTTGTTTTCAAAGTGAATTGAGAATACTGATCAATGAGGCATTATCTAATGGTTTGATAGACCAAAAACTCTCTGATTTTCTTTTGGTGGAGTTTCCAGTGACACCTATTCTGTACACCCTGCCTAAAATCCATAAAAATCTGATGGATCCCCCTGGACGCCCAATTGTGTCTGGGCGGGGCTCTCTATGTGGTAAGGTATCCATTTTTCTAGATAAAGTGTTACGTCATTTTGCTGTTGAGGCCAAATCTTATATCATGGATACTAACCATTTTCTGAGTAAGATTGAGGGTCTGGACATCACAGAGGATACTATTCTCGTTTCGTTTGATGTTGTATCACTGTACACCTCCATTAAACATGAACGTGGTTTGGAGGCTGTTGGTGTGGCGCTGGCGGGCTCTGACATGGCCCCAGGTGGTACACAGCTGGTCCTGGCACTGTTGGAGTTTGTCCTCAAGAAGAATTTTTTTCTTTTTGGGGATGAATTTTTCCTGCAGTTGCGTGGTACCGCCATGGGGTCCAATGTGGCGCCCACTTATGCAAACATCTACATGGCGGTATTCGAGGACCAGCATGTGTACAATTCCATCCACTGGCGCCATGTCAGAGCCTGGTGGCGCTACATTGATGATATCTTTTGTGTTTGGGAGGGGAACATGAATGATCTGGTATCTTTCCATAGTCATCTTAACATGATATTTCCCGAGCTGAAGTTTACAATGACACACTCTTTTGACCAGATTCAATTTCTGGATACTTTAGTGTACAAGCACAGTGGATTGTTATGCACTGATTTGTTTATAAAGGACACAGACAGGAATAGTCTCCTGGTTTTTGATAGTAATCATCCAAGGAAAATGATAGAGTCTCTGCCTTGGAGTCAGATGCTGAGAGTACGTAGGATAGTAAAGGACGAGACTGTATTGGACAGGAGGCTTGATCAGATGTGTGAGAAGTTCATCAGAAGGGGGTATCCTGAGAAGGATCTTAGGAAATTCAAGGAGAAAGCCTTGAAGACAACATTGGAAGATGTGAGAAACAAAACGTATTAAGATTTCCCCTAAAAGAGTCCCTTTTGTTTCTACCTATTGCCCTGTTAGTGGTAAAATAGGAATATCTTGAATAGGCATTGGGGTCTATTACATAGAGGTTTACCGGAAGTAGCTGAATTTGCGCACAAGCCATTACTTTCTTATAGGCGAGGGCGTAATTTGAAAGATAAGTTGGTCAAATCCGACATTGGATCCTCCAAAATATCCAGACAGTTAACTTTGGGCCCTCCGAAAAATGGAAATTTTCCATGTTTGAATTGTGCATGCTGTGGCAATATGATCAAGGGTGACAGTTTTGGCCACTCACGCACGGGTCAACGCTTTCGTATCCAGGAACGGTACTCTTGTACATCTAGCTTTGTAATCTATATGCTCGTGTGTCCGTGTGGACTCATGTACATAGGCGAGACAACGATGGAGGTTAAGGCTAGAATAAGTAAACACAAAAGTACTATCAGGACGAAGATGATGGAACTGCCGGTATCTAAGCACTTTGTAGAATGTGGACACTTGGTTAGTCAGTTGAGATTTAGAGTTATTGACGGGGTTCCACCCCTTAGGAGAGGTGGCGACAGGATTAAGTTGCTTAAACAGAAAGAACTCCGGTGGATCTCCGTTTTGGAGACATTGCAACCAAAGGGGTTGAATATCGAATATAATTTGCATATTTGTGCTAGGTAATTTTTGCATCTATATTCGGTGTTTGTTTTTAGATATATATTTTACTTATGTTTGTTGTTTTCGTAGGATTATTATCTGGAGTGATCGGAGCAAGTGGTGACTTAATGGTTCCTGATGACATCATTTATTTTGTAGATATTATATATATTTCTTTAGGCGTTTGCTATATTGTTAATCTTCCATTCTATATAGATCCGCATGTGCGGTCTCTTGCTTACATTATGCCAATACTGACGGTCATGTGACCTGCAGGTTTTCTGATGACATATCTGGAGTAGTATAAATAACGATAGAGTTTATTGTGCATGCGTGTTCTTTTTTCAGGTGTCGGATGATGCCGGTGATCGCGCGCTATTTTAGTGTTTTCAGCCTGGAATAGAGGCTTATGATGGGACTATCATGTGATTAGACCTCGGATGATGCTTGCGGTCATGTGACTGGGTGTCTGATGACGCTGGTGTTCACATGATCCACTGGGCGTTTGCTATGATGACTTCTGAACATGTGCCTTTGTTTACCTACACAGTGGGGAGTGAGTTAGGTGTGCCTCCCGATTTGTTATCCTGTGGGCTATTGGACAAGTGCTCTGACTAAGCGCTGCTGAACTGACACTGATTGGATATGGAGGACGCTGCTGCTAGTGAGTACATGATTGGTGCAGCACCAGAATGGGAGTGTGCAGTAATAGATCATCGATTGGCAGACTAAATGGTGATATTGTTTATATGGGGTAATCTACAGCATATTACATGCACAATTATAACATTGTTGTATTTTTCTATGATGTCACTATTTTGACCTTTGATCACTGTTTTAAATTAATTATCGTTGTATATTCTGTATATATGTCTATTTGTATTATGGGCGGTTCCTGGATGGTGATTGGCTCCTCCACACCATTTAAGGACACCATTTTGCCTGTTTTTGTATACTTGATAAAGGCCTGAAAATGGCCGAAACGTCGTATTTTATGGTGGCTGAATAAAGACTTGTGTGTCAGGAGCGGTCACAGACCGCTCCCGGCACATTAACCCCTTGCACACCGCGATCAAACATGATCGCGGTGTACTGGGGGCACAGAGGAGGATCGCGCAGGGTGGGGGCTCCCTGCGCGCCCCCCTGAGACCCTCAGAGCAGCGCGATGTGATTGCGCTGTTCTGAGGGCTTCCTCCCTCCCAGGACCCGGATCCAAGATGGCGCCGGGGTCCTGGAGGGAGGCGGCTTCCTCAGTGCCTGCTAAGAACAGGCACTGAGAAGCCTGCATCTATGCCTGTGCGATCGCTGGTGTGACAGAGTGCTGTGCACACTGTCACACCAGCGATCTGATAAAATACAGTGATGTCCCACCCTGGGACAACATAAAAAAAAGTAAAAAAAAATAAAATAAACATGTTTTAAAAAAAAAAACCAAAATAAATATATATTCCCCAATAAATTCATTTCTTCCTGTAAATAAAAAAAAAAAAAAAAAAAAAAAAAAAAAACAATAAAAGTACACATATTTGGTATCGCCGCGTCCGTAACGACCCCCCCTATAAAACTGTACCCCTGGTTAACCCCTTTAGTGAACCCCTTAAAAAAAAAAAAAAAAAACAAAGCAAAAAATCAATGCTTTATCATCATACCGCAGAACAAACAGTGGAATAAAACGCGATCAAAAAGACAGATATAAATAAACATGGTACCGCTGAAAACGTCATCTTGTCCCGCAAAAAACGAGCCACCATACGGCATCATCAGCAAAAAATAAAAAAGTTATAGCTCGCAGAATAAAGCGATGCAAAAAATTATTTTTCATATAAAATTGTTTTTATTCTATAAAAGCGCCAAAACATAAAAAAAATGATAAAAATGAGGTATCGCCGTAATCGTACTGACCCGAAGAATAAAACTGCTTTATCAATTTTACCACACGCGGAACGATAAAAACGCCTCCCCCAAAAGATATTAATGAATTGCTGATTTTTGTTCATTCTAACCTCCCAAAAATCGAAATAAAAAACGATCAAAAAATGTCACGTGCTCAAAAATGGTAACAATAAAAACGTCAACTCGTACCGCAAAAAATAAGACCTCACATGACTCTGTGGGCCAAAATATGCAAAAATTATAGCTCTCAAAATGTGGTGATGCAAAAAACTATTTTTTGCAATAAAAAGCGTCTTTTAGCGTGACAGCTGCCAATCATAAAAACACGCTATAAATAGTAAATCAAACCCCCCTTTATCACCCCCTTAGTTAGGGAAAAATAATAAAATAAAAAAAAATTATTTATTTCCATTTTCCCATTAGGGTTAGGGTTTCGGCTAAAGTTAGAGTTAGGGTTGGCGCTAAAGTTAGGATTAGGGTTAGGGTTGGGATTAGGGGTGTGTTAGGTTTGTGGTTAGGGTTGGGACTAGGGTTAGGGGTGTGTTGGGGTTAGGGTTGGAGTTAGAATTGGGGGGTTTCCGCTGTTTAGGCACATCAGGGCTCTCCAAATGTGACATGGCTCTGATCTCAATTCCAGCCAATTCTGCGTTGAAAAAGTCAAACGGTGCTCCTTCACTTCTGAGCTCTGCCATGCGTCCAAACAGTAGTTTATCCCCACATATGGGGCATCAGCGTACTCTGGACCCCAAGAGTTATTGTGCAATTTGTCCTATTTCTTCTGTTACCCTTGGGAAAATAAAAAAACTGGTGGCAAAAATATCATTTTTGTAAAAAAAAAATGATTTTTTTTTTTTTACGGCTGTGCGTTATAAACTTCTGTGAAGCAGTTCGGGGTTCAAAGTGCTCACCACACATCTAGATAAGTTCCTTTTCGGGTCTATTTGCCAAAATGGGGTCACTTGTGGGGGGTTTCCACTGTTTAGGCAGATCAGGAGCTCTCCAAATGCGACATGACGCCCCCAGACCATTCCATCAAAGTCTGCAATCCAAAACGTCACTACTTCCCTTCTGAGCCCCGACGTGTGCCCATACAGTAGCTTTCGCCCACATATTGGGTATCAGCGTACTCAGGACAAATTGGACAACAACTTTTGGGTTCCAATTTCTTCTGTTACCCTTGTGAAAATAAAATATTGGGGGTGAAAAAATCATTTTTGTAAAAAAAAAAAAAAAAAAAAAAGGATTTTTTATTTTACGGCTGTACGTTATAAACTTTAGTGAAACACCTGGGGGTTCAAAGTTCTCACCACACATCTAGATAAGTTTCTTGAGGGGTCTAGTTTCCAAAATGGTGTCATTTATGGGGGTTTCCACTGTTTAGGCAGATCAGGAGCTCTCCAAACAGTCAGACGGCGCTCCTTCCCTTCCAAACTCTGCCATGCACCCAAACAGTGGTTTACTCCCACATATGGGTTATCAGCGCACTCAGGACAAATTGCACAATAACTTTTGGAGTCTTGTTACCCTTGGAAAAATAAAAATTGGGGTGAAAAGATCATTTTTGTGGAAAAAATATGATTTTTAAATTTTACGGCTCTACGTTATAAACTTGTGTGAAGCACTTGAGGGTTCAAATTGCTCACCAAAGATCTAGATAAGTTCCTTAGGGGGTCTAGTTTTCCAAATGGGGTCATTTGTGGGGGGTTTCCACTGTTTAGGCACATCAGGGGCTCTCCAAATGCAACATGGCATCCAATCTCAATTCCAGCCAATTTTGGTTGGAAAAAGTCAAATGGTGCTCCTTCCCTTCCGAGCTCTGCCGTGCGCCCAAACAGTGGTTCCCCCCCACATATGGGGTATCAGCGTACTCAGGACAAATTGGACAACTTATGTGGTCCAATTTCTCCTGTTACCCTTGGGAAAATAAAAAATTAGTGACTAAAGATAATTTTTGTGGGAAAAAAATAGGATTTTTTATTTTCATGCCCGGGCATTATAAACTTGTGTGAAGCACTTGGGGGTTCAAAGTGCTCACCGAAGATCTAGATAAGTTCCTTAGGGGGTCTAGTTTCCAAAATGGGGTCACTTGTGGGGGATTTCCACTGTTTAGGCTCATCTGGGGCACTGCAAACGGAACATGACCCCCATCAACGTCTGCATTCCAAAACGTTACTACTTCCTTTCCAAGCCCTGCCGTGCGCCCAAACAGTTCCCCCCCCCCACATATGGGATATCAGCGTACTCAGGACAAATTGGACAACAACTTTTGGGGTCCAATTTCCTTGGGAAAATTCAAAAATTTGGGACAAAAATCATTTTTGTGGAAAATTGTTTGTTTTTTTTTTCACACCCAGGCATTATAAACTTTTGTGAAACACTTGGGGGTTCAAAGTGCTCACAACAGATCTAGATAAGTACCTTAGGGGGTCTAGTTTCCAAAATGGTGTCACTTGTGGGGGTTTCCACTGTTTAGGCGCATCAGAGGTTCTCAAAGCGCGACATGGCGTCCAATCTCAATTCCAGCCAATTTTAGTTTGAAAAAGTCAAACGGCGCTCCTTCCCTTACGAGCTTTGCCGTGTGCCCAAACAGTGGTTTTCCCCCACATATTGGGTATTGGCGTACTCAGGAGAAATTAGATAACCTTATCTGTCCATTTTCTCCTTTTACCCTTGTGAAAATAAAAAAGTTTGTAAAAGATCATTTTTGTGGCTAAAAAGTTAAATATTCATTCTTTCCTTCCACGTTGCTTTAGTTCTTGTGAAGCACCTGAAGGGTTAATAAACTTCTTGAATGTGGTTTTGAGTACCTTGAGGGGTGCAGTTTTTAGAATGGTGTCACTTTTGGGTATTTTCTGCCATGTAGACCCCTCAAAGTGACTTCAAATGTGAGTTGGTCCCTAAAAAAAATGGCTTTGTAAATTTTGTTGTAAAAATGAGAAATCGCTGGTCAACTTTTAACCCTTATAACTTCCTAACAAAAAAAATTTTGGTTCCAAAATTGTGCTGATGTAAAGTAGACATGTGGGAAATGTTATTTATTAACTATTGTGTGACATATTTCTCTGTTTTAAGGGAATAAAAATTCAAAGTTTGAAAATTGCAAAATGTTAAAAATTTTCGCCATATTTGCGTTTTTTTCAAAAATAAACAAGTTATATTGAAGAAATTTTACCACTAACGTGAAGTACAATATGTCACGAGAAAACAATCTCAGAATCGCGAAGATCCGTTGAAGCGTTCCAGAGTTATAACCTCATAAGAGACAGTGGTCAAGAATTGTAAAAATTGGCCCGGTCATTAACTTGCAAACCACCCTTGGGGTGAAGGGGTTAATATCTGGATTAAAGGGATAATCAAAGTTTGAAAGTTGCTAATTTTTTAACATTTGTGTCAAATTTCTGATATTTTTACAAAATAAAGCAAAATATATCAACCTAAATTTACCATGATCATAAATTATATTACGTCACGAAAAAAACTCTTAAAATCACTGGGATATGTTGAAGCGTTCCAGAGTTATTACCATATAAAGTGGCAATGGTCAGATTTAAAAAAAAATTGGCCCAGTTACTAAGGGAATAAAATATGAAAAATAATTGCAAACGTTTTTGTTTTTTTTTCACTTTAAACACAAGGGGGCGCAGCTGATGAAATTGGGGCCGAAGCTGGTGGAGCTTTGTCTGTTATCGGCCGATGTAACCCTGGCCTCTCACTGGGGATGAACTGGTCAAATTTAATGGAGCTGAAGGCCCACCCTAAAGAGAATGCTCAGCAATGGCTGCCTGAGGGGGACGGGGGAGCGACCACAATAGAATATGGAGATTATACCAAACATATGTGATTACCTGAGGGAGAACACACATTACATAGGGGTCCAACACAGCAGGACCACCCAGTATTAGTACTGAAGGGGTTACTGCCTCCTGCACCCAGTTATGGGGATCTCCAGCACCTACCTCCACCTGCAGAGCCGCACTCCACATATATGGCTGTTCTGTGCCCAGTAATGGGGAATCTCCAGCACCTACCTCCACCTGCAGAGCTGCACACCACATATATGGCTGTTCTGCACCCAGTAATGGGGAATCTCCAGCACCTACCTCCACCTGCAGAGCCGCACTCCACATGTATGGCTGCTCTGTGCCCAGTAATGGGGAATCTCCAGCACCTACCTCCACCTGCAGAGCCGCACTCCACATATATGGCTGTTCTATGCCCAGTAATGGGGAATCTCCAGCACCTACCTCCACCTGCAGAGCCGCACTCCACATGTATGGCTGTTCTGTGCCCAGTTATGGGGGATCTCCAGCACCTACCTCCACCTGCAGAGCCGCACACCACATGTATGGCTGTTCTGTGCCCAGTAATGGGGAATCTCCAGCACCTACCTCCACCTGCAGAGCCGCACCCACATTATAGCTGTTCTGTGCCCAGTAATGGGGAATCTCCAGCACCTACCTCCACCTGCAGAGCCGCACCCACATGTATGGCTGCTCTGTGCCCAGTAATGGGGATCTCCAGCACCTACCTCCACCTGCAGAGCCGCACACCACATATATGGCTGTTCTGTGCCCAGTAATGGGGAATCTCCAGCACCTACCTCCACCTGCAGAGCCGCACTCCACATGTATGGCTGCTCTGTGCCCAGTAATGGGGAATCTCCAGCACCTACCTCCACCTGCAGAGCCGCACCCACATGTATGGCTGTTCTGCGCCCAGTAATGGGGAATCTCCAGCACCTACCTCCACCTGCAGAGCCGCACTCCACATATATGGCTGTTCTGGCCCAGTAATGGGGAATCTCCAGCACCTACCTCCACCTGCAGAGCCGCACTCCACATGTATGGCTGTCTGTGCCCAGTTATGGGGAATCTCCAGCACCTACCTCCACCTGCAGAGCCGCACCACATATATGGCTGTTCTGTGCCCAGTAATGGGGAATCTCCAGCACCTACTCCACCTGCAGAGCCGCACACCACATATATGGCTGTCTGTGCCCAGTTAATGGGGATCTCCAGCACCTACCTCCACCTGCAGAGCCGCACACCACATATATGGCTGTTCTGTGCCCAGTAATGGGGAATCTCCAGCACCTACCTCCACCTGCAGAGCCGCACCCACATATATGGCTGTTCTGTGCCCAGTAATGGGGAATCTCCAGCACCTACCTCCACCTGCAGAGCCGCACTCCACATGTATGGCTGCTCTGTGCCCAGTAATGGGGAATCTCCAGCACCTACCTCCACCTGCAGAGCCGCACTCCACATGTATGGCTGTTCTGTGCCCAGTAATGGGGAATCTCCAGCACCTACCTCCACCTGCAGAGCCGCACTCCACATATATGGCTGTTCTGTGCCCAGTAATGGGGAATCTCCAGCACCTACCTCCACCTGCAGAGCCGCACTCCACATGTATGGCTGTTCTGTGCCCAGTTATGGGGGATCTCCAGCACCTACCTCCACCTGCAGAGCCGCACACCACATGTATGGCTGTTCTGTGCCCAGTAATGGGGAATCTCCAGCACCTACCTCCACCTGCAGAGCCGCACTCCACATATATAGCTGTTCTGTGCCCAGTAATGGGGAATCTCCAGCACCTACCTCCACCTGCAGAGCCGCACACCACATGTATGGCTGTTCTGTGCCCAGTAATGGGGGATCTCCAGCACCTACCTCCACCTGCAGAGCCGCACACCACATGTATGGCTGTTCTGTGCCCAGTAATGGGGAATCTCCAGCACCTACCTCCACCTGCAGAGCCGCACTCCACATGTATGGCTGCTCTGTGCCCAGTAATGGGGAATCTCCAGCACCTACCTCCACCTGCAGAGCCGCACACCACATATATGGCTGTTCTGTGCCCAGTAATGGGGAATCTCCAGCACCTACCTCCACCTGCAGAGCCGCACTCCACATATATGGCTGTTCTGTGCCCAGTAATGGGGAATCTCCAGCACCTACCTCCACCTGCAGAGCCGCACTCCACATATATGGCTGCTCTGTGCCCAGTATGGGGGATCTCCAGCACCTACCTCCACCTGCAGAGCCGCACACCACATATATGGCTGTTCTGTGCCCAGTAATGGGGAATCTCCAGCACCTACCTCCACCTGCAGAGCCGCACACCACATATATGGCTGTTCTGTGCCCAGTAATGGGGAATCTCCAGCACCTACCTCCACCTGCAGAGCCGCACACCACATATATGGCTGTTCTGTGCCCAGTAATGGGGAATCTCCAGCACCTACCTCCACCTGCAGAGCCGCACTCCACATATATGGCTGTTCTGTGCCCATAATGGGGAATCTCCAGCACCTACCTCCACCTGCAGAGCCGCACACCACATATATGGCTGCTCTGTGCCCAGTAATGGGGAATCTCCAGCACCTACCTCCACCTGCAGAGCCGCACTCCACATATATGGCTGTTCTGTGCCCAGTAATGGGGAATCTCCAGCACCTACCTCCACCTGCAGAGCCGCACTCCACATATATGGCTGTTCTGTGCCCAGTAATGGGGAATCTCCAGCACCTACCTCCACCTGCAGAGCCGCACACCACATATATGGCTGTTCTGTGCCCAGTAATGGGGAATCTCCAGCACCTACCTCCACCTGCAGAGCCGCACACCACATATATGGCTGTTCTGTGCCCAGTAATGGGGAATCTCCAGCACCTACCTCCACCTGCAGAGCCGCACACCACATATATGGCTGTTCTGTGCCCAGTAATGGGGAATCTCCAGCACCTACCTCCACCTGCAGAGCCGCACTCCACATATATGGCTGTTCTGTGCCCAGTAATGGGGAATCTCCAGCACCTACCTCCACCTGCAGAGCCGCACTCCACATGTATGGCTGCTCTGTGCCCAGTAATGGGGAATCTCCAGCACCTACCTCCACCTGCAGAGCCGCACTCCACATGTATGGCTGTTCTGTGCCCAGTAATGGGGAATCTCCAGCACCTACCTCCACCTGCAGAGCCGCACTCCACATATATGGCTGTTCTGTGCCCAGTAATGGGGAATCTCCAGCACCTACCTCCACCTGCAGAGCCGCACACCACATATATGGCTGTTCTGTGCCCAGTAATGGGGAATCTCCAGCACCTACCTCCACCTGCAGAGCTGCACACCACATATATGGCTGTTCTGTGCCCAGTAATGGGGAATCTCCAGCACCTACCTCCACCTGCAGAGCTGCACACCACATATATGGCTGTTCTGTGCTCAGTAATGGGGAATCTCCAGCATCTACCTCCACCTGCAGAGCCGCACTCCACATGTATGGCTGTTCTGTGCCCAGTAATGAGGAATCTCCAGCACCTACCTCCACCTGCAGAGCCGCACTCCACATATATGGCTGTTCTGTGCCCAGTAATGGGGAATCTCCAGCACCTACCTCCACCTGCAGAGCCGCACACCACATATATGGCTGTTCTGTGCCCAGTAATGAGGAATCTCCAGCACCTACCTCCACCTGCAGAGCCGCACTCCACATATATGGCTGTTCTGCGCCCAGTAATGGGGAATCTCCAGCACCTACCTCCACCTGCAGAGCCGCACACCACATATATGGCTGTTCTGTGCGCACAGGACCTGTGATGAGGTCACAGGAGGGGAGGAGTCAGGGGTCACATGATCAGGGGCCTCAGTGGATGCAGCTCTATTATTATAAAATTATAAACAATACATCATAATAAATAACAAACTGTACAGAAATAAAACATCGCTAAAATAAGTAACAGAAACAAAAGGAACCAGCATCAAATAAACCAAAAAGTCCACAGTCCTTCGTCCTTCCAAAGCTATTGCAGCTTCCAGAGGAACATTCCCCCTAACCAAAATTATATATAAACCATAAAAGAAACATGCACACACACTGACACACACTCACCCCCCCAAAAGAAAGGAAAAAGCCCTCACCTGGCCACACATACAACACAACCTATATATACACTACTATATACACATAAGACATGCACAAAAATTTATTTTTTTCTTTTTTCCCCACCACACCACAGGTCCATGAGTTCATGCCCTTTTCACAGCAAGCTTGACGGGTCCATGAAAGTTTATGCCCTTAGAAATTTATAACCCTCGGGTCCATGGCAAGTTCCATGCCCCCCCCCCACACAAAAAACCCCCACCCAACCTAAACTACACCCCCCAAACATATAACTATTTACACTTATATACAATACATAACATTAACAGACCTACCACACAAGAACACTACATTACATTACATTACTGTAAACACAACATTATAAACATTTATAAACATTAACACTATACACTGACCACAAACCTGCAAGACCCAAGTTCAGCGCCTGCAAGCCCAATATCCATTATTTCCTGAATTTACAAAACAAAAAGCTAAATGTGCCACACACCAGCCCACCACCGGGAAACTGGAGTCCTAAGAGGCCCCATCCCTAACCACCAACACACGCACCCTGTCCCTCACCAACTAAATCTGTCCCTAAAAGAAAAGAAACTGACCCTAACTATCCCTACCTGTCCCTACCTATCCCTACTCTACCTAGCTTATCAAAACTAACTATCTAGCTATCCCTAAACTGGCCCTCCCTGTCCCTACTTTTCTCTCCCTCAACACCCACACCACGTTAAAGGACAAACCTCTCCAAAGCCAAGAGGCCCTCCTCGCACCCAGCCTCTCGAACTCCAAAGAGCGCACCTTCCCCAGGTCACCCAAGATGTTTCTAACCACTTCATCCCGGGGGAGGACTTTCCGCTGCGTGGAAACTAAACTCCGTGCATTCCAAGTGTGGAACCTAATGACTACACTAACTAGGAATAAAGTGCTCCGTTCTTGGCCACCCAGGGATCTGAATGCCCCATAAGCCCACTCCTGATAAGAAAGTGACGCCAGCCTAGGCCAGTCTATGGAAGCAGCCACCCTGTTGTAGACCCCTGTATTAAAGAGACACTGAAGGAGGAAGTGCTCCATGCTTTCCAACATGTCGCCACACTCCTCACGGGGACAACCCCGATCATCGGAGCTCCTGCACTTCAGGTTGTCCCTTACATACAGCCTCCCATGAAAATGAGTCGCTCGGCCAGGGCTTGTGGGGTACTCGGCACCGAGCCCATTCACTTCAATGGGGGATGTCACGGGTAGCACAGCTCGGTCCGTGGCCCTGGGCACTCACCAAAAGGGGAATATTTACAGGGGATTATAGGTTTGTAGAAATGTTCGTGACGCCACCTGTGGTTCCTGGTCAGGGTGACCAGCGCTGTAGGGTAGATCCTCTGAGGGGTTGTTACTGGGCAGCAAGGTGTTAAGTCTTCCACAGGCAAGACTGATCCCTCAGGGTATATGGCGGTGTAGGGGTGCAGGAGCAATAAGGCAGACACACACAAGAAAGTCTCTTTGCGTATCTTTGCTGATGGTAGATGCAGGCACGTCCCGGGAAGCTGTCAGGGTGGAGGATGCACTTCCAGTAATCCCACTGAGTAGGTGTAGGGCCTCCGTACTCCTGTATGTGTGTGAGTTTCTGACCTGTGTGAAACAAAGTCTAACTCTGTCTTCTTATATACGCCCGGCTGACTTTGTGGTGAGGCCTTCTCTGGGATAGAACAGTGTCTCTGTGTGCAGGGCCCTGCTAGACTCCGTCTTCCTGACCTCGGTTACGTATCAGCACTGCTGGGCCCCTGCGACATGAAGTCCCAGAGGGTCTCCGGTATCTCCCACTAGTCGTGTAGATGCTAGCAATCTCGGACCCGGCGTCCGATGGTGCAGAGTAGAGGTAAATGATCAATGCTGTTTCAACCTCTGTCACTCTCTTTTCCTTCCACTCGCCTTTCGTCCTACTTTAACCTTCAGCATAAGCACACTAGTCTGTGGTAACCTGAAATCTGATCTCGTCTGAGGTAACTGTTCTCTCATCTGAGGAGATCTGAACTGAACTAGTCTCACGTGTCCACACTGCCTTTTATCTACTGCAGAAGAGCTCCCTCTGGTGGATATAGGGAAAAGTGCAGGTGTTTTGTGTGCAAATGGGTCTTTGTGGGTTTACCTTGTTTGCATCCTCCTGGGAACATGTGGCTCCAGACACAGCTGGGCTACACATCCCCCCCTAGTTATCATCAGCACTCCCAAGCTGAAAAATAAGTACATTTTTATAACATTAACATAAACAATAACAATAACTCTTCCCTTGCGGGAGGTGAGGACACTTCAAACGTTTCAATAAATACAAGGAACATATATACAGATATTTACACAAATCTTATATACATTTATACACTTGGACACTGGTTTACTGGCTTAATTTGCTAGGCCTACTGTTGTGAATGGGTTTGAGATGAGTTCTGAGCAGAGGCTCCCTCTGGTGGTTACAAGCGGTACTAGTGAGGATTGTATGGACTGGGAATCAGGTGTTACTGATTGGTCTTATTTAAGGGAATCATTTTCCCATCAGGGTTGCCGGTGATCAATTGTTCTGGTCTGAATCCTTCTTTCCAGTTTCCCTTGTAGCCTGCTGTGTCGTGTCTGCATCTCCTGCTATCAGATAAGACAATTTCTTATTTTGTGTTTTTGCTATATTTTTGCATTTGGTCCTGCACTTCTGTGGGGGCCTTCTGGGTCCCCTCCGGGGGCTTTTGCCCTCTCAGTTTAGTCCAGCCACTGTGTTTTGTACTTTTGCTTTTTCCAGTTTTTTTTCAGTGGCTGCTGTTTTGATTTTTGTTACACCAGAGAACTAATTTAGGTGGTAGAGGTCGTGTGATCTCAGGTGATTTTGAAATTAGTAGAGTTGGTGTTTTTTCAGGGTTTTCTGGGATTGCAGTAAGTACCCTTCTGTCCTTTTCTATTTAGATAGTTTGGGCCCCAGCGTTTGCTCATACTATTTTCTTTCTGTGTCAGTATTTCCTCTTGTCTAACCGCCATTACATGTTTGGGGGCTTTCTATTATCTTTGGGGTTCTGCTCCGGGGCAGATAGCTTTCCTATTTCTATCTTTAGGTGTAGTTAGTTTCTCAGGCTGTGACGAGGCGTCTAGGACCAACGTAGGAACGCTCCACGGCTGCCTCTAGTTGCGGTGGTTAGTCAGGGTACTGCAATCTCATAGATTCCAACTGCTCTGGTGTGTTTCCTTTTTTGCCTGCACTCCTCAGCTACCGAAACATAACAGTATCACCGGCCACAAAAATTGTATGGTACTCACAGAAGGGAAAAAATATTTTGAAGGAAGAAAAGTTGTCAGAGATATTTTTCTGTTTGTTGCATTTTTTTTTTTTTTTTCCCTCTGTATCTCTGGGTGCTGGGGAGGATCTTTTCTCCCAATGGAGTTTGCACAGTTGTCTGGCCGTGTGGATCAGCTTGCCACTGAGGTTCGGAGTATTGCTATCTATCTTGCTGGGTTGCCTGTTGTGGAACCTAGGATCCCCATGCCAGATTTGTTTTTAGGGGATCGAGCTAAGTTTCAGAATTTCAAAAATAATTGTAAATTGTTTCTTGCCTTAAAATCTAAGTCCTCAGGAAACGCAGCGCAGCAGGTTCAAATTATCATCTCTCTCCTGCGCGGCGATCCTCAGGATTGGGCTTTTTCCCTGATACCTGGGGATCCTGTTTTGAGTGATGTTGATGCGTTTTTTCAGGCTTTGGGGTTATTGTACGATGAGCCTAATGTCACTGATCAAGCTGAAAAAGCCTTGTTGGCATTAAATCAGGGGCTTGATGACGCTGAGTTATACTGTCAGAGATTCCGTAGGTGGGCAGTCCTGACCAAATGGAATGACGACGCTTTGGCGGCCCTTTTCCGGAAGGGTCTGTCGGATAATGTAAAGGATGTTATGGTGGGATTCCCTGTCCCCTCTGGTCTCAATGATTCTATGTCATTAGCGATTCAAATTGACAGACGTTTGCGTGAGCGGAGAAGTATGCGTGGAGTGGTGTTGCCTTGTGAGCCAGCTGCTGAGCCCATGCAGTGTGATGGAGTGGTGTCTGGGGCACAGCGTCATGAGTTTCGAAAGCGCAATGGGTTATGTTTCTACTGTGGTGATGCCTCTCATGCTATTTCAGTCTGCCCTAAGCGGGGAAGACATTTTGCACGCTCAGTTGTCTTGGGTAGTGTTCAGACTAAGTTTTTATTAACTGTCACTCTGATATGCTCTCTGTCCTCATTTTCTGCTCAGGCTTTCGTTGATTCTGGAGCAGCTATTAACCTGATGGATTATGATTTTGCTAAACGTTGTGGGTTTTCCTTGATACCCCTACAGAAGTCTATTCCTTTACTGGGGATCGATTCTACCCCTTTGGCTGAGAATAAACCCCAGTTTTCTACTCAGGTGATAATGAGGGTTGAACCTGATCACCAGGAGTGCTGCAAATTTTTGGTTCTATATAATCTGCATGACATTATAGTGCTGGGTTTCCCTTGGTTACAGTCTCATAATCCTGTTTTGGATTGGAAATCTGTGTCTGTAACCAGTTGGGGCTGCCAATGTGTTAGTGCCAACACTCCTGTTTTTTCTGCCTCCCCCCAGGCTGAGGATGTTCCTGACTTTTTGTTTGATTTTTCTGATGTGTTTAGCGAAAGTAAATCTGCATCCTTGCCTCCCCATAGGAGCTATGACTGCGCTATTGAATTAGTGCCAGGTAGTAAATTCCCTAAGGATCGCCTTTTTAACTTGTCTGTACCTGAACATGACGCTATGCGGTCTTATATCAAGGAATCATTGGAGAAGGGTCATATCAGACCATCCTCTTCACCCTTAGTGCCGGTTTTTTCTTTGTGGCCAAAAAAGATGGTTCATTAAGGCCGTGTATTGATTATCGTCTCTTGAACAATATTACTGTGAAATATCAATACCCGTTACCCTTGATTTCTGACCTGTTTTCCAGGGTGAAAAACGCTACTTGGTTTACCAAGCTTGACCTCAGGGGGGCGTATAACCTTATTCGCATTAAGCACGGGGATGAATGGAAGACGGCATTTAACACCCCTGAAGGGCATTTTGAGTACCTTGTGATGCCCTTTGGGCTCACTAATGCTCCTTCCGTCTTCCAGTCCTTCATGAATGACATTTTCAGGGATTTTGTGGACAAGTTTCTGATTGTTTATTTGGATGATATCTTGATTTTTTCTAATGACTGGGACTCTCATGTGAAACATGTTCGAACTGTATTCCAGATTTTGAGAGAGAATGCTCTGTATGTGAAGGGATCAAAGTGTCTTTTTGGCGTACAGAAGATCTCATTTCTGGGATTCATTTTGTCCCCATCTGTTATTGAAATGGACCCGGTCAAGGTTCAGGCCATCTGTGATTGGGTCCAACCTACTTCATTAAAGGCTCTTCAGAGATTTTTGGGTTTTGCCAATTTTTATCGTAAATTTATTGGTAATTTCTCTGTTATTGTTAAACCATTAACTGATTTGACCAGAAAGGGTTCTGATGTGGTGAATTGGCCTCCTGAGGCAGTCTCTGCGTTTCAGGAACTTAAGCAGAGATTCACTTCTGCTCCTGTTCTACGGCAGCCTGATGTTTCTCTGCCATTTCAGGTGGAGGTTGATGCCTCTGAAATTGGGGCAGGTGCCGTTTTGTCCCAAAAAGATCCAGAGACCTCTAAAAGTAACCCTTGTGCCTTTTTCTCTCGAAAATTTTCTCCTACTGAACGTAATTATGACGTGGGTAATCGGGAGTTATTGGCCATGAAGTGGGCTTTTGAAGAGTGGAGACATTGGCTGGAGGGAGCCAAACATCAGGTGGTGGTCCTTACGGACCATAAGAATCTGGTCTATCTGGAATCTGCCAAGCGACTCAATCCTAGACAGGCCAGGTGGGCCTTGTTTTTCACACGTTTTAATTTTGTGGTTTCCTTTCTTCCTGGCACTAAGAATGTTAAGGCGGATGCCCTCTCGAGGAGTTTCCTTGCGGACTCTCCTGAGCTATCTGATCCCTCTGTTATTTTGAAGGAGGGTGTAGTTCTTTCCGCCATCTCGCCCAATTTGAGACTTGCTCTGGAGGGGTGTCAGGAGGATAGGCCCGAGCGCTGCCCTGTTGGAAAATTGTTTGTCCCGGACCAATGGAAAAAGAGTGTGATGTCTGAGATTCATTGTTCCGCATTGGCTGGGCATCCCGGAATTTTTGGTACCAGAGACTTGGTTAGTCGGTCCTTTTGGTGGCCTACCTTGTCTCGCGATGTCAGGGAATTTGTGCAGTCCTGCGGGACTTGCTCTCGCTCCAAGCCTTGCTCTCGCTCTAGTGGTTTGTTGATGCCATTGCCTGTGCCCAAGAGACCATGGACCCATATCTCTATGGATTTCATTTCCGATCTTCCTGTTTCTCAGAGAATGACCACCATCTGGGTAATTTGTGATAGGTTTTCCAAAATGATACATCTTGTGCCATTGCCTAGGTTGCCTTCCTCCTCTGAATTGGTGCCGTTGTTCCTTCAGCACGTGGTTCGTTTGCACGGCATTCCTGAGGGCATTGTGTCTGACAGAGGAGTCCAGTTTGTTTCCAGATTTTGGAGGACTTTTTGTTCTAAACTGGGTGTTCAATTGTCTTTCTCCTCGGCATTTCATCCTCAGACCAATGGTCAAACTGAGAGAACAAACCAGACATTGGAGACTTATCTAAGATGCTTTGTGTCTGCTGATCAGGATGACTGGGTCTCTTTTTTGCCTTTGGCTGAGTTTGCTCTTAATAATAGGGCTAGCTCTGCCACTTTGATGTCTCCGTTTTTCTGTAATTCTGGGTTTCACCCTCGATTTTCTTCAGGACAGACGGAGGCTTCTGTCTGTCCAGGTGTTGACTCTGTTGTTGAGCGTATGCAGCAGATTTGGGACCAGGTAGTGGAGAGGTTGTCCCTCTCCCAGGAGAAGGCCCAGCGGTTTGCTAACCGGCATAGGACTGATGGTCCTCGGTTTAAAGTGGGGGACTTGGTCTAGTTATCCTCAAAGAATATTCCTATGAGAGTAGCATCTCCTAAATTTAAGCCTAGGTTCATTGGACCTTATAAGATCATGGAGATTATTAATCCTGTTTCTTTTCGTTTGCTTCTTCCAGGGACATTTAAGATCCATAACGTGTTCCACAAGTCCTTGTTGAAGAGGTTTGTTGAGCCAGTGGTTCCTGCTGCTGTGCCTCCTGACCCTGTTTTGGTTGAGGGCAATCTGGAGTATGTGGTTGAGAAAATATTGGATTCTCGTTTTTCTAGACGAAGACTCCAGTATTTGGTTAAATGGAGAGGTTATGGTCAGGAAGATAATTCTTGGGTGTTTGCTTCGGACATCCATGCTAGGAGACTTATCCGTGCGTATCATAGAACTCATCCTGACCGACCTGGTTGCTCAAATGAGGGTTCGGTGACCCCTCCTCAAGGGGGGGTACTGTTGTGAATGGGTTTGAGATGAGTTCTGAGCAGAGGCTCCCTCTGGTGGTTACAAGCGGTACTAGTGAGGATTGTATGGACTGGGAATCAGGTGTTACTGATTGGTCTTATTTAAGGGAATCATTTTCCCATCAGGGTTGCCGGTGATCAATTGTTCTGGTCTGAATCCTTCTTTCCAGTTTCCCTTGTAGCCTGCTGTGTCGTGTCTGCATCTCCTGCTATCAGATAAGACAATTTCTTATTTTGTGTTTTTGCTATATTTTTGCATTTGGTCCTGCACTTCTGTGGGGGCCTTCTGGGTCCCCTCCGGGGGCTTTTGCCCTCTCAGTTTAGTCCAGCCACTGTGTTTTGTACTTTTGCTTTTTCCAGTTTTTTTTCAGTGGCTGCTGTTTTGATTTTTGTTACACCAGAGAACTAATTTAGGTGGTAGAGGTCGTGTGATCTCAGGTGATTTTGAAATTAGTAGAGTTGGTGTTTTTTCAGGGTTTTCTGGGATTGCAGTAAGTACCCTTCCTGTCCTTTTCTATTTAGATAGTTTGGGCCCCAGCGTTTGCTCATACTATTTTCTTTCTGTGTCAGTATTTCCTCTTGTCTAACCGCCATTACATGTTTGGGGGCTTTCTATTATCTTTGGGGTTCTGCTCCGGGGCAGATAGCTTTCCTATTTCTATCTTTAGGTGTAGTTAGTTTCTCAGGCTGTGACGAGGCGTCTAGGACCAACGTAGGAACGCTCCACGGCTGCCTCTAGTTGCGGTGGTTAGTCAGGGTACTGCAATCTCATAGATTCCAACTGCTCTGGTTTATTTCCTTTTTTGCCTGCACTCCTCAGCTACCGAAACATAACAGCCTACTCTTGGTACCTAACAGGTAACTTTCCTTTTGTCGTGCGTACTGACCTACGTGGTGTTGCGTCAGGTATGGTAGCATCTGGCCTATCTATCCTACGTGCCGGTAAACTGTAATACTTCCTTAACCTCTCTAGGGATCTGGCAAGCATACTTGTGGCTGGGCGATGCGGTTCTGTTTCACTAGAGGATTCTTCTGGTAGTTCCACATTTTGAGTTTCCACTTCTCGAGACTCTACTTCTGGAGATGCTACAGGAGCAGGTTCCTCCCGAACTATTTCTTCTGCTGCGGCAACTGGCTCAACTGGACGTTGGAGTGCTTCTTGTGGTTGGTAAAATTGAAGTACTGGAATAATCACAGCGTCCCCGATACAAGGCCAATCTGCAGGAAAATCTCCTTGGTCCGTGTGTATGACTTCACCTGGTTCCTCTTTTTCCATAACAGGTTCTTCTTCGTGAAGCTTTAACATGTCTGGACATAGATTTAGGTGGTCTCTTGATACGCTTGTGGTCATCTTTCCTCCATCTTTGCTAATGGTACAGGTTTTCCTGTTGTCAAACTTTGAATCTTGCATGACATATGGCTCTTTTTCCCATTGATCGTCTAGCTTGTGCATTCTTCTTTTTCTCTTCAGCACAATTTCTCCAGGTACAAAAGGTTCAGCTGGCGCACTTTTGTTGTAGTTTTCCTCTTGTTTTTCCCTTACTTTATTGAGACTATCTTCCACGCAGGCTTGTACTCTCCTGTACTGTTCCTGTCGGTTCGTGTCCCAATCTTCAGTAGTAACATCAGCTTCTGGTTCTACAACACCAAGTTCCAAATCCATGGGCAGCTTTCCTGGTCTTGCCCGCATAAGGTAGGCTGGAGTGCAATTGGTGGAACTCACAGGTATGTGATTGTACAGATCTACCAGGTCAGGTAGTAGGTCTGGCCACCGATTCCTCTCCTCAAGTGGTACCGTCTTCAGCAGATCAATGACTATGTGATTCATCTTTTCACAGAGACCATTTGTTTGGGGGTGGTACGGTGTGGTTCTTATCTTCTTGCATCCGTACAAATGACAGAATTCCTTAAACAACTCGGCTTCAAAGGCAGGACCCTGATCAGTTAACACTTGCTCTGGATATCCATGGGGTCTGCAGAAATACGTTTGAAACGTCTTTGCTGCTGTTTCTGCTGTCAGATCTTTGACAGGGGCGACCATCAGGAACCTGGAGTAGTGATCCACCATCATCAGGGCATACGAGTATCCCGACCGGCTGGGTGACAACTTGACATGGTCCAAGGCCACGATCTCCAAGGGACGAGTCGTCTTGATGGGTTGCAGGGGTGCTTTCTGGCTGCTGTAGTCTTTTCTTCGGAGGCTACAGGACACACAGTTTTTACACCATTTTTTGATGGAACTGCGCATTCCCACCCAGTAGAAACGACACTTCAGCAGGGTGTAGCATCGGCGTCCCGGCCCTCTGCCAGGCAGGGAGTCGTTCCCCTTACCAGCGCTCTGCGTCCTCAGCGCCCCCAGCGTCCTCAGCGCCCCCAGCGTCCTCAGCACCCCCAGCATCCTCGGCGTCCTCATTCCGCCCTGCTGGGCCCGCGCGCTCCTTCCCTGCTGCTGGACTTAGGGCGCGCGCCCGCGCCCTCCGCCGCTCTTAAAGGAGCCGCGCGCATTTTCCAAATTAGTCTCCGGCCAATGCCGGAGGACTCCACCCTATATTAAGGGCTTCCTCCTTAATGGAGGTGCCCGAGCAATGTTGTTGTTGCACTGTATAACTCTGCTTCAGCCCTCAGCTCCTGTTTCCAGTTGCCTGCCTGTTACCCGTCTGTTTGCTGTCTGCCATCTGACTGCAGCCCTCCCCGGAGGTTCGGACATCACCTGCAGTGATCCCCGGCGATTACAGAGACTCTTGCCTGCTCACTTGGGAGCGATCATCTGCCATCCGACTGCAGCTCTATCCGAAGGTTCGGACTTCATCAGCAGTGATCACCGGCTACTTCAGAGACTCTTGCCTGCTCACTTGGGAGCGATCATCTGCCATCCGACTGCAGCTTTATCCGAAGGTTCGGACATCTCCAGCAGTGATCACCGGCTACTCCAGAGATTCCTGCCTGCTCGCTTGGGAGCGATCATCTGCCATCAGACTGCAGCCTACCAGGAGGCTCCAACATCTCAGGTCGTATAAGCCTGTCTATTCAGAAACTGTCCTGGTCACTTACTGTGACAACCTGCCTGTCCAGAGACTGCCCTGGTCACTTGCTGTGACAACCTGCCTGTCCACAGACTGCCCTGGTCACTTACTGTGACAACCTGCCTGTCCAGAGACTGCCCTGGTCACTTGCTGTGACAACCTGCCTGTCCAGAGACTGTCCTGGTCACTTGCTGTGACAACCTGCCTGCCCAGAGACTGCCCCGGTCACTTGCTGTGACAACCTGCCTGCCCAGAGACTGCCCTGGTCACTTGCCGTGACAACCTGCCTACCCAGAGACTGCCCTGGTCACTTGCCGTGACAACCTGCCTACCCAGAGACTGCCCTGGTCACTTCCCGTGAATTCCTGTCCGTATTCCCCGGGCGCCACCTGCTCTCTTACAAGTATACTGTCTTGTATAATAAAGCTCAGTGGTTTCACCTACCAGACCCGTTACACAGGGTTTCCAGCTTCTTCCAGCTAAAGTGCCCCGCTCAATCGTGGTAGGCTTCCAACACCATCTGTATGTCCGTTCTGGGGACTACTATCTGCCATACCATCTCATGGGTTCTTGGGTTGACGTACCTTCGACACAGTTTCTCTCGGTAGATGAACAGCCGGCTTCTCTCATTCCACAGCTGCTTTGCTTGCTGAGACGCATCCTTCTCTAAGGAGGAACCTTCCTGAGTTATCAGCTCCTTGATACGGCTGACAACCGGGTCACTGTCCTGGGTCTCCTTCCAGCTGTGGTGAGGTAAAGGGTTTTAACGTCTTACCACACTGCCTCCTACAGGCTCGTTGCTCGTGGATCATCCCATTTCTGTAGAATGCAGGTAGCTCAATCTCTTCTAGGTCATCCAATTCCTCTTCCGTGTCGGACTCATGCGGCATTCTGGACAATGCATCAGCGTTGGCATTCTTATGGCCTGCCCTGTACTTGATTGTGAATTGATAGTTTGACAGCCGAGCCATCCAACGTTTCTCCATGGCTCCCAGCTTAGCTGTTTCAAGATGTGTCAAGGGGTTATTGTCAGTGTAAGCAGTGAACTTGCTGGAGGCTAGGTAATGCTTGAATCTTTCTGTAATGGCCCAGACCAGTGCCAGGAACTCCAATTTGAAGCTACTATAGTTCTCTGGGTTTCTCTCGGTCGGCCGGAGCTTCCTGCTTGCATATGCGATGACTTTCTCCAGCCATTTTGCTTCTGACTGAGGACAGCTCCCAATCCTTCGTTGCTGGCATCAGTGTACAGCAGGAACGGCTGGCTGTAGTCAGGGTAGGCTAAGATCTCATCGCCTGTCAGGATCTCCTTCATCTCCTTGAATGCTTCAGCTTGTTCTTTACCCCAGTGGAATGGAGGATTTCTGCTCTTGAGGGATTGTCCTACCAGGAGGTTCTGCAGAGGCCCGGCTTATTTGGTGTAGTCCTTTACGAACCTCCGGTAGTAACCTGTTAGTCCCAGGAACTGGCGCACCTCCTTGAGATTCTTCGGCTCCGGCCATTTCTGGATGGCGGTGACCTTCTCGGGGTCTGGCGCTACTCCTTCTGAGCTGACAATATGTCCCAAGTACTGTACCTTTTGTTTGAGCAGATGGCACTTTGAAGGCTTCAGTTTCATCCCGTACTTGGACAGTGACTCGAATACCTCTGCCAGGTGCTTCAGATGATCCTCATACGTCTTGGAGTACACAATTACGTCGTCCAGGTACAGCAACACGGTTTCAAAGTTGAGATGTCCCAGGCAACTCTCCATCACTCTCTGGAACGTTCCCGGATAACTGCTGAGTCCAAACGGCATCCTGTCAAACTCACAGAGTCCCATCGGGGTGGTGAAAGCCGTCTTCTCCCGATCCTCCTCAGCCACAGCTACCTGCCAGAACCCACTAGTGAGGTCAAGGGTGGAAAAGTAGTTAGCAGTTTTTAAAGCAGCTAAGAATTCCTCAATGCGTGGTAAAGGGTATGCATCCTTATGTGTAATGCGATTCACTTGTCTGTAATCTACACACATTCTCATGCTTCCGTCCTTTTTCCTGACTAGGACTAGAGGTGCTGCCCAGGGACTACAACTATCCCTTATCACCCCTGCTTCCTTCATGTCACGCAACATCTCCTTGGCTTTCTGGTAGTGTGCTGGAGGTATAGGCCTGTACTGCTCTTTAATGGGAGGATGGTTGCCTGTAGGGATATGGTGTTGCACTCCCTTAATTGTCCCAAAGTCAAGTGGGTGTTTGCTAAATACCTGTGTGTACTCCTGTACCACTCGAAGTACTCCCTGTTTCTGGTGGGCTGGAGTGGTGTCTGTCCCGACATGGAGCTTCTGACACCAATCCTCCACCTGGGTTGCTGGGTCATTATCCTCCTCTGATTGGGGGGAGGCTAAGGACTCCGTAGTGAGAATGGAGTTGTTATCTACAGTATGTAATTTAGCAACAGTGGCATAACGTGGTAAATTCACTTCTTCTCCCCAGTTGAGAAGACGTACTGGTACCCTCCCATTTCGTACTTCCACTATCCCTCTAGCAGTCAAGAGTGTAGGTCTATGTTCTGAACAATGGGGCTCTACTACTGCTTGGTAGTTCTGTCCTCTCAGACCTATTGCTGCTCTACACCATATAAGCATTTCACTCATTGGGGGTATCACAATGGGGTTCGGGTCTGTTACCCGTACATTACCAATTTCACCATCTGTCAGCTTCGCTTGCTGCTGGCACATCAGGGCCCAGATCTCCCTCTGGATCACTCCCTTTTGCTTTGGCCTGGCAACTTCGGCGAGCTGTTGGAGCAAAAACACAACTTCTCCCAGACAGTTACTGATAATGTTTGTACCTAAAACCACATTTAAGCCATTTTCCTCATTTACAGTTTTTACTACTAAGAGTCCCTGGTCCTTCAGCTCCACTCTTCCCACCTTTACGTCCACGTTTTTGGCTCCGAGTATTTCAACAGGGAGACCATTAGAGGCGTACACAGCAAAGTCAGGGCTCGGGGGCTGGAGACTGTCCATGGACCAAAACTTATTACACAGGACATCAGGTATGATGGTCACCTGAGATCCAGTGTCCAGCAGGGCAGGGATTGCGATCCCGTCCAGGATGATGGACAGGTATGGTCTTCCTCCCACAAACCTGCGGTTCCTGTCTGAGGGGCCTGAAGAGTCTAGTCCTGGGTGTTGGCCCTCGGACCCAGGATCTGTTCGTTTAAAGGACACTGTCGGGCTAGATGACCTTCTCTGTTGCAACGGTAGCAGATGATCTCTCGGCGAGGATGGTGCTGATCAGGGGTCGCTCCTGGGGGTGGCGTTGTCCTCCTCCGGTGGGGCGACGTCCTCCTTCTCCTCCGGTTCATCCAAGGGACATCCTCTGGGCAGTCAGCTAGCAGGATCTTTCCTCCTTCCTCCTTCCGCAGTTGCAGGGCACTCATTATATTGGCCAGGGTTTTGGTCAGCTGGCGCACTTCTGAGCGCAGACAGTCCAACTCAGTAGGGGGCGCCACCTGCGTTTTGGCTTCCGCCACCAGCGGGGAAAAGGTGGATGCTGCTGGCTTTAGAGTTGCTGCACCCGGGTGACACTGGGTTGCCACCTCGGGCTTCTCCAGGGGTCGCAGTCCTTTTATAGCCATATCTTTTAGGGCATCAAAGGTAGCGTCAGGATGATCCAAGGACCACCAGTGCACAGTTCTGCTTTCAGCTTGGGACCTCAGGCCCCGTACAAATTGTTCCTTCAACATTTTGTTTTCATTGAGGACACTTATGGGGTTAACCTGTTTGAGAGCTCGCAGGGCCCCCTGTAGTCTGCAGGCATAGTCCCTAATACTGTCATCTGGTTTCTGGGAGCATTGGTAAAACCTCATCCGGAGATCTGTTTCAGTGTGGTCCTCAAAAATAGTCTGTAGCTTTAAGAAAATTGCAAGCACTGATTCCTGGTCTGCAGCTGTCCAAGTCTCTACTTCCCTTTCTGCAGCACCAGTCAGTTGTCCCACTACCACTGCAGCTCTTTGTTTCTCTGTCATAGGGTACATGTCCATTATGCTGCATATCTTGCGCTTAAACCCTGACAGGGTGTCTGGCTTACCGCTGTACTGAGGGAGCCACTTTGCTCCAGGCAGGTATGGCAGCGTTAGCGGTACTATCGGGGCCACAGGACCTAGTGAGGGGCAAGCGTTTCCATCCTGCGCGGCAGCGCCGGCGGCTAAGTCATTGGAGCGGTCGCCCTCGGCCGCGCTGTCAGCTTGCGGCTGCGACATGTTTGCGCCCCCCTAGTTAAGCGTGGCCTACCTTCTCTGAAGGCTGCTGCTCTGCAGGGCACAGCGATGTAGAAGGACCTGCATCGCCGGCGCTCTGACGTCAGAGCGTTCACTGAAGCTCTCCACAGGACCTGCCGCCGCGTCAGCGTTGGGGCGTGTCCGAGATTCAGCGCGCTTTCTGCAGGTATGCCCCTTCTCTTCGCGCTGTAGCGCTGCAATTTGGCGGGCAATGGTGGACAATTGGCGCCAAAAATCACAACAACAGCAACACAGTCTCTTTGCACAAAAACAGTCCACTTCAGGCACACAGGACTCGCATATAGCGAGCTTCGGATCCTGTTCGTGACGCCAAAAATGAGTCGCCCGTAGCCAGGGCTTGTGGGGTACTCGGCACCGAGCCCGTTCACTTCAATGGGGGATGTCACGGGTAGCACAGCTCGGTCTGTGGCCCTGGGCGCTCACCAAAAGGGGAATATTTACGGGGGATTGTAGGTTTGTAGAAATGTTCGTGACGCCACCTGTGGTTCCTGGTCAGGATGACCAGCGCTGCAGGGTAGATCCTCTGAGGGGTTGTTACTGGGCAGCAAGGTGTTAAGTCTTCCACAGGCAAGACTGATCCCTCAGGGTATATGGCGGTGTAGGGGTGCAGGAGCAATAAGGCAGACACACACAAGAAAGTCTCTTTCTGTACCTTTACTGATGGTAGATGCAGGCACGTCCCGGGAAGCTGTCAGGGTGGAGGATGCACTTCCAGTAATCCCACTGAGTAGGTGTAGGGCCTCCGTACTCCTGTATGTGTGTGAGTTTCTGACCTGTGTGAAACAAAGTCTAACTCTGTCTTTTTATATACGCCCGGCTGACTTTGTGGTGAGGCCTTCTCTGGTATAGAACAGTGTCTCTGTATGAAGGGCCCTGCTAGACTCTGTCTTCCTGACCTCGGTTACGTATCAGCACTGCTGGGCCCCTGCGACATGAAGTCCCAGAGGGTCTCCGGTATCTCCCACTAGTCGTGTAGATGCTAGCAAGCTCGGACCCGGCGTCCGGTGGTGCAGAGTAGAGGTAAGCGATCAATGCTGTTTCAACCTCTGTCACTCTCTTTTCCTTCCACTCGCCTTTCGTCCTACTTTAACCCCTTCCCGACCTTTGACACAGCGTATGCGTCATGAAAGTTGGTGCCAATCCGACCTATGACGCAATACCCTGTGTCATGAAAGGATCGCGTTCCTGCGGGCCGGGAGACCGGGGTCACTCAAAGGTCACCCGACCCGCAGTTACAGGACCCTTTGTGCTTCACCACAGGGGGGTTGGCTTAACCCCCCCGTGGCCACGATCGCTCTGATTGGCTGTTAAAAGTGAAACAGCCAATCAGAGCAATCTGTAATATTTCACCAATTTAATTGGTGAAATATTACAATCCAGCCATGGCCGATGCTGCAATAGCATCTGCCATGGCTGGACACTAAGCCCTGACCCCCCCACACGGATTCACGGCGGCGATCGGCCGCCGCCACCGAAAGATGGCAGCGATCGGTCACCGCCGTCACTAACAGCTCCCCTCCTCCTTTGCTCCGGTGCCCCCACCTTCCGATCCCCCCCCCTAACCTTCCGACCACCCTACTCACCTCTCCCGATCCACCGATGTCCCTGGATCGGTCCCGGCGTCCGCCCGGGCCTCTTCATGGGCGCCGCCTTCTTGGAAAATGGCGGGCGCATGCGCAGTGCGCCCGCCGGCCGGCGCATGCGCAGTGCGCCCCCCAGTGTCCAAAAATTTATTTTGATCACTGTGATAAACTGTCACAGTGATCAAAATAAAAAAAAGTAAATGAACCCCCCCTTTATCATAGGTAGGGACAAATAAAAAAAATAAAGATTTTTTTTTTTCTTCCTTTTTTTTTTCCTATTAGGCCCTGTGCACACGTTGCTGATTTTGCTGCGGATCCACGGTGTATTTTGCTGCGGATCCGCGGCGGATTTCGCTGCTGATCCACGGCGGATTTCGCTGCTGATCCGCTGCGGATTTCGCTGCGGATCCGCTGCGGATTTCGCTGCGGATCCACGACTGATTTTGCTGCTGATTCGCTGCGGATCCGCAGTGGATTTCGCTGCTGATCCGCGACTGATTTTGCTGCTGATTCGCTGCGGATCCGCAGCGGATTTCGCTGCTGATCCACGGCTGATTTCGCTGCTGATCCGCGGCTGATTTCGCTGCTGATCCGCGGCGGATTTCACTGCTGATCTGCGGCGGATTTCGCTGCTGATCCGCGGCGGATTTCGCTGCTGATCCGCGACTGATTTTGCTGCTGATTCGCTGCGGATCCGCAGCGGATTTCGCTGCTGATCCGCGGCTGATTTCGCTGCTGATCCGCGGCTGATTTCGCTGCGGATCCGCGACTGATTTAGCTGCGGATTCGCGACTGATTTCGCTGCGGATCCGCGACTGATTTCACTGCGGATCCACGACTGATTTCGCTGCGGATCCGCGGCGGATTTCGCTGCTGATCTGCAGCGGATTTCACTGCTGATCCGCGGCGGATTTTGTAGCGGATCCGCGGCTGATTATCTGCTGATTCATCTGCGCTAGCGGGTATAGCATAACGCGATCGCGTTATGCTATACCGTCACCAGCCGGTCAACGCTACGTGTTGAACGGGCTGGTAAAACGCAATATGAACCCAGCCTTAGGGTTAGAACTAGGGTTAGGGTTAGCATTAGGGTTAAGGTTAGAATTACGGTTAGGGTTGGAATTTGGGTTAGGGTTGGAATTAGGGTTAGGGTTGGAATTAGGGTTAGGCTTGTAGTTAGGTTTATGGTTAGAGTTGGGATTAGGGTTAGGGGTGTGTTGGGGTTAGGGTTATGATTAGGGTTTGTATTAGGGTTAGGTGTGTGTATGGGTTAGGGTTGGGGTTAGGGGTGTGTTGGGGTTAGGGTTGGAGTTAGAATTGAGGGGTTTCCACTATTTAGGCACATCAGGGGGTCTCCATACGCGACATGGCGCCACCATTGATTCCTGCAAATTTTGCATTCAAAAGTCAAACAGTGCTCCCTTTATTCCAAGCCCCGACGTATGCCCAAACAGTGGTTTATCCCCACATATGAGGTATCAGCGTACTCGGGAAAAATTGCACAACAACTTTGGGGGTTCTAATTTCTCCTGTTACCATTGGGAAAAAAAATTGGGGACTAAAAATTATTTTTGTGGAAAAAAAATGATCTTATATTTTCACGGCTCTGCGTTATAAACTTCTGTGAAGGACTTGGAGATTCAAAGTGATTATCACACATCTATAGGAGTTCCTTGGGGGATCTAGTTTCCAAAATGGGGTCACTTGTGGGGAGTTTCTACTGTTTAGGCACATCAGGGACTCTGCAAACGTAACATGACACCCGAAGACCATTCCATCAAGTGGGCATTTCAAAACGTCACTACTTCCCATCCGAGCCCCGACGTGTGCCCATACAGTAGTTTTCTCCCACATATGGGATATCAGCATACTCAGGACTAGGGTTGAGCGATACTTTCCGATATCCAAAAGTATCGGAATCGGAATGGTATCGCCGATACCCAAAAAATATCGGCGATACCCGATACCGATACCGGAAATCCAATGTAAGTCTATGGGAACAAAATATCGGAATTAAAAAAACCCCATTCTTGCCTTGTTGGTTAATTGTACATGAAGGAAAACAACAAAGAGTAATGTACAATGTATTGTGGAAGGTTGAGGAGACATTAAAGGCATAGATGTTTAACCCAATCAAATGGAATAGCATAAATATTTTTTTTTTTAAAGATGTTCGGATTGACGAAGAAATTGACAATGTTGTTAACGTTTTTTCTATTTTGGCAAATATGTATATTTCACAACTTCCATGCTCTTCACCTTTTTAACTTTTCACACACTTTCTCCTTCATAATCTTCAGCAGCATCATCTTTTTCATCAAATTATTCTTCATCTTCACCTTCTTTATCTTCTTCTTAAACTTCTTGCTATTCATCTTTTTGTTAACATTACTCAGATTCTTCTTATTAAACTATTATTCTTATTCATATTGTACTTCATCTTCTTCATCATATTCTTATTTGTGACAGAGAATCCTGTACTTGTAATCTGTCAAAGTATGAATTTTTCATCCTTCCGTTCTTGCTGTCACAAAAGATTTAAATTACAACAGTATTTGTCCGTGTTCAGTTTAGCCTGCAGCAGCAGCAGGCATTTTCCAGGGGCACCACGAGGAGGAACGGACTCACCCCCATACACTGCTTATTCTTCTTCTGCTTATAATTTAGAGCATATATTTTGCTCTTCATTTTGGTCTTATACTTCATGTTCTTCTGCTTTTTGATCTTCTGCTTATTGTTCTTAAGTCTCTTGTTCTGTATCTTGTAGTTTGTCTTAACCTTCTTAGTCCTGTTTGGTAATCTTTTATTTCTTCTTTGTGATGGTGTTTAGGCTGGTTGGCTTGATGCTCGTCGTCCTTGTGGTCGTATCTTCTTCGGGGTGGTCATCAGGGTCGTCGTCTTCATTGTTGGAGATCCAGAGTGATTACCCAAAAAAGCATTGAAAAAATCTTCAATTTGTAAATGTTGCAGAAGGTACAAGAGTCAATGCAAGTAATGAGGACCAGCTGACTGTGCTGGAACCCGGAGGGGCAGCAGAAGGAAAAGAGCCAATGGCACAACGGAGGACCAGCTGACGTTACTGGGACACGGTTACTAAGCAGGAGGTACCTGTGCTCTAAAGCACTACCAAGGACCAGCAGACATTGCTGGAACTCGGATACCGAGATGGAGGCACCTAGGCCAAAGGCACTGCGGAGAACCAGCTGACGGTACTGGAACCCGGATGGGTAGCAGAAGGTACAAGAGCCAATCCAAATAACGAGGACCAGCTGACTGTGCTGGAACCCGGAGGGGCAGCAGAAGGAAAAGAGCCAATGGCACAACCGAGGACCAGCTGACGTTACTGGGACACGGTTACTAAGCAGGAGGTACCTGTGCTCTAAAGCACTACCAAGGACCAGCAGACATTGCTGGAACTCGGATACCGAGATGGAGGCACCTAGGCCAAAGGCACTGCGGAGAACCAGCTGACGGTACTGGAACCCGGATGGGTAGCAGAAGGTACAAGAGCCAATCCAAATAATGAGGACCAGCTGACTGTGCTGGAACCCGGAGGGGCAGCAGAAGGAAAAGAGCCAATGGCACAACCGAGGACCAGCTGACGTTACTGGAACACGGTTACTAAGCAGGAGGTACCTGTGCTCTAAAGCACTACCAAGGACCAGTAGACATTGCTGGAACTCGGATACCGAGATGGAGGCACCTAGGCCAAAGGCACTGCGGAGAACCAGCTGACGGTACTGGAACCCGGACGGGTAGCAGAAGGTACCCATGGAAATTTAAGATGACAGGCCGCGAGCCGGCCGCAGTTACCGAATCCCACAGTACTACAGTGGGTGATTGTCCTATTGTCACAACGGAAACAGCCTTTATTTGCATATCCCGCAGCACACATAGGAAGCACCTAAACTCCAAGCACCATAGAGTCGGCTAACCCGACCGCAACACGACAGGACAACTTATTGGAGGCTAAGTGACGTTTACACTGACAGGAAACAGATGGCGTGCTGTAACCAGTCTGGGCAGGAGTGAGTACCCATGCCAATGACACTTCCGAGCAGCAACTGGCAGTGTTGAAGCCCAGGGATGAGAAGACAACAGGGTGGAGGCAGCAGGACTTTTTGCCGTACACACAGCAGGGGAACAGCTGACATTACTGAACCCCAGTAACACAGGAGCAAGTGTTCACTGTGCTAACAGCACTTCCGAGCAACAACTGGCGGTGTTGTAGCCCAGGGATGAGAAGAGAACATGGTGGAGGCAGCAGGACTTTTTGCCGTTCACACAGCAGGGGAACAGCTGACATTACTGAACCCAGTAACACTGGAGCAAGTGTAGACTGTGCTAACAGCACTTCGAGCAACAACTGGCGGTGTTGTAGCCCAGGGATGAGAAGAGAACATGGTGGAGGCAGCAGGACTTTTTGCCGTTCACACAGCAGGGGAACAGCTGACATTACTGAACCCCAGTAACACAGGAGCAAGTGTTCACTGTGCTAACAGCACTTCCGAGCAACAACTGGCGGTGTTGTAGCCCAGGGATGAGAGGAGAACAGGGTGGAGGCAGCAGGACTTTTTGCCGTACACACAGCAGGGGAACAGCTGACATTACTGAACCCCAGTAACACAGGAGCAAGTGTTCACTGTGCTAACAGCACTTCCGAGCAACAACTGGCGGTGTTGTAGCCCAGGGATGAGAAGAGAACATGGTGGAGGCAGCAGGACTTTTTGCCGTTCACACAGCAGGGGAACAGCTGACATTACTGAACCCCAGTAACACAGGAGCAAGTGTAGACTGTGCTAACAGCACTTCCGAGCAACAACTGGCGGTGTTGTAGCCCAGGGATGAGAAGAGAACATGGTGGAGGCAGCAGGACTTTTTGCCGTTCACACAGCAGGGGAACAGCTGACATTACTGAACCCCAGTAACACAGGAGCAAGTGTAGACTGTGCTAACAGCACTTCCGAGCAACAACTGGCGGTGTTGTAGCCCAGGGATGAGAGGAGAACAGGGTGGAGGCAGCAGGACTTTTTGCCGTACACACAGCAGGTGTCACGCTGTCTAATGATATGACTACAATGTCAGTAAACTATTTATACAGGAACCACACTCTATACAACATATAGTTTAGCAACATCAGAATGTAAGTATAAAATAGATTTACCTGACACAATATCAGCAGAACTTAGGGTTAATCTTGAGGACTAGATGTGCAGAAACGATATCAGTTGAACTCAGGGTTAATCTTGAGGACTTGATGAGCTGTAACAGGAAAGAGGAGGACCGGGGTCTAACCTGACCCTACACTGGGGTCCTAACTAATCCCTTACCTTGGAGGTACTGATAATGGTTCAGAGGTCCAAGTCTCCAGCCTAACCCTGTCTCCTATCAGACCCTGAACCCTGTAATCAGTCCAAAGAAGGATCCTGATTACCACCAAAGGGATATGGGCTGATCTCAGCTAAATACACAGATTAGACATATAAGACAGACAGGATAGCACTCTCTTGCATACACACTCAAACACCGAAGGAACATAAATGGTCTGGGAAATAAACTCTAAGCAAGTTAAGCTTAAAACAACTAAGGAGCTCTCAACTAGAGTCTATACAGATTCATTCCTATCTGTGGTCTGCATGAAGTGTTTCACTGGCAACTCCCAAAGCAGACAACCAGAAACTTAAAGGAAACCAATCAACAAATAATCAATTGCAGCCGGGAGAAACTGCACCCAGTCCCAGCACCGAGCACAGACAGAATTAACTCCCTAGCTGCCAAACACAAAGAAACAGCAACTCAGCTGTGAGAAGTCAAAATGTGCAACCGCGACGATCTTCGTGGCAATGCACACATGACAGCAGGGGAACAGCTGACATTACTGAACCCCAGTAACACAGGAGCAAGTGTTCACTGTGCTAACAGCACTTCCGAGCAACAACTGGCAGTGTTGTAGCCCAGGGATGAGAGGAGAACAGGGTAGAGGCAGCAGGACTTTTTGCCGTACACACAGCAGGGGAACAGCTGACATTACTGAACCCCAGTAACACAGGAGCAAGTGTTCACTGTGCTAACAGCACTTCCGAGCAACAACTGGCGGTGTTGTAGCCCAGGGATGAGAAGAGAACATGGTGGAGGCAGCAGGACTTTTTGCCGTTCACACAGCAGGGGAACAGCTGACATTACTGAACCCCAGTAACACAGGAGCAAGTGTAGACTGTGCTAACAGCACTTCCGAGCAACAACTGGCGGTGTTGTAGCCCAGGGATGAGAAGAGAACATGGTGGAGGCAGCAGGACTTTTTGCCGTTCACACAGCAGGGGAACAGCTGACATTACTGAACCCCAGTAACACAGGAGCAAGTGTAGACTGTGCTAACAGCACTTCCGAGCAACAACTGGCGGTGTTGTAGCCCAGGGATGAGAGGAGAACAGGGTGGAGGCAGCAGGACTTTTTGCCGTACACACAGCAGGGGAACAGCTGACATTACTGAACCCCAGTAACACAGGAGCAAGTGTTCACTGTGCTAACAGCACTTCCGAGCAACAACTGGCGGTGTTGTAGCCCAGGGATGAGAGGAGAACAGGGTGGAGGCAGCAGGACTTTTTGCCGTACACACAGCAGGGGAACAGCTGACATTACTGAACCCCAGTAACACTGGAGCAAGTGTGGACTGTGCTAACAGCACTTCCGAGCAACAACTGGCGGTGTTGTAGCCCAGGGATGAGAAGAGAACATGGTGGAGGCAGCAGGACTTTTTGCCGTTCACACAGCAGGGGAACAGCTGACATTACTGAACCCCAGTAACACAGGAGCAAGTGTTCACTGTGCTAACAGCACTTCCGAGCAACAACTGGCGGTGTTGTAGCCCAGGGATGAGAGGAGAACAGGGTGGAGGCAGCAGGACTTTTTGCCGTACACACAGCAGGGGAACAGCTGACATTACTGAACCCCAGTAACACAGGAGCAAGTGTTCACTGTGCTAACAGCACTTCCGAGCAACAACTGGCGGTGTTGTAGCCCAGGGATGAGAAGAGAACATGGTGGAGGCAGCAGAACTTTTTGCCGTTCACACAGCAGGGGAACAGCTGACATTACTGAACCCCAGTAACACTGGAGCAAGTGTAGACTGTGCTAACAGCACTTCCGAGCAACAACTGGCGGTGTTGTAGCCCAGGGATGAGAAGAGAACATGGTGGAGGCAGCAGGACTTTTTGCCGTACACACAGCAGGGGAACAGCTGACATTACTGAACCCCAGTAACACAGGAGCAAGTGTTCACTGTGCTAACAGCACTTCCGAGCAACAACTGGCGGTGTTGTAGCCCAGGGATGAGAAGAGAACATGGTGGAGGCAGCAGGACTTTTTGCCGTTCACACAGCAGGGGAACAGCTGACATTACTGAACCCCAGTAACACAGGAGCAAGTGTTCACTGTGCTAACAGCACTTACGAGCAACAACTGGCGGTGTTGTAGCCCAGGGATGAGAGGAGAACAGGGTGGAGGCAGCAGGACTTTTTGCCGTACACACAGCAGGGGAACAGCTGACATTACTGAACCCCAGTAACACAGGAGCAAGTGTTCACTGTGCTAACAGCACTTCCGAGCAACAACTGGCGGTGTTGTAGCCCAGGGATGAAGAGAAACATGTGGAGGCAGCAGGACTTTTTGCTGTACACACAGCAGGGGAACAGCTGACATTACTGAACCCCAGTAACACAGGAGCAAGTGTTCACTGTGCTAACAGCACTTCCGAGCAACAACTGGCGGTGTTGTAGCCCAGGGATGAGAGGAGAACAGGGTGGAGGCAGCAGGACTTTTTGCCGTACACACAGCAGGGGAACAGCTGACATTACTGAACCCCAGTAACACAGGAGCAAGTGTTCACTGTGCTAACAGCACTTCTGAGCAACAACTGGCGGTGTTGTAGCCCAGGGATGAGAAGAGAACATGGTGGAGGCAGCAGGACTTTTTGCCGTTCACACAGCAGGGGAACAGCTGACATTACTGAACCCCAGTAACACTGGAGCAAGTGTAGACTGTGCTAACAGCACTTCCGAGCAACAACTGGCGGTGTTGTAGCCCAGGGATGAGAAGAGAACATGGTGGAGGCAGCAGGACTTTTTGCCGTACACACAGCAGGGGAACAGCTGACATTACTGAACCCCAGTAACACAGGAGCAAGTGTTCACTGTGCTAACAGCACTTCCGAGCAACAACTGGCGGTGTTGTAGCCCAGGGATGAGAAGAGAACATGGTGGAGGCAGCAGGACTTTTTGCCGTTCACACAGCAGGGGAACAGCTGACATTACTGAACCCCAGTAACACAGGAGCAAGTGTTCACTGTGCTAATAGCACTTACGAGCAACAACTGGCGGTGTTGTAGCCCAGGGATGAGAGGAGAACAGGGTGGAGGCAGCAGGACTTTTTGCCGTACACACAGCAGGGGAACAGCTGACATTACTGAACCCCAGTAACACAGGAGCAAGTGTTCACTGTGCTAACAGCACTTCCGAGCAACAACTGGCGGTGTTGTAGCCCAGGGATGAGAAGAGAACATGGTGGAGGCAGCAGGACTTTTTGCCGTTCACACAGCAGGGGAACAGCTGACATTACTGAACCCCAGTAACACAGGAGCAAGTGTTCACTGTGCTAACAGCACTTCCGAGCAACAACTGGCGGTGTTGTAGCCCAGGGATGAGAGGAGAACAGGGTGGAGGCAGCAGGACTTTTTGCCGTACACACAGCAGGGGAACAGCTGACATTACTGAACCCCAGTAACACAGGAGCAAGTGTTCACTGTGCTAACAGCACTTCCGAGCAACAACTGGCGGTGTTGTAGCCCAGGGATGAGAAGAGAACATGGTGGAGGCAGCAGGACTTTTTGCTGTACACACAGCAGGGGAACAGCTGACATTACTGAACCCCAGTAACACAGGAGCAAGTGTTCACTGTGCTAACAGCACTTCCGAGCAACAACTGGCGGTGTTGTAGCCCAGGGTCAAGGAGGATGTTTAAATACTATATCAAGTATTTTCCTTGTTACGTGTCAATTAAAAATGTCTATACTCCAAACAAGAGAAATATAAACTTTAGTACCATAAGATGATGATTTAACTTAAAAAAATATATGTAAATTAATAATTTACAAACATAAACGCATACATTAACATGTTGAAAAGCAATGCAAACCACAATTAAAATAGGTTAAATAATCTGCTATACGGTTTAAAATAAAAGCATACAAGTACATATCAGAATCCATTAATGATGGGTAAGTAACAGTATGTACACCATTTTTATTGTGTAGACAATGAATGGCTGACTTAAAAACATAATCAGCATTACAAGTTTTATTTGACATTCATAAAACTTTACATTTGGTGAATAATATCACTAAAATTTTTAAAAAAATATCTAACATTTCCATCATGTAATACTGATAATATGTGCCAATCATTTATATTAACAAAACAAAAATTTAAAAAGTGCATAGTGCAGAGTGAAAACAGATATTTATGCCTGACTGTGGACTTGCAAGCATGACAACGGATAGATAAGGTATATATAGATGAGACTGCATAGCCACAGATGGTGAATGGCGATGTAATACTGTACCTCAATAAAGTGTGCGTTACTACTACATCCTTTTTTTTATCTAGCTTTATAAAAGGTTACGTGCATGTATGGTTGCGCCTTTGTTTGGACGCACAGACTGGCTTCCTGCTGTGACGCGTTGGGTATTGGAGCGTCTGTACGTCTTATGACGCAGACTAACATTCACGGTGCGCATCGTTCATCATCGCAAGCGTACCGACAACACAAAGGCGTTGTCATGACTGCTTTACTCAGTAAACATGCACCTATGATGAAACATACACGCATGTGCCCTATTACATAACAAGCTACAAGAAAAACGAGTGTGGGGTGTGACACAGCTGTTTTGTTAAGGTACAGTATTATATCGACATTGTACAGATGTCGCTATTCAGTCTGATAAATATATATCATTCACGTATTCTATCAGTTGTCGTTCTTTCAGCACCACTTACAGGTATATATTTTGCTATTGTGACTATGCACTATTGACTTTACCAAGGTAATGCATGATTTTTGGTAGCGATTATCATGTTTACATGAAGGACCTTTATGATATGGGCTGTTAACTTTCTAATCAAATATGTATTTTTTAAAATGACACAAATATAAGTAATGTTGAAGAGGACTATTCCTACATGCATTGTTTGCACAATATTACAGGTGTACATCACGTCCCTTAATCAACATTGGATTATTATATTTACTTGTATGCTTTTATTTCAAAGGCAAGAACACTGAAGTATAACCTTCGCACTGCAGCAGTTGTCAAAGTTCAACCCACATTATGCACTTCCAACATTGCAGCATTTGAGTCATCATGATGTGAGTTGGATTTGTCTAAGCTATGGAGTGACAAGGTTGACCATCAGTATCCTATAGCATAAGTAGGCTTTTGTGTTTGCATTTCTTTTCGACATGTGCATATCTGTAATAATATGTCACAATTATTTTGTTACAGATTTGTGACAAAGACTAATCATTTTATGGTTTGAAAGTTGACGTTTCAAATGTTTACAGCTTAGAAATCAGGGTGTAGCCTCATATCTATGTGTAGCACTAGACACTTTGAGATGTCATGTTTTTTTCACCATGATTAGGTAGCTAGCAGTAATTTTTGCCGGACACACAGCAGGGGAACAGCAGGCGTTACTGAACCCCACAAACACATCAGCGATTGTTTTCATCTGTGCATCTAACACTTCTGAGCAGCAACTGGCGCTGTTGAAGCCCAGGGTCAAGGAGGGTGTAGGCAGAGGCCTAGTATGAGACGTTTGAAGTTGAAGTTGTAGTTAGCAGCA
>JARQOD010000003.1:39778332-39854848 GCA_033576555.1 Oophaga sylvatica | reverse complement strand
CTTGTACTGATCGCTGCCAGACCCTCTTTTTGGGGCAGCTCACAGCGTAATTAGTAATCACCAGCGACCTGTTTTTGTCGGATCGTGGTGTACCATGTGATCCGGGGGTTAAAAACTCTTTGTTGATAACTATAATTCCAAACCCCATTAGGTACTACAATCCACCTTTAAGGACTGTCACAAAAAGCAAGATCCTAACGAGACGCAAAGAGCACCGATTTTATGACGCAGTAGTGACTCGTTAGCGCACAGCTGGTTGACATGCGCAGCGAGGGGGCCCCTGCCGAGGTCTTGATCGCATGAACGTTCCCGTTTTTTGGTCGTTGGGTCCCGCGGTGAGCCGAATCGTGAGTGGCACCCTTTATGAATGACTTCACCACGTCGCAGGGGGAAGGTTTTTCCAACGACCGCAGGGCTTATACAGATCGCTGATCTCTGTGGATCTTTGTGTTTGGAAGCTAACTACGCCACTAGCATCCCTAGTGTCCCCCCGGGTTGTTCGTTGTCGTGATCGCTATCGATCGCTAATTTTGACAGTGCCTTTACATGGTGTTTTTTTCTGAATCCCCAAAACTCCCAAAAAAAAAACCCCCAAAAGCCACCAAAACCGCCAAAAAAGGATTATGATTTCTCTTTTATTTTTTTTTTTTAAAATATTTAAAAAAAACCATGTATCTTTACTTCACCTTCACAAATTTTTTTTCTTTGTGGTGGTTTTTGGTTTCACATAAAATTCCAAGAAAATTTTATACTTGCTTTGCAACGGGGAAAAAATGGGGAAAAAAAGTTCGGGGGGTTAATCTTTTCTGTTTTGAAAGTGGTATCAATGTTGTTTAACCATATTAGCAAATGAGAAGTACATTAACTTTGCAAAAAGGCATATTAGACCCCTTCCACCCTTTCCCCATCCTTTCTGAACCGTGCATCCACTTTACTGGGTAGTTGCATTTTGGGCAGGGTTTTTCATTTTTGAGATCTGGGGGGGGAAAGGTCACCCCCAAAAACTACGAAGGGTAAGCTTGGGGGGGCAGGTCTCGCCCAAAAAAGGGGACTTCCAATGCCAAAAGTAATCAGGACAGTTTTTTTTTTTGCAAGAATGGTGACTGGTTCATTGTATATGGGGACACACTGAAGATAAAGCACCCCCCCAAAAATGAGAAATCGTGACTTTTTTACATATATGGTTACTACTCACCCGGGGGCATATGTAGGAATCTCCCCTTTCACCACTCATCCCCCTCAATATGTCCTGTAGTGTTTTAAATGGGGGAGTCTTTTTAAACCGAAACAAATATTTTTCAAGTCACAACAGTGGAAAGTCACATCTATGACACCTAATTCTGCCCCCCCACCTGCTCATTACCAAGTAAAAAATATAAAACGGTGGATAAACAAGTTTTAGCACAAATCTTCACAGAAGTCTAAAATCATGGGGAAACTCTTACTCCTTCTCTTCTACCATGATCCTGGGAACTTGGGATTTTTTTTTTACAGCCCCGTGGAAGAAGAGGACAGGGACATCTTCGGTGTTGCCTTTTACGGGGTGATCGGGGGGGGAAAAACATACAGGGGGTTGAATTCATTTTTTACTTCAGAAAATAGGTTTTGGGTTTTTTTAGTCCGTCTATTACCTGGGATGTAGGGCTGGGGAACCTCCATCAGACATCCCTTTACAGATTTTTTGTGTTTTTAAACCCAATCCCCCCATTGACAAATAGAGGCAAAAACCTGACATTTAAAAAGAACCTGACACAAAAGAACGTCACCCTGCCCCTTTATAGCATTGAAGTATAATGTCCCAGCAATGTTATCCCCCAGTCAGCACCAATCATTTGTAGGGGGTTTAGTCTTCTGGTCATTGATGTTCTCAATATAAAAAGGGGGAGTGGGGGTCCTGTGATTGGGCTCAGGGGGGTTCCCCTCCCCCGACAAAAGGGTCCTGACAGCGCTCACTAAGGTTTTCACCACTGTGTAATCCGGTTATGGGGAGACCATTAAAAAATCCACTACAGACATTTGAGTCCCACCTCCCACTTTTTCCATTGTTATTTCCCAAAATAAATGATTAATTTACGTCATCAGAACTCTCCCTCTCCAGTAAGGGGGAAAGGACTCTAGGGGGGGTGAATATCCTCTCCCCCTCTTATATGAAGAAATCCACTGAGAGGATTTATATTGTGGGGGCCGAATGGGGGAAATGAGATGTAAACAAAAAGAATCCATGTATAATACAATTTTGGAGATAATAACGGACTATGGGGAAAAGAAACATGTAATTTGTATTTTAGTTCATATACAGGGGAAAAATTTTTGCTGAATTGGGGAGTCAGCTGACCACTGTCTATTTTGTTCCCTTTTCAGAGCTTTTTGGTGTGATACATTAGTGACCCCGCTCCAGAAGTGCTGTATTCTCTTTTTTGTATATTATGCATTTGACATCTTCTACCTTGCTTTAACTATGCGGGGTGAAGGGGGTTTTTTTATTTACTATTAAGTTTTTATTCCCTCCTTTTTACTGACCTCCCCCCCTCATTACGGCAATTAATTTAAAAGCTCGATGCAACTTGCCCTTAAATTTTGAAATTACCCCAGAGGGGAATTGGATAAATTTTGGGGTTTAGGGTCCCATTAACCCCCCCTTATGCCAAAACGTAGCATTAAAATAGGGCCACCAGGGTACAAATCCCTCAGTTGTTTTAAAAGGGGCAAGGGGGAAAAAAGGTGTACCCCCCCCCAGAGATGAAAAACATGACAGGCCAATTTTCCGGTTTTCAATCACAAAAAAAAAAATGTCCGGGCTGTTTAAAGATTTCTCTCTTTTCTGACATTATAACATGCAGAGAAAAGAAATGCTACCTCTAGAGACAGTCCTACCTCCGCCATCTCCGGGCCCCCTGATCATCCTCCACCCCCCGTTTTCACCTGGAAAAAAAAAGGGAGGCGCTGCGCATACACCCGCCGAGATTTGCCAGCCGTACCAGAACAATAAAAATTTTTTTTCCCATTGATTCCTAAAGATCACTGTGATAGGCCCTATCACGTGATAAAAAAAAAAAAAAAAAAAAATTAACCCAGTTAATAAAAATTAAAAATATAATGGCCCTATCCAGTGATCAAAATAAAAAAAAAAAGCAAATCCCCATCAGATAAAAAAATTTAAAAAAAATTTTCCCCAGGACACCCTCTGATAGCAAAAAGGGTAGCCCCATCATCCCTACACAGGGAAAAAAAATAGGAAAACCCCCCCCCCCCTTCCACCTCACTCTTTTTTTTTTTCCTACCCTGCAGGGCAAGCACAGCAAAAAGGGGAAGGGAAAAATTACTTGAGGAGCTCAGTGGTATTTGGGGGGCGTCTTTCCCTTCTAAAAAGGCCCCGAGGTGATAACTCACAAAAGGGGTCCCTCGCCTGTCGGTGGAGCAGTCCCGATTTCACAATTCCTTCCCAGGGGGCCCGCCCACGCTGCCCGGGGTCTGGATTCCGGCATGACCCGCGTGCTTTCCTCATGGAATGCATTTCGGTTTTGGGGCCCTCCGATGACCGCGGCGTTCCGGGGATGGGTGCACCCAGTTTTTGGGGGCACTCCAAACGGGGGGTGCAGCGTGCTTCAACCAGGAATGCAAAAAAGGCTATGGGGGAAATAAGGGGCCCTCGGGGCAAGGTAAGACGTTTTAAAGGGGGCTAACAGGTGGTGGTGTGCCAATCTGGAGATAATCCTTCACGCTCAGAACCACCGCCAGCATCTTTGGGTGGTAAGTGAAACCCATAGGGCATTCCAATCAAAAGGGGGCCCTTTTTTTAAAAAAGTCCCCACCGACCTTTTCCATTTTGCTGAAAATTTTTTAAAGGGTGTACATGTATGTTTGAAAAAGGGGTTTGTAAATTTTTTGGGCCATTCTCAAATACACTGGGCACTGTTTACCTTTCACTGGGGGGTTTCCCGCAACCTGCGGTTCACAAGAGGGTTTTTTTAAAAATTTTGGGACATAGCCATTGGTTCATACTGGCTATATGCGAAAATATGCATACTAGCTCAACTTTTTTTGCTAAACAGGGGAAAAAATTATTACCCCCATGACAAAACAATATTTCGGCCCAATTTTGTGTCAAAGTAGTTTTTAAAAAAACCCTCGAAAAAAAATTTATCCAAACTTTGCCCTATAAACCAAAAACCAAAAACCCCCTAGAAAAGGTGCTTTTCCCTGTACACCAAATCTACATATTTTTCATTGCTGCAATATCACGGTCAAAAATATGTATTTGGGAAATATTCACACCACATATGGAAAAAACTTAAAAAAAACGAATTTTCCCATTTTTAGGTAAAATTTTTTAAAAAGGGGACCCCTAAAATATTTTAATTTTGATACATTAAAAAAGCCTTTTCTCTAAAGTCATTTTTTTTTATTTTTTTACTTTTTTTTGGGCCCTAAGACGCACTTTTTTTCCTAAATTTGGGGGGGAAAGTTGGGGCGTTTTATGGGGGAATTAACATTGGGGGGGGGGCATGGAGCGGTGGAGGGGGTCAAGGGGCAAAAAAAATACCCCTCTGCTGAGGAACAACCGGGGGGGAAAACCCCCCCCCTATTTTAAATGCAGGGAAAATTAATAGCTGCTTCCCCCCCACCTATCAGCTGAGCAGTGAGCAGGGCACAGATCACGGGCCCCCACAGTTTCCCCAGCCCTTTCCCCGCAGCAGCTGGGCAGTCGGGGTCGGGGAAAAAAGGGAGAGAGCAGCGGCATACCCCACAGCCCCGGGGTGTGCGAGGGGGCTGAATGCTCCTGGGAAAAGGCCTGTGAGAGGTCATGAAGAGGGGGGCTGAGCATCAAGACCAAAGCCCTGCCTTTTGAGTCACACAGGTCCTTTTAAACCCCTGTACAACAAGAATTTTAATTAAAAGGGGTTGGCTACTTTCACACTTGCGTTTTTTTTAACATTATACTGTGTGTGGGGGGATGGCGGTACTGTGGGAACATTATACTGTGTGTGGGGGGATGGCGGTACTGTGGGAACATTATACTGTGTGTGGGGGATGACGGTACTGTGGGAACATTATACTGTGTGTGGGGGGATGGCGGTACTGTGGGATCATTATACTGGTGTGGGGGACGGCGGTACTGTGGGAACATTATACTGTGTGTGAGGGGATAGCGGTACTATGACAACATTATACTGTGTGTGGGGGATGGTGGTACTGTGGGAACATTATACTGTGTGTGGGGGATGGCGGTACTGTGGGAACATTATACTGTGTGTGGGGGATGGTGGTACTGTGGGAACTTTACACTGTGTGTGGGGGATGGCGGTACTGTGGGAACATTATACTGTGTGTGGTGGATGGTGGTACTGTGGGAACATTATACTGTGTGGGGGAATGGCGCTACTGTGGGAACATTATACTGTGTGTGGGGGATGGTGGTACTGTGGGAACATTATACTGTGTGTGGGGGATGGCGGTACTGTGGGAACATTATACTGTGTGGGGGGATGACGGTACTGTGGGAACATTATACTGTGTGTGGGGGATGGCGGATGGTGGTACTGTGGGAACATTATACTGTGTGGGGGGATGGCGGTACTGTGGGAACATTAACTGTGTGTGGGGGATGGTGGTACTGTGGGAACATTATACTGTGTGTGGTGGATGTGGTACTGTGGGAACATTATACTGTGTGTGTGGGGGATGGTGGTACTGTGGGAACATTATACTGTGTGTGGGGGGATGGCGGTACTGTGGGAACATTATACTGTGTGTGGGGGGATGGCGGTACTGTGGGAACATTATACTGTGTGTGGGGGGATGGTGGTACTGTGGGAACATTATACTGTGTGTGGGGGGATGGTGGTACTGTGGGAACATTATACTGTGTGTGGGGGGATGGTGGTACTGTGGGAACATTATGCTGTGTGTGGGGGATGGTGGTACTGTGGAACATTATACTGTGTGTGGGGGATGGTGGTACTGTGGGAACATTATACTGTGTGTGGGGGATGGCGGTACTGGGGGAACATTATACTGTGTGGGGGATGGCGGTACTGTGGGAACATTATACTGTGTGTGGGGGATGGCAGTACTGGGAACATTATACTGTGTGTGAGGATGGCGGTACTGTGGGAACATTATACTGTGTGTGGGGATGGCGTACTGTGGGAACATTATACTGTGTGGGGGATGGCAGTACTGTGGGAACATTATACTGTGTGTGGGGGATGGCGGTACTGGGGAACATTATACTGTGTGTGGGGCATGGTGGTACTGTGAGAACATTATACTGTGTGTGGAGGATGGCGGTACTGTGGGAACATTATACTGTGTGTGGGGGATGGCAGTACTGTGGGAACATTATACTGTGTGTGGGGGATGGCGGTACTGGGGAACATTATACTGTGTGTGGGGCATGGTGGTACTGTGGGAACATTATACTGTGTGTGGGGGATGGTGGTACTGTGGGAACATTATACTGTGTGTGGGGATGGTGGTACTGTGGGAACATTATACTGTGTGTGGGGGATGGCGGTACTGTGGGAACATTATACTGTGTGTGAGGGATGGCGGGTACTGTGGGAATGGGAACATTATACTGTGTGAGCAAAATATGCTTCCATGTTATTATCTTCCATATTTGGGTCACATAATAGAGGAAAAGGAACACGAAATAGTGTCAGCATGAAGGAGTTACTGAGGAATCTCCAGCACATACCTCTCCCTGCAGAAATGGGGGCAGAGGGCGCTATCTCCGGGAATGGAGGGTTACTGCCCCCGCCCAGTAATGGGGAATCTCCAGCACCTACCTCCACCTGCAGAGCGCACTCCACATGTATGGCTGTTCTGTGCCCAGTGATGGGGAATCTCCAGCACCTACCTCCACCTGCAGAGCCGCACACCACATATATGGCTGTTCTGCGCCCAGTAATGGGGAATCTCCAGCACCTACCTCCACCTGCAGAGCCGCACTCCACATATATGGCTGTTCTGTGCCCAGTAATGGGGAATCTCCAGCACCTACCTCCACCTGCAGAGCCGCACTCCACATATATGGCTGTTCTGTGCCCAGTAATGGGGAATCTCCAGCACCTACCTCCACCTGCAGAGCCGCACTCCACATATATGGCTGTTCTGTGCCCAGTAATGGGGAATCTCCAGCACCTACCTCCACCTGCAGAGCCGCACACCACATATATGGCTGTTCTGTGCCCAGTAATGGGGAATCTCCAGACCTACCTCACCTGCAGAGCCGCACTCCACATATATGGCTGTTCTGTGCCCAGTAATGGGGAATCTCCAGCACCTGCAGAGCCGCACTCCACATATATGGCTGTTCTGTGCCCAGTAATGGGGAATCTCCAGCACCTACCTCCACCTGCAGAGCCGCACACCACATGTATGGCTGTTCTGCGCCCAGTAATGGGGAATCTCCAGCACCTACCTCCACCTGCAGAGCCGCACTCCACATATATGGCTGTTCTGTGCCCAGTAATGGGGAATCTCCAGCACCTACCTCCACCTGCAGAGCCGCACTCCACATATATGGCTGTTCTGTGCGCAGTAATGGGGAATCTCCAGCACCTACCTCCACCTGCAGAGCCGCACACCACATATATGGCTGTTCTGTGCCCAGTAATGGGGAATCTCCAGCACCTACCTCCACCTGCAGCAGAGCCGCACACCACATATATGGCTGTTCTGTGCCCAGTAATGGGGAATCTCCAGCACCTACCTCCACCTGCAGAGCCGCACTCCACATATATGGCTGTTCTGTGCCCAGTAATGGGGAATCTCCAGCACCTACCTTCACCTGCAGAGCCGCACTCCACATATATGGCTGTTCTGTGCCCAGTAATGGGGAATCTCCAGCACCTACCTCCACCTGCAGAGCCGCACTCCACATATATGGCTGTTCTGTGCCCAGTAATGTGGAATCTCCAGCACCTACCTCCACCTGCAGAGCCGCACTCCACATATATGGCTGTTCTGTGCCCAGTAATGGGGAATCTCCAGCACCTACCTCCACCTGCAGAGCCGCACTCCACATATATGGCTGTTCTGTGCCCAGTAATGGGGAATCTCCAGCACCTACCTCCACCTGCAGAGCCGCACTCCACATATATGGCTGTTCTGTGCCCAGTAATGGGGAATCTCCAGCACCTACCTCCACCTGCAGAGCCGCACTCCACATGTATGGCTGTTCTGTGCCCAGTAATGGGGAATCTCCAGCACCTACCTCCACCTGCAGAGCCGCACACCACATATATGGCTGTTCTGTGCCCAGTAATGGGGAATCTCCAGCACCTACCTCCACCTGCAGAGCCGCACTCCACATATATGGCTGTTCTGTGCCCAGTAATGAGGAATCTCCAGCACCTACCTCCACCTGCAGAGCCGCACTCCACATATATGGCTGTTCTGTGCCCAGTAATGGGGAATCTCCAGCACCTACCTCCACCTGCAGAGCCGCACACCACATATATGGCTGTTCTGTGCCCAGTAATGGGGAATCTCCAGCACCTACCTCCACCTGCAGAGCCGCACTCCACATCTATGGCTGTTCTGTGCCCAGTAATGGGGGATCTCCAGCACCTACCTCCACCTGCAGAGCCGCACACCACATATATGGCTGTTCTGTGCCCAGTAATGGGGAATCTCCAGCACCTACCTCCACCTGCAGAGCCGCACACCACATATATGGCTGCTCTGTGCCCAGTAATGGGGAATCTCCAGCACCTACCTCCACCTGCAGAGCCGCACTCCACATATATGGCTGTTCTGTGCCCAGTAATGGGAATCTCCAGCACCTACCTCCACCTGCAGAGCCGCACTCCACATATATGGCTGTTCTGTGCCCAGTAATGGGAATCTCCAGCACCTACCTCCACCTGCAGAGCCGCACTCCACATATATGGCTGTTCTGTGCCCAGTAATGGAGAATCTCCAGCACCTACCTCCACCTGCAGAGCCGCACTCCACATATATGGCTGTTCTGTACCCAGTAATGGGCAATCTCCAGCACCTACCTCCACCTGCAGAGCCGCACTCCACATATATGGCTGTTCTGTACCCAGTAATGGGGAATCTCCAGCACCTACCTCCACCTGCAGAGCCGCACACCACATGTATGGCTGTTCTGTACCCAGTAATGGGCAATCTCCAGCACCTACCTCCACCTGCAGAGCCGCACTCCACATATATGGCTGTTCTGTACCCAGTAATGGGGAATCTCCAGCACCTACCTCCACCTGCAGAGCCGCACTCCACATATATGGCTGTTCTGTGCCCAGTAATGGGGAATCTCCAGCACCTACCTCCACCTGCAGAGCCGCACACCACATATATGGCTGTTCTGTGCCCAGTACTGGGGAATCTCCAGCACCTACCTCCACCTGCAGAGCCGCACTCCACATATATGGCTGTTCTGTGCCCAGTAATGGGGAATCTCCAGCACCTACCTCCACCTGCAGAGCCGCACTCCACATATATGGCTGTTCTGTACCCAGTAATGGGGAATCTCCAGCACCTACCTCCACCTGCAGAGCCGCACTCCACATATGGGTAGAATCTAGAATGTATGTGCTCCTTCCAGGTTTGCCGTCATTTCCGGGGGCGTGTCACACCGGGAGGGGGCGTGTTTTGCCTGAGCAGAAGCAGGAAGAGAAGCCTCCAGTGAGTGCAGTCCATTAGATGGTCGTCTCAGTATGATGCTGTCGTCTGTTAGCAGCAGGGAGTGAAATCAGAGGCTCAGTGACATATAGGAGTGTTTATTAATGAACGCGCTGATGTCTTCTTAGATTTTTGGGTGAGGGACCTGATATTTTGGGCTATTTAGTGAGATTTTGGGGGGTTAATGCACGCTTGGGGGGTCTTGTTGGGCTCATGGGGGGTTAATGCACGCTTGTGAGGTCTGGTAGGGTCCTAGGATGGGTTAATGCACGCTTGTGAGGTCTGGTTGGGCTTCCAGGGGGATCAGTGCACACTTGTGGGTCTGGTTTGGCTCCCGGGGAGGTTAATGCATGCTTGTGGGGACTGGGAGGGGTTAATCCACGCTTGTGGGGTCTGGTAGGGTTTAATGCACGCTTACAGGGTCTGGCTGGGCTTTGGGGGGGAAACAATGCATGCTTGCGGGTCTGGCTGGGCTCTCGGGGGGGGGGGAGATTAGTGCACACTTGTGGGGTCTGGTTGGCTACTGGGGGAGTTAATGCATGCTTGTGGGGTCTGGCTGGGGCTCTGATGGCAGTTTATTCTGGGGGGAGGACGTCAGGTGAGGGTTTATGCTGGGGGAGGGTGGACATCAGATGAGAATTTATGCTAGGTGGGGGAGGGTGGATGTCCAATGAGGGTTTATGCTGGGGGGGTGGATGTCCAATGAGGGTTTATTCTGGGGGAGTGGATGTCCAATGAGGGTTTATTCTGGGGGAGTGGATGTCCAATGAGGGTTTATTCTGGGGGGTGGACAACTGATGAGGGTTTATGCTGGGGGGTGGACGTCTGAAGAGGGTTTGTGCTGGGGGGGTGGACATCTGATGAGGGTTTATGCTGGGGGGGTGGACATTTGATGAGGGTTTATGCTGGGGGGGTGACGTCTGAAGAGGGTTTATGCTGGGGGGGTGGACATCTGATGAGGGTTTATGCTAGGGGGTGGACATTTGATGAGGGTTTATGCTGGGGTGGTGGACGTCTGTTGAGGGTTTATGCTGGGGGGTGGATGTCTGATGAGGGTTTATGCTGGGGGGTGGACGTCTGATGAGGGTTTGTGCTGGGGGGGTGGACATCTGATGAGGGTTTATGCTGGGGGGGTGGACTTCTGATGAGGGTTTATGCTGGGGGGTGGATGTCTGATGAGGGTTTGTGCTGGGGGGTGGACGTCTGATGAGGGTTTGTGCTGGGGGGTGGACGTCTGATGAGGGTTTGTGCTGGGGGGTGGACGTCTGATGAGGGTTTATGCTGGGGGGGTGGACGTCCGATGAGGGTTTATGCTGGGGGGGTGGACGTCCGATGAGGGTTTATGCTGGAGGGGGGTGGACGTCCGATGAGGGTTCATGCTGGAGGGGGGTGGACATCGATGAGGGTTTATGCTGGAGGGGGGTGGACGTCCGATGAGGGTTTATGCTGGAGGGGGGGGTGGACGTCCGATGAGGGTTTATGCTGGAGGGGGGGGTGGACGTCCGATGAGGGTTTATGCTGGAGGGGGGTGGACGTCCGATGAGGGTTTATGCTGGAGGGGGGTGGACGTCCGATGAGGGTTTATGCTGGAGGGGGGGTGGACGTCCGATGAGGGTTTATGCTGGAGGGGGGGTGGACGTCCGATGAGGGTTTATGCTGGAGGGGGGGTGGACGTCCGATGGAGGTTTATGCTGGAGGGGGGGTGGACGTCCGATGAGGGTTTATGCTGGAGGGGGGGTGGACGTCCGATGAGGGTTTATGCTGGAGGGAGGGTGGATGTCCAATGAGGGTTTATGCTGGGGGGGTGGATGTCCAATGAGGGTTTATTCTGGGGGAGTGGATGTCCAATGAGGGTTTATTCTGGGGGGGTGGACAACTGATGAGGGTTTATGCTGGGGGGGTGGACGTCTGAAGAGGGTTTGTGCTGGGGGGGTGGACATCTGATGAGGGTTTATGCTGGGGGGGGTGGACATTTGATGAGGGTTTATGCTGGGGGGGGGACGTCTGAAGAGGGTTTATGCTGGGGGGGGTGGACATCTGATGAGGGTTTATGCTGGGGGGTGGATGTCTGATGAGGGTTTGTGCTGGGGGGTGGACGTCTGATGAGGGTTTGTGCTGGGGGGTGGACGTCTGATGAGGGTTTGTGCTGGGGGTGGACGTCTGATGAGGGTTTATGCTGGGGGGGGTGGACGTCCGATGAGGGTTTATGCTGGGGGGGGTGGACGTCCGATGAGGGTTTATGCTGGGGGGGGGTGGACGTCCGATGAGGGTTTATGCTGGGAGGGTGGACGTCCGATGAGGGTTTATGCTGAAGGCGGGGTGAACGTCCTATGAGGGTTTATGCTGGAGGGGGGGTGGACGTCCGATGAGGGTTTATGCTGGAGGGGGGGTGGACGTCCGATGAGGGTTTATGCTGGAGGGGGGGGTGGACGTCCGATGAGGGTTTATGCTGGAGGGGGGGTGGACGTCCGATGAGGGTTTATGCTGGAGGGGGGTGGACGTCCGATGAGGGTTTATGCTGGAGGGGGGGTGGACGTCCGATGAGGGTTTATGCTGGAGGGGGGGTGGACGTCCGATGAGGGTTTATGCTGGAGGGGGGGTGGACGTTCGATGAGGGTTTATGCTGGAGGGGGGTTGGACGTCCGTTGAGGGTTTATGCTGGGAGTGGCGTCCAATGAGGGGTTATGCTTGGTGGGGTGGCGTCCGATGGGGATTTTTTTGGGCTTATGCTTGGGGAGGGTGGATGTCCGATGGGATTGATGCTGTGGGGGGGCATCCAATGGCGGGTTTAAACTGGTGGGGATTTATGCTTAGGGTGGGGGGCGTCTGAGGAGGATTTTTGCTTGGGGAGGGAGCGTCTGGTGGGCTTTGAGTGTATCCTGTGGGGTCCATTGATCAGTGAGGTAGAGGTTTATGATTGGAGGAGTGGGGTTATGCTGTGTGGCCCTCTGGTTCGTGTGTGGGGGGGTTATGCTGTGTGGCCCTCTGGTTGGTGTGGGGGTGGTTAATGCTTCATTGGGGCACACAAAAAATCCATGGGTGTATGCTTCTTATACTATGCCAAAAAAATGTAGGTATTCCCCTGTAGAGGAAAGTACACCACCATCTGGCATGAAGCTAATCTGTTTTAGCTTGGTGTCAGTAGGAGGCAGACATGGATCCGGACCGCCCAGGCCGGTTTCTGCTTTAGGTTTTGTTTTTTTATTAATGATTTCCTTTATTCTTTCAGATACAGCTTTTGAGGTGACAAGAGTGGAATTGTCACTCTTATCTCCCACCTAGAATTTTGTCACTACCATATCATCTGTGGTCTATGAGGCAGGGCCCTATCACATCAAGAGTGTTTGGGGTTCACCTGCGGCTGGTCCTTGCCCCTAATCCCCTACCCTCTTGCCCCCCAGAGCCAGATAGAGTAGGGAGGGAAGACAAATCCGTTACCTGCCAGTCGCCCGAAAGTCTGCGTCCAGGTTATTCCATGCCCGTCTTCATCACCGGTCTGCGAAGAAGGATTTGGGATCTTCAGGAAAGTTATATCCTACCAGGCAGTGAGGGGGCTCCATTAAAAAAAGGAAGGGACAGGACAACTATGTCCTAGTTTTCCCCTGGGCAATATTGACGTCTCCTGGGGAAACCTTCCTATTCATGCGGCCTCCACATTTTCCAGAGGCTCCTGCGACCCTAGTCTTACAAAAAAAAGAAATCCAGGCTCCGATCTAGGTCTTCAGTGGCTGGACCACACCGCCAGCGCCCTGAACTATCACGTTAACTTTCTAGTGCTTCCTGCTCTCCACCTATCAGGGGAAGAGTACTTTGCTTCTGCAACAGAGGACTAAACTCCTGCTTCCCAAGAGTTGCACAGTCCAATTTTATTTGTTTGGAAATGTTCAGTCCAAAAAAGCAACTGACAGGACAACTCTCAGACCCCCCCGGGAAAAAGAAGAGACCTTTCTGCAGGCCAGCCCCCTCCTGGCATCCACGAACCTATCAGCGCTGGTCTGTTAGGCCTGGATCTAGCAGACTCTCTTCGGCATGACAGGGCATTCCCACCTTGGATGTTTCTCAGGGTTGGCTGCTGTCTCCTTCACTGTTCAAGGCAGGTATGATCTCTGGTCAGACATCGGAAGCAGGCCTGGGGCTGAGCCGCAGACCCTACGAACCGTCCTGCCCGCATGCACCAACAGCATATTACAGTTTAACAATACATAAGAAATGCATAAAATGAAGCAAGCAAAGACATAGTTTCCAATGCAAAAAAATGCACTTTTATAAAATTAAAAAGTTTTCTATATCTAGTGTTTAAAATATTATTTATCCAATAGTTCTATAAGTAAAAGTATGAGATTTCTGTGGGAAATGGTAATTTGTTCCTCTTAAACCAGTTCTGAATGTAAATAAAAGATTGCTCTTAATAAGTGTTCACGGTGTATTTTAGCCTTTCATTTCATGCGTAGGACAGGACAAGCCCATTATGTATATGTGTAACATAGGTAGGATACTATAATAACAGGCTTAGACAGATAAACCACTTTTGAAACAATGAAGTTCACTTGTACAAGCTGCATAGATGTAAACCTGCTTAAAGGTAACCTGTCACCGGGTTTTCCCCATAAAAACACGATGTAAACTGTTGCGTAAGCTCACGTTCACACTGAACAGGAAAAAAAACAGACAAACATGGTTAAGTACCCTGCAGTAAATATAGCGCAGTGTATGAAAATAATATAGGGTATTTAGTTCACATGTTTGTAAGGAAAACACACGACAGAGGAGTCGGGGATATGGATATCACCCCGCCGTCACCAATCTGTGACGGAGTTTACACAGTCGCAGGTCTCTGGCACCCCCATTACCCTCAGGTCAGTCAGGGAACTGCACCTAAGATAAGTAGTCGCTGGAGAGGCTGCCCTGCCAGGTACTGGTTATCTGAGCACTGCAATGAGGGCGGTATACACAGCTCTAGCAAAAATTAAGAGACCACTGTAAAATTTTCAGTTTGTCTGATTTTTCTCTTTATATGTATATTTTTGAGTAAAATGTAAATTGCTCTTTTAGTCTATAAACTACTGACATGTCTCCAAATTTCCAACCAAATAAATTTTGTATTTTCAGAAAATGAGAAATGGTCAAAATAACAAAAAAATGCAGTGCTTGCAGGCCTCAAATAATGCTAAGAAAGCAAGTTCATAATCATTTAGAAACAACAATACTAATGTTTTAACTGGGGAAGAGTTCAGAAATCAATATTTTGTGGAATAACCATGATTTTTAATCACAGCTTTCATGCGTCTTGGCATGCTTTCCACCAGTGTTTCACATTGCTTTTGAGTGACCTTATGCCCCTCCTAGTACAAAAATTTAAGCAGTTCTTTGATGGCTTGTAACTATCTATCTTCCTCTTGATTACATTCCAGAAGTTTTCAATGGGGTTCAGGTCTGGAGATTGGGCTGGCCATGATAGGGATTTGATGTGGTGGTCCTTCATCCACACATTGATTGACCTAGCTGTGTGGCATGGCGCATTGTCCTGTAAAAAACAGTCCTCAGAGTTGGGGAACCTTTCCTGAACAGAAGGAATCAACTGTTTTTCCAGGATAACCTTGTATGTGGCTTGATTCATATGTACTTCGCAAAGATTATACTGCCCAATTCCAGCCTTGCTGAAGCATCCCCAGATCATCACTGATCCTCCACCAAATTTCACAGTGGGTGCAAGACACTGTGGCTTGTACTCCTCTCCAGGTCTCCGTCTAACCACTGGATGACCAGGTGTTGGGCAAAGCTGAAAATTAGACTCATCAGAGAAAATTACCTTACTCCACTCCTCTATGGTCCAATCCTTATGGTCTTTGGCAAACTTCAGCCTGGCTCTCTTTTGCATCTCATTGATGAAAGGCTTTTTCTTGCTTTACATGACTTAAGCCCTGCCTCTAGGAGCCGATTACGAACTGTTCTTGCCGTGCACTTCACCCCAGCTGCCATTGGCCATTCGTTTTGTAGGTCACTTGATGTCATCCTGCGTGTCATGACCCAGGACGGGGTTTTGTCTTTGCCCTGTCCTGGTCAGACTGGGGTTAATAGTTTCAGCCTCTCTCTGGCAGAGGGCGGCTATTTAGTTGCCAATTGACCTAGGTCGTGTCAGTTATACTCCTGCCCTCGGCTGAGTTAGTTGACCTCCTGTGTGCCTGTGCCTGATCTTGTTGCTTGTTTGGTTTTGACCCGGTCCGTCTCTTCGTTGTGAGCTTGTCTACTGTCTTGGTACTGTGTATTTGCCCGTTCTGGTTTTCTGATCCCTTGGCTACGTTCTGGTTATTCTCTGCCTGCTCCTCTTGTACTGCGTTGCTCCCTTCTGTGTATGACCTGGCTATCCTGACTATCCGTTTTGTCTATGCCCCTTGGTAACTCTGTCCCGTAGTTACCCTTCTAGGAGTTTTCTTTCTGCTCATAGCTCTCTGGAGCTTAGGCCACGCCCATCAGCAGTCACGTGCTTAAGGTCCTCTGGCCTGAAACAATCTGTCTGTTACTGCCTTCTATGAGAGACCTGTGGCCGGCGCCGCCCCATGGCAGTCACATGCTTAGGGTCCTGTTAGTCTGAAGCACGCATCTTCACTGCTACTGCCCCGCTCCACAGGTATCTTTGAGTGCAGTCTGTCTTATTCAGGACACCGCACTGGCTCAGTGAGCAAGTGCAGTGCGGTGTTCGTGATATTATAACTGACCGCTACTTTTTTTTTTTCCCTGTGTGTGTTATGGATCCTATGTATGCCCTTTCTGAGCAGGTAAAGCACCTGACTCAGATGTCCAGACACTGAATGAGGAACAGCGAGTTCTGGCTCAGTCTCAGCAGCTGATGGCTGACACTGTGCAGGGGGCTTTATCATCTGGTGCTCATGGGACAGGGGATTCAAGATGTTATCATTAGTTTCCCCAGAGCCCCCGGTTAAATTACCAGATACCTTTTCCGGAGATAGAAAGGAATTTAAAGTTTTCAAAGAGGGCTGTAAGCTTTTTTTTTCTTTAAGACCGCACTCTTCTGGGGATGAAAGTCAGAGGGTGGGGGTCATTATATCTCTGTTAAGGGGAGCCCCCCAGGCTTGGGCTTTTTCCCTTCCTATCACTGCCCCTGAGAGAATGACTGTGGATGCATTTTTTCAGGCCCTGGGGCATATTTATGATGAGCCTGATCGAGTGCTGATGGCTGAGGACATGGTGATGAGTGTATGTCAGGGGAAGCACTCAGCCGAGTGGTTTTGCTCAGAGTTCAGACGCTGGGCTGCTGAGGTCTGTTGGGATGATGCCGCCCTCGCTGTGTAGAGGCCTGTCTGAACGTCTGAAAGATGCCTTGGCACTCCACCCTCCGCCTGATTCTTTGGAGGACGCCATGACGCAGGCCGTCCGAATGGATCGCAGGCTGCGGGCGAGAGGTGTGATGCAGGTTGAGACACCACTTTTCTCCAGTGGAAGGGGAGCCAGTCCTGTATTGGAGTCCATGGAGATGGGAGCCATCGACCTCAAAGAGAAAGAAAGGAGACGGAGGCCTTTAGAAAAGCTGTGTTTTTACTGCGGTGATCCTGGACATTGGAAAAAGAACTGTCCCTCCTGCCCACCGACTAACAAGCGACTGAGTCTGGGTGATCATCGTGGAGGTCACTCAGACTCTCAGGTACCCTTTCCTTCAATTTCTAAGATACTGTTAAAGGTGGAACTTGAGGTGAAGAACTGCTTTTTCCTTACTTCAGCTTTTGTGGACTGTGGGTCATCCTTGAACCTGATTGACTCTAAGCTGGTGGCCAGCTGTAGATTAGGGACAGTTAGGTTGGAGACTCCTATAAAAATAATGGCCATTGATTCTTCACCTCTCACCAAGGACGGTGTCCATTTTGTCTCTGAAGAATTCACCCTCAGGGTGGGGGCCCTTCACCAGGAGCGTATGTCATGTTTTGTTTTGGATAACCTCTCTGCTGGCCTGGTGTTAGGGTTTCCCTGGTTGCAACGGCATAACCCGATTATTGACTGGGATTCCCGTGATATTGTTAAATGGGGATCTAATTGTTCTGAAAAATGTCTTGCTACTGTGTCTGTGTCGTCCGTTGGTCTGGAAGGTATTCCGGAGTACCTGAAGGACTATGCGGACGTTTTCTCTGAAAAAGAGGCTGAAGTTTTACCACCACACCGCCCATTTGATTGTGCCATTGACCTGGTTCCAGGTACTAAATTGCCCAAGGCCCGCTTGTATAACCTCTCGGGTCCCGAGCGGGCTGCTATGAAAGAATACATTTCCGAGAGCCTTCGTAAGGGACACATTCGTCCTTCTGTTTCCCCCATGGCGGCGGGGTTCTTTTTCGTTAAGAAAAAAGACGGTGGTTTGCGCCCATTCTTCGATTTTCGAGAGTTAAATAAGATAACTGTGAGAAATACTTACCCCTCCCACTTATTCCTGATTTGTACAACCAGTTGTCTGGGGCTAAGTGGTTTTCGAAATTGGATCTGCGGGGGGCATATAACCTTATCCGGGTCCGGGAGGGGGATGAGTGGAAGACTGCTTTTTCACTACTGAAGGGTTGTTTGAAAACTTGATCATGCCTTTCGGTCTGACCAACGCACCAGCAGTCTTCCAAAATTTTATTAATCATGTGTTCTCTGACTTTATTGGGCGTTTTATGGTTGTGTATTTGGATGACATTCTTATCTACTCGCCTGATAAACAAACTCATATTGATCATCTTCGGGCAGTTCTCCAAAGGCTCCGGGAGAACTGTCTCTTTGCTAAGCTAGAGAAATGTTCATTCTTCGTTCAGGAACTGTCGTTTCTGGGGTTCATTGTGTCTGCTGAGGGGTATCGCATGGATCCTAATAAGGTGCAGGCCATTGTTGATTGGGTACAACCTCGTGATTTGAAGGCTCTGCAGCGTTTCTTAGGGTTCGCAAATTACTATCGCAAGTTTATAAGGGGGTTCTCGCAGGTAGTTAAACCTCTCACAGATCTGACTCAAAGGGGGGCTGATGTCAAGAATTGGTCAGCCGCAGCGGTGGCGGCGTTTCAGTTCTTAAAAAAAAAGTTTCATGTCTGCTCCGTTCTTATTCAACCGGACCCGTCTGAACCATTTATTGTTGAGGTGGACGCCTCGGAGGTGGGGGTGGGGGCAGTGTTGTCCCAGGGACCCGCCACTTTGACTAATTTGAGACCCTGTGCCTTTTTCTCTAAGAAATTCTCTCCTGCGGAGAGAAACTATGATGTTGGGAATCGAGAACTTCTGGCCGTGAAGTTGGCCTTTGAAGAATGGAGGCATTTTTTGGAGGGTGCTGTCCATCCTATTACCGTGGTTACGGACCACAAGAACCTAGCTTACATTAAATCTGCTAAAAGGTTGACTCCTAGACAGGCAAGATGGTCGCTTTTTTTTTCCAGATTCCAGTTCTCCATCACTTTTCGGCCAGGATCCAAAAATGTCAAGGCTGATGCCTTGTCACACAGTCTGGATCCGGTGTCTCCCCCCGAACCTCCATCCTCCATTCTTCAGCCTGGGGTGGTAGTGGCAGTTGTTTCTGCTGGGTTGGAGCAGGAGATTCGGGAAGCTCAGTCTCTTGCCCCTTCGGCTAAGCCGGTGGATAAACTTTTTGTACCAGTTCAATTTCGTCTCAGGGTCCTTCGGGAATTCCACGACTCAGTTCTGGGTGGACATCCTGGGATCTCGGCTACCCGGAGGGCCATCTCTAGGATATTCTGGTGGTCTTCTTTAGCCTCTGATGTTGGGGAATTTGTGTCTGCTTGTGGGATATGTGCCCGTGCGAAACCCCTGTTGTGAATGGGTTTGAGATGAGTTCTGAGCAGAGGCTCCCTCTGGTGGTTACAAGCGGTACTAGTGAGGATTGTGAGGACTGGGAATCAGGTGTTACTGATTGGTCTTATGTAAGGGAGTCATTTTCCCATCAGGGTTGCCGGTGATCAATTGTTCTGGTCTGAATCCTTCTTTCCAGTTTCCCTTGTAGCCTGCTGTGTCGTGTCTGCATCTCCTGCTATCAGATAAGACAATTTCTTATTTTGTGTTTTTGCTATATTTTTGCATTTTGTCCTGCACTTCTGTGGGGGCCTTCAGGGTCCCCTCCGGGGGCTTTTGCCCTCTCAGTTTAGTCCAGCCACTGTGTTTTGTACTTTTGCTTTTTCCAGTTTTTTTTCAGTGGCTGCTGTTTTGTTTTTGTTACACCAGAGTACTAATTTAGGTGGTAGAGGTCGTGTGATCTCAGGTGATTTTGAAATTAGTAGAGTTGGTGTTTTTTCAGGGTTTTCTGAGATTGCAGTAAGTACCCTTCCTATCCTTTTCTATTTAGATAGTTTGGGCCCCAGCGTTTGCTCATACTATTTTCTTTCTGTGTCAGTATTTCCTCTTGTCTAACCGCCATTACATGTTTGGGGGCTTTCTATTATCTTTGGGGTTCTGCTCCGGGCAGATAGCTTTCCTATTTCTATCTTTAGGTGTAGTTAGTTTCTCAGGCTGTGACGAGGCGTCTAGGACCAACGTAGGAACGCTCCACGGCTGCCTCTAGTTGCGGTGGTTAGTCAGGGTACTGCAATCTCATAGATTCCAACTGCTCTGGTGTATTTCCTTTTTTACCTGCACTCCTCAGCTACCGAAACATAACAGTATCACCGGCCTTAAAAATTGTATGGTACTCACAGAAGGGAAAAAATATTTTGAAGGAAGAAAAGTTGTCAGAGATATTTTTCTGTTTGTTGCATTTTTTTTTTTCCCTCTGTATCTCTGGGTGCTGGGGAGGATCTTTTCTCCCAATGGAGTTTGCACAGTTGTCTGGCCGTGTGGATCAGCTTGCCACTGAGGTTCAGAGTATTGCTGCATATCTTGCTAGGTTGCCTGTTGTGGAACCTAGGATCCCCATGCCAGATTTGTTTTTAGGGGATCGAGCTAAGTTTCAGAATTTCAAAAATAATTGTAAATTGTTTCTTGCCTTAAAATCTAAGTCCTCAGGAAACGCAGCGCAGCAGGTTCAAATTATCATCTCTCTCCTGCGCGGCGATCCTCAGGATTGGGCTTTTTCCCTGACACCTGGGGATCCTGTTTTGAGTGATGTTGATGCATTTTTTCAGGCTTTGGGGTTATTGTACGATGAGCCTAATGTCACTGATCAAGCTGAAAAAGCCTTGTTGGCATTAAATCAGGGGCTTGATGACGCTGAGTTATACTGTCAGAGATTCCGTAGGTGGGCAGTCCTGCGGGACTTGCTCTCGCTCCAAGCCTTGCTCTCGCTCTAGTGGTTTGTTGATGCCATTGCCTGTGCCCAAGAGACCATGGACCCATATCTCTATGGATTTCATTTCCGATCTTCCTGTTTCTCAGAGAATGACCACCATCTGGGTAATTTGTGATAGGTTTTCCAAGATGATACATCTTGTGCCATTACCTAAGTTGCCTTCCTCCTCTGAATTGGTGCCGTTGTTCCTTCAGCACGTGGTTCGTTTACACGGCATTCCTGAGAACATTGTGTCTGACAGAGGAGTCCAGTTTGTTTCCAGATTTTGGAGGACTTTTTGTTCTAAACTGGGTGTTCAATTGTCTTTCTCCTCGGCATTTCATCCTCAGACCAATGGTCAAACTGAGAGAACAAACCAGACATTGGAGACTTATCCGTGCGTATCATAGAACTCATCCTGACCGACCTGGTTGCTCAAATGAGGGTTCGGTGACCCCTCCTCAAGGGGGGGTACTGTTGTGAATGGGTTTGAGATGAGTTCTGAGCAGAGGCTCCCTCTGGTGGTTACAAGCGGTACTAGTGAGGATTGTGAGGACTGGGAATCAGGTGTTACTGATTGGTCTTATGTAAGGGAGTCATTTTCCCATCAGGGTTGCCGGTGATCAATTGTTCTGGTCTGAATCCTTCTTTCCAGTTTCCCTTGTAGCCTGCTGTGTCGTGTCTGCATCTCCTGCTATCAGATAAGACAATTTCTTATTTTGTGTTTTTGCTATATTTATGCATTTTGTCCTGCACTTCTGTGGGGGCCTTCAGGGTCCCCTCCGGGGGCTTTTGCCCTCTCAGTTTAGTCCAGCCACTGTGTTTTGTACTTTTGCTTTTTCCAGTTTTTTTTCAGTGGCTGCTGTTTTGTTTTTGTTACACCAGAGTACTAATTTAGGTGGTAGAGGTCGTGTGATCTCAGGTGATTTTGAAATTAGTAGAGTTGGTGTTTTTTCAGGGTTTTCTGAGATTGCAGTAAGTACCCTTCCTATCCTTTTCTATTTAGATAGTTTGGGCCCCAGCGTTTGCTCATACTATTTTCTTTCTGTGTCAGTATTTCCTCTTGTCTAACCGCCATTACATGTTTGGGGGCTTTCTATTATCTTTGGGGTTCTGCTCCGGGGCAGATAGCTTTCCTATTTCTATCTTTAGGTGTAGTTAGTTTCTCAGGCTGTGACGAGGCGTCTAGGACCAACGTAGGAACGCTCCACGGCTGCCTCTAGTTGCGGTGGTTAGTCAGGGTACTGCAATCTCATAGATTCCAACTGCTCTGGTGTATTTCCTTTTTTACCTGCACTCCTCAGCTACTGAAACATAACAAACCCCCCCATAACCGGCCGGCCGGGGAATTGGTGCCACTGCCAATTCTGATAGACCATGGACCCATTTGTCCATGGATTTTATCACCAACCTTCCTCCTTCCAAGGGTAATACCGTCATTTGGGTAGTGGTGGACAGGTTTAGTAAACAAGCACATTTTGTACCCTTGTCGGCTTTACCTAATGCAGAAACGTTGTCCAGATTGTTTGTTGAGCATGTGGTGCGGTTGCATGGGGTACCCTTGAATGTGGTGTCTGATAGGGGGGTACAATTTGTTTCCAGATTTTGGAGGGCATTTTGTAAGAGGTTGGGTATTGATCTGTCCTTTTCATCCGCTTATCATCCAGAGACTAATGGGCAGACTGAGCGGACCAATCAGTCTTTAGAGCAAATCCTGCGTTGCCTGACCTCAGCCCGACAGGATGATTGGTGTACTGCGTTACCTTTGGCTGAGTTCGCTTTTAACAACCGCACTAACCAGTCTACGGGCACATCTCTTTTTTTCTGCAATTATGGGTTTCATCCACATTTTGGGGAGTTCTCCCGTTTGGACTCTGGGTGTCCTGGGGCGGATGGGACAATACAGCGGTTGGGGGAGTTATGGCAGGAGGTCCAAAGGAACATTACGAAGGCTCAGTCTAAATATAAGTTTTTTGCTGACAAAAAACGGTCTGTGGGGCCGGTGTTCCAGGTTGGGGATAAGGTATGGTTATCTACTAGGAATATAAGGCTCAAGGTCCCCTCTGCGAAACTTGGACCTAAATTTATTGGTCCTTATGAAATTACGGAAGCAGTTAACCAGGTGGCATTTCGCTTGTGTCTCCCTCCATCTCTACGGATTCCCAACGTTTTCCATAGGGCCCTTTTGAAACCTGTGCGGTCCTGTAGGGAAGGATCGTTGTCTTCCCCACCACCGGTTTTGGTAGATGGGCAGTCTGAGTACGAGGTGGAACGAATTCTTGACTCTAGGTTTGTCCGTCGTGCTCTTCAGTATCTGATACATTGGAAAGGCTACGGTCCAGAGGACCGGTCGTGGGTTCCTGCCCGATCTGTTCCTATGGCCGGCGCCGCCCCTTGGCAGTCACATGCTTAGGGTCCTGTTAGTCTGAAGCACGCATCTTCACTGCTACTGCCCGCTCCACAGGTATCTTTGAGTGCAGTCTGTCTTATTCAGGACACGCGCACTGGCTCAGTGAGCAAGTGCAGTGCGGTGTTCGTGATACTGTGGTTGCTGAGTGACATTCGAGTAAGATGACGGTCATCACAGTCAGTGGAGAGTCGTTTTCACCCACTTCCAGTCTGTAGCCTTGTTGTCCCCAATGTCTGCTGCTTGACCTTGTAATGGACTGCCGTCTTAGAAATTTTAAGGATGGAGGCAACACTGTATCCCTCTGCTAGTAAAGCCAGAATTGAGCCCTTTTCCTCACTCAATACTTAAATTTAACCATGCCAAAGGAGTTGAAAAGAGATTTTTTTCATTCCTATTACTTTTGGGATATTACTAGCACTTGTTTTGCCATCCAGCTTGTTCTATTGCAAGAGGATTGTGAACACCACATCAGTGTTTTTTATACTTTCCTTCGTTAAATAAGATTTGGTTCAGGTGATCACCTAATCAGAAGCACATTAAGTAGAATGAGGTGTACTCTGGTTGGAATTCAACTGAAACTGGAATGGAATGGCTGTCAGACATGTAGAGAAGCTGATTTTTATAAAACTGTGCAGTGGTCTTTTAATTTTTGCCAGAGCTGTATATCACCAGTCCCAGGCCGGGAATTATATATATATATATAAACCTCTGATCCGTCACTGCCAGGATCCCCCCAATCACCAGAATGGTATGCTGCCACCAGTTCCTCGTTAGATATAAGCCCGGTCCGTTAACAAGCTTATATCGGGTCAGAAACCAACCCTAGGCAGCGTGTAAGTACTAGCCGGACTCGCGGATGTGGGAAATCTGGTTTCGAGATAAAAGAGCAACCCAAAATTAATTTATATTTTAATTGCCGAAAGGCGCTCTAGAAACTACAAAATATACAGAGTAATATACAGAAAATAGAGGTACAGATAAAGATTAAAGTACAGCAGTTAGCTGTATGCGTCAAGCTAACGTGTCTTATCGCATGTGGGCCCCAGGGAAGTGCTCTGGTGCCTACTCTTCTATCACTATCCTTTTTTTGAGTCAATGACGCATCCTACATTATCCACACAGTGTCTTCCATGGTGCTCCTATGTAGTCGCACTTTCTGCTCTTTACAATACTTTGACATTCTCGTCAGGGCAGAGAAGTGTTCCTGCACAGAAGCATGATAGTGGAGGTTGTGTGCATGATACAGGACTCATCATCCGCGGGAAGGAGGACTCTGCCGGATGAAGACCAGCAACATCAATAACAACGGACTGCCCCGTAGGTGAGTATAAGAAGTTATTTACATTATGCACATTGGCTTAGGGACATAAGCACAGCACTCTAGAATGGTGTGTATAAGGGCATATAGGTGCTGATGGTGCTATATATGGGAAAAACCTGGTGACATGTTCCCGTTAAGAAACCTATGTAACTAGGTTAAAATTAGTGTTTTTTCGGATGGTGAAAAACTTGTAATTTATATATTGACTAGCTGTATCCAGCCAGCTAACGCTCGGCACACTCATTGCTATCTAATTAAAGCTGCTGGTGATTAAACTAAAGTAAATAATGACAACATTCAATAGCGCTTATGCAGGTGGTAAATGAAATTAAAATGAAGTTAATAATAATCATCAAAAATCTGAATACTAATGATATATTTTATTCACAGTGTAAAATCGAAAACAAACGATTCAGTAAGATGCTCGTGTGGTAATGTGTGGGGACGGAGTCTTGTGTGTTAATGTGGGGGAACAGAGCCTCGTGTGGTAATGTGGGGGAATGGAGCCTCGTGTGGTAATGTGTGGGGACGGAGTCTTGTGTGTTAATGTGGGGGAACGGAGCCTCATGTGGTAATGTGTGGGGACAGAGCCTCGTGTGGTAATGTGTGGGGACGGAGCCTCATTTGGTAATGTGTGGGGACGGAGCCTCGTGTGGTAATGTGTGGGGACGGAGCCTCGTGTTAATGTGGGGGGACGGAGCCTCGTGTGGTAATGTGTGGGGACGGAGCTCGTGTGGTAATATGTGGGGACAGAGCCTCGTTTGGTAATGTGTGGGGACGGAGTCTTGTGTGTTAATGTGGGGGAACGGAGCCTCGTGTGGTAATGTGGGGGAATGGAGCCTCGTGTGGTAATGTGTGGGGACGGAGTCTTGTGTGTTAATGTGGGGGAACGGAGCCTCATGTGGTAATGTGTGGGGACAGAGCCTCGTGTGGTAATGTGTGGGGACGGAGCCTCATTTGGTAATGTGTGGGGACGGAGCCTCGTGTGGTAATGTGTGGGGACGGAGCCTCGTGTGTTAATGTGGGGGGACGGAGCCTCGTGTGGTAATGTGTGGGGACGGAGCCTCGTGTGGTAATATGTGGGGACAGAGCCTCGTTTGGTAATGTGTGGGGACGGAGTCTTGTGTGTTAATGTGGGGGAACGGAGCCTCGTGTGGTAATGTGTGGGGACAGAGCCTCGTGTGGTAATGTGTGGGGACGGAGCCTCGTTTGGTAATGTGGGGGGACGGAGCCTCGTGTGTTAATGTGGGGGACGGAGCCTCGTGTGGTCATGTGTGGGGACGGAGCCGTGTGGTAATGTGTGGGGACGGAGCCTCATTTGGTAATGTGTGGGGACGGAGCCTCGTGTGGTAATGTGTGGGGACGGAGCCTCGTGTGGTAATGTGTGTGGACGGAGCCTCGTGTGGTAATGTGGGGGGACGGAGCCTCGTGTGGTAATGTGGGGGACGGAGCCTCGTGTGGTAATGTGGGGGGACGGAGCCTCGTGTGGTAATGTGGGGGGACGGAGCCTCGTGTGGTAATGTGGGAGGGCGGGATTAATTGTGGTAATGGGTGGGGGGCGGGATTATGTGTGGTAATGTGGTGGGGGGCAGGATTATGTGTGGTGGTGGGGGCGAGATTATGTGTGGTAATGTGGTGGGGGCAGGATTATGTGTGGTAATGTGGTGGCGGGTGGGATTACGTGGTAATGTGGTGGGGGGCGGGATTATGTGATAATGTGGTGGGGGGCGGAATTATGTGTGGTAATGTGGTGTCGGTCGGGATTATGTGTGGTAATGTGGGGGCGGGATTATGTGTGGTAATGTGGTGGCGGGCGGGATTATGTGTGGTAATGTGGCGGGCGGGATTATGTGTGGTAATGTGGTGTCGGGCGGGATTATGTGTGGTAATGTGGTGCGGGGCGGGATTGTGTGATAATGTGGGGGGCGGGATTATGTGTGATAATGTGGGGGTGGGATTATGTGTGGTAATGTGGTGGGGGTGGGATTATGTGTGGTAATGTGGCGGGCGGGATTATGTGTGATAATGTGGTGGAGGGCGGGATTATGTGTGGTAATGTGGTGGGGGCGGGATTATGTGGTAATGTGGTGGGGGGCGGGATTATGAGCGGTAATGTGGGGGGCGGGATTATGAGCGGTAATGTGGTGGGGATGCGGGATTATGTGCGGTAATGTGGTGGAGTTGCGGGATTATGTGTGATAATGTGGTGGAGGGCGGGATTATGTGTGGTAATGTGGGGGGGCGGGATTATGTGGTAATGTGGTGGGGGGCGGGATTATGAGCGGTAATGTGGGGGGCGGATTATGAGCGGTAATGTGGTGGGGATGCGGGATTATGTGCAGTAATGTGGTGGAGTTGCGGGATTATGTGTGGTAATGTGGGGGGGCGGGATTATGTGTGGTAATGTGGTGGGGGGGCGGGATTATGAGCGGTAATGTGGGGGGCGGGATTATGTGTGGTAATGTGGTGGGGGCGCGATTATGTGTGGTAATGTGGTGTTGGGCGGGATTATGTGTGGTAATGTGGTGCGGGGCAGGATTGTGTGATAATGTGGGGGGCGGGATTATGTGTGATAATGTGGGGGGTGGGATTATGTGTGGTAATGTGGTGGGGGTGGGATTATGTGTGGTAATGTGTTGGGCGGGATTATGTGTGGTAATGTGGTGGGGGCGGGATTATGTGTGGTTATGTGGTGGGCGGGATTGTGTGGTAATGTGGTGTTGGGCGGGATTGTGTGGTAATGTGGTGGGGGGCGGGATTATGTGTGGTAATGTGGTGGGGGGCGGGATTATGTGTGGTAATGTCGTGTCGGGCGGGATTATGTGTGGTAATGTGGTGGGGGGCGGGATTATGTGTGATAATGTGGTGGGGGCGGGATTATGTGTGGTAATGTGGTGGGGGGCGCGATTATGTGGTAATGTGGTGGCGGGCGGGATTATATGTGGTGGGGGGTTGGATTATGTGCGGTAATGTTGGGGGGCGGGATTATGTGTGGTAATGTGGTGGGGGGCAGGATTATGTGCGGTAATGTGGCGAGCGGGATTATGTGTGGTAATGTGGTGGGGGGTGGGATTATGTGTGGTAATGTGGTAGCGGGCGGGATTATGTGTGGTGGGGGGGTGGGATTATATGCGGTAATGTCAGCCCTCCCCATAAAATAAGCATTTTAATAAAGGGGGGGGACTCATGGCCACATAGGCCCTGAATTTTTATGTTGTGTATATATTTATAAAGGTCATTTTGGGGCCAGTAAGTGAGCTGTGGTAAGTACCATGAGCTGGTTTAAACCGGTTTGAGCCAGTTTTTGGCCCCAATTTTAAAGGATGTTTATTGGTGGACTCTGATTCTGGCGGCTGTTGTGTGCTATAAATAGCCCTGCAGTGTTATACGATCTCAGTCAGCGTCTGAGAAGAAAAGAAGATCCCTCCCGTCCTCCCCTATTCTCAGTCGTGATGTTAATTTGTGGGAAAATCGCCCATGTGATGGGTGGATTGGTTGTTGGATTGTTAATTTATTAATATGGATTTATTTATTAAAATAACTTATTAATTTATGTAACCCAAAATAATTATCACGGCCATTTCTGCCATTTAAAGGATTTACTGTCTACGTGGTTTTTATTGTATGAATGGGCCTTGTGTGTGGTAATGTGGTGGGGACGGGATTGTGTGTGGTGATGTGTTTGTGTGTGGTAATGTGGTGGGGGGCGGGATTATGTGTGGTAATGTGGGGGGCGGAGCTACTGTGCAGGGGGCGGGATTAGCGAGTAATCACGATGCCTCTTATATATATAGATGATGGCTGAACTACAGGTGGTCTGTCTCGCGTTATCATAGATGACTATGTGAAACGCAGTGTTCTGATTACAATGTACTTCTAGAAGCCATGGACTTCATTGTTAGACTGGAGAATCCTCTGGTGGGTCCAGTCCTCTCCTTCAGACGCAATGCTTCACAGCTGGCATGGTGGCACTGAGGCTTTAATAGTATTTACTGTTGAATATGATAATGGAAGACAGACATGATTTCTCGCTTCTTCACCATTCAGCTAATGCACCCGAGACTGGAAGCTAAGGACGATATTAGATTGTGCCTCAGACCACGTGTTAGGACATTACTAGCTTGTACCTGCCATGCCTCGGTTCTAGGAAGTTTCGCCCCCAGCAGTTTGCCCCAGGTACACGTCTCCCCGAACATTTCGCCCCCAGGATGTTTCGCCCCCGAACATTTCGCCCCCGAACATTTCGCCCAAGAACGTTTCGCCCCCAGGATGTTTCGCCCCCAGCAGTTCGCCCCCGAACATTTTGCCCCCGGCAGTTCGTCTCCGAACATTTCGCCCCCGGCAGTTCGTCCCCGAACATTTCGCCCCCGGCAGTTCGTCCCCGAACATTTCGCCCCCGGCAGTTCGTCCCCGAACATTTCGCCCCCGGCAGTTCGTCCCCGAACATTTCGCCCCCGGCAGTTCGTCCCCGAACATTTCGCCCCCGGCAGTTCGTCCCCGAACATTTCGCCCCCGGCAGTTCGTCCCCGAACATTTCGCCCCCGGCAGTTCGTCCCCGAACATTTCGCCCCGCAGTTCGTCCCCCGAACATTTCGCCCCCGGCATTTCGCCCCCAGGATGTTTCGCCCCTGAACATTTTGCCCCCATCATTTCGCCCCAGGATGTTTTGCCTCTAGCAGTTAAAGACCTGCTTGAACTAAACGTTCGCTTATCACTAATAATACACCATATGAGTCTAAGATAAACAATTCTGATCAAATGAGTTTTTTTAATTCTAAAACATTGTTTTCTAGATAAGTCATTTTACAAACAGGAAAATAGTAGGATTTCATTGGTTACTAAGGAGGTCGTGCCCCCTTGGTAGCAGAACGGATCCTGGCTCCCTGTGATACATTCAGCCCTCTGCAAAGCTCCCCTTCACCCTCCGCTCATGTGCTGTGTCCTGGACAAGAGGAGGGCTCCCCCCCGCCTGTGTAAAGCCGTTACAGGACGGAACACATGGGGGGGACTTTGCAGAAGGCTGTAAACCAGCAGCCCTTTATACATCATAGGGAATATATTGTTACGGTAGTTGCATGCTCCTGTGCAGCCACGGCCTCTAGAATCCATCCACAAGTACTGCTACTAAGGAGAAACAACCTCCTTAGCAACCACTGAAATCCTGCAGCACATGGAGCTTTAACTTGGATGAGACTTTTCACACAGAAGTGAAGCTGCTGGAAGGTCTCCTTTGAAAATGAATATCATGGGCGCAGGTACTTTAACATAACTTATGTTTTTTGTAGAATTATGCTTTAACTGTATATATCAAAACTGTTGTAATAAGAAACATAAAAAGGTATAGAGGGAAAGGATTAGAGAAAAAGAGAAAAGACAAATTACAGGTTATACTCGTAATGCTTGAATGATTTTACAGCTAAAAACATTGCTCTCAAAACATACAATATGTGACCATGAACTAAAATTCAAAGCTGTACAGTCATGGCCAAAAGTTTTGAGAATGTCACAAATATTATATTTTCACATGATCTGCTGCCCTCTGGTTTTTATGTGTGTTTGACAGATGTTTTTATCACAGACAGAAATATAATAATTGCAAACATATGAGTAACAAAAGCTTATATTGACAGGTAGAATGAGTTAATGCAGCAAGTCAATATTTGCAGTGTTGACCCTTCTTCTTCAGGACCTCTGCAATTCCCCTGGCATGCTTTCAATCAACTTCTGGACCAAATCCTGACTGATAGCAGTCCATTCTTGCACAATCAATGCTTTCATTTTGTCAGAATTTTTAGGTTTTTGTTTGTCCACCCGTCTCTTGATGATTGACCACAAGTTCTCAATGGGATTAAGATCTGGGGAGTTTCCAGGCCATGGACCCAAAATCTCTATGTTTTGTTCCCTGAGCCATTTAGTTATCACCTTTGCTTTATGGCAAGGTGCTCCATCATGCTGGAAAAGGCATTGTTGATCGCCAAACTGCTCTTGGAGGGTTGGGAGAAGTTGCTCTTGGAGGACATTCTGGTACCATTCTTTATTCATGGCTGTGTTTTTAGGCAAGACTGTGAGAGAGCCGATTCCCTTGGGCTGAGAAGCAACCCCACACATGAATGGTTTCAGGATGCTTAACAGTTGGCATGAGACAAGACTAGTGGTATCGCTCACCTTGTCTTCTCCGAATGAGGCGTTTTCCTGATGTCCCAAACAATCGAAAAGGGGATTCATCAGAGAAAATAACTTTACCCCAGTCCTCAGCAGTCCACTGTCTGCACCTTTTGCAGAATATCAGTCTGTCCATGATGTTTTTTCTGGAGAGAAGTGGCTTCTTTGCTGCCCTCCTTGAGACCAGGCCTTGCTCCAAGAGTCTCCGCCTCACAGTGCGTGCAGATGCACACATACCCGCCTGCTGCCATTCCTGAGCAAGCTCTGCACTGCTGGTAGCCCGATCCCACAGCTGAAACACTTTTAAGAGACGGTCCTGGCGCTTGCTGGTCTTTCTTGGGCGCCCTGGAGCCTTTTTGGCAACAATGGAACCTCTCTCCTTGAAGTGATGCGATAGATTGTTGACTGAGGTGCAATCTTTCTAGCTGCGATACTCTTCCCTGTTAGGCCATTTTTGTGCATTGCAATGATGACTGCACGTGTTTCTTTAGAGATAACCATGGTTAACAGAAGAGAAACAATGATGCCAAGCACCAGCCTCCTTTTAAAGTGTCCAGTGGTGTCATTCTTACTTAATCATGACAGATTGATCTCCAGCCATGTCCTCATCAACACCCACACCTGTGTTAATGGAGCAATCACTGAAAAGAGGTTAGCTGGTCCTTTTAAGGCAGGGCTGCAATGATGTTGAAATGTGTTTTGGGGGATAAAGTTCATTTTCTAGCCAAATATTGACTTTGCAAGTAATTGCTGTTAAGCTGATCACTCTTTATAACATTCTGGAGTATATGCAAATTGCCATTAGAAAAAGTGAAGCAGTAAACTTTGTAAAAAATAATATTTGTGTCATTCCCAAAACTTTTGGCCATGACTGTATAGTGTTAATGTTTATAAATGTTTATAATGTTGTGTGTAAAGTAATGTACTGTAGTGTTCTTGTGTGGTAGGTCTGTTAATGTTATGTTTTGTATATAAGTGTAAATAGTTATATGTTTGGGGGGTATAGTTTAGGTTGGGTGGGGGTTTTTGTGTGGGGGAGGGCATGGAACTTGCCATGGACCCGAGGGTTATAAATTTCTAAGGGCATAAACTTTCATGGACCCGTCAAGCTTGCGGTGAAAAGGGCATGAACTCATGGACCTGTGGTGTGGTGGGGAAAAAAGGAAGAAAAAATAAATTTCTGTGCATGTCTTATTGTGTATATAGTAGTGTATATATAGGTTGTGTTGTATGTATGGCCAGGTGAGGGCTTTTTCCTTTCTTTTGGGGTGAGTGTGTGTCAGTGTGTGTGCATGTTTCTTTTATGGTTTATATATAATTTTGGTTAGGGGGAATGTTCCTGCTGTTCCTCTGGAAGCTGCAATAGCTTTGGAAGGACGAAGGACTGTGGACTTTTTGTTTATTTGATGCTGGTTCCTTTTGTTTCTGTTACTTATTTTAGCGATGTTTTATTTCTGTACAGTTTGTTATTAGTGTTGAGCGATACGATAATGCAAATATCGGCTATCGGCCGATATTAGCTCTATCGGCCTTTCGATAATTCGTTTTGATATTTTCGTCTTATCGAATACCGGAATCGGAAGTTCCCATAATTCTTTGCGAGGCAATGTGATTTTATTCAGCCAATAAGGAATCCTAAGAAGTGTGGGCACATCCTGTACTGCTGCGGTCATGTTAACTAATGGCATGGCTGTGATTGGATGCTGAAATGATGTCAGAATGCACTATAAAAGGCGCCGCCGCCATTTTAGCGTCACTGTGCTGTGAATTCAGTAAGGGACAGAACGCTGCTGTGCTGACTCTGAGGGACAGTTAGAGATTGCGATTTAGTGTACTGTGCTGTAGGCAGGCTAGTTACCAACCGCTGTGTAAAGCTTCCTTTTGCCTGCAGTGTTGTTTTAACAGCTCTGCAAGGTGTGTGTGAGTGCAGGTGACGCTGCAGTTTGCTCTGCATGCAACGCTGTCTGTAGGCATCTGCACGTGTCACTCACAGACTCTTTTTTTTTTCCTTCAGTGTAATTCTTGCTGCTCCATGCAATTTAACTATTAGTGTGACGCGCTTCCATCCGTATCCAATACATTGGTTGCAAACACTATAGAAGTAGACAAAGGAGTAGCCTTTCACAGATTGTGATTTGTGAACAGTTGTGTTTCAGTGTTCACTTCAGTCTCTGCGTAATAACCACACTTAGGCCTTAGTTATAACTTTTCTGACTTTCTTTATCAATCTACCAAGATGAAGAAGTCAGTGAGTAAGGCACGTGGTCGTGGCCGTGGAGTTTCAGCAGGGAGAGGACGTGGGGATTCTGTGTCTGCTGCCGCCCTCAGTGACACAGCATCCACCATTTATCCCCGTGAGCGTTCCTTTATGCGCACTTTGGTAGGAGCTCGGTGTGCCCCCCTGCTGCGGGAAGAACAAATTGAAGCCGTTGTTGGTTGGATGGCAGCCAATGCATCGACTTCAATTCCTTCCACCTCCTCTCAGGAACACAACACTGTTGAGCAACCATCTGTCTGTTCACCGCCTGTCAAATTGCCAAGGCAGTCAGAGAGTTCTGTACAGGAGCCAGCTGAGTCTCTGCTTCTGTTCTCAGAATCTGTTGGCTCGCAAACACGGGCACAGGCAAGCAGCATTCTGCAATTTGAAGAAGAGGGAGTATGCAGTGATGCGCAACAGCTGTGTCTCTCTCAATCTGAACAGGCGGGTGAGCCAGTGCCGATGGACAGCACACCGCAGAACGCATCTTATGATGATGATGAGACTCAGGTGCCAGGTTTTGTGGAGCATGGTGCTGCCCAGACCATCCAACAGCAGCAGGTGTTGGAAGAGGGTAGTGTAGATGATGAAGTCCGAGACCCAACATGGCGTGAGCAACAGGAAGGTGGTGGGAGCAGCTCTGAGGAAGAGATTGTCCCAACGGTACAAAGAGGAGGGAGAGGTAGGCTGCAGACTCGCTTGCCTGTAGTTCCAGTTTGGCACCTGTTGGGAGCAGTTCTCTTAGAACTGTCAAAATTGGCGCTCCCATGACTTGCACTGCGTGGTCCTTTTTTGACAGACTTGTACATGATATTTGCTATGTTCAATGCAAGCTGTGTAAGCAAAAAGTTAAAAGAGGTAAAAATATCAGGAACCTGAATACCACAAATATGTGGACACATGTACGGACAAAGCATGTAGCTGAGTTCCAAAGACACACTGGAGATGTAGGCCAACCTACAGCAGCACCTACATCTTTAGGTCATGTTCGAGCCTCTACCTCCAGCTCTCACACACCTGTTTCGGCTTCCTCACAGGATCTCCATGGAAGAACCTCGGTCACTGTTGTCCATAGAGAAACTGTTATTCCACCCACTGCAGCAAGTTCACAGTCATCGTCACACTCCCAGAAAAAAAAACAGCCATCGGTAACACAGGCATGGGATAAAAGACGGCCATACTCGGCAAACCATCCACGAGCACAGGCTCTGAATGCTGGCCTTGCAAAACTCCTGTCCCTTGAAATGCTGTCATTCAGGCTGGTGGAGACTGACAGTTTCAGGAACTTTATGGCATTGGCAGTCCCACAATATAATGTGCCAAGCCGATTTTATTTCAGCAGGCAAGCTGTCCCTGCTCTGCAAAAACATGTCGAGGGAAACATTAAACATGCGCTACTAAACGCCGTCAGTAGCAGGGTCCACCTGACCACCGATGCGTGGACCAGTACCCATGGCCAGGGACGATACCTTTCCCTCACTGCCCATTGGGTCAATGTTGTGGAGCCGGGTACAGATCTTGCCAGTGGCGCTGTACGTGTTCTGCCAACTCCAAGGATTGCAGGAATCCAGTCTGTGCACATTGATTCCTCCTCCTACTCCAGTTCCTCAGAATCATCGCTGCACGAGCCGTCACGGTATACCTCCACATGGACCCGTGAACGCTTACCTGTTGCGACCGATATGAGCACAGCCGTGGCCAAACGTCAACAGGCCGTACTGAAATTAATTCCCATGGGGAATCGAAGCCACACAGCGCAGGAGCTCTGGGATGCCATCAAGCAGGAGAGCGATGTGTGGTTTTTGTCAGCTAATCTCCAGCCAGGCTTGGTAGTGTGTGACAATGGCCGAAATCTGGTGGCAGCTCTGGGCCTTGGCAACCTCACTCACATACCATGTCTGGCACATGTGCTCAACTTGGTCGTGCAGAGTTTTTTGAGGGACTATCCGTATCTTGATGCACTGCTGCACAAGGTCCGCCTAGAGTGCGCTCACTTGCGACGTTCCAGCATGGCCAGATCGCGCATTGCAGCTCTGCAAGTCAGATTTCGCCTTCCTGAACATCGCATCATATGTGACGTACCCACCAGGTGGAATTCCACGTTACATATGTTGGAGCGGTTGTGTGTGAGCAGCAGCCAGCAGTAATGGAGTATCAGCTGCAACAGGCGCAATCAACTCGCAATTTGCGCCGTTCACACTTCACCACTACTGAGTGGGCCTCTATGAACGACATCTGCGACGTTTTGCGTGCGTTTGATGTCTCAACGCGGATGGCGAGTGCAGATGATGCACTAGTCAGCATGACTGTACCCCTTATCTGCCTGCTTCAGAAATCACTGAAAGCACTAAAGGAAGAGGTTTTGAAAGAGGTGGAGGATGAGGAGTCACAAATTCAATTACCTTCAGGACAGTCAGCGCAACGTCGTCCTCACAAAGGGCTGGGCAGGGCTCACTTTGTGAGGAGGAGGAGGATCAATGGAGGAGGAAGAAATCCCTACAGAGGGAGGTACACAACGCTCTACTCAGTATGTAGAGCGAGGGTGGGGTGATGCAGAGGAGACAGAGATAACGCCTCTTCCAGAGGACAGCCTTTGTTGGCCAGTTGGGAGTCTGCAGCACATGGTTGATTTCATGCTTCAGTGCCTGAGAAACGACCGCCGCATCGCCCCATTCTCAGCACGTCAGATTATTGGGTGTACACCCTCCTAGACCCTCGCTACCGGGACAACTTACAAACCCTCATCACACCGGTGAACCGGGACCGTAAAATGCAGGAGTACCAAGACACACTGGTGCAATCCATACTGTTGTACATTCCAGCCGAGAGAGCTGCTGCTGCTACTGCTGCTGCTTTACAAAGCAGCTCTGTGCGTCGAGGCAGTGTAGACACCTCTACAACAAGAGGGAGCAGAAGCAGCGCCTCTGCACAGGGCAAGAACTGTATGTTACAAATGTGGCAAAGTTTTGTGACAGCGCCAGCAAGGTCTACACCATCCGAGACGGCTCCAGTCACGAGGAAGAAACGTTTCCGTAAGATGGTGACAGACTACTTGGCTTTCCCTCTAAGTGTACTCCCAGATGCCTCTTCCCCTTTCAAATTTTGGGTCTCTAAGTTGGATACATGGCCAGAGCTTAGCCAGTATGCATTGGAGGTGCTGGCTTGCCCTGCTGCCAGTGTATTATCTGAGCGTGTCTTTAGTGCTGCAGGTGGTGTAGTAACAGACCGTCGCATGCGACTATCCTCAGAGAATGTAGACCGGCTTACTTTCTGAAAATGAACAAGGCATGGATCTCACCTGAATTTGCCTGTCCGTTTTCAGATTAAATAACTGTTTGGCAACGTTTTCCATGTCTCCTGTTATGTTCATCTTTCTACCACCTGAACTCTACTCCCTGGGCTACAACACCGCCATTTGTTGCTCGTAAGTAATTGGCAGGGGTACTGACTCCTGGCCAGCCTGGTTACAGCACGACAGCTGTTTCCTGGCAGTGTGAACGTCAATTATCCTCCAATAAGTTGTGCTGTCGTGTTGCATTCGGGTTAGCCGACTCTATGGTGCCTGCAGTTTAGGTGATTCCTATGTGTGCTGTGGGATATGTAAATAAAGGCGGTTTCCATTGTGACAATAGGATAAGCACCCACTGTAGGACTGTGTGATTCGGTAACTGCGGACGGCTTGCGTCCTGTCAACTTACATTTTCATGGGTGCGTTCTTCTACCCGTCCGGGGTCCAGTACCGTCAAGTGGTTCTCCCCAGTGCCTTTGGCCTAGGTGCCTCCATCTCCGTATCCGAGTTCCAGCAACGTCTGCTGGTCCTTGGTAGTGCTTTGGAGCACAGGTACCTCCTGCTTAGTAACCGTGTCACAGTAACGTTAGCTGGTACTCAGTTGTGACATTGCCTCTTTTCCTTCTGCTACCCGTCCGGGGTCCAGTACCGTCAAGTGGTTCTCCCCAGTGCCTTTGGCCTAGGTGCCTCCATCTCCGTATCCGAGTTCCAGCAACGTCTGCTGGTCCTTGGTAGTGCTTTGGAGCACAGGTACCTCCTGCTTAGTAACCGTGTCACAGTAACGTCAGCTGGTACTCGGTTGTGACATTGCCTCTTTTCCTTCTGCTACCCGTCCGGGGTCCAGTACCGTCAAGTGGTTCTCCCCAGTGCCTTTGGCCTAGGTGCCTCCATCTCCGTATCCGAGTTCCAGCAACGTCTGCTGGTCCTTGGTAGTGCTTTGGAGCACAGGTACCTCCTGCTTAGTAACCGTGTCACAGTAACGTCAGCTGGTACTCGGTTGTGACATTGCCTCTTTTCCTTCTGCTACCCGTCCGGGGTCCAGCACAGTCAGCTGGTCCTCGTTACTTCCATTGTCTCTTGCTCCATCTGATACCCGTCAGGGTTCCAGTAACGTCAGCTGTTTCTCGGAAATTAGACGACATTAAAGACCACCCAGAAGAAGATGACGACAACAAGGACGACGAGCATGAAGCCAACCAGCCTGAACACCATCACAAAGAAAAAATAAAAGATTACCAAGAAGAAGATCACCAACAGGACAAAGAAGGTTAAGACAAACTACAAGATACAGAACAAGAGACAGAAGAACAATAAGCAGAAGATCAAAAAGCAGAAGAACATGAAGTATAAGACCAAAATGAAGAGCAAAATATATGATCTAAATTCTAAGCAGAAGAAGACTAAGCAGTGTATGGGGGTAAGTCCGTTCCTCCTCGTGGTGCCCCTGGAAAATTCTGCTGCTGCAGGCTAAACTGAACACGGACAAATACTGTTGTAATTTAAATCTTTTGTGACAGCAAGAACAGAAGGATGAACAATTCATACTTTTACAGATTACAAGTACATCAATCTCTGTCACAAATAAGAATATGATGAAGAAGATGAAGAGGAAGAAGATGAAGAATTTGAATATGAAGAAGATTAATAGTTTAATAATAACAATATGAGTAATGTAAACAAAAACATGAATAGCAAGAAGTTTAAGAAGAAGATTAAGAAGGTGAAGATGAAGAATAATTTGATGAAAAGATGATGCTGCTGAAGATTATGAAGGAGAAAGTGTGGCACTGGCAAAAGTTAAAAAGGTGAAGAGCATGGAAGTTGTGAAACATACATATTTGCCAAAATAGAAAAAAGGTTAACAACATTGTCAATTTGTTAGTCAATCCAAACGTATTTCCAAAAAAAATATATTAATGCTATTCCAATGCATTGGGTTAAACATGTATGCCTTTATTGTCTCCTCAACCTCCCCCAATACATTCTACATTAGTCTTTGTTGTTTTCCTTCATGTACAATTAACCAACAAGGCAAGAATGTTTTTTTTTAATTTCAATATTTTGTTCCCATAGACTTACATGGGACTTCCGCTATCGAAATCGGATATCGACGATATTTAGTGACTATCGGCGATACAATTTCGATACGATATTTTTAGATATCGAGCAGTATCGCTCAACACTATTTGTTATTTATTACAGTATGTTTTGTTTATATTTTTATAATAAGAGTTGCATCCACTGAGGCCCCTGATCATGTGACCCCTGACTCCTCCCCTCCTGTGACCTCATCACAGGTCCTGTGCACAGAACAGCCATATATGTGGAGTGCGGCTCTGCAGGTGAAGGTAGGTGCTGGAGATTCCCCATTACTGCGCACAGAACAGCCATATATGTGGAGTGCGGCTCTGCAGGTGGAGGTAGGTGCTGGAGATTCCCCATTACTGGGCACAGAACAGCCATATATGTGGAGTGCGGCTCTGCAGGTGGAGGTAGGTGCTGGAGATTCCCCATTACTGGCACAGAACAGCCATATATGTGGTGTGCGGCTCTGCAGGTGGAGGTAGGTGCTGGAGATTCCCCATTACTGGGCACAGAACAGCCATATATGTGGAGTGCGGCTCTGCAGGTGGAGGTAGGTGCTGGAGATTCCCCATTACTGGGCACAGAACAGCCATATATGTGGAGTGCGGCTCTGCAGGTGGAGGTAGGTGCTGGACATTCCCCATTACTGGGCACAGAGCACCCAATATGTGGTGTGCGGCTCTGCAGGTGGAGGTAGGTGCTGGAGATCCCCCATTACTGGGCACAGAACAGCCATATATGTGGTGTGCGGCTCTGCAGGTGGAGGTAGGTGCTGGAGATTCCCCATTACTGGGCACAGAACAGCCATACATGTGGAGTGCGGCTCTGCGGGTGGAGGTAGGTGCTGGAGATTCCCCATTACTGGGCACAGAACAGCCATACATGTGGTGTGCGGCTCTGAAGGTGGAGGTAGGTGCTGGAGATTCCCCATTACTGGGCACAGAACAGCCATACATGTGGTGTGCGGCTCTGCAGGTGGAGGTAGGTGCTGGAGATTCCCCATTACTGGGCACAGAACAGCCATACATGTGGAGTGCGGCTCTGCAGGTGGAGGTAGGTGCTGGAGATTCCCCATTACTGGGCACAGAACAGCCATACATGTGGAGTGCGGCTCTGCAGTGGAGGTAGGTGCTGGAGATTCCCCATTACTGGGCACAGAACAGCCATATATGTGGTGTGCGGCTCTGCAGGTGGAGGTAGGTGCTGGAGATTCCCCATTACTGGGCACAGAACAGCCATATATGGGTGTGCGGCTCTGCAGGTGGAGGTAGGTGCTGGAGATTCCCCATTACTGGGCACAGAACAGCCATATATGTGGTGTGCGGCTCTGCAGGTGGAGTAGTGTTCTAGGATAATACTTCCCATTATCTGCAACGGATACGCCATATAGTGCTGTGGCGACTACTTGCGGTGGATGTTAGGATGCTGGAGATTCCACATTATGCTATTATACAGCATTATATTGTGATGGGCTCTGCAGGTGGAGTAGGTGCTGGATTCCCCATGTACTAGGGCACAGAACAGCCATAATGTGGTGTGGCTCTGCAGGTGGAGGTAGGTGCTGGAGATTCCCCATTACTGGGCACAGAACAGCCATACATGTGGAGTGCGGCTCTGCAGGTGGAGGTAGGTGCTGGAGATTCCCCCATTACTGGGCACAGAACAGCCATATATGTGGAGTGCGGCTCTGCAGGTGGAGGTAGGTGCTAGAGATTCCCCATTACTGGGCACAGAACAGCCATATATGTGGGTGCGGCTCTGCAGGTGGAGGTAGGTGCTGGAGATTCCCCATTACTGGGCACAGACAGCCATATATGTGGAGTGCGGCTCTGCAGGTGGAGGTAGGTGCTGGAGATTCCCCATTACTGGGCACAGAACAGCCATATATGTGGTGTGCGGCTCTGCAGGTGGAGGTAGGTGCTGGAGATTCCCCATTACTGGGCACAGAGCAGCCATATATGTGGTGTGTCGGCTCTGCAGGTGGAGGTAGGTGCTGGAGATTCCCCATTACTGGGCACAGAACAGCCATATATGTGGTGTGCGGCTCTGCAGGTGGAGGTAGGTGCTGGAGATTCCCCATTACTGGGCACAGAACAGCCATATATGTGGTGTGCGGCTCTGCAGGTGGAGGTAGGTGCTGAGAATTCCCCATTACTGGGCACAGAGCAGCCATACATGTGGAGTGCGGCTCTGCAGGTGGAGTAGGTGCTGGAGATTCCCCATTACTGAGCACAGAACAGCCATATATGTGGAGTGCGGCTCTGCAGGTGGAGGTAGGTGCTGGAGATTCCCCATTACTGGGCACAGAACAGCCATATATGTGGGTGCGGCTCTGCAGGTGGAGGTAGGTGCTGGAGATTCCCCATTACTGGGCACAGAGCAGCCATATATGTGGGTGCGGCTCTGCAGGTGGAGGTAGGTGCTGGAGATTCCCCATTACTGGGCACAGAACAGCCATACATGTGGAGTGCGGCTCTGCAGGTGGAGGTAGGTGCTGGAGATTCCCCATTACTGGGCACAGAACAGCCATAATGTGGTGTGCGGCTCTGCAGGTGGAGGTAGTGCTGGAGATTCCCCATTACTGGGCACAGACAGCCATAATGTGGAGTGCGGCTCTGCAGGTGGAGGTAGGTGCTGGAGATCCCCATTACTGGGCACAGAACAGCCATACATGTGGTGTGCGGCTCTGCAGGTGGAGGTAGGTGCTGGAGATTCCCCATTACTGGGCACAGGGGGAGTAACCCCTTCAGCGCTGACACTATTTTGGTGATCTTCTGTTGTCGCTTTATAAGAAATACAGAATTTGTTTTTCTCTTTCTCTAATGCATTTATACGACCCAAATATGGAAGATAATAAACACATTTTGCTCACACAGTATAATGTTCCCCCACACACAGTATCAGGTACGGACTGGAGCTGAAATTCAGCTCTGGCATTCAAAATCACACAGGCCCATTCTCTCCCCGTCCCCAAGCACCAGATGGGATATTACCCTGGATTGAAGAAAGCAAGATTTACTACAAGACCAATATTCCTAATGACGACCCGTGGCCTGCTGGGGTCAGTGACGGAGTCAGAGACTTGGTGCTCCATTACAACTCTTAGCAGTATGGGTGTCTTGAGAACACCAATTCTCATAACAATGTAGCAGACAGGCCCTGCACAGTATAATGTTCCCACAGTACTGCCATCCCCCACACACAGTATAATGTTCCCTCAGTACCGCCATCCCACACACACAGTATAATGTTCCCACAGTACCGCCATCCCCCACACACAGTATAATGTTCCTTCAGTACCGCCATCCCACACACACAGTATAATGTTCCCTCAGTACCGCCATCCCACACACAGTATAATGTTCCCACAGTACTGCCATCCCCCACACACAGTATAATGTTCCCTCAGTACCACCATCCCCCCACACACAGTATAATGTTCCCTCAGTACCGCCATCCCCCACACACAGTATACTGTTCCCACAGTGCCGCTATCCCCCCACACACAGTATAATGTTCCCACAGTACCGCCATCCCCCCACACACAGTATAATGTTCCCACAGTACAGCCATCCCCCCACACACAGTATAATGTTCCCACAGTACCGCCATCCCCCACACACACAGTATCAACGCTCCCCACACAGATACCCCCCACCGCCATCCCCCACACACAGTATAATGTTCCCACAGTACCGCGATCCCCCACACACAGTATAATGTTCCCACAGTACTGCCATCCCCCACACACACAGTATAATGTTCCCCCAGTACCGCCATCCCCCACACACAGTATAATGTTCCCACAGTACCGCCATCCCCCATACACAGTATAATGTTCCCACAGTACCGCCATCCCTCACACACAGTATAATGTTCCCACAGTACCGCCATCCCCACACACACACAGTATAATGTTCCCACAGTACTGCCATCCCCCACACACACAGTATAATGTTCCCACAGTACCACCATCCCCCCACACACAGTATAATGTTCCCACAGTACTGCCATCCCCCACACACACAGTATAATGTCCCCTCAGTACCGCCATCCCCCACACACAGTATAATGTTCCACAGTACCGCCATCCCCCACACACAGTATAATGTTCCCACAGTACCGCCATCCCCCACACACACAGTATAATGTTCACCCAGTACCGCCATCCCCCACACACAGTATAATGTTCCCACAGTACCGCCATCCCCCCACACACAGTATAATGTTCCCACAGTACCGCCATCCCCCCACACACAGTATAATGTTCCCACAATACCGCCATCCCCCCACACACAGTATAATGTTCCCACAGTACCGCCATTCCCCACACACAGTATAATGTTCCCACAGTACCCCATCCCCACACACACAGTATAATGTTCCCACAGTACTGCCATCCCCCACACACACAGTATAATGTCCCCTCAGTACCGCCATCCCCCACACACAGTATAATGTTCCCACAGTACCACCATCCCCCCACACACAGTATAATGTTCCCACAGTACCGCCATCCCCCCACACACACAGTATAATGTTCCCACAGTACTGTCATCCCCCACACAGTATAATATTCCCCAAGAGCCGCCATCCCCCTACACACAGTATGATACTACATGGTGCACCCCACAGTCCGGTACCACCTACTCCACTGGCTAATAAATACTCGCACATCCCTATTCTTATGTCAGTACAGTTGAACCCAGGACATATGAGATAATCACCACACGATAATTGTATAGGATAATAGAGTATAATAAAGTCATTGTGGATGTGATTTCCACAACATTGTGCAGGGAGATTGTTTCCCTATAGTGATGTATATTTCTTATTGATAAAACTGTGATTTGTTTTCTGCACTTACAACCTATTTTTAGACTATTTTCCACAACCCTCATCAGTGCAATCATACAACATACAAGCCTCTGATTGCTCCGGTGATGCCCTGTACTACTGTAGTGCGGGGTATTATCCCTGCCTGTCAGTGTAATACTAATGGTCCCATACACATTAGATAGCTGTCGGCCAAACGATCATGCGGCTGACGGCGATCTCTCCTGACCCCCCATACACATGAACACGCTGGTTACCCTGAACCTTCCTGTGGTCTGTATGAGAGAGATGCCGGCAGATTCCTGTGGCAGAGGATTATATCCAGAGAGAAGAAAAGGATTGACCTCTGAAATTCACCATAACTAGTGTTGAGCGATACTTTCCGATATCAATAAGTTTCGGATCGGAATGGGTATCGCCGATACCCAAAATAGAAAAGATATCCAAAAAATATCGGCGCTACCCGATACCGGAAATCCAATGTAAGTCTATGGGAACAAAAAATTGGAATTAACCAACAAGGCAAGATATTTTTTTTTTTAATTGTACATGAAGGAAAACAACAAAGAGTGTTTTCCTTCATGTACAATTAACCAACAAGGCAAGAATTTTTTTTTTAACCCCTTCACCCCAAGGGTGGTTTGCACGTTAATGACCGGGCCAATTTTTACAATTCTGACCACTGTCTCTTTATGAGGTTATAACTCTGGAACGCTTCAACGGATATTCGCGATTCTGAGATTGTTTTCTCGTGACATACTGTACTTCACGTTAGAAGTAAAATTTCATCGATATAACTTGCGTTTATTTTTGAAAAAAACGCAAATATGGCTAAAATTTTTACAATTTTGCAATTTTCAAACTTTGAATTTTTATTCCCTTAAAACAGAGAAATATATCACACAAAATAGTTAAGAAATAACATTTCCCACATGTCTACTTTACATCAGCACAATTTTGGAACCAAAATTTTTTTTTGTTAGGAAGTTATAAGGGTTAAAAGTTGACCAGCGATTTCTCATTTTTACAACAAAATTTACAAAGCCGTTTTTTTTTAGGGACCACCTCTCATTTGAAGTCACTTTGAGGGGTCTATATGGCAGAAAATACCCAAAAGTGACACCATTCTAAAAAACTGCACCCCTCAAGGTACTCAAAACCACATTCAAGAAGATTATTAACCCTTCAGGTGCTTCACAGGAACTAAAGCAACGTGGAAGGAAAAAATGAATATTTAACTTTTTAGCCACAAAAATGATCTTTTACAAACTTTTTTTTTATTTTCACAAGGGTAAAAGGAGAAAATGGACAGATAAGGTTGTTATGCAATTTCTCCTGAGTACGCCAATACCCAATATGTGGGGGAAAACCACTGTTTGGGCACACGGCAGAGCTCGTAAGGGAAGGAGCGCCGTTTGACTTTTTCAAACTAAAATTGGCTGGAATTGAGTTTGGACGCCATGTCGTGTTTGGAGAGCCCCTGATGCGCCTAAACAGTGGAAACCCCCACAAGTGACACCATTTTGGAAACTAGACCCCCTAAGGAACTTATCTAGATCTGTCGTGAGCACTTTGAACCCCCAAGTGTTTCACAAAAATTTATAATGCCTGGGTGTGAAAAAAAACAAAACAATTTTCCACAAAAATGATTTTTTAGTCCCAAATTTTTGAATTTTCCCAAGGAAATTGGACCCCAAAAGTTGTTGTCCAATTTGTCCTGAGTACGCTGATACCCCATATGTGGGGGGGGGGAAACTGTTTGGGTGCACGGCAGGGCTTGGAAAGGAAGTAGTAACGTTTTGGAATGCAGACGTTGATGGGGGTTATGTTCCGTTTGCAGTGCGCCAGATGAGCCTAAACAGTGGAAACCCCCACAAGTGACCCCATTTTGGAAACTAGACCCCTAAGGAACTTATCTAGATCTTTGGTGAGCACTTTGAACCCCAAGTGCTTCACACAAGTTTATAATGCCTGGGCATGAAAATAAAAAATCCTATTTTTTTCCCACAAAAATTATTTTTTAGTCACTAATTTTTTATTTTCCCAAGGGTAACAGGAGAAATTGGACCACATAAGTTGTTGTACAATTTGTCTTGAGTACGCTGATACCCCATATGTGGGGGGGAACCACTGTTTGGGCGCACGGCAGAGCTCGGAATGGAAGGAGCATCATTTGACTTTTTCCAACCAAAATTGGCTGGAATTGAGATTGGATGCCATGTTGCATTTGGAGAGCCCCTGATGTGCCTAAACAGTGGAAACCCCCCACAAATGACCACATTTGGGAAACTAGACCCCCTAAGGAACTTTTCTAGATCTTTGGTGAGCAATTTGAACCCCCAAGTGCTTCACACAAGTTTATAACGTAGAGCCGTAAAATTTAAAAATCATATTTTTTCCACAAAAATGATCTTTTCACCCCAATTTTTATTTTTCCAAGGGTAACGAGACTCCAAAAGTTATTGTGCAATTTGTCTGAGTGCGCTGATACCCCATATGTGGGGGTAAACCACTGTTTGGGTGCATGGCAGAGTTTGGAAGGGAAGGAGCGCCATCTGACTTTTTCAACGCAGAATTGGCTGGACGCCATGTCGTGTTTGGAGAGCTCCTGATCTGCTTAAACAGTGTAAACCCCCATAAATGACACTATTTTGGAAACTAGACCCCTCAAGGAACTTATCTAGATGTGTGGTGAGAACTTTGAACCCCAGGTGTTTCACTAAAGTTTATAACGTACAGCCGTAAAATAAAAAACCTTTTTTTTTTTTTTACAAAAATGATTTTTTCGCCCCCAATATTTTATTTTCACAAGGGAAACAGAAGAAATTGGAACCCAAAAGTTGTTGTCCAATTTGTCCTGAGTACGCTGATACCCAATATGTGGGCGAAAACTACTGTATGGGCACACGTCGGGGCTCGGAAGGGAAGTAGTGACGTTTTGGATTGCAGACTTTGATGGAATGGTCTGGGGGCGTCATGTCACATTTGGAGAGCCCCTGATGCACCTATACAGTGGAAACCCCCCACAAGTGACCCCATTTTGGCAAATAGACCCCACAAGGAACTTATTTAGATGTGTGGTGAGCACTTTGAACCCCAAGTGCTTCACAGAAGTTTATAACGTACAGCCGTAAAAATAAAAAATCCTTTTTTTTTACAAAAATGATTTTTTCGCCCCCAATATTTTATTTTCACAAGGGTAACAGGAGAAATTGGACCCCAAAAGTTGTTGTCCAATTTGTCCTGAGTACGCTGATATCCAATATGTGGGAGAAAACTACTGTATGGGTACACGTTGGGGCTCGGAAGGGAAGTAGTGACGTTTTGGATTGCAGACTTTGATGGAATGGTCTGGGGGCGTCATGTCGCATTTGGAGAGCCCCTGATGCGCCTAAACAGTGGAAATCCCCAACAAGTGACCCCATTTTGGAAAATAGACCCCACAAGGAAGTTATCTAGATGTGTGGTGAGCGCTATGAAGCCCCAAGTGCTTCACAGAAGTTTATAATGTACAGCCGTAAAAACAAAAAAATATTTTTTTTTGTACAAAAATGATATTTTCGCCCCAGTTTTTTATTTTCCCAAGGGTAACAGAATAAATAGGACAAATTGCACAATAACTCTTGGGGTCCAGAGTACGCTGATACCCCATATGTGGGGATAAACTACTGTTTGGACGCATGGCAGAGCTCAGAAGTGAAGGAGCACCGTTTGACTTTTTCAACGCAGAATTGGCTGGAATTGAGATCAGACGCCATGTCACATTTGGAGAGCCCCTGATGTGCCTAAACAGCGGAAACCCCCCAATTCTAACTCCAACCCTAACCCCAACACACCCCTAACCCTAGTCCCAACCCTAACCACAAACCTAACCCTAACACACCCCTAATCCCAACCCTAACCCTAATCCTAACTTTAGCGCAACCTAACTTTCTGCAACCTAACCCTAATGGGAAAATGGAAATAAATACTTTTTTTTAATTTTATTATTTTTCCCTAACTAAGGGGGTGATAAAGGGGGGTTTGATTTACTATTTATAGCGGGTTTTCATGCTTGGCTGCTGTCACGCTAAAAGACGCTTTTTATTGCAAAAATAGTTTTTTGCATCGCCACATTTTGAGAGCTATAATTTTTGCATATTTTGGCCCACAGAGTCATGTGAGGTCTTATTTTTTGCGTTACGAGTTGACGTTTTTATTGGTACCATTTTTGAGCACGTGACATTTTTTTGACCGCTTTTTATTTAGATTTTTGGGAGGTTAGAATGAACAAAAATCAGCAATTCATGAATTTCTTTTGGGGGAGGCGTTTATACCGTTCCGCGTGTGGTAAAATTGATAAAGCAGTTTTATTCTTCGGGTCAGTACGATTATGGCGATACCTCATTTATATCATTTTTTATGTTTTGGTGCTTTTATAGAATAAAAACAATTTTATATAAAAAATAATTATTTTTGCATCGCTTTATTCTGCGAGCTATAACTTTTTATTTTTTCGCTGATGATGCTGTATGACGGCTCGTCTTTTGCGGGACAAGATGACGTTTTCAGCAGTACCATGTTTTTTTATATCGGTCTTTTTGATCGCGTGTTATTCCACTTTTTGTTCGGCGGTATGATGATAAAGCATTGATTTTTTGCTTCGTTTTTTTTTTTTTTTTTAAGGGGTTCACTAAAGGGGTTAACTAGTGGGACAATTTTATAGGGGGGGTCGTTACGGACGCGGCGATACCAAATATGTGTACTTTTATTGCTTTGTTTTTTTTATTTACAGGAAGAAGTGAATTTATTGGGGAATATTTTTTTTTTTTTTTTTTATTTTGGATTTTTTTTTAAAACATGTTTATTTTTATTTTTTTTAACTTTTTTACTTTGTCCCAGGGTGGGACATCACTGTATTTTATCAGATCGCTGGTGTGTGACAGTGTGCACAGCACTCTGTCACTCCAGCGATCGCTCAGGCAGTGCAGCAGGCTTCTCAGTGCCTGCTCTCAGCAGGCACTGAGGTAGCCGCCTCCCTCCAGGACCCCGGCGCCATCTTGGATCGGGTCCTGGGAGGGAGGAAGCCCTCAGAACAGCGCGATCACATCGCGCTGCTCTGAGGGTCTCAGGGGGGCGCGCAGGGAGCCCCCACCCTGCGCGATCCTCCCCTGTGCCCCCAGTACACCGCGATCATGTTTGATCGCGATGTGCAAGGGGTTAATGTGCCGGGAGCACACAGTCACGGTTGTCAGCTGTGATAATCAGCTGACACCCGGCGGCATTAGCTGCGCTCCCAACGGGAGCGCAGCTGATCGCCTATGACGTATATCCCGTCCATGGTCAGATTGTACGGGTTTTATGGACGGGATAGTACGTCTAATGTCAGAGAGGGGTTAAATTCCGATATTTTGTTCTCATAGACTTACATTGGATTTCCGGTATCGGGTAGCGCCGATATATTTTGGATATCTTTTCTATTTTGGGTATCGGCGATACCCATTCCGATCCGAAACTTATTGATATCGGAAAGTATCGCTCAACACTAACCATAACTGATCCGTCACTCACCGATCATCTGTCAGCCAGCAATTCCTGCTCAAAGCAGCGGTGTTACCTGATTTTAATCTAATGTGTATGGGGCCTAAGAGGTATCTTCTTATACTCTGCCTCTGGCAGGGCCTAATAGACTTTCATATGTTGCAGGCGCAGAGACCATTTTTAGGTCTCCTGTTGGCGTAGCAACCCAGCCATCATCCATGATCGAGTAGTGACGGGAGACATTGGGCCGAGCGAATGAGTCATGTTAACTCTGACAACCTTGTTTAATTCTATGGTTGTTTTCAGAAAAAAAATTAAAGATCCAAAATTATCGTTTCAGACAAGCCCCATACCATGCATGTGACAAACATGAGCATTATGGTGCCTTAAAGGGTTCATTTATTTTTAATCTAATTTTTAACCCCTTCACAATTTGGCCAGTTTCCATTTTTGTTTATTCTTCCCAGAGCCAAAACTCTATTTTTCTGTCCACATAGACACCTGAGGGCTTTTTTTTGCGGGACAAGTTGTACTTTTGATTGACACCATTCATTTTACCAAATAATGTACTGGAAAGTAGGGAAAAAAATCCAAATGCTGTGAATTTGTGAAAAAAATGCAATTTTGACAATGTTTTTGGGAATTGTTTTTGCGCCGCACATTTTATGGTAAAAATGACCATGCAATATGTTTTTCCTCATCAATACGATTGCGGTGATACCTAAAATGTCCATTTTTTACAATTGTTTTATGGGAGAAAAAAATCAAGTTTTCAAAAAAAAATGCATTTTTTTGCGTTGTGTCTCAATTTTCTGAGATCTGTAACATTTTATTTTTTTCGGATGAAGCTGTATGATGCCTTATTTTTTTGGGACGAGATGACTTTTTTATTTGTACTGTTTTGGGACAGATGTGACTTTTTGATTGTTTCTTTCAGCCTTTTTTGTGGAAATGTTTCTGCCAAAGAATGAAATTTTAGTTTTTTTTTTTTTTCATATTCTTTAAAACATTTTTATTACTTTTCACTGTTATTGTTAACTTTCTTAGGTGACTTGAAGCTGCAATTGTCTGATCTCTTGTGCTGTATACATCAATGCAAATGCGTCACTGCATATGGCAAAAATCAGTCTCATTTGAAGCCGGGCCACAAGCAAGGTTCCAGAGGAGCTCTGTACTGACCGACACGGGGGTCATCAGCTGACCTCCGACTGTCATGGCGACCCACGATCACAGGGCGCCAATGGGTGGAGAGAATTACGCACATGCAAGCCGATGCTTGTTAAATACCTCTGTAGCATTTAACAGGTTAGAATCGCGGGTGAACACTGCTACATTTGTGATTGTTAGTGGCAGGTCCTGGCTGTAGTACACAGCCACCACCTGCTGGATATGGTGCGGGCTCGCTGCGTGAGCCAGCTCCATACACCGGTTACCAACTTGTTCCATATATTTACGGCAGATGTTGTGTTAAAAATTGATAAAAGGAGCACCACGGGTCTTTTTCCATGGTTTTTACAAAAATTGTTCATGCCTATTTTATTTTGCAACATTTTAACACTCTTATTTGTGTCTTGTTTTGTCTGGTAATTTTCTTGTAATATCGGGAAGCCTGCGGGGAAAAAGCCAGGAAACAAAATGCCACAACACTGTCCATGTAGACTTTATACCAGTTATTGCTGTAGGTTACAGATAGCTCCTGTTCTTGGAAACGAAAATGCCTTAACCCCTTAACGACCAGGGGTATTTTTTGTTTTGCATTTTCATTTTATTTTTGCTCCCCTTCTTCCCAGAGCCATAACTTTTTATTTTCTGGTCAAAATGGCCATGTGAGGGCTTGTTTTTAGCGGATGGTGTCCATCATTGGATGTTAAGGGGTTAAGCTTCTGTGTGTGAATCAGATATGAGATCTAACGCGACAGAAGATTACAGCCCGGGGAAGACAGAAAACATTCATACCGACGGCCGGTGGCGATGGAGTCAGTGACCGACTTTGGACAGATATGTTTCTAGAGCCGTAGTAGAAGATGAAGATGTCGTCCTCATCATGAAGGATTTATTTCTCATGTCACGTGTAATGAATATCTCCTGCAGTATTACTAATGCCGATTCCAGTGTCGTAAATGGACAAGAATTAGCGTTATTGAAGATGAGTCTATGAGAAACGTATTCAGCTGCCGAGGAAGAAACTGCTTGTGTGTGGTCTAAAATATATAGAATTTATTAATAAATGAAAGGAAGAAAAAAAATGAATCTGGAAAATTGTAAAATTATTAATGCTCACATTAACCCCTTAGTGAACGAGCCAATGTTGACCTAAATGACCAAGCCAAATTTTTTAATTCTGACCAGTGTAATTTTATGTGGTTACAACTCTGGAACACTTCAACGGATCCCACTGATTCTGAGATTTTTTCATTACTTATTATACTTCAAGACATTGGTAAAATTTCTTCAATATGACTTGCGTTTATTTGTGAAAATATCAAAAATTTGGTGAAAAATATGAAAATGTTGCCATTTTCAAATTTTTAATACTTATGCCCTTAAATCAGAATTAGGTCACACAAAATAGTTAATAAATAACATTTCCCACATGTCTACTTTACATCAGCAAAATTTTTGAAACATAATTTTTTTGTTAGGAAGTTATGAGGGTTAAAAGTGGACCATCGATTTCTCATTTTTACGACAAAGTTTAGAAAACCATTTTTTAAGGACCACCTCACATCTAAAGTGACTTTGGGGGCCTTTATAACAGAAAATACCGAAAAGTGACACCATTCTAAAAACTGCACCCCTCAAGGTACTCAAAACCACATTCAAGAAGTTTATTAACTCTTCCGGTGCTTCACAGGAGCTGAAGCAACATGGAAGGAAAAATTGAACATTTAATTTTTTTTTCACTAACGTTTTACTTTAGCTTCAAATTTGTTACTTTTCCAAGGGTAGCAGGAGAAAATGGACCCTAAAATTTGTTATGCAATTTCTCCTGAGTATGCAGATACCCCATATGTGTGGGATATCCACTGTTTGTACGCAGGGCTAGGAAGGGAAGGAACACTGTTTGACTTTTTGAACGTAAAAAAGGCTGGAATCGAGAGCGGACACCATGTCATGTTTGGAGAGCCCCTGATGTGCCTAAACAGTGGAAATCCCCTCACAAGTGACCCCTTTTTAGAAAGTAGACCCGTTAGTGAAGTTATCTAGATATGTCATGAGCACCTGGAAACCCCAGGTGCTTCACAGAAGTTTATAACGTTTGGCTGTTAAATAGAAAAAATCATATTCTATCAACAAATATGTACTTTTAGCACAATTTTCTTTATTTTCACATGGTTAACTGGAGAAAATGAACCCCAAAATGTGTTGTACATTGTCTACTGAGTATTCCACTACCCCATACATGGGGGAATGCTACTGTTTGGGCGCACGCCAGAGCTCGTAAGGGAAGGAGCACAGTTTGACTTTTTGAAAACAAAAACTTCTGGAGTTGAGAGCGGACGCCATGTCGCGTTTAGAGAACCCCTGATATGTCTAAACAATGGAAACCCCCCACAAGTGACCACATTTTGGAAACTAGACCCCTTAGGGAACTTATCTTGATGTGTCATTAGCACCTTGAATCCCCAGGTTATTCACAGAAGTTTATTTTTTTTTTTTTAAATTCCTTTTTATTTGGATTTTCAAAACAAAAGTGCCACAGTAGGCGGTACACATCGCGGTCGCAGCCGATATGGTCATAAAATAAACATTGTAAATATCTGAGCAACATTGGAACAGAAAACCGGAACTCGCAAATATTGTAGGGAAAACCCTATCTTCCAGAATGCCTCCCGTCATCTTCCTTCTTTGACCTTGCCGCGACCCTGATTAAACTACTCCTCCCCCCACCCTCCTCTGGCGTATAGTTTTCCAATTTCTCGCCACCTCTACATTCTTTTCTCCGAGCATGTTAAAATATAAGGTCCTCCTCAGTACAGGCAGAATCTAACTCAACACAATAGTACAAGGCAAGACCTACCTCTCTCCCATTATAATTGTAGATCCCCAAAGTCCCTCCCACCTCTCCCCGCAGGTACCAGGTTGTGTAGTTGAACGGCCTTACAAGCTGGACTTTCTCCTCCCTAGAAAAATGCGTCAACACAAATGGCTTCCATTTGCCAAAAAATTTTTTCGCGGACGATTCTTTGGCCCGCTCCGCCAGTATGCGATCCAGACACAGCACATCTCTCATTATCGATGTCAACTCCGTCATGCTAGGAATTACGTCTGTCAACCAATGATTAAGAATAAGTCGTTTCGGCGCTAGCAGTAGAGTGTGCATCATTGGTATCTTACCTCTCAGGTTCTCGTCATCAGGAAGGTCATGAAAGAGCAATGTCTGCATGGTATACGGGAGTGTCACGCTCCATTTCCTGAAGACATACGTCTGAAGGGAACGCCAATATGATTTAATCTTTTCACATTCCCATATTCCATGCAGAAAGTCAGTGTTAGATACTTTACAGTTGGGGCAGTGTGTGATCCTGTCGGGAAAGGTCGGCGTCATCGGAATATTAAAACCATATATTGCTCCATACATTATTTTGAAGTATGTCTCCCTCCATACCTCACTGAGTACATGCTTCCGGACTGATAACCATCCCAATAGTATTTTCTCTCCTATGTCCTCGTCCTGGGTCGCCCTTTCCCACAATGGGAAAACCATCCCCTGAGATGAGTTCAACAGGTTAGAATTAATTTCCTTCTGGATGTGTGACAACGTCAGTTTCACTTCGGGGATTAGTAAGTCTTGTCAAATGAATTGTCCGCCACCTCCCCTCTAATGTTGCGCAGGCGATTTCTCCAGAAGGACAGGACTTGTAGGGTTTGGAGAAAGTGAGAAGGGGGCAAATCAAATTTTTCCATTAGCTCCTTGGATGTCAGCCACCTACGCTCTTCTAGGTGCATGAGATGGTATACTGTATGTATACCTTTAGTTCGCCACGTCTCAAATACGCGGTCCGTCACTCCCACTGGGAATTCTGGGTGACCCCATAGAGGCATGTGTTTAGATAACTGAGAAGACAGCCCATGCAGCTCGTCTGGTCGCCTTCCAGGCAATTACTGTATCGCGCAGTAGCGCTGATTTTTTCACAGTGTCTGGGAGTTTTGAAATCACCGTGTGAAGACATGCCGCCAAACTCCATCCCTCTGTCTGTCCCGACTCCAGCAATACATCTGAGTAGGACGAAGTCCCCTTAACCCAATCTCTCCCCACTCGGATCAAGCAAGCCAGGTTATAACTCCTAACGTTAGGCACGGCCAGGCCCCCATCTGTTACTGCACGCATTAATTTGCGAAGTGCAATTCTGGGCCGTTTACCCCTCCAGATGAATCTGGAGAACGCCTTTTGTACCCGTGAGACATCAGCATGGCGTAACAGGAGTGGAATAGTCTGAAGCGGGTATAATAGCCTACCGAAACTAATCATCTTAAGAAGGTGACAACGGCCCAGAAGAGACAGGGGCAAATCATGCCAACGCTCCAATTCCCGTACAACTTTGTCCAATAAGGGATCATAGTTAAGTTTGTACAGAGAGCTAGATTCCCGTCCTATTTTGATTCCCAGGTATGTTATAAAGGTTTTAAGTACGTCTGACCCCCATCCGTGAGCACACCAGAGCTCACGAGGGTTAGGCTTTCCCAATTCCAAAATTTCACTCTTGGACGCGTTGATGCGGTACCCCGATATTCGTTCAAAAAGTTTTAGGCAGTCTAATAGCCCAGTGAGATGCTCTTGGGGATGTGCCATATAAATGAGTATATCGTCTGCAAACAATGTCAGTTTGATCTCCCGTCCCCCTACCTTTTTACCGTCGTATACTGTGTTATCCTCCAGGTGTCTAACTAATGGCTCAAGGGCTATATCAAAGAGCAAGGGTGACAATGGGCACCCCTGACGAGTTCCCCTCTGTAGTGTCAAAGGAGCCGACAGGTGGCCTGGAGTGTGTATTCGTGCCTGTGGGTTGGCGTAGAGTCCTGTCAGGAAAGTCCTAAATGTGCCTCTCACGCCAATTTTGTCCAGGACCATGGCCAACCAACTCCAGCTCACCCTGTCGAATGCCTTCTCGGCATCTAGGGACAGCAGAACAGGGCTCGATGCTGTCAGACCACGGTATTTATCCAGAACTGCTGTAATGTATGTAGTACAGTTCATATAGCGTCTTGTGCTTGGGTGCGATGAAAACACAGGAGTCACAGGTTTGATATAGAAAAGTCCTGTATTACTTCATACAAGTTGGCAGAAATAGTCACACAGTTTGCAGACACAGAAACAGGAGACACAGCAGGCCAGAGTAATCCAAGCTCAGCAATCACTCTCCAATACAGATTCAGGATCTTCTTCTCTGTTACCGTAAGTCCATGCAAACGTGGGTCTTTCAAAGAGCAGGGTTCAGAGTCCACAAGTGCTTCAGAGTTCCTCAGTAGGAATAGCTGGAGTACAAGGTCCAAGGCTTACAGGAGTCAAGTCACAGGTTCACTGCAGGCTAGATTCTGAAGCACTGATTGCTCAGCTGTGGCTGCTTAAGAAGCAAAGGAGAGAATCAGGGCGGGAACATGCAAGCTGGAAACTCCATTTTGACTGAGGGCAAGATAGCTGCAGCAAGACAGAAAGTAAAATGGCTGACGAACAAACTGAGTTTCAGGAATATATACATAGAACCTTACAACTGCTATTGCTTTTCTAATATTAGTCATGGCCGATCGGTGGCGAACAAAGCCTACCTGTGATGGCCCTATCAGTGTAGGAAGAATGCTACTCAAGCGATCAGCCATGATTCTGGACAAAAGCTTGATATCCTGGTCAATGAGTGAGATTGGACGATAGGAGCCAGCCAGGTGTGAAGGTTTGTTGGGTTTTAGTAACACCTTGATGTGTGCCATGTTCGAGTGGATAAGCAACCCTCCTGTCTCCAATATATGATTAAATGTGCCTACCAACGTGGGTGAGATATCCTCACTCAATAATTTGAAGAATTCGGCTGTAAACCCGTCAGGTCCTGGTGCCTTCCCTGATTTCAGGTCTTTTATCGCCGCTGTCACTTCCGTCACCTCAATTGGTTTGTTTAAAAGGAGAAGCTGATCAGGTGTGATGGATGGTAACCGTATTCCGTCTAGAAAGGTCTGTCCCTCCGCCCTATCCGTGTGCTCCTCCTTATATAAGTCTGAGTAATATTCTTGTAGGATCGTGTTTATGTTTCGAGGGTCTGTGTTCATGGTCCCGTGTATATTCGTTAACGCTGTAATATGTTGAGGAGTGTAATGTCCTTTCGCCAGTCGCGCCAACAGTCTCCCTGATTTGCTACCATAACGAAATAGTTCGGCTCTATAATTCATATTACTGGTTCTCTCGCGTCGGTCGACCCAAAGGTCAAAGTCAGCCTTAGCCTGCTTCCATCTATTTTTATCCTGAATCGAGGAAGTTGTCAGGTATGACGTGTAGCTATCACGTAGTGTCCTGCTAGCCTGCGAGTAATTTGTCGCTATCTTCTTTTTTAGGGATGTCAGATAAGCTATTAGTTTCCCGCGCATTACTGCCTTCCCTGCTGCCCATAAAAGTTCCGGTCTATCCCTGCTATCTCCATTATCTCTTACATATTCCAGCCACCACTGCTTCACCTGATCTCAGAAACTTCTCATCCGTTAACAAATAGGAAGGGAAACGCCAAGTGCGGTCCGGCCCCATCTGGACCATGTCGGGCAGGGTCACTGAGACGGGCGCGTGGTCAGATATAGCTACGTTGTGTACGTCCGCCTCTTCCACTCCCCTTACTAGCTCCTGTGATAGCAGTATATAATCTATTCTGGACCATGAGTCATGTGGCGCCGAATAGAAGGAGTATTCCCTACCATCTGGGTACAAGTGTCTCCAAATGTCTACTAAGTTAGTCGTGTCTAGCAGAGGTTGTAAGCGCGTGTCATGTGATCGTACAGTCGTTCGTATCGGCCTGCGATCTTCACTGGGTCGATTCACCGTATTTAAGTCACCACCTACTATTTTCAGGGAAATTGTGACCTGAAGTATACGGGCCTCCATGTCTCTAAAGAACGGTCCATTGTCTTCTGTGGGTCCGTATATGTTATAAATGCTATAGGTTTTGTTGTCAAGTGATACTGATATTCTCACCCAGCGACCGTCTGTGTCATTTTCGGAGTCTATCACCTTGCCCTTGAAGTGCTTGCTGATTAATGTCAATACCCCTGTCTTGCATTCAGTGCCCTGTGACCCGTAGCTGTCCCCCACCCAAAATTTGTGCATGCGAGGAAAATCAGTCACCTTCAGGTGTGTCTCTTGGAGAAGTGCTATGTCCGACTTCCACCGGCGGAGGTACTTCAGAATCTTTGTGCGCTTCTCAGGCGCCCGCAAGCCTTTGACATTCCAGGAGATGATCTTCATGTTGAATGGGCGGCAGAAGAGGTCAGAGTGTGCTGGAGGAGACGGTGTACCCTCTTTTGGCCATCGTTGGCAACAACCTGCGAGGAGAGGAGGAAGCAGCACCACAGTATCAAATACCAAATCAAGATATATTGACAATTTGAGGATTAACTATTGGAGAGAGGTCCCACGCTACTCTACTGTAAAAAGGGTCCCTGAGATTCCTTGAGATATTGTTGTCGGATCCGCTTATATGTACCTCTCCCTTTGTCCTAAGAGATTGTCAAACTATCCCTTTTCTAGTAACTCTTGTTTACCAATAGACCGCTGTATGCGGCCGTAGTCTCTCCACCACTACCTCTGTTTATGTGCCCTCCTTTTTTCTAACCTGTGAGGAGATTGCCCCGATCCTCCCAGGTAATGCAGTGTACCCCCCCATGTGACCAAAGCATGGACCCCACTAGCCTGCTTCACTTATTGTCCCTCCATATGTGGTGTTTAACTCATTTGTCCCACGTGTGTCTAGATCCCCTCCCCTAGGAGAGACCTCCAACAACCAATACCAATTAACTGAGCCAACTAAAATTGCAGCAGAGCGTCCATGCTTCAACATAGGGATCATGGGACTCCAATAGAAACGGCTTGAACAGAAAGTAGATCCCATTTGACATTTAACGTGGGAAGAATCCCTTTCAGCTTTCCTGTCCCCCTTCATGAACTGTCATCTTGTCGCCGGCGTGGGGAGGACCTGGCACTGCGTCGCTGTCCTTCCCTATCACTTTGTGGGTTTCGTTCCAAGGCTGCTTCGGCTTGTTCTGGTGTGTCATAAATGACATAAGTCCCGTCAGATCTTTGCAGCCGCAGACGCGCAGGGAACAATAGCTGGAAGCGAACATCTCGCTCGAACATCGTAGTGCAAATGGAACTGAACGCCCGCCGCCTCCTGGAGACCGATACTGAGAAGTCCTCAAAGAGCAGAATCTCGTAGCCATGAAGTAGCACTGGACACCTCGCTTCTCTGAATGCCCGTAACAATGAAACTTTGTCGTTATAATCTAGCAGCTTCATTATTACTTGCCGTGGCCTGTACGTCGTTGGTTTCGGCGCCTCCCCTCGCCTGTTGTAGTTTTGCGGCGGTCCCACGCGGTGCGCACGTTCCACACGGCAGTAGTGGTTAAGTCCCAATATTTTCGGTAGGTCTTTCTCGCAGATGGATTGCAAGTCTGCTGGTTTAAACGATTCAGGCAGCCCAACGAGACGCAAATTGCTCCGTCTCAAGCGATTTTCCAAGTCCTCCGTTTTGTCCATCAAACTTTGTAAGTTCTGCTGAAGGTTCTGTTCTCTGTCTTGGGCAAGTTGCTTCTCCTGTTGTAACAGCGCCACATCCACTGCAGCTTGGTAATTGCAGTGGTATTCAGCTCCACAGACTTTTGTATGGAAGACGAGGATGATTGCAGTGCCGTCTCCAGCAGCTTCTGAGTGTCTGGTAAGAGAAGGGCTGTGACCTCTCCAGCCATTCTCTGGGAGTCAAATTCCTGAGGAACTCTCAGGCCAGATGATGCTTCTGATAAGAGCTCTTGCTGCGTGTCCTTGGCAGCGCTCAGCACCGCGTCTCTCTCCCCCTTCTCTCCTCCAGGCGCCATCTTGCCCTTCTGCTTCAGCTGGTTAGGGATGCCGTTCTGGGTCTGTTGTGAACTCCGGAGCAAGTAACACTCCATAAATTATGTCCCCACGGGTGCAGAAGGTGACAGTGCTCCCGGGGGAGGTTTTTTCTGCGCTCCTATCAGCCCGTTATGCGTGGTTACCTGGGAGGAATTCAGGAGCTCCTCCAAACTCCCTCCTCACATGTCAGCGCAGGAACCGGAAGTTTCACAGAAGTTTATAACGTAGAGCTGTGAAAATAACAAAAATCACATTCTACCTACAAAAGTGTATTTTTAAACCCAATTTTTTTATTTTCACAAGAGTAACAGGAGAAAATAGACCAAAAAATTTGTTGTTCAATTTCTATGGCGTGCGCCGATACTCCATATGTGGAGGAAAACCACTGTTTGGGTGCATGGCAGGGCTCGGAAAGGAGTGACGTTTTGGAACGCAGACTTTGATGGATTGGTCTGTGGGCCTTATGTTGCGTTTGGCGAGCCCCTGATGTGCCTAAACAGTGAAAAAAAAACAAAAAAAACACATGATCCCATTTTTGAAACTACACCGCTCAAGGATTTTATCCATGGGTACATTGAGCATTTAAACCACAATTACTACACAGAATTTGATATCATTAAGTAGTGTAGCATTTCCAGGGGTATTTAGCTCTAGGATCGCTGTCTGGGTAGACAGAATGGCACGGAAACAGTTCATTCAGACAGCAGTTTGGTGAAAACTGGCCGCAACCAGTTTTATTAAAGTCCACAGCACACAGATAAAAACAAATCATAAACAGAAAACCTGGGCTTGTCTAGCCACTAAATTACACTTAGATAGATGGCCCTCTCTATCCGGGACCCAGACTCTACCAGTCTGTGCCCAAAACAACACATATCACATATGTTACCAGTATGGAGTTTCACAGACACTCCTCTTTATGTCCGAAGGCAACTCCAATGTCCAGACTTGAGATAGGTCACCTCCTATTCAGTCGCTATTCGCACGGATTCTCACTGCGACTACTCCTGTGTCCGGGGTACTTCCTGCACCCAGACTGAGATAGCTCACACTCTTAGAGACTGCTTCCTTGTGCCAGGACACCTCCCTGTGTCCGGGCTAAAGACAGCTCCCACACTCTTGGAGACACCTTCTGTGTCTGGACCCCTTGTCCAGACTGAATGAGCTCTTTGACTGTGCTCCCAAGCACCTACTTCTGGCTTCCTAATCAACACCTGAGTGGAATCAGGTCTGAGCTGCAAGCGTGTACTGAATGGCAGGTGTAGTGACCTTTCTTTACCACCAGGTTTACAAAGCCACACATTTCGCTCATACCAGTCAGCAAGGTACTTAGGTGAAATATACACCTCATTCACCACATATTCCTTCACTGTCTCACATATCCCCTCCCTCTTCTCCAGACCGGAGGGCTGGTCATCCAGACCGGAGGGCTGGTCAACAATCCAACAGAGACAGTGAACTCTGGACCAGTCATGGCCCTCATCAGCTTCATCCTCACCACTGTCATAGCCAACATCAGTTTTCTCTTCATCTGAAGCATCCGCACTACCCTGTACCCTCCCAGGCCTATACTCTCTGCGGGCCTCGGGTATCCTGCACGGTTTCATCTTGACTTTAGTGCCAGCCTCAGTCTCGGTATAGTGGCTCACCAGATAAGTACGACCAGGCACGTCAGAACAGCTCTGCTGATTCTTCCTCAGAAACTTTCGTACCTCCTGTTTTTGGGGCACTGACCCTGTGTCACCAACTGTCACAGGAGGTATAGGGGTTTTCTCTAATTCCCCTGAACTTTCTTTAGCACATCTACTTTCTTAAATATCAGTTGATTCATAAATTCTACCTCACAGAACCCAAGCGCCTCTGTCATGGTCTCTGACCATTCCGAGCCACACTGTTCAAACGATTGGCACTGTAGAGGGAGCTGATCGTTTTTCTTGGTCGGTACACATAATTTATCCTCTTCTGGTACAGGCTCACTTTGCATAAGACTCAGAGCTCTTACTTCTTTCTCCAGGAGATCCTCATGGCTACGCATCTTCTCCTGTAGTTGTTGGACGTCCTTTACGTCTTCGGCCCTTTCTTCAGGCTCTTCTGGTAGGACATGCTCAGAAGCCCTACCATCAGTCTTCTTAACCTCTTCAGCCACGTTCTGCATCCCATCTGGGCTCCCGTGTGTCTGCAGTGGCAACGGAGTGACACATCGTTTTTCCCATTTGTTGGGACGTGGCTCCGATGTAGCCTCCCTGAAAGTGCGCTTGAGCTCACCAATGCCAGCTACTGATCCGGACCGTAACCCGTCCACGCCGCTGTCTTCGGCAGAAACAGATTCCTGGACAGAGTCAGTCCCCATATCTTCAGTCTTGCTCCTCACAGCTTCACTTGAAACCTCAGCTTCTGATGAGGCATCTGGCTTGGTGACCACCACTTCCATGGCTTTTTCCACCTCTGCAGCATCACCTTCAGAGTCCTTGGCCTGATGCAGATCCACACCATACATTGATAACTTCTCATTTTCAACAGCATCCACTTGTGCTGTGTTCAGTTTCCGAGTCCTGTCTTTCACCTTAGTCTTCGCCAGGGAACCGACCAACGGTACAACATCTTCAGATGCCATCCTCCGTCCGACTGCAAGGTCAGCCTCAGCCTTCCTCTCAGGACTCTCAATCTCCTCTGCTACCATGCCTTCCTCACTTGCACTGGTTGCTTTATTGTCATCAGATAATTCACTATCACTATCTGACCCCTTTTTCTCAGCCACATCTGGCTCACTGTCAGGGCTATACCCTTCATTTTCATTCATATCCTGTTCACTGTCAGTGTCACACAATTCATTTTCACTCACATCCTGCTCACTGTCAGGGTTATACAATTCATTTTCATTCACATCCTGATCTGGAACCTGAGTTAACATGTCATCCACAACACTAACTGCACCATCTGGTCCCTCAAGTATGTGACTATGTGACAACCCCAGCACTACACCTCTATATAGTTCAGGCACCAAGAGCTGACTCACAACCTCTCCCTGGACTTCAGTGTTTATGGCAACATGAGAGAACCTCTCCTCAGAGTCAGGCTCCTGGGAAACCTCATTTAGAACAATCATATTTTCCTGTGCCGTTTTAAGAGTGGGGTCTCGCACCGACTCACTCCCAAAATTGTCACAGGAGCCAGGCAGGTCAGGGACACTCGGTTCCCGAGAACCACCATCCTCGTCTCCCAACATCACCTGCAAAGAAATGTCATCTTTATCACGGTCATCATCAGTATCATCACTATTATGATTAGCATTATCATCATTATCAATATCAGCATCCTCATCATGGTCATCATCATCATGATCATCATTATCATTATCAATATTATCATGGTCATCATCATTATCACATAAGTTTAACGGCCCACTAGCATTGTGTTCCGCCCCTCGGGACTGCGCACCCTCAGTAGGAGCTTCATCACACTGTCCATCAGAAACATTTTTCCCCCAGAGATCCTTAGACCGGGGAAAGTCATTACCCAATATAACGGGGTGCACCAGGGTCTTCACTACCCCCACTTCATATGAAACCTCCCCGAGTTTGGGGACCAAGTCCACGGCAGTCTCTGGGTAGACTTTGGTGTCTTCATGGATGTACACCACACTCAGGTGCTTATCAGGGATGAAGTCCCTATCACTCAGGCTGTCACATACGGAAGTCACTGGACTCTCTGAGTCCAAGAGGGCCTGTGCTGGGCAGTCACTTACAACCACCGGGGACCCCTGTGGTCCAGTCTCTTCGGCTGAGGTGGACACACACACAGGCTCTGCGCAGGGAGAGAGGGATCTGCCAACATCACAACACATAGGCTCCCCCTCTATTGGACAGTTGGCTGCAATTTCACGCCAGCTCCAACACTGTCCATCACACTCTCCCACCCACATGTCCCCTCGGGCCTGAACCCGCTTATCAGCATACCCCATGTCCCCAACAGCTGGAACGCTCTTACCGCGAGAGTTCAGCGTCCGGGAACTCCGAAATGATGACCTCTCAGACGGCTGTACCTCAGGAGGACGTGCTTGGGTGTAGCGGTCCATTATCACCTTTTCAACTCCATAATCAGGCCTGCTGACTGCAGACTCCCAACTGTATCTCCAGTCACGAACTCTCCTGGCACGGGCTGTCACCGTAACACCCAGCCGGGTAAGAATCGCCGCTTTCAACTTTGCATAGTCTTCGCTGTCCTGCTTGCTCAGGTCAGCCCAGACTTTTTGGGGTTCCCCAATCAGATAGGGTACGACCACCATGGCCCATTCAGATAGTGGCAGATTCTCCTTCTCTGCCAGTCTCTCAAACCTAGTAAGATATACCTCCACATCATCACGAGGTGTCATTTTTCTCAAGGACCGTCTTACCGCCTTCTTTATAGCGGACAACGCCGGTGCCTTCACAACATTACTTCGGGACGCGGCACCGAAATCCTTTTTTGGTGCTGTCATCTGCTCAACAAATAACCGATTATTCTCCTGCTGCTGCTGCAGGAATTGCTGCTGCGCCTGCTGCATGTGCTGCTGGTGCTGCAGGCGCTGCTGCTCCATGCTTCGCTGGGCCTGCACCAGGTACTCAACGAGTTCCTCCATACTGCCGGACTTATCTGTCTCAATCACAGCAGTCTTATGTTGCACATTAACTTGCGCCATTTGTTCAAACAGCGCCTCCATGCTGTCATCCATGCTGTCAGACTTCTCTGTCTTCACAACTGTAGTCTTCACTGAAGACATACACACTACACAGCTTTTTTTTTTTTTTTTTTCCACAGAAAAATTCAGCCTTGCTGTGCAAACACTTTTTTTTTTTTTTTTTCCTTTGCAAAGTCTATTAGGGCTACTGTCTCTTTAAGACTGCTCCACAAACTTTTCTTTTGTTGCTGCACATTCCACAGTCATTTTCACAACAAGTTCAGCTTTGCTGTGCATACATTTTCTCTCTCCAGACCCTATCAGGGCCACTGTCTCTCCAAGACTGCTCCAAACAGACGTTTCTGCTGACACACACTTTTTTTTTTTTCTGTTGCTATTTCAATAGACTTCACCTTTAATGCTGTCTCTCGCCACTGTGCTGCATGCACACTCCAGCACTAACTGTACCAGGCCCTGCGCTGCCCCAGCATTCTCCGCCAATTGTAGCATTTCCAGGGTATTTAGCTCTAGGATCGCTGTCTGGGTAGACAGAATGGCACGGAAACAGTTCATTCAGACAGCAGTTTGGTGAAAACTGGCCGCAACCAGTTTTATTAAAGTCCACAGCACACAGATAAAAACAAATCATAAACAGAAAACCTGGGCTTGTCTAGCCACTAAATTACACTTAGATAGATGGCCCTCTCTATCCGGGACCCAGACTCTACCAGTCTGTGCCCAAAACAACACATATCACATATGTTACCAGTATGGAGTTTCACAGACACTCCTCTTTATGTCCGAAGGCAACTCCAATGTCCAGACTTGAGATAGGTCACCTCCTATTCAGTCGCTATTCGCACGGATTCTCACTGCGACTACTCCTGTGTCCGGGGTACTTCCTGCACCCAGACTGAGATAGCTCACACTCTTAGAGACTGCTTCCTTGTGCCAGGACACCTCCCTGTGTCCGGGCTAAAGACAGCTCCCACACTCTTGGAGACACCTTCTGTGTCTGGACCCCTTGTCCAGACTGAATGAGCTCTTTGACTGTGCTCCCAAGCACCTACTTCTGGCTTCCTAATCAACACCTGAGTGGAATCAGGTCTGAGCTGCAAGCGTGTACTGAATGGCAGGTGTAGTGACCTTTCTTTACCACCAGGTTTACAAAGCCACACATTTCGCTCATACCAGTCAGCAAGGTACTTAGGTGAAATATACACCTCATTCACCACATATTCCTTCACTGTCTCACAGTAGTCATATTGAAAATTTTCATTTTTTTCATGAAAATGTTATTTTAGCCCCAAATTTGTAATTTTCACCATGGATAATAGGAGAAAAAGGACCCCGTAATTTGTTGTGCAATATGTCCCAAATGCAACTACCCCATATGTGGTCAAAAACTTCAGCTTGGGCACATGTCAGGGCTAGGAAAAGAAAGAGCGCTATTTGCCTGGGATAGATTCTGAATGCTATGTTGCATCTGAAGAGCCCCTGACACGTGAAAACAGCAGAAACCCTCATAAGTGACACCATTTTGGAAACTAGACCCCTCAAGGAATTAATCTTGGGTTTAGTGAGTATTTTGAACCCAAAGGTGCCTCACAGAATTTTATGACTTTGAGATGTGGAAATATGAGATTTTAGTGGTAAAAATGTAATTTTTGTATTTGCTGCAAATTTGTCAGGTACACAAGGGTTATAAGGTGAAACTAGACCCCACGATTTCTTGCACAATTTCTCCCGAATGCAGTTCTGCCCCATATGTTATCAGAAATTACTGTTAGGCCACACATCATGGCTGAGAAGGAAGCAGCGCTATTTGGCTTTTACAGCACAGATTTTGCTAGAATAGTTTGCGGGCAACATTTGCGGAGCCCCAAAGATGCCAGGACAGCAGAAATCCCCCAAAAGTGACCCCACTGTAGAAAAATACAACTCTCAATGAATTCATCTACGGCTGCAGTGACCATTTCGTAACATCCACGCCGTGCTTTATTCTGGAGAATTGCAAATCTGCCAGTCTAGTACCCATACATTGTGCCCCATACAGTGTAGTGCCACATTGTGTCCAGCTTGTGCTTCTTACGATATACACCCGTAAATTAAGTGCCTTCTCTCCATTACAATAATGCCAAACGTGATTTAGATGAAACCCTCGAGGGAACCACCCACCATGAGGCAGATGGAGACACTTCACACTCCGTTTGGCATCTGCTCTGGTGGTCTCATTTAGGTGTGCACAGATCTGTGGTCGCCCACACTTGTGCGCTAAAAGACGGCATGTTTTATATTATTTTATTTTACAGCATTCGCTAAATGTAATAATAAATGTGCCAGTTTCATAGAGCGAGTCGTTACAGTTGCGGCAATGCCAATTATGTGTACTTTTTTTGTTTTATCTGAAAAGCTGCATTTTGAGTGGCAAAACAGATTTAAGTGATTTGTGTGCGCATTTTTGCATGTTTTTTTTTACTCTTTTTACATTTTTTTTACTTTCACTTATACACTTTTTCACTGTGGGACATGTATAATTTTTACTTTGATCACAGGTCTCATACACTGTTACAGACATGTACAGCAGTGCATGAGAGCAGTCAGTGTCTCGCTGACTGTGCCTGTAAGACCCATCTTATTGGTACTTCATTGTACCATGGTAACCATCGGTACTCGCGATTCTCATTGCGGGAGGTCCGAAGGTTGCTAATAGGGTCTTGTGACCCACTTGTAACAACTTAAATATAATAACGTTGTCGCGATTTATAGTGTTATTTAAAGGGTTAATCGTCCCCAATTGGTCGCAAAACCGGTCTATTTCGATAGTGCAGAGTGTCAGCTGTAATGTACAGCTGACACCAGCGAGAATCGACGCCGCTCGGCTGCGCAATTCCCTTATTCCTCAGTGCCGCTTTTTAATTTTTTTTTAATAAGTACCCTTAATGACCGCTGTTAAAAGGCATATTTCGGTCGTTAAGGGGTTAATCAACTCCTGTACAATCACTGATTGGGTGTCTGTTTTTGATGGTCACAAAAAACAAAAAACTGACCAGCACCTCTGAGCTGAATAAAACAAGCGTGAACAGGTGCTGCTGCCATGACTGCAGTATATAGACAAGAGAACACAGCCGCCTCTATAAGCGCTGAGATGTAAGATGCAAACATTGAACATATGACATTTGAACTGCATGACTGCTATATAGAATATATTTATTATAATGAAGGTTCTTAGCGCATAAATTGGCGAATTCATGTGAGACCATCAAGCACAGCAAGGTGACCTTTTCTTTAACCCCTTAATGACAATACAATTTTGACCTTGATGACCAGCCAAAATTTCCAATTCTGACCACTGTCACTTTATGAGGTTATAACACTGGAATCCTTCAACATATCCCACAGATTCTAAGATTTTTTTTTTCAAGACTTATTGTACTTCATGATAGTCATAAAATTTCTTCGATATGACTTGCGATAAATTTGTGAAAAAAAAACCCAGAAATTTGACGAAAATTTTGCAAATTTCACAATTTTCAAACTTTAAATTTTTATGCCCTTAAATCAGAAAGTTAAATCGCGCAAAATAGTTCATAAACAACATTTTCCACATGTTGACCAGCAATTTCTAATTTTTCCAACAATATTTATAAAACCTTTTTTAGGGACCACATCACATTTGAAGTGACATTTGATGGGTCTATATGATAGAAAATACCCCAAAGTGACAGCATTCTAAAAACTGCACCCCTCAAGGTGCTCAAAAGCACAATCAAGAAGTTTATTAACCCTTCAAGTGTTTCAGAGGATCCAAACTTTATATTCTCAAGGGTAACCGGAGAAAATGGACCCCAAAATTTGTTGTACAATTTCTGCTGAATACGCCGATACCTTATTTGTGGGGGAAATCTACTGTTTGAGGGCTCGAAAGGGAAGGCGCACCATTTGACTTTTTCAATGTAAAATTTGCAGGAATATTTAGCGGACACCATGTCGTGTTTGGGGACTCCCTGATGTGCCTAACAGTGGAAACCACTCTCAGTGACCCGATTTTAGAAACCAAACCCCTCAAGGATTTTATCCAGGGGTATATTGAGCATGTTGAACTCACTGGTGCGACACAAAATTTGATAACATTAGGTCGTCATATTGAATATGTCGTCATTAGTGTTGCGCGCAGTGCTCGCTATTCAAGCTTGCTTTGGGTGCTCGGGTATGCATGGAATATTGCGAGTGCTCGAGTGCCTGCCATGTGGGGATCTTTGTGCGTACTCGAGCACTGGATGCAAACTTGAGTAGCGAGCATTTGCACTCAACATTAGCCATCTTATCATATTTTTTTTTTTTTTTTTAAACTTTTGAAAAAAAAATCTAACCCTAATACACCCCTGACCACAGCTCAAACCCCAACCCTAAAATTAACCCGAAGGCCAACTTAAAGAATGGAAAAATAAATATTTATTTTGTAATTTTTATCAAACTAAAGGTGTGACAAAGGGGCATTTAATTTACTATTTTTTATTTTGATCACTCTTATAGGCCCTATCACAGTGATCAAAAGGAATCAATAGGATAAATTTGGTATTGTTGACGGTAATGGCCAGCAGATCTAGGCGGGCGTACTGTGCATGTGCCCCCCATTTTTTTTTTCCAGGAAGATAAGGCCGGGACTGATCAGGAAATCGGGGGTTGGCGGAGGTATCGGGTGGTCTCGGCGAGGGGGCAGCATTTCTCTCTCCTCTGACATGTATATCGTGTTAGAAGAGAGAGAAATTATTGAAACTGCTGGGACACTTTTTTTTTTTTGACACCGTAAAATCTGGTCCTGATCATGTTCTCCGGGGGAGGGTACAACCTTATTCCCGATTGCCTTTTTTTAAAATGGCAATGAGGGAATAAATACCCTTAGCGGCCACCATTTTAATTTGTATTGGCGGTTGCCAAGCGGTTAATGGGACCCTAAACCTAACATTTATCCAACACGTTCCTCTGGGGCTATTTCCTACAAATTTGAAGGGCAAGTAACATCCAGCATTAACTCTTTAATGACAGCCAATACGTCTTTTTACTGACCTGAGATATAAGGAAATATCATCCCTGTCAGGAACGGGCACGGGGATACTGTTTATGATCCCACCGCTGCCGCCTATGTGTCACGAACTGGGGGTGTTTGGTTGCCCCAGTTCCATTTTCAGGGGAATTTATGATCCCACTTTCCAGTTCCGGTTTTGGAACTTGCAGCTCTGGCCCCCGCCTTACCCTCAGGTCAGTCCGGGAACTGCATCTAGGATAAGTAGTCACGAGACGGGCCACCTGGATGTGTACTGGGTATTTGGCACTCTGCAGTGAGGTCGATAACCTATTCCCGTCCCAGGCGGGATATACACTTATCAAACCCCATCCGTCACTGCCAGAGTCTCCCAGATACCCCAGAACACACTTTGCCGGCACCAGCTCCTGGTTCTTTATGTTTACAAAGGTATATAAGATATTATAAAGGGAGACAAATTGCAATATGCACAGAGCAATTACAAAATAAAAAAGGATGAAAGGTGAAAAACTTGCAGTTATCTCATATCATGGTTAGCCGTGTGGGGGGAGGGATTTCCAAGTACCAGGATTCAGTCCACAGCAGGGATGGTATATGCTGTCCTCCTCCAAGCACTGAACACTGTGCAAAATGGCTGTCCCTGTTTTATAGTTGGTCCCTAAACTAAGGAACTTCCCTGGGCTGACCCCACTGGGGGGGTTGGGGAACTCACCTTTCTGAACAGTTATGAAATACTCTATTACCCATATCTCTTAGGGTGAACTTCGGAGAAGAAAGACAAAATTATCATTATGCTCAGCATGACATGGAGGTTCATTTAAGTATAAGCACTAAGTGGCTACATGACCTTGCTTACGGAGAAATCCATTCCTCGGATTCTGATGGTTCTGGGTCCTAAAGATTTCACTGGGGTGTAGGTCTACCGATGGGCATGCAAATATGTCACTTTCATATCTATAGCACCAACTGGGGTCAAGATATGCCCTAATATGATGTTTCTACATGAACAAAAGAGCACGTCTTGGAGCAGTCTCAAACCAGATTCAGCTGGTCATTAAAGCTACTCAGGGGCTGCTAGCAAACTAGTATCATGTTACACAGAGTGTGTAGTGAGAAAAGCTGGGAGGGGGGGTGAAAAAGCCCACAGCGTGTGTCTGCGGAGAGTGTCGTTGAGCCATGGATAGTTCTAGAAATGTGTGATAACGAAACCCATACATCATATTCATATTATCGTTACAATCCCCATACAGGTGACAATCCATCAGCTGTCAACTGTACACTATAGCTGACAACTTGCTGTATCACCAATCAGTGTTGGCACCGTCAATATCTGTTTAACCCCTTAGTTGCTGCTGTCAAAAGTGACTACATCAAATAAACGGTTAATAGATTGTGGGGGCTTCCGCTTTAATCTAATTGACACACAGAGACCATGATTGTGTGGTCCTGATGTTTTACGTAGCAGTTCATGGCCAAATAGCGGCCTTAAAGTCTCCCGGCTATAGTGACCTGTTCAGAAGTTAGCGACGTTTAGGTGGCAAACAAACATATTTTCATTCCTGCTATACCACTCTGAATTAATTCCTGAAAATCATTTGAAGGGTTAATAAACTATCTGACAGAAGTTTTCAATATGTCAGGGGGTGCTGTTTTTAAAATGGTATCACTTTTGGAGGTTTTCCAATATATAGGGCCCCAAAAGTTACTTCAAACCTGGATAGGTCCCTCAAAAAATAAATTGTGTAATTTCCTTGAAAAAATGAAAAATTACTGCTACATTTTTAAACCTCCTAAAAGGCTAACAAAATAAATTAGCATTTTAAAAATGGTGCTGTTGTAAGACAGACATGTGGGAAATGTTATTTATTATTATTTTCTGTGGTATGACTATCTGGATTAAAGGGATAATCATTCAAAGTTTGAAAATTGCTATTTTTTTACAATTTTGTCAAGTTTCTGATAGGTTTTGTGTTTATTTATAAAAAATATCAACCTAAATTTACCATTATCGTAAATTACAATGTGCCACAAAAAAAAATTCTCAAAATCAATGGGATTTGTTGAAGCGTTCCAAAGTTATCACCACATGGGCGTACCCAGGATCAAAACTAGGGGGGGGGGCAAGCCATGGTCATTCTGGTTGTAAAATTTTAGAATGTAAAAGGTGAATGAAACGAAAATTTCATTCAGCAACTGTACATACATCACCAGCCCCGCACCTGTATATACATCACCTGTATCTACATCACCAGCCCAGCACCTGTGTATACATAACCAGCACCTGTATCCGTCACCAGCCCAGCACATGTATCCTCACCAGGCCCAGCCCAGCACCTGTATATACATTAGCCCCACTGTATTAGGTGCTGGGGGCTGGGCTGATGTATTTTGCTTTAAACATCTTTCTGGATCAATTATTATACACTTAGTCTGGGTGATTCACTCACCCAGTCCCAGAGAGACCGGCGTCACTGATGTGATGATACCCGTCACCTGACCTAACGCCACGCAATTGCAGCAGGCAGGTCGCAGGCGCCAGGCACGTGCGGGTAGGGAGGCTGCAGCGTTCACAACCAACTGCTGCAGGCCTGCAGCCAGGGGCGGGAGACTAGAGCGCGCTCTCTCCACCACAAAGAACGTCCTGACTTGTAACGTCAGGACGTTCTTAACCCCTATGTGCATCGCAAGCACCTTTTAAAGGGCCGGCACAGGAAAAACGGGCCGGGTGGCCTCATCATGATAGGTGCGCGGCACGCCCCTGCTTCGGGGGGGGGGGCAGCTGCCCATGTATGACCACGTAAAGTGACATTGGTCAGAATTTAAAAATTAGCCCCGTCACTAAGGTGTTAATTAAATATAGCCTTAGACTGATGGGAAGAGTGCTCAGTCAGAAATGGAGGCAATAACAACCTTCAATAGTAAGCTACAAAAACCTACCCTGCACCTCCGCATAGAATAAAGCAAGTGTGAGCAAGATGCCATAACTGCATAATATACAAACAAGAGAATACAGCAGCTTCTGTGAGCGCTGGTCACATAATGTATCTACAGCCAGTCAGCAACTGGAGCAGTGAACAAAATAGACAGTGGACAAGCTTACTGTCACCAATTCAACTAATGTTCCAGTGTATACGACCTAACAATACAACATCTACATGTTATATCTGCTCATATGTTCCCTTATTATCTCCAGTAATTGTATTATTACACTGGATTCTTTATGATGTTACATCGTCATCTTCTCCCCATTCAGGTCCCTACAATATCGGATCCTCTCAGTGCAGATCTTCTATATAACAGAAGTTTACTGATTGACACATCAAGGATGGAAAGGGACAGGGACAAGATGGCGGAGAGGATATTACACCTCACCCTAGAGATCCTCTTCCAGCTTACTGGAGAGGTGAGAGCTTCTGATGACGTCACATTAAATCATTCTTATCTATGGGAATAACAGATGGACAGAACTGGAGAGGTGAGTACTCTGGAAATGTCTGTAGTGAGATTTATTAATGTGTCTCTCCATAACCAGGATTACACAGTAGTGAAGACCTCTAGTGAGCGCTGTCAGAACGCTGAGTCTGATGGATTGGGAAGACCCCGGAGCTCAATCACAGGGCCTCCACTTCACCCCGTGATACATGAGGACATTAATGACCAGAAGATCCTAGAACTCACCTACAAGATGATTGAGCTGCTGACTGGAGAGGTGACACTGCTGGGAATGCTGGGACATTATACAGTAACACTATGAAGGGATGGGGGGATGACGGTATTATTGTATGTGTCAGGTTCTTATAAGGTGTCAGGATTTCGCCGTCTATTTCTCAGTGGAGGAGTGGAAGTATTTAGAACGACCCAAAGATCTGTACAAGGACGTCATGATAGAGGTTCCCCAGCCCCTCACATCACCAGGTAATAGGACTAAATACACACGGCCTATAATTATCTGTATGTAAAGAATGAATTCAGTCCCTGTATGTGTTTCCTCCAGTTCTATCCAGTAAGTGCACAACACCAGAGAGATGTCCCCGTCCTCTCCTTCAGCAGGACTGTAAACAAGAGAAGCCCAATGTTCCTCAGGATAATCAGGTAGATGGAGAGAAGGTGTCATGAGATCTCCCCTATGATGTAGTAGACGGCTGTGAAGGTCTTGTGCTCAGTCTTGTTTTATCCACCAGTATTATATGTTTTATACTTGTGTAATGAGAATGGTGGAGATGGCAGGATTAGAGCTGTTCATTGATGTGACTTGTACAATATTTGTTTCAGGGTAAAGATCTGACCCATATTAATACTACAGAGACATATGTGAGGGGGGATGAGTGGTGTAAAGAGGAGATTCCTACATATGACTACCCAGGTGAGTAGTAACCACTAAATGCAGAGAAGTCACAGATTCTTCTCAGTCATTGGCTGTGGCTAGCTTATCCTCGGTGTAGTCCGGCCATATCACAATCAAGCAGTCGCCATTCTCTTGCTAAATCAAAACTGCACCCATTACTTTGGGCATTGGAAGTCCTTCTGTTGGAGCGAGACCTGTCCCGGCCAGAGCTTACAGCTCGGAGAATGCTCCCTACTACCTGTAATTAGAAGATGCTGCCCCTTACCTTCCCAGATCTCTAAACTGCAATTCCAAATTACAGCTTACATAGAATGTGCTGACAACGTAGAAAATCATGTGAAAAAAAATATAATCCGTATGGTGGGCCTTGCTTTTATGACGAGACACCAGGCCAAGTCCTTTTTATTTATATGCTCAAATATAAACACACATGTACAATTAGAATTTTTTTCCTCCTTTCTTTTTTGATTTAAACGCATCCTTGACACCCCCCAGTCAGACGAGAAAAAAGAGAACACCGTTCAATCAATTACCCATATTTCAAAAAAAATTTCCTTCAACTTATTGTAGCAATTTTTTGGGATGTGTAACTTTACCCAAGCTGTTATTGGAAATTATATTTTTAGAAGTTATTCAGTCCTTAAAAATCACTCCCCTTGCAGATAACAACCGTGAAGAAATTAAATCCCTAGAAGAACAATTCATCTTGACTCCTATAAAAAAAGATAAAATGACAAAACAATATGCAACCTTTCAGCAACAAATGGTTCCCTAATTACCCGACAGTCCCAGTACATGAGATCTGCCGCCTCCGAGTTACACTTGAAAAATTTAAATTTTTTTATTTAAATCAGATGTTTTTTATTGGAAGATTTTGAATATAAACATTAGAATACACACACATGTTCCCAATCTCTCCCACCCCAACAAAATACAACAAGATATATCAAAGTGCAACATACCCAGTAAAGTGGATTCACGGTTCAGTAAAGGATAGGAAGGCTGGAATGGCTGCTAATATGCCATTTGTCAGAATGTATTTGTCAGAATTTTCTCTGAGCCACTCATTGGGGGACACAGCACCCACCCTTTTTGGCCTGATGGCTATGTTTGTTCTTTGGTTTGACATGTTGTATCTGTATTTGATGGTTATGATCTCCTACTGCTTTGTCACTGAACTGGTTCGGGCTGGAGCCCGTGGTAGGTGTATACTGCAGAGGAGGAGCTACCTTTTTTTAGTATTCACTTAGTGTCAGCCTCCTAGTGGTAGCAGCATACACCCACGGTCCTGTGTCCCCCAATGTGTGGCTCGGAGTAAAGGATTTTACAGTGAGTACACAAAAATCCCTGTTTTTAAAAAAAAACATATGACATATTGGCAAATTGTTCATTAACTTCTTGCAATCAAGTTGGGCTTTGTCAAGCCTGACAAAGGAAAGAAAAGAACTTTTAGTAGAAAATTATAACAAAATAGAAATGTCAAGAAGAGATCCTTAGGGGAGAGGAAGAGAGGAGCAAGGTTTATGAATCTAACCAGATTCAGGTATGTACAAGTACAATACATGGTGTCTTCATCACAACAGAAGGATTGAGGAGTACTCCGGGGAATCTCTGAATGAAATCCATCCTAGCCAAGTACGGAAAAAGTTGTCTGAGCTAATTTTATTATGAGTAGAGAGTCTTTCCATTGTACACAAAAAATCCATTTCAAGAGAACATTCTTGGATAGATGGAGTGATTCTAGAATGGCTATGTGTGGGAATGACTGTTCTAGTGGCAGATAAACAGTGTCTCAGCAATCCTTTTTATAAATTTAAAAGACCCTGGTATCATAGAAAGAAGTCCGATCTGGGGAGTTCTAGACGATGATTCCACTGTAATGTGTTTGTGAACATCAAAGACTTTGCTCCCAAGGCCACTTATTTGTGGGCATTCCCACCCAATATGAAGCATAGTGCCTTCAGCATTTTCACATCTCCAGCATGTATTGGAGACAGAGGGAAATATGAAGATTTCAGCACGTTTTTTTTTGTGCCGAAAACGCCCCCCCTTTGGCTTATATTCAAGTCATTATCTCAGAAGATGACGAGGAAGGGAGAGCGGCGGAGCAGTGGGTCACAAGTCTTATCAATTTAATTAAACACAGCTGGATTCCAATGAAGGAGTTGAACCATCTCATGGAGGATCACAAGGAAATGGACAGCATGTGACTTAAATATGAATGTCTGAGTAAAGGGTCTGAATACTGACGATCATGTGATATTTCAGTTTTTCTTTTTTAATAAATTTGCAAAAATTTCTACATTTCTGTTTTTTTTTCAGTCAAGATGGGGTGCAGAGTGTACATTAATGAAAAAAAAATGAACTTTTTTTTTGCATTTACCAAATGGCTGCAATGAAACAGTGAAAAATTTAAAGGGGTCTGAATACTTTCCGAACCCACTGTATACTTGTGTGTAAGCCGAGATTTTCAGCAGATTTTTTTGTGCTGAAAACGCCCCCTCGGTTTAGACACGAGTCAATGTCCCAGGGGGTCGGCAGGGGAGGGGGAGCGGCAGGAGTCGGCGGCTGTCACATCATACTCGCCCACTCCTCGCGCGATCACTGGAAGTCCTTCCTGCATCTCTCTGTTGTGCCGGCGAGGCAGCTTGTTCCTGTGTTCAGCGGTCATCTGGTACCACTCATTAATGTAATGAATATGCATGCGTCTGCTCTCCCAAAGGCGTGGAGCGCATATTCATTACTTTAATGAGCTTTACCACGTGACCGCTGAACACAGGAAGAAGCTGCCTCGCCGGGACAACAGAGAGATGCAGGGAGGACTTGCAGAGACCACGCCAGGAGTGGGTGAGTATGACGAGGAGAGCCGGGCCGAACCATGCATACAACAGGGGGAGGACGGAGGAGCCATGCATACAGCAGGGGGAGGACTGAGGAGCCATGCATACAGCAGGGGGAGGACTGAGGAGCCATGCATACAGCAGGGGGAGCCACAGATACCAGGACAGGGATGAGGGGACAACGCATACCCGGCTTATACTTGAGTCAATAAGCTCACCCAGTTTTCCGTGGCAAAATCAAGTGCTTCGGCTTATACTCTGGTCGGCTCATACTCGATTATCTACGGTAAATATAAAAAATATTTCTTTATTCCGGCATGTCCAACCGCATTAAAAACACCTGACACGTTTCTGGCGTGTTGCAAGCGCCCTTACTCATAGTCCTATGAGTAAAGGCGCTTGTAATGCGCCAGAAACGCGTCAGGTGTTTCTAATGTTTTTAATGCAGTTGGACTTGCCGGAATAAAGAAATATTTTTTATATTTATATGGTGTTAGTGTGCCGGATCCATTTCCTCCATTTTTTTTGCTTTTGCTGTGCTCACCAGCAGAACGAACACCCACTCATTATCTACTGTTGGACTCATTTTGGACAACGTCTGCAGCTCCCTAACTCGCTCTCTGTACTGTAATGGATGTGTCTCACGGTGCAGGAACATGATCTGATCATACCACAGCTCCTGGGCAAGTGAGGAAGCAAAAAGTAAACAGACATTACATGCGGGGATCACAGCTGATTCTTTCTGTGAGGTAAAACTTGGCTTAAAAA
>JARQOD010000003.1:39625131-39778232 GCA_033576555.1 Oophaga sylvatica | reverse complement strand
TGGCTGTGTTATACTGTGTGTGTGGCTGTGTTATACTGTGTGTGGCTGTGTTATGCTGTGTGTGTGTGTGGGAGGGGTTGTATTATACTCTATGAGGGGGCAATATTATACTGTATGAGGCGAGTTGCATTGTACTCTGAAGAGGGCTATGCATACCAGGATTGGGGTGAGGGGGCCATGCATACCAGGATTGGGGTGAGGGGGCCATGCATACCAAGATGGGGATGAAGGGGCCATGCATACCAAGATAGGGCTGAGGGGGCCATGCATACCAGGATAGGGATGAGGGGGCCATGTATACCTGGATTGGGGACATATATCTATCTGTGTGTGTGTATGTATATATATATTGTAGGGTTTCAACTCGCTCAGCTGCTTCAGAGGCAATTAGGAGGCACTTTTCTTATCAAAAGTCACTAGGTTTATTGCTCCATAAACCACAAAGCCACATGCAATACAAGTCTTCAGTAAGGCTTAAGTTCTCTTCAAACCCAGAGACAGGAAGGCTTCTCCCTTCCTACACAGAGACCTCTCTGTAATGTCCCGCCTGGACACATGGTAGTCTGTTCACACTGGCAGACTCCCACATCACTCTTCAGACACAGAGACCTCTCTGTAATGTCCCGCCTGGACACATGGAAGTCTGTCCACACTGGCAGACTCCCACAACACTCTTCAGACACAGAGACCTCTCTGTAATGTCCCGCCTGGACACATGGAAGTCTGTCCACACTGGCAGACTCCCACAACACTCTCTTCAGACACAGAGACCGCTCTGTAATGTCCCACCTGGACACATGGAAGTCTGTCCACACTGGCAGACTCCCACAACACTCTCTCAGGTGCCAAACACACTTCTGTTACATAGCTGTAACCCCACCCACAGGTGAGGTCAGGAATCAGGATCACATGGTTAGGTCACATGGTCATGACCTCACCACAGGTCCTTTAGATACACAAACACATACAGGCTTTATCTTGGGTATTCAGACACATACCCCTTGGGTGGGTTTGTAGGTGACTGGACCCACCCAGCTCTCCAAGTCACCTGGAAGCCTCCCAATGTATAGCACAACTCTCAACAGTAGACCTGCTGAACAAAACACGCCCAGGCTTCCATCAAAGGGCCACCCACCTCTGCGATACATACCATCCATCCATCACATGCCTCCATGCATATCCCGAGGAGCCTACACAGTGCCCCTAGCTGCATCAGGAGTCACTACACCACAATGTGTGTGTGTGTATATATATATATATATATATATATATATATATATATATATATATATATATATATATATATATATACACACCAAGATGGTGTTTTGCTTGACTTTTTTTTCTATTTTCCTCCTCTCAAACCTAGGGACATAGTTACAATACGAGGAGCCAGATATGGGGACATGACTACAATATGAGGACCTGGATGGGGACATATCTACAGTATGGGGCCTGGATGGGGACATAACTATAATATGGGGACCTGGATGGGGGCATAACTACAATATGCGGACATATCTACAATATGAGGACCTGGATGAGGACATATCTACAATATGAGGACCTGGCTATGGGGACATAGTTACAACATGGGGACCTGAATATGTAGACATAACTACAATATGGGGACATAACTACAATATGAGTGCACATTGGTTATCACCACATCCATGTTCCCTATCTAATCTCACAACCTCTCCGCTCCCCCTATCTGACCACAACCTACTTACCTTCTCATCCCTGTCTTCCTCACCTGCCCCCCATGTCCAACCACTAGCACATCCTCACAGAAGCCTCGCACACCTAGACATTCACAGACTCCCTTCTACCTCTGTCCTCCATATCTTCAGTCCACGACACAGACAGCGCCACAGCTTTCTATAATGCCACCCTCACATCAGCCATTGACTCAGTCGCCCCTCTTACGCATGGCAAAGTGCGACGAATCAATAGGCAACACTGGCACAACAATCTCACCAAAAAACTTCAACAATCATCCAGGGTCGCTGAGCGGCATTGGAAGAAAACACTCCTGCCAGACGACTGCTTTCAAACAAGCTACAGTCATGGCCAAAAGTTTTGAGAATGACACAAATATTATATTTTACATTATCTGCTGCCCTCTGGTTGTTATGTGTGTTTGATAGATGTTTTTATCACAGACAGAAATATAATAATTGCAAACAGATATGAGTAACAAAAGCTTATATTGACAGTTAGAATGAGTTAATGCAGCAAGTCAATATTTGCAGTGTTGACCCTTCTTCTTCAGGACCTCTGCAATTCTCCCTGGCATGCTCTCAATCAACTTCTGGACCAAATCCTGACTGATGGCAGTCCATTCTTGCACAATCAATGCTTTCATTTTGTCAGAATTTTTAAGTTTTTGTTTGTCCACCCGTCTCTTGATGATTGACCACATGTTCTCAATGGGATTAAGATCTGGGGAGTTTCCAGGCCATGGACCCAAAATCTCTATGTTTTGTTCCCTGAGCCATTTAGTTATCACCTTTGCTTTATGGCAAGGTGCTCCATCATGCTGGAAAAAGCATTGTTGATCGCCAAACTGCTCTTGGAGGGTTGGGAGAAGTTGCTCTTGGAAGACATTCTGGTACCATTCTTTATTCATGGCTGTGTTTTTAGGCAAGACTGTGAGAGAGCTGATTCCCTTGGCTGAGAAGCAACCCCACACATGAATGGTTTCAGGATGCTTAACAGTTGGCATGAGACAAGACTGGTGGTAGCGCTCACCTTGTCTTCTCCGAATGAGGCGTTTTCCTGATGTCCCAAACAATCGAAAAGGGGATTCATCAGAGAAAATAACTTTACCCCAGTCCTCAGCAGTCCACTGCCTGTACCTTTTGCAGAATATCAGTCTGTCCATGATGTTTTTTCTGGAGAGAAGTGGCTTCTTTGCTGCCCTCCTTGAGACCAGGCCTTGCTCCAAGAGTCTCCGCCTCACAGTGCGTGCAGATGCACTCACACCTGCCTGCTGCCATTCCTGAGCAAGCTCTGCACTGCTGGTAGCCCGATCCCGCAGCTAAAACACTTTTAAGAGATGGTCCTGGCGCTTGCTGGTCTTTCTTGGGCGCCCTGAAGCCTTTTTGGCAACAATGGAACCTCTCTCCTTGAAGTTCTTGATGATGCGATAGATTGTTGACTGAGGTGCAATCTTTCTAGCTGCGATACTCTTCCCTGTTAGGCCATTTTTGTGCATTGCAATGATGACTACACGTGTTTCTTTAGAGATAACCATGGTTAACAGAAGAGAAACAATGATGCCAAGCACCAGCCTCCTTTTAAAGTGTCCAGTGGTGTCATTCTTACTTAATCATGACAGATTGATCTCCAGCCATGTCCTCATCAACACCCACACCTGTGTTAATGGAGCAATCACTGAAAAGAGGTTAGCTGGTCCTTTTAAGGCAGGGCTGCAATGATGTTGAAATGTGTTTTGGGGGATAAAGTTCATTTTCTAGCCAAATATTGACTTTACAAGTAATTGCTGTTAAGCTGATCACTCTTTATAACATTCTGGAGTATATGCAAATTGCCATTAGAAAAAGTGAAGCAGTAGACTTTGTAAAAATTAATATTTGTGTCATTCTCAAAACTTTTGGCCATGACTGTACACTTGCCTTCAAAATAGCCCTCACCTCTGCTAAACAGACCTATTTCACAAACCTTGTATCTTCATTATCCTACAACCCAAAACAACTGTTCAGCACATTTGATTCTCTCCTCCGCCCACCACTGCCACTCCAACTCCCCTCATCTCTGCCGAGGACTTTGCCAACTACTCAAAAATAAGATCGACCAAACAAGGCAAACCTTTACTGTTCCACCACCCCAACCACTCCATATACCAGACCTCTGCCCTTCCCTAATAACCTCCCTCTCCAACATGACTGAAGGAGAGCTTACTCATTTCCTTTCCAAACTACACCTCACACCTGTGCACTTGACCCCATCCCTTCCCACCTGCTCCCCAACCTCACGAACATACTCATTCCAGCCCTAACCCATCTCTTCAACCTATTGCTATCTTCTAGTACCTTTCCCTCTGCCTTCAAACATGCCACCATCACACCCATCCTCAAAAAAACAAATCTTGACCCAACTACTATGCCCAGCTATCACCCCATATCACTGCTCGTTTGCTCCAAACTCCTTGAGCAGCATGTCCATGCTCAACTTTCCTCCCACCTCTCATCTAACTCTCTCCTTGATAACCTCCAATCTGGCTTCCGCCCCCACCACTTCACCGAAACTGCCCTGACCAAAATTACTAATGACTTACAGCCAAAGCTAACAGACAGTTTGTAATGTATGTAGTACAGTTCATATAGCGTCTTGTGCTTGGGTGCGATGAAAATACATGAGACACAGGTTTGATATAGAAGGTCTTGTATTACTTCATACAAGTGGTAAAAATAGTCACACAGTTTGCAGACACAGAAGCAGGAGACACAGCAGGCCAGAGTAATCTAAGCTCAGCAATCACTCTCCACAACAGGTTCAGGATCTTCTTCTCTGTTACCGTAAGTCCATGCAAACGTGGGTCTTTCAAAGAGCAGGGTTCAGAGTCCACAAGTGCTTCAGAGTTCCTCAGTAGGAATAGCTGGAGTACAAGGTCCAAGGCTTTAGGAGTCAGGTCACAGGTTCACTGCAGGCTAGATTCTGAAGCACTGATTGCTCAGCTGTGGCTGCTTAAGAAGCAAAAGGAGAGAATCAGGGCGGGAACATGCAAGCTGGAAACTCCATTTTGACTGAGGGCAAGATAGCTGCAGCAAGACAGAAAGTAAAATGGCTGACGAACAAACTGAGTTTCAGGAACATGTACACAGAACCTTACATTACTCCCCCTTAGGGACAGCCTCCGGATGACCTCAGGCCAGGCTTGTGTGGGTACCTCTGATGAAACTGACGGAGCAAGCGAGGAGCATTAACGTTATTGACTGGTTCCCATGAGTTGTCCTCCACTGGGTAGCCCTGCCATTTAATCAGATATTGTAACTGATTTCTATACAACCTGGAATCTAAAACCCTTTCCACCACAAATTCTTCCTGACCATCGACTAGCACTGGGTCAGGGCAAGGAGAAGAACGTCCAGGAAACGTATTGGGTGTCGCAGCCTTTAGTAGGGATACATGAAAGACAGGGTGAATTCTCATAGTTCTGGGCAGTTGAAGACGACAAGCAACGGCACTTATAATTTTACTGATTTTATAGGGTCCAATGTATTTATGTCCCAACTTAGACGATGGAATCCTTAACTTAAGATTTCTGGTTGACAGCCAGACCAAGTCTCCTACCTTGAAAGCTGGTGCAGGTTTACGAAATTTATCTGCTGCTTTCTTGTACCTTTCCTGAGCCGATTCCAGATTCTCCTTTAGAAGATCCATATTCTTCTGTAAAGACGTGATTCTTTCAGCCACTGCTGGTAAAGGCGTTTCTATGGGAAATCGTGGTAGAATGTTAGGATGATAACCTAGATTAGAGTAAAAAGGAGACTGCTTAGTGGAGGCACTCTGAGAGTTGTTATACGAGAACTCAGCTAATGGAAGTAGATCCACCCAATCATCCTGTAGGTGGCAGATAAAGCAGCGGAGATACTGCTCCAGGGTTTGATTGGTTCGTTCTGTCCATTAGTCTGGGGATGAAAAGCAGAAGAAAGGTTTACTTTAATGTCCAATGCTGCACAGAAATTTTGCCAAAACCTAGAAGTGAATTGCACCCCTCGATCCGAAATAACCTCATCCGGTACTCCATGTAAGCGAAACACATCTTTAATCATCAAATCTGATGTTTGTTTTGCAGTGGGTAAGCCGACTCAAGGATAAAATGAGCTGCCTTTGTTAGACGGTCAACCACCACTAGAATGGTGTTCTTCCCTTGAGAGGTTGGTAACTCCACAATGAAGTCCATAGAAATGGATCCCCACGGGCGGGACGGGGTGGGAAGAGGCTGTAACAGACCAGTTGGTGAGGAGCGAGGTGTTTTGCATCTTGCACAGACTTCACATGAAGTGACATAGTTTAAAACATCCTTCCTGCAAGTGGGCCACCAAAAGAAACGAGAGAGAAATTCCTGTGTCTTTAGAATTCCTCTATGCCCAGCTATCTTGGAATCGTGAATGAGTTGCAATACTCTCAATCTGACTGTTTCAGGAATATACAGACGTTGTCCCAGAATCCACACACCATTCTTAAAGACAAGACTTACGTCCCTTGGGGGTTGTGCCAAAAAGGAATCTGCATGGTATGCTTCCTTGATGTCCTTAAGTAGGTCTTGATTATGAATTACTCCTAGGAATCTAGAGTCAGGAAGAATAGTCTTAGGAGGAGTAATTGGACGTGTCTCTGCTGAGTAAATCCTAGAGAGTTCATCAGCCTTTCCATTGCGCGATCCTGGTCTATAAGAAATGATAAAATTAAATTGGTTTAAGAAAAGATTCCAGCGAGCCTGGCGAGGAGTCAGGCACTTAGCCGACCTGATAAACTCAAGGTTACGATGGTCTGTCAGGACGACTATTTGCTGTGCAGCTCCCTGAAGAAGGTGTCTCCATTCTTTGAAGGCGGCAATAATGGCCAACAACTCTCTATTGCCCACATCGTAGTTCCTCTCAGCCGAAGACAACTGCTGGGAAAAGAAGGCACAGGGATGCAAGACATTCTTCTCACCTGTTCTCTGAGAGAGTATAGCTCCAACGGCACAGTCTGAAGCATCCACCTCTATTATGAAGGCAAGCTCGGGGTTGGGATGTACTAGGATAGGTGCAGTGGTAAATTTATCTTTTAGACGGGAAAATGCTTCCTGGGCTTGGGGAGTCCAGGAGAACCTAGACTCTTTCCGGGTAAGTTGGGTGATAGGTGACACTACCTCAGAGAAATTTCTAATGAAACGTCTATAGAAGTTGGCAAACCCGATGAAGCGCTGTACCTCCTTCACATTTCTAGGACTTGGCCAATCCTTGATGGCTTGGGTTTTGCTTCCATCCATACTAATTCCTTGTGTAGACAGTACATACCCCAGAAATTGAATTTCGGTCCTATGGAATTCACACTTTTCAAGTTTGATGTAAAGATGATTTTGTCTTAGACGTTCCAAGACCATTCTCACATGTCCATGATGTTCCTCTGTGGAGTTAGAAAAAATTAGAATATCATCCAAAAAAATTACCACGAATGTATCTAGGAGATCCCTGAAGATGTCATTCACCAAGTGTTGGAAAGTGGCTGGGGCGGTACTCAGACCAAAAGGCATAACTAGATATTCAAAGTGTCCATAGCGTGACCTGAATGCAGTCTTCCATTCATCCCCAGGTCTAATACGGACTAAGTTATAGGCCCCACGAAGATCTAGTTTAGAGAAAATTTTGGCATGTCGCACTCTCTCCAATAACTCAGGGATTAAAGGCAATGGATAACGGTTTCTAATAGTAACCTTATTGAGTTCCCTTTAGTCTACGCATGGTCTCAGAGATCCATCTTTCTTCTTTACAAAGAAGATGGGTGCACCTGCAGGAGATGAAGAGGGGCGTATGAAGCCCTTGGCTAGATTTTCGTCTATGTAATCCTTTAAAGCCTTTAGCTCGGGCCCGCCAGGGGGTAGATCTTACCAAAAGGTATCTCTGCTCCAGGCAATAATTCAATTGGACAATCATATGGACGGTGAGGAGGAAGCTGGTCAGCGTTCTTCTTGTCACATAAATCCACATAGTCCTGGTATACAGCTGGTAGTTCAGGGACTGACATGGTTCCTTTAGGAACAGAGCAAGCTGAAACTTTTGGACTCATCTGTTTCTCTGGAAAGTGTAATTCCTTGGTCTCCCAGTTAATCGTAGGATTCTGCGCCTGCAGCCATGGTAGCCCTAGAATAATGGGAAAGTGGGGAGAAGAGATAAGCATAAAGGACAGTTTCTCTTGATGATCTTTACCCATAAGAACCCTCAAAGGCTCTGTTTCCTGATCCACTGGTCCAGAGGTCAGCAGGGAGCCATCCACAGTTTCCATCTGTACTGGAGTAGCCTTCTTCACTGAACGTATCCCCTGTTTCAGAGCAAAGGAGACATCCATAAAATTTCCACTTGCCCCTGAGTCGATCATAGCAGAGCTAGACACCCAAGCTGAGTCAACCCAGAGTTTGATGGAAAGAAAGCAATGAGAATTGTTTTTCTTACAACTCAGCTGGGACACCGCTAAGGAAACTTGAAAAATGGCAGCGTTTACACAGTCAACGTCCTCAGAGGTAACGGAGTTTAAGTCCGAGAAATCAAGATCTGTTGCTGCAGATCTCTCTGGAGCCTGAGGCTCGGACCTGACAGATCCCCTCTCGCAACACTCACAATGAATGAGTGCTGCAGTAGTCTTACGAGAACGGCTGGGGCAGTTTATAATGAAGTGCCCTGACTTACCACAATAGAAACATAGATTCTCCTTAAAACGATGTTCCTTGCGTGCATCACTAACCCGTCGTTGTAAAGAGTCTACCTGCATGGGTTCAGGTTCAGGTTCCCGTGTAATCCTACTCAAAGGTTCCTTAGCTGGAGAGAAAGGTAGGAAAAGGTTAGTGCGATTGCTTTCGAACCATCTCTCTTGCCTGCGTTCAGTCAGACGAGTATCAATACGGATGCAGTAGTTAATAAAGTCACCTAACGCAGTGGGAGGATCGGCACGAGCAAGTTCATCCTTAATCAGTGGAGATAACCCCTTTCGAAAAATAGATTTTTTGGCGGAACTGTCCCAGGTGGTATCAAGGGCCCATCTCCTGAAATCCAAGGCATATTCAGCTACCGAGTGCTTACCTTGGCGCAAAGCTAACACGGCTGCTTCAGCTGTTGCACCTCGATTGGGGTCATCAAACACCTGCCCCATGGCTGAAATAAAAGCATCAAGGTGATTCAAACAATCATCCTCAGTCTCAATCAGAGGGTTTGCCCACATCAAAGCCTTGTTGGTAAGCAACATAATTATAGTAAGCACCTTAGATCGTTCAGAACCTTACACAGTTCTCCATCCTCCTTCTCCTCGACCTATCTTCTGCCTTTGACACAGTCGACCACTGCCTAGTTCTACAGATTCTTTCTTCCCTTGGCATCAAAGACCTTGCCCTGTCATGGATTGCTTCTTACCTTTCCAACCGCATATTTAGCGTTTCACGCTCCCACACTACCTCCTCATCCAGCCCTCTTTCTGTTGGAGTCCCTCAAGGCTCTGTCCTGGGGCCCCTACTTTTTTCCATCTATACCCTTGGCCTAGGACTATTCATAAAGTCCCATGTCGTCCAGTACCACAAGTATGCGGACGACACTCTGATCTACCTCTCTAGCCCAGATGTCACCTCTCTGCTCTCTGTCTATCAGCCATATCCTCCTTCACCTCTAGCTTCCTAAAACTCAATGTAGACAAAACCGAACCTATCTTCTTTCCTCCATCTCACATATCTTCCCTACCAAATTTATCTATAATGGTAAACGGCATCACGCTCTCTCCCGCACCTGAAATCTGCTGCCTCGGAGTAAATCTCGACTCTGCCCTGTCCTTCAAACCACACGTCCAAACTCTTGCCACCTCCTGTCGTCTCCAACTCAAAAATATTTCCAGAATCTGTCCCTTCCTCAGCCCTCAATCTACTAAAACTCTTGTGCATGCCTTCATCATCTACCGCCTTGAATACTGCAACACCCTCCTCTGTGGCCTCACTGCCAACTCTCTTGCACCACTCCAGTTTGTCCTCAACTCAGCTGCCGGACTAATCCACCTCTCTCCTCGCTACTTCCCTGTTTCTCCCCTCTGCAAATCCCTCCACTGGCTCCCAATTCCCCAACAAATCCAGGTCAAACTACTAACACTGACCTACAAAACCATCCACAACCTGTCCCCTCCTACTCTCCTCCACACTTATTTGTTCCTCACACAACCTCCTCCAAGATTTCTCCCGAATATCCCTCATCTTCTGGAATTCCACACCACAACATGTCCGATTATCCACCACCCTCGGATCCTTCAGACGGAACCTGAAACCCATCTCTTCAGGAAAGCCTACTGCCTGCAATAACCATTCTGTCGCCTCACCACCCCCCGAGCTGCCGCCTCACCACCCCAGAGCTGCTGCACCCTCGACCTTCTGTCTCTTCCCCATTATCCCGTAGAATGTAAGTCCGCAAGGACAGGGTCCTCTCCCCTCTGTACCAGTCTGTCATTGTAAATTTGTTTACTGTAAACAATATCTATAACTTTGTATGTAACCCCTTCTCATGTACAGAACCATGGAATTAATGGCGCTATATAAATAAATAATAATCCATAACAACCCAAGCTCTAAAAAAAAAAATTTAGAAAACGGCAAAAATGTTCAAAAGGTGTATAGACAAAAAAGTATCACTAAAAATGTCACTTTTTCCTTCAAAAAATGCGCCCCCCCCCAAGTTCAAATTTTTTTCTATATGCGGCCCATATACTCAGCCGAGTTTGAGACCCCTGACCTAGACGGTATCTTTGCAGGTCTTGCTATGCACAACCGGATCTACCAAGCCAAAAGGCCCATAGTTTTTCAAAACTTAGTGATATCATTTCTCTTTAGATACTTTTTTCAAAGTTCATCAGCCAGTTAATCAGGTTTATGAATTCTGCGATTGTACGGTCTGGTCTTTTATCCAATGTTGAGCTATTAATTTTCTAGCCATATGTAACAGTCGAGAAACAGCAGTTTTATGTCATGGGTGTATCGCCACGAGGATCGTCGCGATTACACACTCTGACTTCTCACAGCTGAGTTGCTGTTACTTTGTGTTAGGTAATGAGAGAGTTAATTTTACCTAGCTCTTTGCTAAGACTAGGTGCAGCCTCGCCCGGCTGCTTTTGATTATGTTCTAATTAATTTCCTTTATATTCCTGCCAGTCTGGGTGTTAGACGCCGGTGAAAGCATTCATGTAGTCTAGCAGACTGGATCGGTTCTGAGAATATTTAAGCTAAGAGCTCCTTAGTTGTTTTTACTCTTATAGCTTATAGTTTATCTCTGTGACCTTAGGTGTTCCTACTGTGTGTGAGTGTTGTATGTAAGACTTTATTTACTTTATTTCTTGTCTTTCTTGTATGTCTTTCTGTTCATTAACCGTTACCTGTTCATTCCCTTTGGTGGTATTCAGGGTCCTTCTTAGGACTAGAATACAGTTGGCAGGGATTGATTGGAGACAGGGTTTACGCTGGTGGCCTGGACCTCTGTACCTTTAACAGTACCTCCAGGTAGAGGGATTAGTTAAGGACCCCAGTTCAGGGTCAGCTTAGACCCCGGTCACCCTCTAGCCGGAGACAGCGTATAACGGATTCCGTTTTGACCCACTGGACATTCTGTCAGGTAAATCTATGTTATCATATATCTATGCGCATGTTATATAGTATGTTGCCCTTTTGATATAGATTACTGACATCACATATATATATCTGCTATACAGCGTGACATTTTCACCGGCCCAACTAAAGATTCTCCCCAGCTGTCATGGATCCAGTAGCCCAGCTGGCCCGGCAGTTGCAGGGGTTGTCCATGGAATTTGCAGACATTAAGTCCAAGGTTTTGTCCCCCCCGGAGCAAACCAGATCTGAACCTAAGGTTGCTCTCCCGGACAGGTTCACTGGTGGGCGGGACAAATTTTTTACTTTCCGGGAGGCATGTAAATTGTACTTTCGGCTGCGGCCTCGGTCATCTGGGAGTGAAGAGCAGAGGGTGGGAATTGTTATCTCGCTCTTACAAGGGGACCCTCAATCTTGGGCGTTCTCTATTCCTCCAGGCTCCCCAGATCTCCAGTCAGTGGATCGATTTTTTACTGCCCTGGGTCTGGTATATGATGATCCGGATCGAGTCTCCCTTGCTGAAACAAGGTTACGTAAAATACGGCAAGGAAATCGTCCAGCGGAGGAATATTCTTCTGAGTTCCGTAGATGGGCAACAGATACTCAGTGGAATGACCCAGCTCTTAGGAGCCAGTTTTGTCAAGGGTTGTCTGACAAATTAAAAGATGTGTTGGCTCAGTATGATTCTCCTCCATCACTGGAGGCTGCTATGGCCCTCGCTATTCGCATTGATAGACGACTTCGGGGAAGACGCGAGGTAACTCCGCCTCCCGTGATGACTCCGCCTACTACTAAGGTCCCTTATACTGAGGTTCCCCTGGTCTGTTCTGAGGAACCCATGCAGTTGGGAGGGACATCATTTTGTAGGAGGGAATCGGCGGTGCGCCGCAAGACTAGAAGGTGTTTCTTTTGCGGGAGAGAGGGACATTTTGTTGGGGGGTGTCCATCCCGGACCTCTTTGAGCCAAGGAGTTAACCTGGGAGTGTGTATTTCGTCCCCAAATCCCTCTCAGTTTCTCGTGCCTGCGGAGGTGGTGATTGGTACTAGAACTGAGAGGATTTCTGTTTTTCTTGATAGTGGGTCCGGGGCTAATCTGGTGGACGCTCGGTTTGCCCAGGTGCATGGTATGCAACTGAGTGTATTGGCCAAACCGGTCTCTATACTCTCTATTGATTCTAGACCTCTTGGTCAAGGTAGCTTGGTACAAGCTGTTCATAACATAGATCTTCGAGTAGGGGCAATACATAAAGAGCAATTGTCTTGTTATGTGTTGGAGGGTCTACCTACTCCTATTGTGTTGGGACTTCCTTGGTTGGCTAAACATAACCCAGTGATTGATTGGCAATCCAGAAAGATAAGCCAGTGGGGTGAATTTTGCAAGAATAACTGCATGAGCACGGTCATCGGTGCGGTTGTGCCTAGGACTTTGCCTCCTTTTCTGGAGGACTTTGGGGAGATGTTCTCAGAGGAGGGGTGTAAAGAGTTACCTCCTCATCGCGCATATGACTGCTCAATAAAGTTGCTTCCTGATGCCTTATCTCGTACTTTCCCAGGGACCGGGAGGATGGATGATCCGGTTCCTATTCCTCAGGAGGGAGTTGTAGTGTCAGCTGTATGCTCTGAGCTTGAGGGGGAGGTATTGGGGGCTCAGGGGGACGCCCCTGTGGGACTTCCAGGGAGACTGATAGTTCCAGATCGGTTAAGACTGAAGGTTACGGGGAACCGTTACAAACGGATGGCTGATAGGGGGAGAGTTTCTGGTCGAGATCTGAAGGTGAACGATCTGGTGTGGTTGTCTACCAGGAATATAAAACTTGAAGTTCCCTCCTGGAGGTTGGGTCCCAGATTCATTGGGCCGTACAGGATCAGTTCCATAGTTAATCCTGTGGCATTTCGTCTGGACCTCCCTCCTACGTTTAAAAATCATAATGTGTTTCACAGGTCATTACTTAAAAAGTATGTGGCACCAGTTATACCGTCACCTCTACCTCCTTCAGTGGTGGTCAATGATAACGTGGAAATTCATGGGTCGAAAATCATTGACTCACGTCTCAGTCGCCGATCCCTTCAGTGCTTGGTTCATTGGAGGGGGTATGGTCCTGAGGAGAGGACGTGGGTCCCTGCGTCTGATGTTAACGCAGATCGATTGGTTCGGACCTTTCACACAACTCTCCCGGGCAGACCTGGCCTTGAGGGTCCGGAGGCCCCTCGTAGAAGGGGGGGTACTGTCATGGGTGTATCGCCACGAGGATCGTCGCGATTACACACTCTGACTTCTCACAGCTGAGTTGCTGTTACTTTGTGTTAGGTAATGAGAGAGTTAATTTTACCTAGCTCTTTGCTAAGACTAGGTGCAGCCTCGCCCGGCTGCTTTTGATTATGTTCTAATTAGTTTCCTTTATATTCCTGCCAGTCTGGGTGTTAGACGCCGGTGAAAGCATTCATGTAGTCTAGCAGACTGGATCGGTTCTGAGAATATTTAAGCTAAGAGCTCCTTAGTTGTTTTTACTCTTATAGCTTATAGTTTATCTCTGTGACCTTAGGTGTTCCTACTGTGTGTGAGTGTTGTATGTAAGACTTTATTTACTTTATTTCTTGTCTTTCTTGTATGTCTTTCTGTTCATTAACCGTTACCTGTTCATTCCCTTTGGTGGTATTCAGGGTCCTTCTTAGGACTAGAATACAGTTGGCAGGGATTGATTGGAGACAGGGTTTACGCTGGTGGCCTGGACCTCTGTACCTTTAACAGTACCTCCAGGTAGAGGGATTAGTTAAGGACCCCAGTTCAGGGTCAGCTTAGACCCCGGTCACCCTCTAGCCGGAGACAGCGTATAACGGATTCCGTTTTGACCCACTGGACATTCTGTCAGGTAAATCTATGTTATCATATATCTATGCGCATGTTATATAGTATGTTGCCTTTTTGATATAGATTACTGACATCACATATATATATCTGCTATACAGCGTGACATTTTACAGTGTTCGTCAATAGCTAAATCTTCCATATATCCCAATACCAAAGGATTGGCGTCTACTTGTGCTAAGTAAATTCTATGTATAATGTATAGTACTCTCTTCTAAAAGGATTCCAAGTTAGGACAAGGCCAAAGCACATGTAATAAGTCTGCTGAGTTTGTCTTACATCTAGCACATAGTGAATGTAGTCTAAACCTAATATAAAATAGGAATTTAGGTGTTCTATAAACGATTACTGTATCACATATAGCTGAGAGAGTCTGTGAGGTTCACTTAACCCCTTCATATCCGGAGGTGTTTTCGTTTTTGCGTTTTCATTTTTTGCTCCCCTTCTTCCCAGAGCCATAAGTTTTTTATTTTTCGGTCAATATGGCCATGTGAGGGCTTGTTTTTTGCAGGATGAGTTGTATTTTTGAAAGACGCCATTGGTTTTAACATATCTTGTACTGGAAAACGGGAAAAAAATTCCAAGTGCAGTGAAATTGCAAAAAAAGTGCAATTCCACCATTGTTTTTGTTTTGCTTTTTTACTGTGTTCACTAAATGCTAAAACTGACCTGCCATTATGATTCTCTAGGTCATTACAACTTCATAGACACCAAACATGTCTAGGTTCTTTTTATCTAAGTGGTGAAAAAAAATCCAAAATTTGTTTTTTTAAAAAAAATTGTTGTTTTCCAATACCTATAGCATCTCCATATTTTGTGATCTCGTGTTGGGTGAGGGCTTTTTTTTGCGTGCCGGGCTGATGTTTTTCATGTTATCATTTTGATGCAAATGTGATCTTTTAATCGCCCGTTATTGCATTTTAATGCAATGCTGCGGCGACCAAAAATACGTAATTCTGGCGTTTTTACTTTTTTTCTCGTTATCCAGTTTAGCGATCGGGTTAATTCTTTTAATCTTAATAGATCGGGCTATTCTGAACGCGGCAATACCAAATATGTGTATATTTGATTTTTTTATTTCTGTTTTATTTTGAATGGGGCAAAAGGGGGGTGATTTGAATTTTTCTTAAATATTTTAAAACATTTTTTTTGCTTTTGGCATGCTTCAATAGTCTCCATGGTAGACTAGAAGCTTCCATAACCTGATCGGCTCTGCTACATACAGGTGATGACCAGATCGCCTGTATGTAGCAGAATTACTCACTTGCTATGAGCGCCGACCAACGGGCGGCACGTATAGCAATCCGGCAGTGACAACCATAGAGGTCTGCTGGAGACTTCTGGTTGTCATGCCAACCCATCGGTGACGGGGGTCACCGATGGGCGGATTTCCAGCGCGACTTTGACAGTTTGACAGCAGCATCATTTAACTAGTTAACAGCCGCGGGTGGATCGCGATTCCACCCGCGACTGTTAGAGGCACATGTCAGATATTTTGAACAGCTGACATGTGCCGGAAAAGATGTGGGCTCAGCAACGGAGCCCACATCAAATGGAGGGCTCATAGATTCTTTCTGTGAGGTAAAACTTTGCTTAAAAACAGGCAGTGAAATATATTACCTCACAGAAAGAATCAGCTGTGATCTCATGCTGTCCTATTTGTACTCTCTTTTGCCTCCTCCCCTGCACAGGAGCTGTGGTATGTTCAGACCATGTTCCTGCATGGTTGGACACAGCCATTACACAGTACACAGCAGGGCACATTTATAAGATTATCTCAGCACAGGAACATTGCTTTTAAACACATTCAATTGTGGAAATTATTATTATACCAATATATCTATTAATTAAAATGTACTTTGTGGGAAAACCCCTTTAAGGATAGTTGGGGGATCCTGTCTAGTATATCTTGCCAATGCTCATCATAAATGAGGCCCTCCCATATAGATTTAGCTCGTATAGGGTATTTCACCAGTACAAAATGCAGAAGAGCACTGTACAATACTGATATCAGACCCCTGAACCAGTGTGAAGTGGCTGGTCTGTGGATAATCATATTTTTAGGTAGGGACGTGTCTTGATTAGGCCTTTTTGCTTGGTACGCTTGTCTCTATTGAAGATATTTATAACATTGAGAATGAGGTAACCCAAACTCCGTTTGTAATTGGAAGAATTCTATAACTCCTTCACACCGCAGCCCATTTTCGTTTTTGCATTTCTTGTTTTTCGCTCCCCTTGTTCCCAAAGCCATAATTTTTTTACTTTTCCATCAATATGGCCATGTGAGAGCTCGTTTTTTGCAACACGAGTTGTACTTTTGCCACATAGTGTACAGAAAAACTGGAAAAAAATTCCAAGTTCGGTGAAATTGCAAAAAAATTTTGGTTTTCTTTTTTTACCATATTTGCTAAAACTGACCTGCCACTATGATTTTCCAGGTCATTATGAGTTTGTAGACTCCAAACAAGTATAGGTTCTTTATTATTTAAGTGGTAAAAAAAATCCAAAGTTTGTTTTCGAGATATGGGGTGGGTGAGGACTTATTTTTTGCGTAGCGAGCTGACGTTTTTATTGATACCATATTGGTGTGATACGATGCTTTGATTGCCTGTTATTGTATTTTATTGCAACGTTGAGGTGTCCAAAAAAATTTAATTCTGGCTTTTTTTCTCATTACGCCGTTTACTGATCGGATTAATTCTTATATATTGATAGATCGGGCAAATCTTAATGCGGCGATACCAAATATGCGTTTGTTCTTTTTAATTGTTTTATTTTGAATGGGGGGTGATTTCAACTTTATTTTTTTTTATATTTTTTTTATTTTTTTTTACTTTTCACTGGCTTCAATAGTCTTCATGGGAGACTATAAGCTGCAATCATCCGATCACTTGTGCTACAAAGAGCAGGGCTTCAGAAACCAATTGAAGCCTGAATATGAAGGTAGATATAATAATTATATAATGGGAGTAAGACAGATTTGTTCCAGTTGATCTTTTAACTCGAATATTTCCTTAATCTTTCGATAACCTTCATTGTCACTGGTAAAGCATTAGACGTTTCTGCCAAGAACAACAAAGTGTCGTCAGCATTGAAGGCCATCTTTTTCTTCCACTGCTCCTCTACGGAATCCTACTATGTCCGGATGTTTCCTGATAATTGCGGCGAGTGGTTCAATAGCTAATGCTATTTAGTATATCTAATATATATAATAATAATAATAATATCTAATCTTCTGCATAAAATCCGTGGACGGTGTAACCTGTGAATAACCATAAATTGGAACATTCTCTCATGTGACGTAGAGAAGAACATTAGCAGAATTTAGAATTCTTTCCCATTGTGTAAGATAACTCCAAGATCTGATTCACAGAATGTATTCTCTCTCCTCCCTCCATGCAGGGTTCCCGACTTACTCACCGCCCCTGCCCTCGGCGTGGTCCTCGATGTGCTTCCTGTTCGTGTACGCACCGCAGTTTCTGGCTGTGCGCCTAGTGCACTTCCTCTGCTGCTCTTAAATTTTCTGTGCACGCATATAGTAAATGCCCTCAGCTTGAAGCTGAGAGGCATTCAGTATATAATATGAGCATCTACACGATGGCTCCAAGCCAATTGCTAGGATTCATCCTGTATTAAAGACTCCCTCTCCGTTAGGGAGTTGACAAGCAACGAGTTCTACCAGTGCAGTTGTGAAGTCCCCTGGTCTCGATGCAGCCAGTGCCTGAACGTTGTCCCCTGCTCCTTGTGCGGCCAGTCCTGTTCCCGAAGTGTTCTGGTCCCAGTGACGCCAGCGCCCGAACATTATTCCCCAGTCCGTGTGCGGCCAATCCCTGATCCAGTATCCTAGACCGGTGTGTTTGAACACAGCGCTAGTCCTAATCAGTATCCACGAACCTCACCCCTGGTGTTAGCAGCTGCAGTACTGGAATCTCCCCAGGAGTGGTACCAGGCAGCTACCTGCAGCCCAGTCTGTCTCCACCATCAGGAGCTCCAATGAGCACCTGGTAGCTGCTTAGCTATGCCCCTTCCTGGGCAGTCTCTTCCCTGTGGCACAGTGGGTCCATAAATCCACATAAAACCGCAACAGGAACTAATTCTACCTTCACAGATTTCACTTTACAATAAATAATCCATGAAAAGATATCTTCCCCCAAAATGGGGTGAAGACTTAATAGAACATCTTATCTGCAAATAAGGAAAGAAATCTGAATCCTCTAATCTTACTTGTATAACAAATCCCTCTATTAACCCATTAGTGACAGAGCCATTTTGCAGCTTAATGACCGGGCCAATTTTTACAATTCTGACCACTGTCACTTTACGAGGTTATAACTCTGGAACGCTTTAACGGATCCTGCTGATTCTGAGATTTCTTCGTGACACATTGTACTTCACGTTAGTGGTAAAAAAAAATTTATATGACTTGCGTTTATTTATGAAAAAAACGGAAATATGGCGAAAATTTTGAAAATTTAGCAATTTTCAAACTTTAAATTTTTATGCCCTTAAATCAGAGAGATATGTCACACAAATTTCTTAATAAATAACATTTCCCCCATGTCTACTTTACATCAGCACAATTTTGGGAACAAAATTTTTTTTTTGTTACGAAGTTATAAGGGTTAAAAGTTGACCAGCGATTTCTCATTTCAGCTGCAGATGAAGGAAGAGAGCCACAGTATTCATTACTGATGGGTAGGCGGAGCCCCAGATCAGGATGTTACCTCAGATCAAAAGAGTGATGACTGGCTGGCCCTCCAGCTCGGGCTCCTCCTACTCAGCTCCAGTCTAAGATTTGAGGTCCAGAGGATGGTCGCTGCTAATGCAGCTCCTCAGAAGATTTTATTATTTTAATATTCGGACAGGAGACTTGGATCACTAGTTGGTCTAGAGGTCTCAGGGGTATCAGCGCTGCTGTACCCCAACCTCTCCCTTGGCGGATCTGTATTTACTCAAAGTCCCTGCAGAATCCTTGCCGGCCCTGGGGGATGAGGAGAGCTTCTCTGGCGGGAACGCAAACCACACGTGCGGTCACTGCGTTCTTCGCCCTGGGGGGAAGCATGGGCACTGCGCCAGAAACCCCTGAGGGTCCCTGTGGCACCTTGGCTGGTGAGTACTCCACACAAATTTTAATAATAATTATGTGTGAGTGCTTTAGCGTCTGAATGAGCAGCGCTATTACTAATGTCAGTATGCTTCAGCGCTGCTGTGACAGCGTTACTACATGTAATGTCAGTATGCTTCAGCGCTACTGTGACAGCGCTACTACATGTAATGTCAGTATGCTTCAGCGCTGCTGTGACAGCGCTTCTACATGTAATGTCAGTATGCTTCAGCGCTGCTGTGACAGCGCTACTACATGTAATGTCAGTATGCTTCAGCGCTGCTGTGACAGCGCTACTACATGTAATGTCAGTATGCTTCAGCGCTGCTGTGACAGCGCTACTACATGTAATGTCAGTATGCTTCAGCGCTGCTGTGACAGCGCTACTACATGTAATGTCAGTATGCTTCAGCGCTGCTGTGACTACATGAAGATGTGGTGATTTTTTGTCCGCAGGCAGATAGCTGCAGGACAGAGAGGGAGCAGGAGCGGGGAGAGTTCGCGCTCATTATTTGAGCTAGTAGGGGTCTTTTGAGCAGGAAGACGCGCGCTCTGGCTTTTCTCCTGCGACCCCCTCACTGTGGCGGCCATTACTCAGGCTCCTGGGCTCCTCGGACCGCTCCCCTCCTCATATAGACACCACGGCCAGCTGGGTGAGTGCGGATTCCTCACCCCGCAGCGCAGCGATCGCTATCCTGCAGCTGCAGTCTCATCAGAGACATAAAAATTGGCTGGGGCTCACAAATATATATATATTTTGGTGAGTTTGCAATATTAACCCCTTTGAGGGTTATTTCTACCTGCTAAATTTGCTGACTGAATACCGCTGGGGTAACTCTGCTTGGTGGAGCGTTAACCCTTCAGCGTTTGAAAAAAAAAAAAAAAAAACCGCATAGTTTTTTGCTGGTATTACCGCTTTGACCTGTTCATACAGGTGAGACATGTCTGAACAGAGTTCAGATGCCGCGGATCACGTCCCAGTGCCATTGCGGCAATCAGATACGCAGACCTCCACAGCGTCTAGCGCTGCGGTCGACAGCGGTGGAAAATTGGATGATATCGCTCGATCGATTAATAACTTATCTGACCTTTTAGGTCAATATGTGTCTGCTAATTCCTCTCAGAGGAAGCGACGCAGGCCGTTACCGGCCTCTACACGGAGCGAGTCAGATGTATCTGATATTGGGCAGAGTTCCCCTTTAAATTCGGATGGAGAAATATCCGATTCAGATGCGGACGAGCCGCAGGGGCGTTCCTCTATGGCGAAGCGTACGGAGGCATTAATTGAAGCCATGAGAGATATACTACAGTTACCGGAGGAGGTAACTAGTCGTCCTGGTAAATCAGCACGCATTTTCCAGGAGTCCCGTGCTTCGCGCACAACATTGCCAGCTCTGGATGAGCTTAATGGTGTAATAGAGGAGGAACGTCTATGTCCAGATAAGCGTTTTCATGGAACGCATTTCTTTGATACACTTTATCCTTGCTCTACGGAGTTAAAGGCTAATTGGACTTCTGCTCCTGAAGTGGATGTGTCTTTGTCTCAGCTTAGTAAATCCTCTCTACTCCCTATTAAGGGAAAAGCGAGCTTACAGGAGCCTTTGGATAGAAAGGCAGAATTGGCGGCAAAAGCAAGCTATGAGGCTGCGGGTCATGGATTTCGAGCAGTGCTAGGATCCATGTGTGCTGCTAGAGCTTCTCTAAGCTGGTTGGCACGTCTGAAGACGGAGTTGCAAAATGAATCTCCGTTATCTGAGATACGGGAAACTTGTGAATGGTTAGAAACGGCAGCCTGTTATATCTTTGATGCCGGTCTGGATACGGCATCTCTGCTGGCCAAAGCGCAAGCTTCAGCGGTCACAGTCAGAAGAGCTTTATGGCTCAGACAGTGGGCCGGGGACGCAGTTTCCAAACAAGGGTTGTTGGCCTTACCTTACAAGGGTGGCCATCTTTTTGGATCCGACCTCACAGAGCTGATTTCCAAGGCTAAGGCGAAGGAATCAGCATTACCACAGCGAAGGGCCATGGCCTCGGTGTCCAGTAAGCCTGGTGTTTATAGTGGTCGGCGGTCCTTTCGGGGCCGAGGACGATCTAGTCACTCCTCGTGGGGATCGGGTCGTCCTTCTTTCTCAGGAAAGAAATCCTCTCAGAAAACTCGTACTCCCTGGAAGCAGAGTTTCCGCCAGAACAAGCGGGAACTTGACAAGAAAACCGCAAAGTCGGATTGACGCCAGGGGTCCACTCGAGGATTCTCGAGTGGGGGGTCGCCTGCTTCTTTTCAAGGAGACTTGGATGGCTCGCGTTCCAGATTCCTGGGTAACGCGGATAGTGTCGGCAGGCTATTTCATAGAGTTTGCTTCTCAACCCCCAAATGTTTTTTGTCAATCTCGCGTTCCGTCGGAACCCGAGCTTGTTGTCGCTCTACAGCGAGAGGTCGAATCGCTACTACAAAAGGGTGTAGTGATACCGGTTCCGTCAGAGGACCGAGGGAAAGGTTTTTATTCCAACCTTTTTATAGTTCCCAAAAAGGAGAACAAATTTCGCCCGATTCTGGATCTCAAGCGATTGAACCGGCATGTCCATGCCCGGAAATTTCGCATGGAGTCGCTTCGTTCCGTTGTGGCAGCTCTGTCACAGAACGATTTTCTGGTGTCAATCGACATTCGCGACGCCTATTTGCATATTCCCATCGGAAAGGCTCATCAGCGCTTTCTTCGATTTGCCATAGGTCAGAATCATTACCAGTTCGTGGCTCTGCCGTTCGGCTTAGCCTCAGCGCCAAGGGTCTTTACAAAAATTCTGGCGCCCCTCATGGCACTCTTTCGAAGACAGGGGATTACGATTCTCCCTTATCTGGACGATCTTTTGATCGTGGCTTCCTCGGAGGAGGAGGCGTTGACGGCTTGGGATTTGTCTCTTCAGTTTCTGAAAGACTTCGGTTGGCTGGTCAATTGGGAGAAGTCGTCCCTGGAACCATCGAGGACAATTCTCTTTTTGGGAATGCATCTCGACACGTTTCGGTCGGTAGTTTCCCTACCACCAGACAAACAGTCATGTCTTCTTCGACATGTACAGATTATGACATCCTCAACGGCAATGTCCCTACGGAAGTGTATGCGTCTTCTGGGACTGAGGGTGGCGTTCATGGAGGCAATTCCTTTTGCCCAGTTCCACTCCAGGACTCTTCAAAGGTTCATCTTGAGTCGATGGAATCAGTCGCAATCGCTGGATTGCAGTGTCACCATTTCTCGCGCGGTGCGGGATTCTCTAGAATGGTGGTTACGTCCAGGGGCATTCTCCTGGGGAAGTCTTTCCTCCCTCTGAAGTGGTCAGTCATAACCACCGATGCCAGCCTGACGGGCTGGGGGGGTGTTTGGAACAATCTCTGGATTCAGGGGGTATGGTCACCAGAAGAGTCTGTGCTTCCGATCAACATCCTGGAATTGAGGGCGATTTTCCTTTGCCTCCAACATTGGACGGTCCCTTTGAGCGGTCTGCCAGTCCGTGTGCAGACAGACAATGCGACGGCGGTCGCGTATATCAATCACCAAGGTGGGACAAGGAGTTCCAGACTCTTGGTAGAGGTGTCCCGAATTCTGATTTGGGCAGAGGCCAATGTACCAGCCATTTCGGCGATTCACATTCCAGGGGTTCAGAATATTACAGCGGACTTTCTCAGTCGCAGAAGGATGGATCCCGGGGAATGGAGCCTCCACCGGAAGTCTTTGCACTACTGTGCTCTCGCTGGGGAACCCCCCAAGTGGATTTGATGGCATCCAGGTCCAATGCCAAGTTACCGACATTCATGTCCAGGTACAAGGACCCGAAGGCGGTGGCGGTGGATGCTCTAGTGGCTCAGTGGGATCAGTTCGAGCTGATCTATGTATTCCCGCCGATATCTTTACTTCCTCTAGTGCTGCGTCGGATCAGACTAGAGAGAATTCCAGCTATTCTGATAGCTCCAGACTGGCCAAGAAGGGTGTGGTTCTCGACAATAATGTCGCTGTTGGCGGCACCTCCGTTTCCACTCCCTCTTCAACCGGACTTGTTGACTCAGGGGCCCATTTGTCATCCGGACTTGATGTCCCTGCGTTTGACGGCGTGGCTCTTGAGACCGAAATCTTGACCCGTAGAGGTTTTTCAGCCGAGGTCATTGCTACCCTTCGTGCTGCAAGATGTTCGGCTACTTCTAGGATTTACCACAAAATTTGGGAAACCTTCTTTTCGTGGTGTTTGGGGTCTTCTCGGAACCCGAGAAAATTTTCCATTCCCAACCTGTTGGCTTTTCTGCAGCATGGGCTAGACAAGGGTTTGGCAGTTAGCACTCTGAAAGGTCAGATTTCTGCTCTGTCCTTATTGTTTCGGAGAACCATTGCTTCGAATAGAGACGTGCTCTCCTTTTTCCGAGGTATCTCTCGTAAGTTTCCGCCGCGGAAGGCACCCGTGTCTCCCTGGCGGCTCAACCTTGTTTTGGAGGCTCTTCAGCATAAACCTTTTGAACCTATGGTTTCTGCTAGCCTTTCTTTACTTTCTTGGAAGGTGGCTTTCCTTGTTGCAGTCACTTCCTTGAGGAGAGTTTCTGAATTGGCAGCTCTTTCTTGCTCGCCTCCTTTTCTGGAGTTTTTTCCGGATCGTGTAGTGCTTCGCACTCGGGGTGATTTTTTGCCTAAAGTGGTGTCACAATTTCATGTTAACCAGGATATTGTGTTGCCTTCACTCTGTCCGGATCCGAAGAATACGAAAGAGCGAGATTTACACACATTGGATTTAGTGCGGGCCTTGAAGTTTTATCTATTTATTACTCAAGGTTTTCGTAAGACGGACTCCCTGTTTGTGGTTCCAGCAGGTCGTCGGCGTGGTCAACGAGCTTCCAAGGGTTCTATAGCTCGTTGGATTCGGTCAGCTATTTTGGAAGCTTACCGTCTTCGGGGTGAATCTTGCCCGATTAAGATTCGAGCCCATTCCACGAGAGCTGTAGCTTCATCGTGGGCTTTTCATCAAGGTGCTTCGGCAGTGCAGCTTTGCCGAGCGGCGACTTGGCGCTCTGTCCACACGTTTACAAGGTTTTATAAAGTGGACGTCAGTGCTTCCGCTGATGCAGCCCTCGGACGAAGGGTCCTGCAGGCAGCTGTAGTTTAAAGTTCTGGATGAACTTGTGTTTAGCGCTGGTTGCGCTTTGTTGTTAAGGTTGTTGGGTTTCTGCCTTTTGTTGGTTTTTTCCCACCCTTATTTTTGAACTGCTTTGGGACGTCCCATCAGTAATGAATACTGTGGCTCTCTTCCTTCATCTGCAGCTGAAACACGGATTTTGGTAAAGACTTACCTGTAAAATCCTTTTCAGCGAAGGAAGGAAGAGAGACACAGCACCCTCCACGGCAGAAGTGTGTTGATGTTTTCAGATGCAGCGCGACCCTTATCTGATAGCGATTATCTGGGCTGAGGTCAGCGCGCTAAGGCTCTGTTCCAGCATCGCCAGCTCATCGCAGTAGTCAGGTTCCGTGAGTAGTACCTGGAACTCTGTGGTTTTTGGCTTTCTTTGCATGCATAACCTGTATCCTTGTGTTTTTTCTCTGAAGTTCCTTCAGAAGGGGTTATGTTGCTCCGCTGGTGATCTTGGCTCTTTTCCTAAAAGCTTTGATACGACTGGAGCTGAGTAGGAGGAGCCCGAGCTGGAGGGGCCAGCCAGTCATCACTCTTTTGATCTGAGGTAACATCCTGATCTGGGGCTCCGCCTACCCATCAGTAATGAATACTGTGTCTCTCTTCCTTCCTTCGCTGAAAAGGATTTTACAGGTAAGTCTTTACCAAAATCCGTTGTTTTTACAACTCAATTTTTTTTTTTAGGGACCACATCACATTTGAAGTCACTTTAAGGGGTCTATATAATAGAAAATACCCAAAAGTCACACCATTCTAAAATCTACACCCTCAAGGTGCTCAAAACCACATTCATGAAGTTTATTAACCCTTTACTTGCTTCACAGGAACTGAAGCAATATGGAAGGAAAAAATTAACATTTAACTTTTTTGCAAAAATTTACTTCAGAATCAATTTTTTTTATTTTCACAAGTGTTAAAAGAAAAAATTAACCACAAAATTTGTTGTGCAATTTCTCCTGAATACGCCGAAACTCCATATGTGGCAGTAAACCACTTTTTGGGCGCACGGCAGAGGTCGCAAGGGAAGGAGCGCCGTTTGACTTTTTCAACGCAGAATTGGCTGGACGCCATGTCACGTGATGTGCCTAAAGAGTGGAAACCCCCAACAAGTAATCCCATTTTGGAAACTAGACCCCTTAAGGAACTTATCTAGATGTGTTGTGGGCACTTTGAACCTCCAAGTGTTTCACAGAAGTTTATAACGTAGAGCCGTGAAAATAAAAAAATCATTTTTTTAATCAAAAATGATTTTTTAGCAAGCTATTTTTTTATTTTCCAAAGGGTAACAGGAGAAATTGGACCCCAATAGTTGTGCAATTTTTCATGAGTACGTCGATACCCCATATGTTGGGGTAAACCACTGTTTGGGCGCACGGCAGGACTCAGAAGGGAGGGAGCGTCATTTGACTTTTTGAACGCCACTGTCGTTTTAAGACCCCCTGATGTGCCTAAATAGTGGAAACCCCTCAATTCTAGCTCCAACCCTAACCCCAACACACCCCTAATTCCAACCCTAATTGTATCCCTAACCCTAATTGTATGCCTAACCCTCATTGTATCCCTAACCCTCATTGTATCCCTAACCCTCATTGTAACCCTAACCCTAATTGTAACCCTAACCCTAATTATAACCCTAACCCTAATGGAAACATGAAAATAAATACAATTTCTTTATTTTATTATATGTCCCTAACTAAGGGGGTGATAAAGGTGGGGTTTATTTACAATTTTTTTATTTTGATCACTGTGATAGGATTTTTCAGCAGCAGACTGGAAGGAAGGGAGACACACTAGTCATTACTAGTGGGTAGGCGGAGCCCAGATAGGATTGACACCTCAGATTAAAAAATATTTAGACTTGAGAGTCCTCAGTGGTTGATACCTTTTAATGGCTAACTGAAAAGATGGTAACAAATTGCAAGCTTTCGAGACTACTCAGGTCTCTTCATCAGGCTAAACTAATACAAAATCTGAAGAATCACATATTTATACACAAGAGGACACAGGAATAATGCAATAGGTAAGACATGTGACGTGAAGCAGAACTGTCATTATGGCAGTTCTGCTTCACGTCACATGTCTTACCTATTGCATTATTCCTGTATCCTCTTGTGTATAAATATGTGATTCTTCAGATTTTGTATTAGTTTAGCCTGATGAAGAGACCTGAGTAGTCTCGAAAGCTTGCAATTTGTTACCATCTTTTCAGTTAGCCATTAAAAGGTATCAACCACTGAGGACTCTCAAGTCTAAATATTTTTCTATCTACTGGCTAACACGGTACGAAGATATACATCTTTCCTATATCAGATTAAAAAAGAGTGTTGACCGGCCCCTCCAGCTCGGGCTCCTCCTACTCCAGCTCTCCAGTCTAAAATTTGAGGTCTCAGAGAATAGTCGCTGCTGGAAGCAGCTCCTCAGAAGATTTTTTTATTTTCATCGGACAAGAGACTTGGATCACCAGAAGTGGTCTTGAGGTCTCAGGGGTCTCAGCGCTGCTGGACTCCCACCTCTCCCTTGGCGGATCTGTACTACCCTGTATGGTGGTCCCTGCAGAACCCTGCCGGCCCTGGGGGATGAGGGTTGCTTCCCTGGCGGGGAGCAAACCGCGCATCTGGGGTCACTGCGTTCCCCGCCCTGGGGGGAAGCGATGGGCACAGCGCCACAAATCCCTGGGGGTCCCTGTGGCGCTCGGCTGGTGAGTACTCCACATTTTTATTAATGTGTGTGAGTGCTTCAGCGACATGTGGTGACTAGTGTTCTTTGTCCGCAGGTTGATGCCTGCAGGACATAGGAGCGGGGGAGAGAGGAGTTGCGCGCCTTTTTATTTGAATTTTCGCGGCGCTCTGAGCGCGTGCTTTACTGCAGTCTCCTTTTCCGGCTTCTCTCATGGAGCACATCGGAGGCACAGGGGCGGCGGCCATTACTGAAGCAGGGAGCTGAAAGCTTCCTCGGGCTCATCGCTCTCCTCCCCTCCCGGCAAGACGCTACACCGCGACCAGCTGGGTGAGTCGCTTCTACCCTCTGGGCAGAAGCTTAACTCCCTCACCACGCGCGGGCGCCTTTCTGAGACACAAATGGGTGGCAGACTGTGCTGTCCTGCAGTTGTTATCTCATAAGGGGGCTCGCACACCCTTTTCAATAAAGAGGTTGTGGGGAGTCTGCGACATTTATACTGCCACTATACGTTCCCGCTAACGATCCCGATAACGACGCATACTAATGCGATCGTTTGTGTGATCGTTTTAATGTCGCTAGTAGCTGCCAATCTGGGCGATTACTGATCTCCTTAACGACTTTGGCGGTCATTGCATATAACAAAACAGCGCAATTTTCTAGCGATCTCGTTGAACGTTCTTGTTTAGTGTGGCATAGCTGCCCTGCAGCTGCTGCCTTATAAGAGGCACTTGGGACTCGCACACCCTTTTCATTATCAAGGTTGTGGGGAGTCTGCTACTTTAACCTCTTCTTAGGCGGTTAACTCTTAATGGGGGACAGCTGGGGTAGCTCTCTTTAAGAGCTTTAACCCTTCAGCGTTCATTTTTTCTTTAAGAAACACACTGTTCTAGTTACTGACAGGTTTAACCTGCCATATACTGTGCAAGGACATGTCAGATTCGGACCGTCTCCCAGATCCGCTACAGGATCAGTCTCGCGTATCTGACACGCAGACCTCGACGGCGTCAAGCGCAGCGGTCGGAGGTTCCAGTGGTGTCAAAATGGAGGCCCTCGCTAGTTTCTATTGATGGCCTGTCTGATGGTCCTCTCATGGCAGGAAGCAACACAAGCCGGTGCCTTCCTTCCCGCGTAACGAAGATGTCCGATTCGGACAAGGAGGATCGGCAGGGACACTCTGCCTCTCTTTTGGGCCGTACAGAGGCTTTTATTGGAGCCATGAGGGCGTTACAGTTACCGGAGGAGGTAACTAGACGTCCTGGTAAGTCGGCCCGGATGTTTCAGGAGTCGCATAGGTCGCGATCAGCTTTACAACGTTTTCAGGGGACACGTTTTAGACACTGTATCCGTGTTCTACGGAGTTGATTGATAATTGGATTCCTTCTCCTGAAGTGGATGTCCCTTTATCCCAGCTTAGCAAATCTTCCTGTTAAAGGGAAGGCGAGTCTGCAGGACCCGCTGGACAGAAAAACGGAGATGGCAGCAAAATCCATCTGCAAGGCCGCGGGTCATGGATTCAGTACTAAGGATTCATGTGTGCTTGTAAAGCTTCCCTGAGCCGGTTGGACCGTCTACGGACGGCGTGGCAAGATGGATCCCCTCTATCGAGGTAGATGGGCTTTTCAAGTTGTTGGAGGATACTGCGTCACTGCTATCCAGGGCGCAATCCTCGGCAGTCAGTCAGAAGAGCACTGTGGCTTAGACAGTGGACTGGGGACGCGGTTTCCAAGCAGGGTTTGCTATCTTTAGCTTACAAGGTGGTCAGCTATTTGGATCTGACCTCACGGAGCTGATTGCCAAGGCAAAGGCAAAAGAAACAGCTTTACCGCAGCGCAGAGCTGTGACTTCTGCGTCTGGCAGGACTAGTGCCGGTAGTTGTCGGCGGTCCTTTCGGTCCAGGGGATGATTCGGTCAGCCCTCTGGGGGTTCGGGTCGTCCCTCTTTTTTAAAAAAAAAAAAAAAAAAGTTCTCAGAAATTCTGCATTCCCTGGAAACAGAACTTCCGTTAAGACAAGCGGGAAGCTGGCAAAAAGCCCGCTAAGACGGACTGACGCCTGGGTCTCACTCGAGAGCTCTCGAGTGGGGGGTCGTTTACTTCAATTCAAACCGACTTGGGCTTCCCGGTGTCGGACGCCTGGGTGACACAGGTTGTGTCGGCAGGCTACTTCATAGAGTTTCTTTCTCGACCCCCAGACAGTTTTTTTGTCAATCTCGCGTTCCGTCAGAGCCCGAGCTTTTTGCCGCTCTACTGCGGGAGGTAGATTCCCTTCTGCAGAAAGGTGTGGTGGTGCCGGTTCCGCCGGAGGGCCGGGGAAGAGGGTTTTATTCTAACCTCTTTGTGGTCCCCAAAAAAGAGGACAAATTTCGGCCCATTCTGGATCTCAAAAGAATGAATCGGCATGTCCACGCCAGGAAATTCCGCATGAAGTCGCTTCGCTCCGTTTTGGCTGCCCTGTCGCAGAACGATTTTTTGGTGTCAATCGACATTCGCGACGCTTATTTGCACTTTCCAATCGGAAGGGCCCACCAACGCTTCCTTCGTTTTGCCATAGGTCAGGACCATTACCAGTTTGTGGCTCTGCCATTCGGGTTGGCCTCAGCGCCCAGAGTTTTTACAAAAATTCTGGCGCCTCTCATGGCGATTCTTCGAAGACAGGGGGTTTTGATTCTTCCCTACCTGGACGACCTTTTGATTGTGGCGTCCTCAAAGGAGGAGGCAGTGACTGCTCGCAATCTATCCCTTCAGCTCCTGGAGGACTTCGGGTGGCTGGTCAGTTGGGAGAAGTCGTCTCTGGAACCGTCGCAGTCAATCCTGTTTTTGGGGATGCATTTCGACACGGTACGAGCAGTGGTGTCTCTGCTTCCAGACAAGCAAGCATGTCTCCTTCGACATGTACGGGTTATGAAGTCTTGACAGCGATGTCCCTTTGAAGGTGTATGCGCCTTCTGGGTTTGATGGTGGTCCATGGAGGCACTTCCGTTTGCTCAGTTTCATTCCAGGGCCTTCCAAAGGCTCATTCTGAGCCGTTGGGATCGACCGCAGGCTTCGCTGGATTGCAGTGTCATCATCTCCCACAGGGTGCGAGAGTCTCTAGGATGGTGGTTACGTCCGGAAGCGTTATCCCTGGGGAAGTCCTTCCTCCCTCCGAGGTGGTCGGTCTTAACCACGATGCCAGCCTGACGGGCTGGGGAGGTGTCTGGAACGATCTCTGGATTCAGGGAGTATTGTCGTCGGAGGAGTCTGTCCTGCCGATCAACATCCTGGAATTAAGGGCAATTTTCCTTTGCCTCCAACACTGGACGGTCCCTTTGAGCGGTCTGCCAGTCCGAGTGCAGACAGACAATGCGACGGCGGTCGCGTATATCAACCATCTAGGCGGGACAAGGAGTTCCAGGCTCATGGTGGAGGTATCTCGGATCCTGGTATGGGCCGAGACCAGAGTGCCAGCCATCTCTGCGATCCACATTCCAGGAGTTCAGAATATCACGGCGGACTTTCTCAGTCGCGAGAAGATGGATCCCGGAGAATGGAGTCTTCATCCGGAGGTTTTTGCACTGCTGTGCTCCTGTTGGGGAACTCCCCAAGTGGATTTGATGGCATCCAGGTTCAATGCCAAGTTACCGACTTTCATGTCCAGGTACAAGGACCCGAAGGCTGTGATGGTGGATGCTCTGGTGGCTCCGTTGGACCAATTCGAGCTAATCTATGTGTTCCCGCCGATATCCTTACTTCCTCTGGGGTTGCGTCGGATCAGATTGGAGAGAATCCCGGCTATGTTGCTAGCCCCAGATTGGCCAAGGAGGACGTGGTTCTGGACACTGGTGTCGCTTCTGGCAGCGCCTCCTTTTCCACTTTCTCTTCGCCCGGACCTGTTAACCCAAGGGCCCGTTCGTCATCCGGACCTGAAGTCTCTGCGTTTGATGGCGTGGCTCTTGAGACCGAAATATTGACCGTCAAGGTTTTTCAGCCAAAGTCATTGCCACTTTGCGAGCTGCCAGAGGTCCGGCTACTCCTAGGATTTATCACAAGTCTTGGGAAGCCTTCTTTTTGTGGTGTTCGGTTTCTTCAAGGAACCCGAGGATTCTTTCCATTCCCAATTTGTTGGCCTTTTGCGGTACGGGCTGGACAAGGGTTTGGCAGTTAGCACTCTGAAGGGTCAGGTTTCTGCCCTGTCTTTGCTTTTCGGAAGGCTATCACCTCACGTAGGGACGTACGTTCCTTTTTTCGCGGAATAACCCGTCAGTTTCCGCCGCGGAAGGCACCTGTGTCTCCTTGGCGGCTCAATCTTGTATTGGAGGCTCTTCAACATGGGCCTTTTGAGCCTATGGACTCTGCTAGCTTTTCTTTGCTATCTTGGAAGGTTGCCTTTCTAGTGGCGGTCACCTTTTTGAGAAAGGTTTTCTGAGTTGGCGGCTCTTTCTTGCTCGCCTCCTTTCCTGGAGTTTCACCCGGATCGCGTAGTACTTCGCACACGGGGCGACTTCCTACCTAAGGTGGTGTCGCAATTTCATATTAACCAGGATATTGTGTTGCCCTCGCTCTGTCCGGAGTCGAGGAATGCGAAGGAACGGGCCTTGCACAAATTGGATTTGGTGCGGGCTTTGAAGTTCTATTTGTTTATTACTCAAAATTTTCGGAAGTCGGATCTCTCTGTTTTGTGATTCCAGCAGGTCGTCAGCGTGGTCAACGAGCTTCCAAGGACTCTATAGCTCGTTGGATTCGGTCGGCCATTTAGAGGCTTACCGACTTAAGGGCGAACCTCGCCCGATTAAGATTCGAGCTCACTCCACGAGGGCTGTGGGTTCATCGTGGGCCTTTCATCAAGGGGCCTCAGCAGCTCAGCTCTGCCGGGCGGCGACCTGGCGCTCCGTCCACACGTTTACAAAATTTTATAAGGTGGACGTTAGTGCTTCCGCTGATGCGGCCTTAGGACGTGGGGTCCTGCAGGCGGCTGTAGTTTAAAGTTCTCGTTAACTTGTGTTTAGCGCTAGTTGCGCATTTACTTAGGTTGTTGGGATCTGCCTTTTTTGGTTTTTTCCCACCCTTAATTTCTGGACTGCTTTGGGACGTCCCACTAGTAATGACTAGTGTGTCTCCCTTCCTTCCAGTCTGCTGCTGAAAGACAGATTTTGGTAAGAACTTACCTGTAAAATCCTTTTCAGCGAAGGAAGGAAGGGAGACACAGCTCCCTCCCATGGCAGAAGTGTGTTGTTGTGTTTTCAGATGCGGCGTGACCCTTCTCTGATAGCGATTATCTGGGCTGAGGTCGGCGCGCTAAGGCTCTGTTCCAGCATTGCCAGCTCATCGCAGTGGTCAGGTCCAGTTGAGTAGTACCTGGAACTGTGTGGTTTTTTCCTGTTGCATGCATAACCTGTATTATTGTCTTTTCTCTGAAGTCCTTCAGAAGGGGTTATGTTGCTCCGCTGGTGATATTTGCTCTTCCTTAAGCTTGTGTACGACTGGAGAGCTGGAGTAGGAGGAGCCCGAGCTGGAGGGGCCGGTCAACACTCTTTTTAATCTGAGGTGTCAATCCTATCTGGGCTCCGCCTTACCCACTAGTAATGACTAGTGTGTCTCCCTTCCTTCCTTCGCTGAAAAGGATTTTACAGGTAAGTTCTTACCAAAATCCGTCTATCACAGTGATCAAAATGTACTTCCACTGAATGAATGAATCTGCCGGAAGGCAGATTCGGCGGGCGCACTGCGCATGCTGCTCAGAGCTGCGGGAGGACAGGTGGGACACCGGGAGGTACGGGGGGCACATCGGGGGACCCGGGGACCCTATTTCTCTACCCTCTGATGTGCGATCACATCAGAGGGGAGAGAATTTACATGCAGGATCGCGGCTTTTCTTTTTTTGCGATCGCCGTTATATGGTTAATAACGGCGATCGCAAAAGCGGAGGACTGCGGGGAACCCGAAATTATGTTCTGTGGGGTCTCGGCTACCCCTTGGTAGCCGAGACCCCGGAGAAAATCCGACTCGGCGGTTGCACTGCGCATGCACCCGCCATTTTCTTTCCACTTAGAAGACGCGGTCAGCTCCGGGAGCCACAGGAGGACTGGAGGGACACCGGGAGACACGAGGGACAGATCGGGGGTCCCGGGGACCCTATTTCTCTCCCCTCTGATGTGCGATCACATCAGAGGAGAGAGAAATGAAATGGAGAATCGCGGCTTTTGGTTTTTTTTTTGCGGTCGCCGTTATACGGTTAATAACGGCGATCGCAAAAGTGGGGTCAGTAAAAACCGACCCGAATCATGTTCTCTGGGGTCGCCGAGACCCCGGAGAGAATCCGACTCTGGGAGGCGCTATATACTTTTTCCACAGTGCCGTGAATTAACAGTGCTGTGGTTTAAGTACCCTTAACTACCGCCGTTAAAAGGCGTATCGGCGGTCGTAAGCGGTTATATCTGTAAGTAATTATTCCCTTTTTTACAAATTTCAGCACTGTAAGAAACTAAGGAGATTAATATTATCCAACTGTGGGCACATGGACGCACCCAATGAGCTTTAAATTCTTACAAAATGGCTTTGACAAAAAAAAATAATGCAAAAATTTTTCCTCTTGTGTTACTTGGACCCTTTTACTGTCAAGTAAGTTTTTATTAGCCGGCTACCTAGCGGTTACTACATGCATACCATAGTAAAACATGCGCGCCGCACCTGCCGAGATGTGAGGCGGCCGTGCCGGGTGTGATGGAGTTAGTCGTGCGACTAACTCGCATCAACTCGCTAGGTACCGCCTTAGTATATTTTGGCGTACATAATATTTTTTGCTTGTATTATCCAAGATTTGGCAGACAAAAACTGAGTTGAATTATGCTTACTTGTCTGCGACAGAGAGTCTAAATTGATCGTTAACTAGTTTTGCTACATAACTTGCAATGTTTATGTATATATTAAAAATGTTATACAAAAATATTTTTAAAGATATTTCATTTTAAAATATTCTTTATTCTTGGCAGATGACTGTACCAGGAGCTCACAGGAACAAGTGACATATGCAATTTCTAAATCAGATGACCTTGCGATCACACAAGGTATAACTGAGATGAATGCCATTACTACAGATATTCCATCATCCCTTCACAGCAAAGATCTATTATCTGATCCTTTTCAACTGGTCCTATCTTCTGATTCATCACAGACTTTTAAGAAAAATAAAAGTCCTAAAAGAGGCATTAAAAATCAAACTGCTCTTACACCAAAGAATCCGTTATCAACTGCAGAAAATAGAAAATATTTTTCCCTCAAAAAGTCTTTTGTTACTTATAAAAAAAATCATATTAAGGAGAAAAGATTTTCTTGTGCAGTGTGTGGGAAATATTTTAACCAGAAATCAGCGCTTATTAGACATGAGAGAATTCACACAGGGGAGAAGCCATATTCATGTTCAGAATGTGGGAAATGTTATACAGATATATCAAATGTTCTTAAACACCAGAGAAGTCACACAGGCGAGAAACCTTTTTCTTGTACAGAATGTGGGAAATATTTTAACCAGAAATCAGAGCTTGTTAAACATGAGAGAATTCACACAGGGGAGAAACCTTTTTCATGTTCAGAATGTGGGAAATGTTTTAATCAGAAATCATGTTTAGTTTTCCATCAGAGAACTCACACAGGAGAGAAACCTTTTTCATGTTTAGAATGTGGGAGATGTTTTGCAGTTAAATCATCTCTCTTTAGACACCAGAAAATTCACACAGGAGAGAAACCTTTTTCATGTTCAGAATGTGGGAAATGTTTTAATCAGAAATCAGGTTTAGTTTTCCATCAGAGAACTCACACAGGAGAGAAACCTTTTTCATGTTCAGAATGTGGGAAATGTTTTAATCAGAAATCAAATTTAGTTGTCCATCAGAGAACACACACAGGGGAGAAACCTTTTTCATGCTCAGAATGTGGGAAATATTTTGCAGATAAATCAGGTCTTCTTAGACACCAGATACTTCACACCGGGGAGAAGCCATATTCATGTTTAGAATGTGGGAAATGTTTTGCAGATCAATCAAGTCTTATTAGACACCGGATACTTCACACAGGGAAGAAGCCATATTCATGTTAAGAATGTGAGAAATGTTTTGCAGATAAATCACATCTTGTTAAACACCAGAGAATTCACACGGAAAAAAACATATTTATACGAACACTGCAAGACAACAATCAGTAACAATCAATAAGGAAAAGCAACTTAGAACTTACATTTTAATTAAAGTGTATGCAGTTCCTAATAGACATCTCTTATCTAAAAAGTAATATAATATTAGCATTAAATATTTCATATTGTTATATATTTATATATTCATTATATGGACAAGAGTAAAACAAATTTTTCTTCCTCTTTTTTCCTTACACCTTATCTGCTAATCTGTGATCGGCCATTCATTACGGTTTCTTTAAATCCACAATTTCCATGTCTGAACAAATGTCTAGTTTGTGTATATTACAGTAATAAACATGTTTCTGTTGCAATTAATTATTTACATCTATGATCGATTTCTTCTTTGTAGAAACATCTGATGGGAATCATTTTTTAAAGTATAGTAGGTTTTCACCATCATTAGGAACTGATTCCCTTTTCTATACCTCAATACTCATACAATTGTGTGACAAGTGTTAGCCCCCTTCCTATTCTTTTGCATGTTTGTCACACTTGTTTCATATCACCAAGCAAATTTAAATATTAGACTAAGATAACACAAGTAAACACAACATGTTTTAAAATGAAGGTCTTTATTATAAAGGGGAAAAGAATTCCAAACCTACAATGCCCTGTATGAAAAAGTTTTGCCCCTCTAAACCTAATAACAATCAACTGTTTGCGATAACTGGCAATGAGTCTTTTACAACACTCTGGAGGAATTTTGGGCCAGAATTGTAGTAATTCTGCCACATTGGAAGGTTTCCAAGCATGAACCACCTTTTTTAGGTCGTCCTACAGCATCTTGATTGTATTAAGGTCAGAACTTTGAGTAGGCCACTCCAAAGTCTTAATTTGGTTTTTCTTAAGCCATTCAGAGGTGGACTTGGTGTGTTTTGTTCATTGTCCTGCTGCATAAGCCAAGTGTGCTTCAGCTTGAGGTCTCAAACAGATGGCCATACATTCTCCGTCAGGATTTTTTGTTAGACAGCAGAATTCATGGTTCCATTTACCACAGCAGGTCTTCCAGATTCTGAAGTAGCGGCAGCAACCCCAGACCATCAAACTACCGCCAACATACGTATATACTCATGTATAAGCCGACCCGTGTATAAGCCGACCCCCCTAATTTTGCCACAAAAAACTGGGAAAACTTATTGACTCGCGTATAAGCCTAGGGTGAAAAATGATTATGCCCCCATATGATGCTCCACAGATTATGCCCCATATGCTGCACAGATTATGCCCCCATATGCTCCAGATTATGCCCAATATGCTTCAGAGATTATGCCCCCATATGCTCCAGATTATGCCCCATATATTCCACAGATTATGCCTCCGTATGATCCACAGATTATGCCCCCATATGCTCCATATTTTGCCCCCATATGCTCCAGATTATGCCCCCATATGTTCCACAGCTTATGCCCCCATATTATGCCCCCATATGCTCCATATTTTGCCCCCATATGCTCCATATTATGCCCCATATGTTCCACAGCTTATGCCCCTATATGCTCCATATTATGCCCCCATATGCTCCATATTATGCCCCATATGTTCCACAGCTTATGCCCCCATATGCTCCATATTATGCCCCCATATGTTCCACAGCTTATGCCCCATATGCTCCATATTATGCCCCCATATGTTCCAGATTATGCCCCATGTGCTGCTGCAAAAAAATAAAAAAAATGACATACTCACCTCTTGTCGCTGGGGGCCAGGTGCCGGGGTCACCGCTCACTCAGAACTCCGGCACCTGTGATATTTACCTGACCTCTCTGCACCGCAGCGCTGCGTCGTCTTCCTGGTCCTCGGCAGTGAATGATCTGGCAGGGGGCGCGGCGCTCACTAATGACATCATCGCGCCCTCTGCTGATCATTCACCGCCAGAGGAGTCAGACGAGGACGCAACACAGCGGTGGAGAGAAGACAGGTAAATATCGCTGTACTCACCTCTCCGCCGCGCGTCCCTGCAGCTTCTCCCGGCGATCTCTGCAGCGCTTCCTTCCTACAGCGGTCACATGGTACCGCTCATTAAAGTCATGAATATGTGCATATTCATGACTTTAATGAGCGGTGCCATGTGACCGCTGCAGGAAGGAGCCGGAGATCGTGGGAGAAGCAGGGGGGCTGCAGAGACCGCGGCGGCGGAGAGGTGAGTATAATCCGACACCCCCGCTCCCTCTCCCCCGCCAACCCCCATATATGACCCGCGTATAAGCCGAGAGGGGGACTTTCAGCCCTAAAAAATGGGCTGAAAATATTGGCTTATACATGGGTATATACGGTATTTTACTGTTGGTATGATGATACTTTTCTGAAATGCTGTGTTACTTCTACTCCAGTTGGATAATGCAACATACACCTTCCAAAAAGTTCAACTTTTGTCCAGCTGCTTTCTGGCAAAACTGAGACAAGCCTTTATGTTCTTATTGCTCAGCGGTGGTTTTTGTCTTTGAACTCTGCCATGCGGGCCATTTTTGCCCAGTCTGTATATTGTGATGGAGTCATGAAAACAGAACTTAACTGAAGCAAGTTTGGAAGTTGTGGTGGGGTCTTTTGTGACCTCTTGAATGATGTGTGGCTGCACTCTTGGGTAATTTTGGTCAACCGACTACTGGGAAGGTTCACCACTGATACATGTTTTCGCAATTTGTGGATAATGGCTCTTACTGTGCTTCGCTGGAGTGCCAAAGCTTTAGGCTAAGTTCACATGTTGCGGAATTGCCGCAGAAATTTCCACGGCAATCCCGCACTTCTCTGCCGTGGGAAATACGCATTTTCAGCTGCAGAGGGAAGGAAGAGAGCCACAGTATTCATTACTGATGGGTAGGCGGAGCCCCAGATAGGATTGACACCAGATTAAAAGCGTGTTGATCCGGCCCCTCCATGCTCGGGCTCCTCCTACTCAGCTCTTCAGTCTAAGATTTGAGGTCTCAGAGGATAGTCGCTGCTGGAAGCAGCTCCTCAGAAGATTTTATTATTTTTTATCGGACAGGAGACTTGGATCACCAGAAGTGGTCTAGAGGTCTCAGGGGTCTCAGCGCTGCTAGACCCCCACCTCTCCCTTGGCGGATCTGTAATTACATGATGGTCCCTGCAGAATCTTGCCGGCCCTGGGGGATGAGGAGGGCTTCCCTGGCGGGGGCGCAAACCGCACACTGGGGTCACTGCACTCCCCGCCCTGGGGGGAAGCATGGGCACAAGCGCCACAAATCCCGAGGGGTCCCTGTGGCGCTCGACTGGTGAGTACTCCGCAATTCTTTTTAATATTGTGTGAGTGCTTTAGCGACTGCTGTGGCAGCGCTATTCACATGTTTATCAGTGTGCTGTTACATGTCCTTTTGTCCGCAGGCAGATGCCTGCAGGACACGGGGGAGCAGGAGCGAGGGAGTTTCGCGCTCATTTCTTTTGAGCCGGCGGGGTGCGTGGCCTCACGCTTCCCGTTTTTTTTTGCAGGAAGCGCGCGTTCTGGTGCTTCTTTTCCGGCTCCCTCACAGCGGCGGCCATTACCAAGGCTCCCGGGCTCCTCAGACTGTGCTCCTCTCGATTCACCTCGGCCAGCTGGGTGAGTGATAATTCCTCACCCCGCAGCGCAGAGATAGCTATTCTGCAGCTGCGGTCTCATATAGAGACCTTGGTTTTTGGCTGGGACTCACACAATAAGATAATTGTGGGGAGTCTGCGACATTAACCCTACTGAGGGTTGTCTCTGCCAGCGTTTTTTGGCTAATACAGTTGGGGTAGCTCTATCTGTTAAGAGCTTTAACCCTTCAGCGTCCTTTTTTGCACAAAAAAAAAAAACACATTTTCAGCAGCAGAATGGAAGGAAAGGAGACACACTAGTAATGACTAGTGGGTAGGCGGAGCCCAGATAGGATTGACACCTCAGGTTAAAAAGAGTGTTGACCGGCCCTCCAGCTCGGGCTCCTCCTACTCCTGCTTCTTCAGTCTAAAATTTGAGGTCCAGAGGATGGTCTCTGCTGGAAGCAGCTCCTCAGAAAACTTTATTTTTATCGGACAAGAGACTTGGATCACCAGAAGTGGTCTAGAGGTCTCAGGGGTCTCAGCGCTGCTGGACCCCACCTCTCCCTTGGCGATCTGTAATACCCTGTATGGTGGTCCCTGCAGTTTCACGCCGGCCCTGGGGGATGAGGATTGCTTCCCTGGCGGGGACGCAAACCGCACATCGGGGGTCACTGCGTTCCCCGTCCGGGGGGGGAAGCGATGGGCACAGCGCCACAAACCCCTGGGGGTCCCTGTGGCGCTCGGCTGGTGAGTACCGCATTTTTATGTGAATGTGTGTGTGCTGTCAGCGGCTGCTGCGGCAGCCGCTGGTACATGTATTAGATGACATGTTTGGTGACTGTATTTTATGTCCGCTGGCAGATGCCTGCAGGACAGAGGAGAGCAGAGAGCGAGGAGTTCGCACTCTTTTTTGAAGCCGGAGGGGGGCGTGGCTTCACGCTTCCCGCTCTTTTTGTGACAGGAATCGCTCTGAGGAGACTGCAGCTTCACTGTCCTTCTCTTCCGGCTTCTCTCAGCGCGGCGGCCATTACAAAGGCTCCGGGCTCCTCATGCTCCGCTCCTCCTGTTTAAGGTATACTTTCACCGAGGCCAGCTGGGTGAGTGAATATCATCACCCCACAGCGCAGAACCTATCTGTGTTCCAAGTGACAGATAGCGTTTATCTGCAGCCCGTTCTCTTATAGAGACCTGGGACTCGCACACTCCTTTTATTTTATATAGGAAGTTGTGGGGAGTTGGCGGCATTAACCCCTATGAAGGGTTAACCCTTCCAGCAATAACCGCCGCAGGTTCTACCCGGTAGGGATCAGAACGCAGGAGGTTATTTATATACTGAGAGATAGCTGGGGTAACTCTCTTCTTTAAGAGCTTTAACCCTTCAGCGTACTTGCTCAGTCTGCTTAGTAACCACACTGTTTCCAGTTACTAACAGGGTTTTGACCTGCCATTTACTGCTGACATGTCGGTTCAGGGTCCGGAAGGTGCGGACCATCTGCCAGATCCGCTACAGGATCAGTCGCAAGTATCTGATACGCAGACTTCGACGGCATCAAGCGCTGCGATTTAGAGCGATACCAAATTAGATGCCATCGCTCAGTCAATTAATGGCTTGTCTGACCTTTTAGGTCAGTGGGTGTCAGCTAGATCCTCTCATGACAGGAAGCGGCGCAGGCCGGTGCCATCTTTTCCACGTAGCGAATCAGAGGTATCTGATATGGAATGCGGACAGGGTTCTCCTTCAAACTCAGAAGAGGAGTTATCCGATTCGGATAAGGAGGATCGGCAGGGACATTCTTTCTCTCTTGTGAGCCGAACAGAGGCTTTAATTGAAGCTATGAGAGAGGCGTTACAGTTACCGGAGGAGGTAACTACACGGCCTGGTAAGTCGGGCCGCATGTACCAGGAGTACCATAAGTCGCGGTCAACATTACCGGCTCTGGAAGAGCTTAATACGGTAGTGGAGAAGGAACGTCTGTGTCCAGATAAACGTTTTCAAGGGACACGGTTCTTTGAAGCATTATATCCGTGTTCAACGGAATTGACGGATAATTGGATTCCTTCTCCTGAAGTGGATGTTCCTTTATCCCAGCTTAGTAAATCCTCATTGCTTCCGGTTAAAGGGAAAGCGAGTATGCAAGAGCCGCTGGACAGAAAAACGGAGATGGCGGCGAAATCCATCTATGAAGCTGCAGGTCATGGATTCAGAGCAGTACTAGGATCCATGTGTGCTTCTAAGGCTTCCCTGTGCTGGTTGGTCCGTTTACGGAAGGCGTTGCAAAATAGATCTCCATTATCCGAGATAGATGGACTTCTCGATTTATTGGAGACTGCAGCCCGATATAGCTGTGATGCAGGTCTGGATACTGCGTCATTATTATCCAGGACGCAATCCTCAGCGGTCACAGTCAGAAGAGCACTGTGGCTTAGACAGTGGACCGGGGACGCGGTTTCCAAGCAGGGTTTACTGTCTTTAGCCTACAAGGGTGGTCAGCTATTTGGATCTGATCTCACAGAGCTGATTGCCAAGGCAAAGGCTAAAGAAGCGGCTTTACCACAGCGAAGGGCTATGGCTTCTACGTCTGGTAGACCTAGTGCCGGTAATGGTCGGCGGTATTTTCGGTCTAGGGGACGATCCGGTCAGTCTTCTTGGGGATCGGGTCGTCCCTCTTTTTCGGGAAAGAAGTCTTCTCAGAAATCCCGCACCCCTTGGAAACAAAGTTTCCGTCAAGACAAGCGGGAAACTGACAAGAAGCCCGCCAAGGCAGACTGACGCCAGGTCCTCACTCGAGGGCTCTCGAGTGGGGGGTCGCCTGCTCCAATTCAAGGCGAATTGGATTTCCCGCGTTCCGGATTCCTGGGTAACGCGAGTTGTGTCGGCAGGCTATTTCATAGAGTTTTGTTCTCGACCCCCGGACAGTTTTTGCCAGTCTCGCATTCCGTCAGAGCCCGAGCTATTTGCCGCTCTGCTACGAGAGGTGGAATTCCTTCTGCAGAAGGGTGTAGTAATACCGGTTCCGACAGAGGACCGGGGAAAAGGTTTTTATTCAAATCTCTTTGTGGTCCCCAAAAAAGAGGACAAATTTCGTCCTATTCTGGATCTCAAAAGATTGAATCAGCATGTCCACACCCAAAAATTCCGCATGGAGTCACTTCGCTCCGTTGTGGCAACCCTGTCGCAGAACGACTTTCTGGTGTCAATCGACATTCGCGACGCTTATTTGCATGTTCCCGTCGGAAGGGCTCACCAGCGCTTCCTTCGTTTTGCCATAGGTCAGGACCATTACCAATTTGTGGCCCTGCCATTCGGCTTGGCTTCAGCGCCCAGAGTTTTTACAAAAATTCTAGCGCCTCTCATGGCAATTCTTCGAAGACAGGGAGTCACGATTATTCCCTTTCTGGACGACCTTTTGATTGTGGCGTCCTCAAAGGAGGAGGCGGTGACGGCTCGCAATCTATCCCTTCAGCTCCTGGAGGACTTCGGGTGGCTGGTCAATTGGGAGAAGTCGTCTCTGGAACCGTCGCAGTCAATCCTATTTTTGGGGATGCATTTCGACACGGTACGGGCAGTGGTGTCCCTACCTCCAGACAAGAGGGCATGTCTCCTTCGACATGTACAGACTATGAAGTCTTCGACAGCAATGTCCCTTCGGAAATGTATGCGCCTTTTAGGTCTGATGGTGGCTTCCATGGAAGCACTTCCATTTGCCCAGTTTCATTCCAGAGCCCTCCAAAGGCTCATTCTGAGTCATTGGGATCGATCGCAGATTGCACTGGATCGCAGTATCCTCATCTCTCGCAGGGTGCGAGAGTCCCTAAGTTGGTGGTCACGTCCAGGAACGTTATCACTGGGGAAGTCTTTCCTTCCTCCGAGGTGGTCGGTCATAACCACCGATGCCAGCCTGACGGGCTGGGGGGGGTGTCTGGAACGATCTCTGGGTTCAGGGAGTATGGTCATCAGAAGAGTCTGTTCTACCGATCAACATCTTGGAATTGAGGGCAATTTTCCTTTGCCTCCAACACTGGACGGTCCCTTTGAGCGGTCTACCAGTCCGAGTGCAGACAGACAACGCAACGGCGGTCGCGTATATCAACCACCAAGGCGGGACGAGGAGTTCCAGGCTCATGGTGGAAGTGTCTCGGATCCTGAATTGGGCCGAGGACAGAGTACCAGCCATCTCTGCGATTCACATTCCAGGAGTTCAGAATACTACGGCGGACTTCCTCAGTCGAGAGAAGATGGATCCCGGAGAATGGAGTCTTCATCGGAGATCTTTGCACTGCTGTGCTCCCTTTGGGGAGTTCCCCAAGTGGATTTGATGGCATCCAGGTCCAATGCCAAGTTGCCGACCTTCATGTCCAGGTACAAGGACCCGAAGGCTGTGGCGGTGGATGCTCTGGTGGCCCCGTGGGACCGATTCGAGCTAATCTATGTGTTTCCGCCGATATCCTTACTTCCTCTGGTGCTGCGTCGGATCAGACTGGAGAGAATCCCGGCTATGTTGATAGCCCCAGATTGGCCAAGGAGGATGTGGTTCTCGACACTGGTGTCGCTTTTGGCAGCACCGCCATTTCCACTTCCTCTTCGCCCGGACCTGTTAACCCAGGGTCCTGTCCGTCATCCGGACTTGAAGTCTCTGTGTTTGACGGCGTGGCTCTTGAGACCGAAATACTGACCCGTAGAGGTTTTTCAGCCAAAGTCATTGCCACTCTGCGAGCTGCCAGAGGTCCGGCTACTACTAGAATTTACCACAAGACCTGGGAAGCCTTCTTCTCGTGGTGTTTGGGTTCTTCAAGGAACCCAAGGATTTTTTCCATTCCCAATCTGTTGGCTTTTCTACAGTACGGGCTGGACAAGGGTTTGGCAGTTAGCACCCTGAGGGGTCAGGTTTCTGCCTTGTCCCTGTTGTTCCGGAAAGTTATCGCCTCGCGTAGGGACGTGCGCTCCTTTTTTCGCGGGGTAACCCGTCAGTTTCCGCCGCGGAAGGCACCTGTGTCTCCTTGGCGGCTCAACCTTGTCCTGGAGGCTCTTCAGCATGGGCCTTTTGAGCCAATGGATTCTGCTAACCTTTCTTTGCTTTCTTGGAAGGTTGCCTTCCTAGTCGCAGTCACTTCTTTGAGAAGGGTTTCTGAGTTGGCGGCTCTTTCTTGCTCGCCCCCTTTCCTGGAATTTTACCCGGATCGAGTAGTGCTTCGCACACGGGGCGACTTTCTACCTAAGGTAGTGTCGCAATTCCATGTTAACCAGGATATTGTTTTGCCTTCACTTTGCCCGGGCCCGAGGAATGCAAAGGAACTGGTTTTGCACACATTGGATTTAGTGCGGGCCTTGAAGTTCTATTTGTCTGTTACTCAAGGTTTTAGGAAGTCCGACTCCTTGTTTGTGATTCCAGCAGGTCGTCGACGTGGTCAACGAGCTTCCAAGGACTCTATAGCTCGTTGGATTCGGTCAGCCATTTTGGAGGCTTACCGACTTAAAGGCGAACCTTGCCCGATTAAGATTCGAGCTCACTTCACGAGGGCTGTGGCCTCATCGTGGGCCTTTCATCAAGGGGCTTCGGCAGCTCAGCTCTGCCGAGCGGCGACTTGGCGCTCCGTCCACACGTTTACAAAGTTTTATAAGGTGGACGTCAGTGCTTCCGCTGATGCGGCCTTAGGACGCAGGGTCCTACAGGCGGCTGTAGTGTAAAGTTCTAGTTAACTTGTATTTGGCGCCTGTTGCGCATTTACCAAGGTTGTTGGGATTCTGCCTGTTTTTTCTTGGTTATATTCCCACCCTTAATTTTTGGACTGCTTTGGGACGTCCCACTAGTCATTACTAGTGTGTCTCCTTTCCTTCCATTCTGCTGCTGAAAGACGGATTTTGGTAAGAACTTACCTGTAAAATCCTTTTCAGCGAAGGAAGGAAAGGAGACACAGCACCCGCCCATGGCAGAAGTGTGTTGATGTGTTTTCAGATGCGTATTGACCCTCTTCTGATAGCGATTATCTGGACTGAGGTTGACGCGCTACGGCTCCTTTCCAGCATTGCCAGCTCATTGCGGTGGTCAGGTCCAGTGAGTAGTACCTGGAACTGTGTGGTTTTTTGCCTACATGCATGCATAACCTGTATTCTTGCTTTTTCTTTGAAGTCCTTCAGAAGGGGTTATGTTGCTCCGCTGGTGATATTTGCTCTTCCCTAAGCTTTTGTACGACTGAAGAAGCAGGAGTAGGAGGAGCCCGAGCTGGAGGGGCGGTCAACACTCTTTTTAATCTGAGGTGTCAATCCTATCTGGGCTCCGCCTACCCACTAGTCATTACTAGTGTGTCTCCTTTCCTTCCTTCGCTGAAAAGGATTTTACAGGTAAGTTCTTACCAAAATCCGTCTTTTTGCTGGTTACTGCCGTTTGACCTGCTATATACAGGTGAGGCATGTCTGAACAGGGTTCACAAGCCGCGGACCATGTTCCAGTTCCGCTTCGGCAATCTGATACGCAGACCTCAACAGCGTCTAGCGCTGCGGTCGAAGGTCACAGTGATGCAAAATTGGATGATATCGCTCGTTCGCTTCATAGCTTGTCTGACCTTTTAGGTCAATACGTGTCAGCTAGATCCTCTCAGGATAGGAAGCGACACAGACCGTTACCGTCTTTTCCGCATAACGAATCAGACGTCTCTGATTTGGATTGTGGAGAGGGTTCCCCTTTAAGTTCGGATGGAGAGATATCCTATTCGGATAAGGAGGAACGGCAGGGGCGTTCTTCTCTTGTGAGACATACAGAGGCATTTATTGAAGCCATGAGAGAGGTTTTACAGTTATCGGAGGTGGTAACTAGTCGGCCTGGTAAATCAGCACGAATGTACCAGGAGTACCGTACCTCGCGGTCAACATTGCCAGCTCTGGACGAGCTTAATAGTGCAGTAGAGAAGGAACGTCTCTGTCCAGATAAACGTTTTCATGGAACGCGTTTCTTTGACGCATTTTATCCGAGTTAAAGGATAATTGGACTCCTTCTCCTGAAGTGGATGTTTCTTTATCCCAGCTTAGTAAATCCTCATTGCTTCCTTTTAAAGGGAAGGCGAGTTTACAGGAGCCGTTGGACAGGAAAACGGAGATGGCGGCGAAATCAAACTATGAGGCGCGGGTCATGGATTCCGAGTGGTGCTAGGATCCATGTGTGCTTCTAAGGCTTCTCTAGGCTGGTTGGAATGTCTAAGGACGGCGTTGCAAAATGGATCTCCGTTATCTGATATGGAGGAGATTTTCGAATGGTTAGAGACTGCAGCCCGTTATATCTATGATGCGGGTCTGGATACGGCGTCTCTTCTATCCAGGGCGCAAGCTGCGGCTGTCACAGTCAGAAGAGCTTTATGGCTCAGACAGTGGACCGGGGACGGCGTCTCCAAACAAGGTTTGCTGGCCTTAGCTTACAAGGGTGGTCATCTTTTTGGATCTGATCTCACAGAGCTGATTACCAAGGCAAAGGCAAAAGAAGCAGCGTTACCACAGCGTAGGGCCGTGGCTTCTGTGTCTAGCAGGCATGGTGCCTATAGTGGTCGGCGGTCCTTTCGGGGCCGTGGTCAGTCCTCTTGGGGATCGGGTCGTCCTTCTTTCTCAGGAAAAAAGTCCTCCCAGAAATCTCGCTCTCCCTGGAAGCAGAATTTTCGTCAAGACAAGCGAGAATCTGACAAGAAGCCCGCCAAGACGGACTGACGCCAGGGGTCCACTCGAGGAATCTCGAGTGGGGGGTCGCCTGCTCCAATTCAAGGAGGCTTGGATTTCTCGCGTTCCGGATTCCTGGGTAACGCGGGTCGTGTCGGCAGGCTATTTCATAGAGTTCTCTTCTCGACCCCCAGACACTTTTTGCCAGTCTCGCATTCCGTCAGAGCCCGAACTTTTTGTCGCTCTGCAGCGAGAGGTCGAATTTCTTCTACAGAAGGGTGTGGTGATACCGGTTCGTCAGAGGACCGGGGAAAAGGTTTTTATTCCAATCTTTTTGTGGTCCCCAAAAAGGAGGACAAATTTCGCCCGATTCTGGATCTCAAGAGATTGAATCGGCATGTCCACACCCAGAAATTCCGCATGGAGTCGCTTCGCTCCGTTGTAGCAGCTCTGTCGCAGAACGATTTTTTGGTGTCAATCGACATTCGCGACGCTTATTTGCATGTTCCCGTTGGAAGGGTTCATCAGCGCTTTCTTCGGTTTGCCATAGGTCGGGACCATTACCAGTTCGTGGCTCTGCCATTCGGCTTAGCCTCAGCGCCCAGAGTTTTTACAAAAATTCTGGCGCCCCTCATGGCAATTCTTCGAAGACAGGGGATTACGATTCTTCCTTACCTGGACGATCTTTTGATCGTGGCTTCCTCGGAAGAGGAGGCGGGTGACGGCTCGCAATTTGTCTCTTCAGCTTCTGAAGGACTTCGGTTGGCTGGTCAATTGGGAAAAGTCGTTTCTGGAACCGTCGCAGGCAATCCTCTTTTTGGGGATGCATTTCGACACGGTACGGGCAGTAGTTTCCCTACCTCTAGACAAACAGTCATGTCTTCTTCGACATGTACAGATCATGAAATCCTCGACAGCGATGTCCCTTCGGAAGTGTATGCGTCTTCTGGGATTAATGGTGGCGTCCATGGAGGCAATTCCGTTTGCCCAGTTTCATTCCAGGGCTCTCCAAAGGTTCATACTGAGTCGTTGGAATCGGTCGCAATCGCTGGATTGCAGTGTCACCATTTCTCGCGGGGTGCGGGAATCTCTAGGTTGGTGGTTACGTCCAGGAGCGTTATCCCTGGGGAAGTCCTTCCTTCCTCCGAAGTGGTCGGTCATAACCACCGATGCCAGCCTGACGGGCTGGGGGGGTGTTTGGAACGACCTATGGATTCAGGGAGTATGGTCTTCGGAAGAGTCTGTTCTACCGATCAACATACTTGAATTGAGGGCGATTTTCCTTTGCCTCCAACACTGGACGGTCCCTTTGAGCGGTCGGCCAGTCCGAGTACAGACAGACAACGCGACGGCTGTCGCGTATATCAATCACCAAGGCGGGACAAGGAGCTCCAGGCTCATGGTGGAGGTGTCTCGTATCCTGGTTTGGGCCGAGGCCAAAGTGCCAGCCATTTCTGCGATCCACATTCCAGGGGTTCAGAATGTTACGGCGGACTTTCTCAGTCGCGAGAAGATGGATCCCGGAGAATGGAGTCTTCATCCGGAGATTTTTGCACTTCTGTGCTTCCGTTGGGAACCCCCCAAGTGGATTTGATGGCATCCAGGTCCAATGCCAAGCTACCGACGTTCATGTCCAGGTACAAGGACCCGAAGGCTGTGGCGGTGGATGCTCTAGTGGCTCAGTGGGACCAGTTCGAGCTAATCTACGTGTTTCCGCCGATATCTTTACTTCCTCTGGTGCTGCGTCGGATCAGACTAGAGAGAATCTCGGCTATATTAATAGCCCCAGATTGGCCAAGAAGGACGTGGTTCTCAACACTAATGTCGCTGTTGGCGGCACCTCCTTTTCCACTTCCTCTTCGACCGGACCTGTTGACTCAGGGGCCAGTTTGTCATCCGGACTTGGAATCTCTGCGTTTGACGGCGTGGCTCTTGAGACCGAAATATTGACCCGTAGAGGTTTTTCAGCCAAGGTCATTGCTACTCTGCGAGCTGCCAGAAGTCCGGCTACTACTAAGATTTACCACAGGACTTGAGAAGCCTTCTTTTTGTTGTGTTCAAGTTCTTCAAAGAACCCGAGGAAATTTTCCATTCCCAATTTGTTGGCTTTTCTGCAACACGGGTTGGACAAAGGTTTGGCAGTTAGCACTCTGAAGGGTCAGGTTTCTGCTCTGTCCTTACTTTTTCGGAGGGCTATCGCCTCGCGTAGGGACGTGCGTTCCTTTTTTCATGGAATAACCCGTCAGTTTCCGCCGCGGATGACACCTGTCTCTCCTTGGTGACTCAACCTTGTTTTGGAGGCTCTTCAGCATGAGCCTTTTGAGCCTATGGACTCTGCTAGTCTTTCTTTACTTTCTTGGAAGGTGGCCTTCCTAGTGGCAGTCACCTCTTTGAGAAGAGTTTCTGAGTTGGCAGCTCTTTCATGCTCACCTCCTTTTCTGGAGTTTTTTCCGGATCGTGTAGTACTTCGTACACGGGGTGATTTTTTACCTAAGGTGGTGTCCCAATTTCATGTTAACCAGGATATTGTGTTGCCTTCACTCTGTCCGGAACCGAAGAATGCGAAAGAGCGGGCTTTGCACACATTGGATTTAGTGCGGGCTTTGAAGTTTTATTTGTCTATTACTCAAGGTTTTCGCAAGTCGGACTCCCTGTTTGTGATTCCAGCAGGTCGTCGGCGTGGTCAACGAGCTTCCAAGGACTCTATAGCTCGTTGGATTCCGTCAGCCATTTTGAAAGCTTACCATCTTAGGGGTGAATCTTGCCCGGTTAAGATTCGAGCTCATTCCACGAGAGCTGTGGCTTCATCGTGGGCTTTCCATCAAGGGGCCTCGGCAGCTCAACTCTCCCGGGCGGCGACTTGGCGCTCCGTCCACACGTTTACAAAGTTTTATAAGGTGGACGTCAGTGCTTCCGCTGATGCAGCCCTAGGTCGTAGGGTCTTGCAGGCAGCTGTAGTTTAAAGTTCTCAATGAACTTATGTTGAGCGCTTGTTGCGCTTTTATTTAGGTTGTTGGGTTTCTGCCTTTTGTTGGTTTTTTTCCCACCCTTATTTTTGAACTGCTTTGGGACGTCCCATCAGTAATGAATACTGTGGCTCTCTTCCTTCCCTCTGCAGCTGAAAGACGGATTTTGGTAAGAACTTACCTGTAAAATCCTTTTCAGCGAAGGAAGGAAGAGAGACACAGCACCCTCCCATGGCAGAAGTGTGTTGGTTTTTTCAGATGCGGCGTGACCCTCCTCTGATTGCGATTATCTGGGCTGAGGTCGGCGCGCTGACGCTCTGTTCCAGCATCGCCAGCTCATCGCAGTAGTCAGGTTTTTCGTGAGTAGTACCTGAAACTCTGTGGTTTTCTTCATATTGCATACATAACCTGTATCTTTGTGTTTTTTCTCTGAAGTCCTTCAGAAGGGGTTATGTTGCTCCGCTGGTGATCTTTACTCTTCCTTAAGCTTGGGTACGACTGAAGAGCTGAGTAGGAGGAGCCCGAGCTGGAGGGGCCGGATCAACACGCTTTTAATCTGAGGTGTCAATCCTATCTGGGGCTCCGCCTACCCATCAGTAATGAATACTGTGTCTCTCTTCCTTCCTTCACTGAAAAGGATTTTACAGGTAAGTTCTTACCAAAATCCGTCTTTTTTTGTATGCCTATTCCCGCCAGAAACTAGCGTTTTGCAAGCGTAATTAGCTTGCAGAATGCTAGCGTTTTCCTAGCGATCTGTAGCATCGCTTGGAAAACTGATTGACAGGTTGGTCACACGAGTCAAACATAGTGTTTGACTCGTGTGACCAACTTTTTACTATTGATGCCGCCTATGCCGCATCAATAGTAAAAAGAAATAATTTAAAAATAATAAATAATGATATTCTCACCTTCCGACGGCCCCCGCAGCTTTCCCGCCTCTCAGCGACGCTCCCGGCAACTCCCGTTCCCAGGCGTCCTTTGCGACAGACCCCAGATGACGTAGCATCACGCGAGACCGCTACGTCATCTGGGTGATTCTCGCAAAGGACTCCTGGGAACGGGAGCGTCGCTGAGAGGCGGGAAAGCTGCGGGGGCCGCCGGAAGGTGAGAATATCATTATTTTTTATTTTAATTATTGTTTTACCAGGGATATTGTACCCAGGACCTGGAGGAGAGTCTCCTCTCCTCCGGACCCTGGGTACCATCCGCACATGAACCGCTTACATTCCGCAGAATGCGGAAAGTAAAGCGGTTCAATTCATTCCGCCGAGATTACGCAAAATTAATGAACATGTTGCTATTTTTTCCGCGAAGCGTTTTTTTCGCGGAAAAAAACGCTGCATGTGCACAAAAATTGCGGAATCCATTTAAATGAATAGGATGCTTAATGCTTGCGTTTTTTTCGCGTTTTTGCCATGGGAAAAAAACGCGAAAATTCCTGCCGTGTGCACTTAGCCTTAGAAATGGCTTTATACCGTATATACTCGAGTATAAGCCGACCCCCCATAATTTTGCCACAAAAAACTGGGAAAACTTATCGACTCCAGTATAAGCCTAGGGTGGAAAATGAGGCAGCTACTGGTAAATTTCAAAATTAAAAATAGATACCAATAAAAGTAAAATTAAAGTAGGTTAAATGTTTTTGAATAGCATATTGAATCAGGAGCCCCATATGCTGCCCCATATATTATGCCCCATATGCTGCCCCATGTATTATGCCCCATTTGCTGCCCCATGTATTATGCCCCATATGCTGCCCATGTATTATGCCCCATATGCTGCCCATGTATTATGCCCCATATGCTGCCCCATGTATTATGCCCCATATGCTGCCCCATGTATTATGCCCCATATGCTGCCCCATGTATTATGCCCCATATGCTGCCCATGTATTATGCTGCCCTTGTATTATGCCCCATATGCTGCCCATGTATTATGCCCCATATGCTGCCCATGTATTATGCCCCATATGCTGCCCATGTATTATGCCCCATATGCTGCCCATGTATTATGCCCCATATGCTGCCCATGTATTATGCCCCATATTCTGCCCCATGTATTATGCCCCATATGCTGCCCATGTATTATGCCCCATATGCTGCCCCATGTATTATGCCCCATATGCTGCCCATGTATTATGCCCCATATGCTGCCCATGTATTATGCCCCATATGCTGCCCATGTATTATGCCCCATATGCTGCCCATGTATTATGCCCCATATGCTCATAGAATCATAGAATGGTAGAGTTGGAAGGGACCTCCTGGGCCTTCTGGTCCAACCCCCTGCTCAAAGCAGGATTCTCTAAATCATCCCGGACAGATGTCTGTCCAGCCTCTGTTTGAAGACTTCCATTGAAGAGAACTCACCACCTCTTGTGGCAGCCTGTTCCACTCATTGATCACCCTAACTGTCAAAAAGTTTTTTCTAATATCTAATCTGTGTCTCCTCCCATTCAGTTTCATCCCATTGCTTCTAGTCTTTCCTTGTGCAAATGAGAATAAAGATGATCCTTCTACAATGTGACAGCCCTTGAGATATTTGTAGACAGCTATTAAGTCTCCTCTCAGTCTTCTTTTTTGCAAGCTAAACATTCCCAAATCCTGCAACCGTTCCTCATAGGACATGGTTTGCAGACCGGTCACCATTCTGGTGGCTCTTCTCTGAACTTGCTCCAGTTTGTTGATGTCTTTTTTAAAATGTGGTGCCCAAAACTGGACACAGTATTCCAGATGAGGTCTGACCAAAGAGGAGTAGAGGGCAATAATGACCTCACGTGATCTAGACTGTATGCTTCTGTTGATACATCCTAGAATTGCATTTGCCTTTTTTGCTGCTGCATCACACTGTTGACTCATGTTAAGTCTGTGATCAATTAGTATACCCAAGTCTTTTTCACATGTGCTGTTACTTAGCCCTATTCCTCCCATTTTGTATATGCTTTTTTCATTTTTATTGCCCAGATGTAGTACTTTGCATTTTTCCCTGTTAAAATCCATTCTGTTAGTTGCTGCCCACTGCTCCAGTTTATGTATATGCATATATGTATAATACATGCTGCCCATGTATTATGCCCCATATGCTGCCCATGTATTATGCCCCATATGCTGCCCATGTATTATGCCCCATATGCTGCCCATGTATTATGCCCCATATTCTGCCCCATGTATTATGCCCCATATTCTGCCCCATGTATTATGCCCCATATTCTGCCCCATGTATTATGCCCCATATTCTGCCCCATGTATTATGCCCCATATTCTGCCCCATGTATTATGCCCCATATGCTGCCCATGTATTGTGCCCTATATGCTGCCCCATGTATTGTGTATGCCCCATATGCTGCCCATGTATTATGCCCCATATTCTGCCCCATGTATTGTGCCCCATATGTTCCACAGATTATGCCCCATATGTTCCACAGATTATGCCCCATATGTTCCACAGATTATGCCCCATATGTTCCACAGATTATGCCCCATATGTTCCACAGATTATGCCCCATATGTTCCACAGATTATGCCCCATACGCTCCATAGATTATGCCCCATATGCTTAACCATGTATTATGCCCCCATATGATGCTCCATAGATTATGCCCCATATACTGCCCATGTATTATGCCCCATATTCTGCCCCATGTATTGTGCCCCATATGTTCCACAGATTATGCCCCATATGTTCCACAGATTATGCCCCATAGTATAGGTCCCTTATGCTGCCGCTGCTGCAACTAACAAAAAAAAATGACATACTCACCTCTCGTCGCTGGGGGCCAGGTGCCGGTGTCCTGAGCAGGCGGGGACACCAGCGCGCTATGGGGGACAGGTGCCGGTGTCACCGCTGGCTCAGGGCCCGGCACCTGCAATATTCACCTGTCCCGTTCCACCGCTGAGCGCCACTGTCTTCTGGGTCCTCCAGCAGTGAATGTTCAGGCAGAGGGCGCAGCGCGCACTAACCACGTCATCGCGCCCTCTGACCTGAACATTCACAGCTAGAGGACGCGAGTACACAGCGGCGAGCGGCGGTGGAACGGGGACAAGTGAATATGGAATATACTCACCCTCTCCTGGAGCGTCTCTGCAGCCCCTGCTCTTCTCCCACGGTCTCCGGCGCTATGCCTAACTTCAGCGGTCACGTGGTACCGCTCATTAAAGTCATGAATATGTGCATATTCATGACTTTAATGAGCGGTACCACTGATGGCTGAACACAGGCGCCGGAGATCATGGGAGAAGAGCAGGGGCTGCAGAGACCGCGCAAGGAAGGGGGTGAGTATACAGGACAGCTGAGCTCCGCCGACCCCCCGATATATGACTCAAGTATAAGCCGAGAGGGGGACTTTCAGCCTTAAAAAATGGGCTGAAAATCTCGGCTTATATGGTAACTTTTTCCAGACAGATAGCTCTCAATTACTCTGTTTATCATTTGTTCCAGAATTTCTTTAGATTGCAGCATGATGTCTAGGTTATGAAGAAATTTTGGTCTTCCCTTTGTCAGGCAGGTCCCATTTAAGTGATTTCTTCATTGAGAACAGATGTGGTAGTAATCAGACCTGGGTGTGGTTAGGGAAATTGAACTCCGCTTCCCTAAGATGTGATAAACCACAGTTAATGTGTTTTAAGAGGGGAGAGTTGGGCAATCACTTTTTCACATAGTGAAACAGGTTTGGATTTCTTTTTCCCTCAATAGTAAAGACATTCATTTAGAAACTGCATTTTGTGTTTACTTGTTTTATCTTTGGCTAATATTTAAATTTGGTGATCTGAAACAATTAAGTGTGAAAAACTTGCAACAGAATAAAAATCACAAAGGGGGCAAACACTGTTTAACACAACTGTATTAATGGGTTTAAGAGGACCCCAATTCATTAAAGGGATCCTGTCAGCAGGATTGTGCACAGTAACCTACAGACAGTGTCAGGTCAGCGCCGTTATACTGATTAAAATGATACCTGGTTGATGAAATACATCTTGTGGTTGTTGTGTAATATTAGCAGTTTTGAGTTAATGATATGCCTTTTTCGGATCACCGATGGCTGCTACTGTGCGGGTGTGGCCGGCCCCATTTTTAAACTTTTTTTTTTGTGAATTTAAGGATTACATCAAAGAAATTATATTAACCCCTTTACCCCCGAGGGTGGTTTGCACGTTATTCACTGGGCCAATTTTTACAATTCCGACCACTGTCTCTTTATGAGGTTATAACTCTTGAACGCTTCAACGGATCTTCGCGATTCTGAGACTGTTTTCTCAAGACATATTGTACTTCATATTAGTGGTAAAATTTCTTCGATATACAGTACAGACCAAAAGTTTGGACACACCTTCTCATTCAATGATTTTTCTGCATTTTCATGACTCTGAAAATTGTAGAATCACACTGAAGGCATCAAAACTATGAATTAACACATGTGGAATTATACATTACACTTTACAAAAAAGTGTGAAACAACTGAAAATATGTCTTATATTCTAGGTTCTTCAAAGTAGCCACCTTTTGCTTTGATTACTGCTTTGCACGCAGAAAAGGTGAACGGATGGACTCTACATGCCTGGTTCCCACTGTGAAGCATGGAGGAGGTGGTGTGATGATGTGGGTGTGCTTTGCTGGTGACACTGTTGGTGTAATGTATGTAGTACAGTTCATATAGCGTCTTGTGCTTGGGTGCGATGAAAATACATGAGACACAGGTTTGATATAGAAGGTCTTGTATTACTTCATACAAGTGGCAAAAATAGTCACACAGTTTGCAGATACAGAAGCAGGAGACACAGCAGGCCAGAGTAACTTAAGCTCAGCAATCACTCTCCACAACAGGTTCAGGATCTTCTTCTCTGTTACCGTAAGTCCATGCAAACGTGGATCTTTCAAAGAGCAGGGTTCCAGAGTCCACAAGTGTTCAGAGTTCCTCAGTAGGAATAGCTGGAGTACATAGTCCAAGGCTTCCAGGAGTCAGGTCACAGGTTCACTGCAGGCTAGATTCTGAAGCACTGATTGCTCAGCTGTGGCTGCTTAAGAAGCAAGAGGGAGAGAATCAGGGCGGGAACATGAAAGCTGAAAACTCCATATTGACTGAGGGCAAGATAGCTGCAGCAAGACAGAAAGCAAAATGGCTGACGGAAAACTGAGTTTCAAGAACATGTACAAAGAACCTTACATTACTCCCCCCTTAGGGACAACCTCCGGATGGCCTCAGACCAGGCTTGTCTGGGTACCTCTGATGAAACTGGCGGAGCAAACGAGGAGCATTAACGTTATTGACTGGTTCCCATGAGTTGTCCTCCACTGGGTAGCCCTGCCATTTAATCAAATATTGTAACTGATTACTGTACAACCTGGAATCTAGAATTCTTTCCACCACAAATTCTTCCTGACCATCGACTAGCACTGGGTCAGGGCAAGGAGAAGAACGTCCAGGAAACGTATTGGGTGTTGCAGCCTTTAGTAGGGATACATGAAAGACAGGGTGGATTCTCATAGTTCTAGGCAGTTGAAGACGACAAGCAACGGCACTTATAATTTTACTGATTTTATAGGGTCCAATGTACTTATGTCCCAACTTAGACGATGGAATCCTTAACTTAAGATTTCTGGTTGACAGCCAGACCAGGTCTCCTACCTTGAAAACTGGTGCAGGTTTACGAAATTTATCTGCTGCTTTCTTGTACCTTTCCTGAGCCAATTCCAGATTCTCCTTTAGAAGATCCATATTCTTCTGTAAAGACGTGATTCTTTCGGCCACTGCTGGTAAAGGCGTTTCTATGGGAAATCGTGGAAGAATGTTAGGATGATAACCTAGATTGGAGTAAAAAGGAGACTGCTTAGTGGAGGCGCTCTGAGAGTTGTTATAAGAGAACTCAGCCAATGGAAGTAGATCCACCCAATCATCCTGTAGGTGGCAGATAAAGCAGCGGAGATACTGCTCCAGAGTTTGATTGGTTCGTTCGGTCTGTCCATTAGTCTGGGGATGAAAAGCAGAAGAAAGGTTTACTTTAATGTCCAATGCTGCACAGAAATTTTGCCAAAACCTTGAAGTGAATTGCACCCCTCGATCCGAAATAACCTCATCCGGTACTCCATGTAAGCGAAACACATCTTTAATCATCAAATCTGATGTCTGTTTTGCAGTGGGTAAGCCGACACAAGGAATAAAATGAGCTGCCTTTGTTAAACGATCAACCACCACTAGAATGGTGTTTTTCCCTTGAGAGGTTGGTAACTCCACAATGAAGTCCATAGAAATGGATCCCCACGGGCGGGACGGGGTGGGAAGAGGTTGTAACAGACCAGTTGGTGAGGAGCGAGGTGTTTAGCATCTTGCACAGACTTCACATGAAGTGACATAGTTTAAAACATCCTTCCTGCAAGTGGGCCACCAAAAGAAACGAGAAAGAAATTCCTGTGTCTTTAGAATTCCTCTATGCCCAGCTATCTTGGAATCGTGAATGAGTTGCAATACTCTCAATCTGACTGTTTCAGGAATATACAGACGTCCCAGAATCCACACACCATTCTTAAAGACAAGACTTACGTCCCTTGGGGGTTGTGCCAACAAGGAATCCGCATGGTATGCTTCCTTGATGTCCTTAAGTAGGTCTTGATTATGAATCACTCCCAGGAATCTAGAGTCAGGAAGAATAGTCTTAGGAGGAGCAAGTGGACGGGTCTCTGCTGAATGAATCCTAGAGAGTGCATCAGCCTTTCCATTGCGCGATCCTGGTCTATAAGAAATGACAAAATTAAATTGGTTTAAGAAAAGATTCCAGCGAGCCTGGCGAGGAGTCAGGCACTTAGCCGACCTGATAAATTCAAGGTTACGATGGTCTGTCAGGACGACTATTTGCTGTGCAGCTCCCTGAAGAAGGTGTCTCCATTCTTTGAAGGCGGCAATAATGGCCAACAACTCTCTATTGCCCACATCGTAGTTCCTCTCAGCCGAAGACAACTGCTGGGAAAAGAAGGCACAGGGATGCAAGACATTCTTCTCACCTGTTCTCTGAGAGAGTATAGCTCCAACGGCACAATCTGAAGCATCCACCTCTATTATGAAGGCAAGTTCGGGGTTGGGATGTACCAAGATAGGTGCGGTGGTAAATTTATCTTTTAGACGAGAAAATGCTTCCTGGGCTTGGGGAGTCCAGGAGAACCTAGACTCTTTCCGGGTAAGTTGGGTGATAGGTGACACTACCTCAGAGAAATTCCTAATGAAACGTCTATAGAAATTGGCAAACCCGATGAAGCGCTGCACCTCCTTCACATTTCTAGGACTTGGCCAATCCTTGATGGCTTGGGTCTTACTTCCATCCATACTAATTCCTTGTGTAGACAGTACATACCCCAGAAATTGAATTTCGGTTCTATGGAATTCACACTTTTCAAGTTTGATGTAAAGATGGTTTTGTCTTAGACGTTCCAAGACCATTCTCACATGTCCATGATGTTCCTCTGTGGAGTTAGAAAAAATTAGAATATCATCCAAATAAATCACCACGAATGTATCTAGGAGATCCCTGAAGATGTCATTCACCAAGTGTTGGAAAGTGGCTGGGGCGGTACTCAGACCAAAAGGCATAACTAGATATTCAAAGTGTCCATAGCGTGACCTGAATGCAGTCTTCCATTCATCCCCAGGTCTAATACGGACCAAGTTATAGGCCCCACGGAGATCCAATTTAGAGAAAATTTTGGCATGCCGCACTCTCTCCAATAACTCAGGGATTAAAGGCAATGGATAACGGTTTCTAATAGTAACCTTATTGAGTTCCCTATAGTCTACGCAGGGTCTCAGAGATCCATCTTTCTTCTTCACAAAGAAGATGGGTGCACCTGCAGGAGATGAAGAGGGGCGTATGAAGCCCTTGGCTAGATTTTCGTCTATGTAATCCTTTAAAGCCTTTAGCTCAGGCCCCGCCAGGGGGTAGATCTTACCAAAAGGTATCTCTGCTCCAGGCAATAATTCAATTGGACAATCATAGGGACGGTGAGGGGGAAGCTGGTCAGCGTTCTTCTTGTCACATAAATCCACATAGTCCTGGTATACAGCTGGTAGTTCAGGGACTGACATGGTTCCTTTAGGAACAGAGCAAGCTGAAACTTCTGGACTCATCTGTTTCTCTGGAAAGTGTAATTCCTTGGTCTCCCAGTTAATGGTAGGGTTCTGAGCCTGCAGCCATGGTAGCCCTAGAATAATGGGAAAGTGGGGAGAAGAGATAAGCATAAAGGACAGTTTCTCTTGATGATCTTTACCCATAAGGACCCTCAAAGGCTCCGTTTCCTGATCCACTGGTCCAGAGGTCAGCAGGGAGCCATCCACAGTTTCCATCTGTACTGGAGTAGCCTTCTTCACTGAACGTATCCCCTGTTTCAGAGCAAAGGAGACATCCATAAAATTCCCACTTGCCCCTGAGTCGATCATAGCAGAGATAGACACCCAGACTGAGTTAACCCAGAGTTTGATGGAAAGGAAGCAATGAGAATTGTTTTTCCTACAACTCAGCTGGGACACCGCTGAGGAAACTTGAAAAATTGCAGCGTTTACACAGTCATCGTCCTCAGAAGTAACGGAGTTTAAGTCCGAGAAATCAAGATCTGTTGCTGCAGATCTCTCTGGAGCCTGAGGCTCGGACCTGACAGATCTCCTCTCACAACACTCACAGTGAATGAGTGCTGCAGTAGTCTTACGAGAACGGCTGGGGCAGTTTATAATGAAGTGCCCTGACTTACCACAATAGAAACATAGATTTTCCTTAAAACGATGTTCCTTGCGTGCATCACTAACCCGTCTTTGTAAAGAGTCTACCTGCATGGGTTCAGGTTCAGGTTCCCGTGTGATCCTACTCAAAGGTTCCTTAGCTGGGGAGGAAGGTAGGAAAAGGTTAGTGCGATTGCTTTCGAACCATCTCTCTTGCCTGCGTTCAGTCAGGCGAGCATCAATACGGATGCAGTAGTTAATAAAGTCACCTAACGCAGTGGGAGGGTCGGCATGAGCAAGTTCATCCTTAATTAGTGGAGACAACCCCTTTCGAAAAATAGATTTTTTGGCGGAACTGTCCCAGGTGGTATCAAGGGCCCATCTCCTGAAATCCAAGGCATATTCGGCTACCGAGTGCTTACCTTGGCGCAAAGTTAACATGGCTGCTTCAGCTGTTGCACCTCGATTGGGGTCATCAAACACCTGCCCCATGGCTGAAATGAAAGCATCAAGATGATCCAAACATTCATCCTCAGTCTCAATCAGAGGGTTTGCCCACATCAAAGCCTGTTGGTAAGTAACATAATTATAGTAAGCACTTTAGATCGTTCAGTGGGAAATTGTGAAGCATGTGCAGAAAAAAACAGATTGCATTGGTTAATAAATCCCCTGAATTTTTCACGTTCACCGCCAAAACGAAAAGGGGGCAATCCCAGAACTTCGGGCTACGGCAGGAGCCTGGACTCGCTCCTCTAGAACCTCAATCCTGGCTCGCAAATCCTGGGCAGTCTGTCCAAACACTTGCAAATTGTGATTAGTGAGGTCCTGTAGGTTTGTAAAACGGGTTTTTATAGTCTGTAAATCTGCAAGGATATTATCAGTCACTCCGCAAAGTTCCTTTATGCGGGCCTCCATTTTCCAGATCTTTTAAGACAGGAGTACTGGAAGGAGAGGAGAAAAGAAAAAAAAACAATAGTGTTTACCTGTGGTAACACTGCAGAAAAAAAAAACTTAAGGGAATTGCTCACCTGGAATGGTTGTGAGAAGTCACAACCACTGTCATCACAGAAAGTACAACTGGACGTCTGATATCCACAGTTACAGCAGACACAGCATTCCCAGACCCAGCAGACAGTAACGTTTTGGCTTCAGAATCTTGTAATGTATGTAGTACAGTTCATATAGCGTCTTGTGCTTGGGTGCGATGAAAATACATGAGACACAGGTTTGATATAGAAGGTCTTGTATTACTTCATGCAAGTGGCAAAAATAGTCACACAGTTTGCAGATACAGAAGCAGGAGACACAGCAGGCCAGAGTAACTTAAGCTCAGCAATCACTCTCCACAACAGGTTCAGGATCTTCTTCTCTGTTACCGTAAGTCCATGCAAACGTGGATCTTTCAAAGAGCAGGGTTCCAGAGTCCACAAGTGTTCAGAGTTCCTCAGTAGGAATAGCTGGAGTACATAGTCCAAGGCTTCCAGGAGTCAGGTCACAGGTTCACTGCAGGCTAGATTCTGAAGCACTGATTGCTCAGCTGTGGCTGCTTAAGAAGCAAGAGGGAGAGAATCAGGGCGGGAACATGAAAGCTGAAAACTCCATATTGACTGAGGGCAAGATAGCTGCAGCAAGACAGAAAGCAAAATGGCTGACGGAAAACTGAGTTTCAAGAACATGTACAAAGAACCTTACAGTTGGGGATTTATTCAACACCCCTCTCATGACACACTTCAGGGTCTCCCATTGCATAGGCACTAAAGTTTGGTCTTTTTCATGAACCTGTAAAAATGATTCAATAGTGTCTTTCAGCTCTGTCATACAGATGCTGTCTTTCAACAGGTGATCATTCATCTTCCAGGTCCATGAACATTGAATAAGGGAAGGAATAGATATGGATAAAAAGACTGGAGCATGATCTGACCACAGGATGTCGCCTATAGTAGCAGATGGACTCCATGAAAGGGCATGATGACTCAATAAGAGGAAATCAATACGACTGTATGAGCTATGTGCAGAAGAGAAATACGTATAATCCTTACCCTGAGGGTTCAATATACGCCAGACATCTGTCAGCCTGAGGGCGTGGATGACCCGCTTTAACGATTGAAGTTGCCTAAGGGGGACGGCGTCCCTGCCAGAAGAGGAATCTATTGTGGGATTCCAGTTGATATTGAAGTCTCCTCCTACAATCATAGTTCCTTCTGCAAAATCAGAGAGAGATGTTAGAAAAGATCTACATACGGGAATCGGATCTTTGTTAGGAAGATACCAATTTGCTATTGTACACATTGTTTCTGCTATTTTGAGTTTGAGAAAGACATATCTGCCTTGATTGTCAACAATGGAATCCACAAGAGTACATGCCAATGACTTGTGTATCGCTATAGACACCCCCTTAGAACGTGAGTCCGGATTAGTGCTGTGGAACCACCGAGTATAATATCTATCTCTCAAAGTTGGCAAGTGACCATTTTTAAAATGTGTTTCTTGTAACATGAGAATCTGGACTCTGTGCATCGAGTACAGTATCTGCGAGCGCTTCTGAGGTACATTAAAGCCCCTGACATTCAGAGAGCTTATTTTAATAGATGACATGTTTGCTTGTATGATGGGAAGGAGGGATTAGGATCACAAATAAGGGAAACACACGAGGAGTGACTTGGTAAAAAGGCGATAAGAGGGGGATCAGAAGAGAGATAAAAAAACAATAAAGGATAAAGAAAGTAAAAAAAACAAAATTAACTTATTATAACCCTATTTATAGGGTAATATAGTCTGGTGAGGGGAAGTAAACAATTTTACACCTGCCAGCAGTGTGTAAACCCCTTAGGAGGAAGGACTTTCTACCGAGGAGTCCCCCCCCAGACCAGACATCAGGCCACGCCATATCTCTTTAAACAGCTGATCACCCACCTATTACCTACATTAATTTTCCCATGAGCTTACCGAGCGAAGCCCAACCAACAACCTGTAAAGAATGTAATAACATATGAACATAACGTTTCATTCCTGTTATACAATAAAATATTGTATTTATTTACTCGCAACCAGAGATAATCGTCTGAAATATTTAAACTTTCTGAAATCTCTTATGAGAAAAAACAGCTATAATAGCCAATATGATATATTAACCCTATTTTCTCATGCAATAGAGTGTTTCAGTCCGTCGGGTAAGGACCGATAGCGCCTGAGTGGTCATTGCTTTTCCCTTTTCTGTTCCTGCCTCCTGGTCCTCTCTGGATTCACCCAAAAGAGTCCGCCCCAGGGCTGTCAGATACAACCGGCCAGTCCTCTTGCTTTATGTACACATTTGGGATTCCCAACCCCTCAATGAATGCCTGGACATCCCCCAAGCAACAAACCGTATGCACAGCTCCCGACCGATGAACTTGCAGGCAAGAAGGGAAGCCCCAAGAATACAAGATGCCCTGTTGCCTCAAGGATTCCACCAATGGCTTCAGCGCCTTCCTCTTCTGCAATGTGCGGCGCGACAAGTCAGATAGTAATTGGACAGGGTAATCCTGGTATAGAATAGAGTCCATTTTCCTGGCTTTCAACATGATGCTGTCTTTTATTTTATATTTGTGGACCCGGCAAATCACGTCGCGAGGCTTTGAAGCATCAGGGGGTCTAGGGCCTAGCGATCTGTGAGCCCTGTCCAGTTCGATCTCACCGTCCAGGGGCATCCCCAATATAGAGTTGAATAAACGACAGACAACTTCGTCTAGGTTATTGTGCTCTATAGACTCTGGGAGTCCTCTTATCCTAATATTATTACGCCGTCCTCTATTTTCAATATCATCTATCAAGTCAGTCAAATATTCCAAGTGATGAGTATGAGAGGACAGTGTCTGCTCATGGGTATTAACTTGTTGAGTAATTGACATTGTATGTGTCTCATTAGCAGAGACCTTTTCAGTTAACTCTTGCATTTCGGCTCTGAGAGAAGCTGCCTCAGCCCTATAAGATGATTCCAGCCTGGACATATAATTTTCCATGTAAAACAAGAAAAGAAAAAGGGCGCATGTGTAGACTCACAGGGCTACTTTTTAAAAATAATGCCTATCTACACAACCAAGATTAAGCGTGTGATTAATGAGGCTCCGGGTCACCTCTTTCTATTTGTGATGTCGTCCCATCCGTGTTTGAATCAAGCCTCCGTGTTCCTCTGATGGTCACACAATCCCGCTTGACCGGATGACACGTCACCTTAGGTCCTCAGTTATTAACCTGGTGGCTGTAAACCAGAGGTCCTCGATACATCCAAATAAACCAGGCTGCTCCTGCCGCTGTTAACTCCGTATGGAGACTTCGCATGTAAACAATGGTGCAGCGGTCTCAAGGGGCGCCAAAGGAATAATGTACAATTTAATAAATGTTAGCCAAACTTTATTCTTCCTCCAATACCACTGCCACAACGCGTTTCAACGGTCCAAACCGTCTTCACCTGATGCGGTTTGGACCGTTGAAACGCGTTGTGGCAGTGGTTTTGGAGGAAGAATAAAGTTTGGCTAAAATTTATTAAATTGTCCATTATTCCTTTGGCGCCCCTTGATACCGCTGCACCCATTGTTTACATATCATTTTCCATGTCCTCCCTGGTTGGGATAGCTTGTATGCGGGCTCTGAGGTCTTTCCATACTGCCTCACTTTGTGATATATCCTGTAACTGGCTCCCTTCTGAACAGCTGGGGTAAGGGGGACACTGCCCCGCAGCGATGGGATCTCTCTCTTATGTGCTTTGAAGGCCTCCGGGGGTGAGTACCCCTCTATATCTGCGTCCTCAGTAGCTCTAATCTTCCCCCCGTCTGCCTGCTGAGGCCTCGCCGTGTCCACGCACCTGGTTTCTCTAGGCGCGGGTCCGGGATCCGCCATCTTATATCCTCCCGATTGCTCTCTCTCCGCAGTCCGGTCTCCAGTTCCCCCCTGGGGCCAGCATGTCGGTTCTCCAGCTTTCGGTGGGGTCTGCTTCACTATCTGCGGCCCCGCAGGGTGATCGTCTCGGATACCTCCGGCTTCTCTGGAAGGAGCTGAGGAGAGCCGAGCAGGAGCTGCCACCGCCATCTTAGATCCTGTCCTCACAGCAGGAGTGAGAGCTTTGCTTCTCAGGAAGCGAGTAATGGTTGTTGGTGGGGCTTTTTGGGTGTGCACGCCGGTCTGTGCCGTGTCCTTCTTTCTTCTAGCAGGCATCAGTGGGAATTGGTCCAATTTGTAAGGCTCTGCATGCCCCAAAGCTGGTCTAGGGATGGGAGCAACTGAAGGTGCTTCCTCACTCCTCCATAGCCAGGCCACGCCCCCCTAGGTTCCTCCTGATATTGTCCGGCGCTTGTCTCGTGAGTATGAAGCCAACCTGGTCACGGTGGATAAGAAAGGGTAGTAATTTATTAAGCCTATCAGTAATAAACGATGTGAAAATTTTTAGGTCTATGTTTAACCCCTTCATAACCGGATCTTTTTTCCATTTTGCATTTTCGTTTTTCGCTCCCCTTCTTTCCAGAGCCATAACTTTTTTATTTTTCCGTCAATATGGCCATGTGAGGGCTTATTTTTTTGGGGAGGAGTTGTACTTTTGAACGATACCATTGATTTTACCATGTCTTGTAACAGAAAACGGGAAAAAAATTCCAAGTGCTGTGAAATTGCAAACAAGTGCACTCCCACATTTGTTTTTTGGTTGGCTTTTTTGCTAGTTTCACTAAATGCTAAAACTGACCTGCCATTATGATTCTCCAGGTCATTACAAGTTCATAGACACCAAACATGTCTAGGTTCTTTTTTATCTGAGGAAAAAAAATTCTAAAATTTGCTAAAAAAAAAAAAAATTGTGCCATTTTCCGAGACCCGCAGTGTCTCCATTTTTCGTGGTCTCGGGTTAGTTGATGGCTTATTTTTTAAAGTCACGACGACCAAAAAAACGTAATTCTGCTTTTTTTTTTTTTTTTTTTTTTCTCGCTACGCCATTTAGCGATCAGGTTAATCTTTTTTTTATTGATAGGTCGGCTGATTCTGAACGTGGCAATACCAAATATGTCTATGTTTGATTTTATTTTTATTGTTTTATTTTGAATGGGCTTAAAGGGGGGTGATTTGAACTTTTATGTTTTTTTTATTTTTTTCATATTTTTAAAAACATTTTTTTATATTTTTGGCATGCTTCAATAGCCTCCATGGGAGGCTAGAAGCTGCTACAACTTGATCGGCCCTGCTACATAGAGGCGATGGTAAGATCGCCTCTATGCAGCAGAATTACTGCACTGCTATAAGTTCCGACCACAGGGTAGTGCTCACAGCAATCCAGCATCAACAACCATAGAGGTCTCAAGGAGACCGCTGTTTGTCATGCCGACACACTGATGACCCGCGATCACGTGACGCGTGTCACCGGCGAACGCATTTCCGGCCGGAAGCTCTTGTTAAATGCCGCTGTCAGAGCTGGACAGCGGCATTTAACTGGTTAGTAGCCGCGGGCGGATTGCGATTCCGCCCGCAGCTAGTGCTGGCACATGTCATCTTTTCAAAACAGCTGACATGTCCCGGCTTTGAGGCGGGCTCACCCCCAGAGCCCACATCAAATCAGGGATACTGCCATCGGACGTACTATACCATCCAATGGCAGTAAGGGGTTAATAGTGAGATGGGTCTAAAAATTTTTGTTAGCAAATGATCTTTTTTAGGTTTGGGAATCAGTCACGTGTGCAACATAGAATTCAGGAGGCATCTGTGAACCATTTAAGAGTGAATTACAAAAACAGTTAATGTGGGGCATAAGTATCTCTTTGAATTTTTTATAGTAGATTGTCGTAAGGCCATCGGGTCCAGGGGCCTTTCCTTTTTTTAGGTTTTTAATTGCTGAAATTATTTCTTCAGAAGTATCTAGATGAAGTTGCTGGGCTGTGGGCTCTGTAATTTTGAGGAGATGCAAGTCTTGTAAAAAGGATTGTAAAAGTTGTGGTGGAGGTGGCCGCGGAGTGGAGTATAGTTTTTGATAATAGGCGTGAAATGTATTGTAGATAATGTCCAGGTGTGCCGAAACCTGTCCCGTAGTGTCTTTTATGGAGGGTATGGTATTAAGTGATTCTCTCATTTCAAGTTTACGTGCTAACATTCTATTGGGTTTTTATTAGCCTGTCTATAAAATGTAGTTTTGGTGCAGGTCTGGGCTCTCTCTGTCCTATTAGTGAGGGTGGCATCTAATTGTAGCTTAGTGTCCTGTATTTGCTTGGTTAGGTAATGAGATGTGGAAAGTTGGTTTGTTAGTTCGAGTCTTAGAAGTTTGTTCTCCAAGTCTGTCTATAAGCCAGTTCTCTTTTTTTTCTTGTTAGCCACTAGCTTGATTAGGGAACCAGTCATAAATTTCTCATGTGCTAGCCAAACTGCTCCTGGAGAGGTTTCTCCTGTAGTATTGTCCTCAAAAAATTTACTTATATTCTCTTTAATTAGAGTATTAACTATTGGACCCGCCAGTAGGGTTTCATTTAACCTCCATCTATATAACCTGGATGTGGTTACATTGAATTTAAAGACCGAAAGGACCGCGTCATGGTCAGACCATGAAGAAGGTATATGATGGATGTATAGTACTGCTGGGAGTGAGTTAACTAATGTTAGGTGGAGATCAATTCTAGAGTATGGTATGTTTTATGGGCTGGAGAAAAATATTTGTATCCCCTTGTGTTCCCTTTCAACTCTCTCCATGTGTCCACTAGGTGGTTCTCCTTTGAGGTGAAGGATTCTTTTCCTTTCTGCTTTACGAATGTCAAAGCATCTCCGGGCACTGCTGTCCAAATTTGGATTTATGGTGAAATTAAAGTCACTGCACCAGATCAGGTGGTGGAAAGAGAGTGTGATAAGTCTAGACAGTATCAATTTGAACACTGAGATTTGAGTAGATGCTGGGAGGTAGCTGTTCACAATGCAAACGTTCTGTATAGATCCCTGCAATATGATGAATCTGCCCTCTGGGTCTGAATAAGAATTGAGAAGTTGTTTTATGTTGCCATGATGATATGAAAAGCCGAGAACAAGCAAAGTCAAAATATTTTGGGCTTGAGGAGTTAGAAAAGTGGGTCTCCTGGAGGCAAAGGATGTCAGGGCTTTGTTTACGATAGTCTATAAAGGCCTTCTTACGTTTTAGAGGGAATTGAATCCCTGGACATTGTGAGATAGGACACATGATTGGCCAAATATATGGTGGTGAGGAACAACTTAACCCATATTCCCTCCCAACATGGGTATGTTCTGAGATATGATCCGTCGTGCGAGTTGTATGACTGATTATGATGGGCGAAGTAAATGCAAAAATTCTTGTGGAGAAACAATAGGAAAGGAGAGGGGGGAATAGACAAAGACACATAACAAGCCACAGAAAACTAAATGGGCAAAAAAACGTATACACAGTGATCTGGAGACCCATATTAAAGGGGGATCCAGGTATCACTGAAGTTAGGCAACATGTATTAACCACGAAAGCCAAACCCCAGCTCATATTATACCTTTATGCCAATCAATATCAGGTAAGGTAATTAGTACAAGTATGATAGTTGACATAGACCATAATGAATGAATTTGATCAACAGTGAAAAAATGTAGTCATTTATACATGGTGAGATCAATTAACCCAGGCTCTAATTAACTCTTGTGGAATAGTGGTCATTAAGGTGGAACCAGAGGACCAGAGATTGTGGCCCTATGTAAGGCTCAGGGGGCACCATTTTTATCGACCTCCCAAGAAAAAAAAATGAAGACAAAGAGAAGGGGCACAGTAATTTAGCTAAAATAATCTTAAACCATTAGGTCCAATCCCCTCATGCCATAGCCTAACCTTGAGAGTTCTTATAACACATGAACGTAGATTCTGAACTGAGACGGTATTTAGTAACTGCTGGACTAGTGTTCAGACAATTTAACAGGTGTATGCTGGCTTCTTGTCCTGGGAGCCACCATCCACTCTCTTGTCGACTGTGACTGTCGTGGTGGCAATGGTCGAATAGCATCTGATATTGGGATAGCAGCTTGGTTTAAAGCATGCTTGCCTTCTTCTAGGGACCGGCACGTGAAGGTTTTTTTGCTGTGTGAGAAAGAAAGTGAAAAGGGGTATCCCCACGGATACTTAACGTGTGCTGCTTGAAGTGCGGTGGTGACTAGCCTGAGGGCTCTCCTCCTGGAGAGTGTAGCGGGTGCAATGTCTGCAAAGATACGGACTGAGTTAGGCAGGCCGGCCAATATGGTAGTCTCTCTTGCTGCAGTCAAAATTAAGTCCCTGGTTTCCTCATTGTGCAGCTTAAGCACTACATCCCTGGGAAGGTCATCTGACCTTGGTCTCCCCAGTGCCCTGTGTATCCTGGTTATGTGCAGCAAAGCTGGGTCTGTTTGTGGGAAAAGTGCTTCAAAGAGTGCAGTAGCCATGTCTCTTGAGTGCCAGGATTTTCTCAGGGAGACCACGTATACGTAAATTGCCCATGCGTAACCTGTTGTCAAAGTCCTTGCATTTTAGCTCCAACTCATTAATGCGCTCCATGTGTTGCTTGAGAATCTCCTGATCCTCCTCCAGTGCATCTGCCATGGCATCCATTTTCTCTTCCAAGCTGGAGGTGCGTTGTGCAATGTCCTGCAGCTGCGTAGTTATACTCTGCATTACAGAGGTAAGCTCCGACCTGAAAGTTTCTTGTAGCGTTTTTATTAGAGCTGTCATGGGCACCACATATCATCAGGACCCGTAGTGACATTCTCCTGTGGTGCAGGAGCGGGAGGAGTAGTTGTAGCGGCAGCCATTTTGGGGATGGCACTGCATGTGAGGAGCTCAGTGATCAGGCGCTTACCGTCTGAGTTGAGCCACCTTTCTTCGGCATTGCAGGTCACGGGGCTCCTGGGTGTATGACAGCCTCACCTGTGCTAAATTGTGATCGTGTGCTGGAAGGGGCTAATTATGGCTGGTCAGGGAGCAGAGCTCACACTGCATGTCTGCCATCGTCAAATCTCCGTTCATGCGCCCTTCATGTGTTTTTTAGCAAACTCTATGCGGGCTTTCATATGTCTGCCACTGAGGAGAGGCTTCTGTTGGGCCACTGTGCCATAAAGGCCCAACGGGTGGAGGGCTGCAGTGATAGTTGACTTTGCGGAGTTTTCTCCCATCTCCATACTGCATCTGTGGAGCTCAGCCACAGTGATCTTGGGTTCTTCTTTACCTCTCTCACTAAGGCACTTCTCCCATGATTGCTCAGTTTGTCTGGACAGCCAGTTATAGGATTATGGAGGCCACTGTGCTCTTAGGAACCTTGAGTACTGCAGAAATTCTTTTGTAACCTTGACCAGATGTGTGCCTTGCCACAATTCTGTCTCTGAGCTCCTTAGCCAGTTCCTTTGACCTCATGATTCTCATCTGGTTTGACATGCACTGTGAGCTCTGAGGTCTTACATAGACAGGTGTGCGCCTTTACAAATCAAGTCCTATCAGTTTAATTAAAGACAGCTGGACTCCAATGAAAGAGTAGAACCATCTCAAGGAGGATCACAAGGAAATGGACAGCATGTGACGTAAATATGAGTGTTTGAGCAAAGGGTCTGAATACTTATGACCATGTGATATTTCACGTTTCTTTTTTAATAAATTTGCAAAAATTTCTGCATTTCTGTTTTTTTCGGTCAAGATGGGGTGCAGAGTGTACATTAAAGAGAAAAAAATTAGCTAAATGGCTGCAATGAAACCAAGAGTGAAAAATTTGAAGGGGTCTGAATACCTTCGATAGCCCCTGGAAACACACAGGATAAATGGAAGATCTCTGATTCACAATACATAGTATTCTTCTATCCCCAGATCTCCCAGGAGGATGTAACACACTTGTGGCAGGTGCTCAGCTCATATGAGAACTATATTGTAATCTAAGTAAGAAAAAACTGCGGCACTCAATAACAAAGCATTCACCTTTTACTTGAAGCAAGAAATTGCTAATCCTGCCAGATGGAAAACCAGTCTGCCAACGCTGTTCACGTAAACACTCACAATCTCAAGGCTTCATCCAAGGATTTGAGAAAGCGTGTGTTCTCACAAAACTGCATTGGCCAACTGGGTTTCCATCATCCCAGCTTAGTAATATCATGCTTCAATAAAAGGTCAACACTTTATTTGTTATGAATTTTTTCTTACCTGGTTTATCTCTATAGAGTCTTTATGTACAGGAAATGTTAAGACTACAGCAGCATCACATATTATATAAAGAATAACGCTATATCCATAGTTATCTGTACAGTGACATATAGATCAGACAAGGTTCTCATATTTAGGTAGTTTCTATTTGTCATGGTTCCACCCCTCAGTATGTCTGGGATGCAGTTACTTACAGCCTGGCCATCCAATCTGGTACAGGAGTGTGCTGAGCTGTCAGTGTGTTGATTGAGAGCTTGACTATTCAATCTGAGACTGTGAAGCATCAACTGTCTCCAAGTGTTCATTAATCCAGGTAATTGCCATGCTACTTAAGTGAGCTCTGCCTCCAAGAACTCTGCCATACGAACATTCATCTTGTGAGGTTTGTTCTCCTGTTGTCATGTGTGCATCGCCACGAAGATCGTCGCGGTTGCACATTCTGACTTCTCACAGCTGAGTTGCTGTTTCTTTGTGTTTGGCAGTGAGGGAGTTAATTCTGTCTGTGCTCGGTTCTGGGACTGGGTTCAGTTTCTCCCGGCTGCAATTGATTATTTGTTGATTGGTTTCCTTTAAATCCCTGGTTGTCTGTTTTGGGAGTTGCCAGTGAAATTCTTCATGCAGACCACAGATAGGATTGAATCTGTATAGACTTAAGTTAAAGAGCTCCTTAGTTGTTTTAAGCTCAACTTGCTTAGAGTTTTATATCCCAGACCATTTATGTTCCTTCTGTGTTTGAGTGTGTATGCGAGTCTGTGTTTTCTCCAGTCTGTCCTATATGTCTAATCTGTGTATTTAGCAGAGATCAGCCCATATCCCTTTGGTGGTAATCAGGGTCCTTCTTAGGACTGATTACAGGGTTCAGGGACTGATAGGAGACTAGGTTAGGCTGGAGACTTGGACCTCTGAACCATTATCAGTACCTCCAAGGTGAGGGATTAGTTAGGACCCCAGTTTTAGGGTCAGGTTAGACCCCGGTCCTCCTCTTTCCTGTGACAGCGTATCAAGTCCTCAAGATTAACCCTGAGTTCAACGGATATCGTGTCAGGTAAATCTATTCTATATTTACATGCTGATGTTGCTAAACTATATGTTGTATAGAGTGTTGTTTCTGTAAGAATAGTTTACTGACATCGTACACATATCATTAGACAGCGTGACATTTTCACTGGCCAATAAAATTATCTCCAGTTGCCATGGATCCAGTAGCCCAGCTGGCTCTGCAGTTGCAGGGATTATCCATGGAGCTGACGGACATTAAGTCCAAAGTTTTGTCTCCCCTGGAGCAAACCAGATTTGAACCTAAAGTAGCTCTCCCGGACAGGTTCACTGGTGGGCGAGACAAATTTTTCACATTCCGGGAAGCATGTAAATTGTATTTTCGGCTTCGGCCTCGATCATCAGGGAGTGAAGAGCAGAGAGTGGGAATTGTTATCTCGCTCCTACAAGGGGACCCTCAATCCTGGGCATTCTCCCTTCCTCCGGGATCCCCGGCTCTACAGTCTGTAGATCGATTTTTTACTGCCCTGGGTTTGGTATATGATGACCCAGATCGGGTCTCTCTTGCTGAGACAAAATTACGTAAGATACAGCAGGGAGATCGTCCGGCGGAGGAATTTGCTTCTGAGTTCCGTAGATGGGCCACAGATACTCAGTGGAATGACCCAGCTCTTAGGAGTCAGTTTTGTCATGGGCTTTCTGACAAATTAAAGGACGTTTTGGCTCAGTATGATTCTCCTCCATCACTGGAGGCTGCTATGGCCCTAGCTATCCGTACTGATAGACGGCTTCGGGAGAGGGGTGAGGTAACTCCGCCCCGGTAGTTGTTCCACCTACTACAAAAGTCCCTTATGTTGAGGTTCCCCTTGTCTGTTCAGAGGAGCCTATGCAGTTGGGAGGGACATCATTTCGTAGGAGGGGATTGGTGGTACGCAGCAGGACTAGAAGGTGTTTCTTCTGCGGGAAAGAGGGACATTTTGTTGGGGGATGTCCATCCCGTGCTTTGTTGAGCAAAAAGTTGCCGGAAAACTGTTAATCCCAGGTTGTGTGGTGGACGACAACCTGGGAGTATGTATTTCGTCCGCTAGTTCTTCTCAGTTCCTTGTACCAGTGGAGATGGTGGTTGGTACGAGAGTGGAGAGATTTTCTGTTCTTCTTGATAGTGGGTCCGGGCTAATCTGGTTGACGCTCAGTTTGCTCAGGCTCAAGGTATGCCTCTGAGTGTATTGGCCAAACCGATCCCTATATTCTCCATTGACGCCAGGCCTCTCGGCCAAGGTAGCTTTGTTCATGAGGTCCATAACATTGATATTCGGGTAGGGGCGATACATAGGGAACAATTATCTTGTTATGTGTTGGAGGGTCTACCTACTCCTATTGTGTTGGGACTTCCTTGGTTGGTTAAACATAACCCTGTGATTAATTGGCAGTCCAGAGAGATAAGCCAATGGGGTGAGTTTTGCAAAAGTAACTGCATGAACACAGTCATCAGTGCGGTCGTGCCTAGTACATTGCCTCCTTTTTTGGAGGACTTTGGGGATGTGTTCTCTGAGGAGGGGTGTCAGGAGTTGCCTCCTCATCGCGCGTATGAATGCTCTATTAATTTACTTCCTGATGCTAAGTTACCTAAAGCTAGGTTATATAACCTTTCTGGTCCTGAGAGGCAGGCTATGAAAGACTATATTTCGGAAAGTCTGGCCAAAGGGCATATTAGACCTTCATCTTCCCCAGTGGCCGCGGGGTTCTTCTTTGTGAAGAAAAAAGATGGAGGCCTACGCCCTTGCTTGGATTTCCGCGAACTTAATCGGATTACTGTTCGAGATCCGTATCCTCTCCCTCTTATTCCTGATCTCTTCAATCAAATTGTGGGCGCCAAATGGTTCTCTAAATTGGATCTCAGGGGGGCGTATAATTTGATTAGGATAAAAGAGGGGGATGAGTGGAAAACGGCGTTTAACACACCGGAGGGACATTATGAGAACCTTGTCATGCCTTTTGGTCTGACTACTGCACCAGCAGTATTCCAACATTTTGTTAATGACATTTTTCGTCACCTTGTGGGGCTGTTTGTGGTCGTATATTTGGATGACATTTTAATTTACTCGCCAGATCTTGTGTCTCACCAGGAGCATGTGAGACAGGTGTTGCAGATCTTGCGAGACAATAAACTATACGCCAAACTGGAAAAGTGTGTATTTGCTGTACAGGAACTTCAGTTTTTGGGTTTCTTGGTGTCAGCCTCCGGTTTCCGTATGGACCCTGAAAAAGTGAGAGCAGTGCTTGAATGGGATCAGCCAGAGGATCTTAAGGCTCTGCAGCGTTTTTTGGGGTTTGCTAACTACTACCGGATATTTATTTGTAATTTCTCATCTGTTGTCAAACCTCTCACTGACATGACAAGAAAAGGGACGGATTTTTCTAAATGGTCGGACAAAGCTTGCCAAGCTTTTTCCTCTTTGAAAAAATGTTTTGCGTCGGCACCCGTTCTGATCCAACCAGATGCATCACAGCCGTTCATTGTGGAGGTGGACGCGTCTGACGTAGGGGTGGGTGCAATATTGTCCCAGGGTCCGTCCCCTGGTAAATGGCATCCGTGCGCTTTCTTTTCTAAGAAGTTGTCGTCCGCCGAAAGGAATTATGATATCGGCAATAGGGAACTTTTGGCCATTAAGTTGGCTTTTGAAGAATGGCGTCACTTTTTGGAGGGGGCAGTCCACCCGGTCACCGTCATTACTGATCACAAAAACCTGCTGTATTTGGAATCTGCTAAGCGTCTGAATTCCAGACAAGCTCGATGGTCGTTGTTTTTTACCAGGTTTAATTTTGTCGTCACATATCGCCCTGGGTCTAAGAATGTTAAGGCTGATGCCTTGTCTCGCAGTTTCCCAGGGGCCGGGAAAACGGATGACCCGATTCCTATCCTTCAGGAGGGGGTGGTAGTGTCGGCTGTATGTTCTGAGCTTGAGGAGGAGGTATTAGAGGCTCAGGGGGACGCCCCTGCAGGACCTTCAGGGAGACTGTTTGTCCCAAATCAGTTGAGACAAAAGGTTATTGAGGCACATCATAATTCTGCTTTAGCAGGACATCCAGGGAGTAAGGCTACTTTAGATCTCCTTTCTCGCCGGTTTTGGTGGCCTAACGCTAATAAAGATGTTATAACTTTTGTCGCGTCATGTGGGGTGTGTGCTCGCTCTAAAACCCTCATACCCGTCCGTCTGGGACCCTCTTACCCTTGAAACTTCCGGAGCGTCCATGGACTCATTTGTCTATGGACTTCATTACGGATCTTCCTCCGTCGTCAGGGAATACTGTCATACTGGTGGTTGTTGACAGGTTCAGTAAGATGGCACATTTCATTGCTCTTCCTGCCCTCCCTAATGCTAAAACTCTGGCGCAGGTGTTCATTGGGGAGATTGTGAGACTTCATGGGTTGCCTTCTGATGTGGTGTCAGATAGGGGGTCTCAGTTTGTGTCTAAATTTTGGAGGGCATTTTGTTTACGTCGGAGGATGCAATTGTCATTTTCCTCGGCTTTTCATCCGCAGACCAATGGTCAGACAGAGCGTCTGAATCAAAGCCTTGAGACTTATCTTCGGTGTTTTGTCTCAGAGAACCAGGAGGACTGGTCTTCTTTCTTGCCTCTGGCAGAATTCGCTCTTAACAACAGGCGGAGCGAGTCCACTGGTAAATCCCCGTTTTTTGGGGCATATGGTTTTCATCCCCAGTTTTGTACTTTCAATGGGGGGGGCCCTTCTGGGGTTCCTGAGGAGGAGCGTTTCTCGTCGTCACTTGCTTCAGTGTGGAGAGGTGTATTGAATAATCTGAGTGCTATGGGGAACCGTTATAAACGTATGGCTGATAGGAGGAGAGTTTCTGGTCCAGATCTGAATGTGAACGATCTGGTATGGTTGTCTACCAGGAATATAAAACTTAAAGTTCCCTCCTGGAAACTGGGTCCCAGATTCATCGGGCCGTACAGGATCAGTTCCATAATTAATCCTGTGGCATTTCGTCTGGACCTCCCTCCTACGTTTAAAATCCACAATGTGTTCCACAAGTCATTACTTAAGAGGTACGTGGCACCAGTCATACCGTCACCTCTACCTCCTCCTCCAGTGGTGGTCAATGGTAACTTGGAGTTTCAAGTGTCAAAGATCATTGACTCACGTCTGAATCGCCGGTCCCTTCAGTACTTGGTGCATTGGAAGGGGTATGGTCCAGAGGAGAGGACGTGGGTTCCTGCGTCTGACATTAACGCAGATCGTTTGGTTCGGACCTTCCACAGAACTCACCCGGGCAGACCTGGCCCTGAGGGTCCGGAGGCCCCTCGTAGAAGGGGGGGTACTGTCATGTGTGCATCGCCACGAAGATCGTCGCGGTTGCACATTCTGACTTCTCACAGCTGAGTTGCTGTTTCTTTGTGTTTGGCAGTGAGGGAGTTAATTCTGTCTGTGCTCGGTTCTGGGACTGGGTTCAGTTTCTCCCGGCTGCAATTGATTATTTGTTGATTGGTTTCCTTTAAATCCCTGGTTGTCTGTTTTGGGAGTTGCCAGTGAAATTCTTCATGCAGACCACAGATAGGATTGAATCTGTATAGACTTAAGTTAAAGAGCTCCTTAGTTGTTTTAAGCTCAACTTGCTTAGAGTTTTATATCCCAGACCATTTATGTTCCTTCTGTGTTTGAGTGTGTATGCGAGTCTGTGTTTTCTCCAGTCTGTCCTATATGTCTAATCTGTGTATTTAGCAGAGATCAGCCCATATCCCTTTGGTGGTAATCAGGGTCCTTCTTAGGACTGATTACAGGGTTCAGGGACTGATAGGAGACTAGGTTAGGCTGGAGACTTGGACCTCTGAACCATTATCAGTACCTCCAAGGTGAGGGATTAGTTAGGACCCCAGTTTTAGGGTCAGGTTAGACCCCGGTCCTCCTCTTTCCTGTGACAGCGTATCAAGTCCTCAAGATTAACCCTGAGTTCAACGGATATCGTGTCAGGTAAATCTATTCTATATTTACATGCTGATGTTGCTAAACTATATGTTGTATAGAGTGTTGTTTCTGTAAGAATAGTTTACTGACATCGTACACATATCATTAGACAGCGTGACACCTGTGCCTTGAGTCCTGTATGCTTTATCTGTTGCCTGACCTTGGTCTTCGATCTGACCATCCGCCTGTTAAACAACTTCAGCTCTGATCCGTTATCCTACAGTTACTCTGACCTCGGAACTTTACCTGACCACACTTTTGTCTCTTCCTTCTGTTTATGATGTACTCTCCTGGCTTCTGACCTTGGACTCCTTGACCATTCTGACTCACAGCTTGGCCGTGAGAAGTGACTACCATCACACTATTGTTCTCAAATGCTTTTTACATGAACAAGATCAGTGAGTCTCATTATACTGAGTAGAGAAGCTCCATGACAAAGACCCTGTCTCTGTCAGGAATCGAACCCAGTGTCTCTTGTCCACCGGCCAGCAGCTCTACCATCTGAGCTATTCTGCTGGCTACAAAGTTCCTTGCTGAACCCGGATACCATTGACTGTTCTTCCTGATCGGCTTCACCCAGTGCTCTCTCGTTTGGCCTCTGATTGCCAATTACACGCCCTATATAAACCTGGCCCTGTGGGTGTGTCATTGCGAGATTATTGTGCTTCCAGCCTTTAGTCAAGCTCTTTCTCCTGCTGTTCCTGCTGCTACAAACACTGCTCTCCTGTGAACTGACCTTGGCCTGCCACCTGACTACGTTATCTGCCTGCTCCTCTGCTACAAACACTGCTCTCCTGTGAACTGACCCCGGCCTGCCACCTGACTACGTTATCTGCCTGCTCCTCTGCTACCGAACTGCCTTTCCTGTGTACCGACCTCCGGCTGCCACCTGACTACGTTATCTGCCTGCTCCTCTGCTACAAACACTGCTCTCCTGTGAACTGACCTCGGCCTGCCACCTGACTACGCTACCTGCCTCTGCTTCCCCTAGTGTTTGCAGTAACATCGGCTCCAACCCAGACGGGATCCTGACAGAATAATCTCGCGCCAAAATGGAGTCCGCTGTGAACACCATGAGGCGGCAAGTTACGGAGCTTCAAAGTTTTTGTACTGATTCTCAAGGAAAATATTCCAAGTTACAAACTGATTTCACGGTGATACAACAGGAAGTAATTGAGCTACAAAAACAACTTCTGGACGTGCGCAATTCAGGTCCGAATCAAACGCGCGGCTGCCGCTGCCTGCAAAGTTCAGTGGGGATCGCCAGCAGTACCGAGGATTCCTCAATCAATGCCGCATATACTTCCAGATGCAACCTGCTCCCTTTACCAGTGAGAGGAAGAAAGTTTTTTTTGTGATAGATCTCCTAACGGATGAAGCTCTTGCTTGGGCTTCACCTTATGTAGAAGAGGACTATGACCTCCTTAATGACCTGGAAGCCTTCACCGCAGCTATGAATCAAGTTTTTGATGACCCAAACCGCTGTGCCACAGCAGAAACCAAATTACATAATTTGCGCCAAGGACGTCGCTCTATTGCGGAATATACATCGGAGTTCCGTCGCTGGGTGGCCGACACCACCTGGAATCCAGCGGCCCTGAGAAGTCAATTTCGACGAGGGTTGTCAGAACCAGTGAAAGACGAGCTTGCCAGGGTTGAGACCCCTGATCAGTTGGAGGACTTTATTCAACTATGTATCCAGATTGACCAAAGACTTACTGAAAGGAGAGACTGCGAGCACTTGGGAATAGCCCTGGCTTCTCATTTCCAGCATCAGACCACCAAGAAAAGACGCAAGGCGTGTCTGAACTGATGCAGATCGACGTCATCCAAAGACCACTCTCTGCACAGGAGAAGGAGAGGCGACGTGCAGAACATCTCTGCCTCTATTGTGGGGACCCTGGACACTATGCCATCAACTGTCCTAACAAAAGGACTATAGCCTTTACCAACAACAGGTCTGCCAGCAATATGGACCTTTCTCAGCAGTCGGATTCCATCTTGCAGACTATCTCATCAGTAACGCCAGAAATAGACAAAATACATACTACATCATCTCATTTTGTAATCCCCATTCAGGTTGTAATGGGCACCCAAAAAATACAATGCTCTGCCCTGTTGGATTCGGGAGCAGGAGGAAATTTTATGAACTTAAAATTTACACGTGATAATATTTCCAGTAGGACCAAATCCACACCAATTGAAATGGAAACTGTGGATGGATCACCTTTGTCTTCTGGACCTGTCACGCATGAGACAATCGAACTGGAGATTTGTATCGAACCGGATCATCATGAAGCTGTCAGTTTCCACCTTATTTCATCTCCGAAATTTCCGGTTATTCTAGGGATCCCCTGGTTTTCAGTCCATAACCCTTCTATCAACTGGGCATCAAGGACCATCACCTTTCCATCTGACTACTGTAAGAATAATTGTCATAAGGAACCCCCTGTTCTCCAACAAGTCCAAATCTCTGAGATTTCGCATGAGAAGGAAGAGAAACTACCACCTCAATATCAGCAGTTCTCTGATGTCTGCAGTAAGAAGAAAGCAGATCAATTACCTCCTCACCGTCCTTACGACTGTCCCATTGAATTGCTGCCAGGAGCAACCATTCCATTTGGACGGATTTACAATCTTTCCGAACCTGAATTGAAGGTATTAAGAAAGTTTCTGGATGAAAATTTAGAGAAAGGCTTTATTCGACCTTCCACATCTCCAGCTGGGGCACCCCTGTTCTTTGTTGAAAAGAAAGACTCCACTCTGCGGCCATGTATTGACTACAGAGAGATGAATAATATCACTATCAAGAATCGCTACCCGCTACCCTTGATTCCTGAACTATTTGAGAGACTCCGTTCTGCGAAAATTTTTACGAAGCTGGATCTTAGAGGGGCTTACAACCTCATACGGATTCGCCCAGGAGATGAGTGGAAGACCGCCTTCAGAACGAGATATGGACATTTTGAATCTCTGGTTATGACCTTTGGCCTTAGCAATGCCCCAGCCACCTTTCAACATTTTATTAATGATGTATTTCGAGATTTCTTGGACCAATTCGTTGTGGCTTATCTCGATGACATTCTTATATTTTCAGACACCTTGGAAGAGCATCGCAGGCACGTCCAGTTAGTCCTGGAACGACTACAGGAGAACCATCTTTACATTAAACTTGAAAAATGTGAGTTTGAACAAACCAGTATCCAATTTCTGGGATATATCATCTCCCCAGAAGGTCTGAGCACGGATCCCGGCAAAATCAATGCTGTAGTGGACTGGCCTGTTCCAAGAAATTTAAAAAGACGTCCAGCGTTTCATAGCATTTGCAAATTTTTAGCGAAAATTTATAAAGAACTTTTCACGGATCATACTACCAATTACTACACTAACAAAAAAGACCAAAGCATTTTTCTGGTCTCCGGAGGCACAGGAGGCTTTTGACAAGTTGAAAACTCTTTTTACGTCTGCTCCATTGTTAGCACACCCAAATCCTGAATTGCCATTTACTGTCGAAGTGGACGCCTCGGACTCTGCAGTGGGAGCCATTCTGTCTCAGCGAGTTGGGGACAAGATGCAACTTCACCCATGTGCGTTTCTTTCCCACACCATGTCATCTGCAGAAAAGAACTACGACATCGGTAATAAAGAACTGTTAGCCATTAAAGTTGCCTTCTCCGAGTGGAGACATCTTCTGGAAGGTGCCAATCACCCTGTGACTGTCCTCACGGACCACAAGAATCTTGAATTCCTCCGTACAGCAAAAAGATTGTCTGCAAGACAAGCACGATGGGCCTTATTTTTCTCAAGATTCAATTTTATAATTTCTTACCGGCCTGGTTCAAGAAATGGCAAGGCTGACGCCCTGTCCAGGATGTGTTCGGAACCTCAGGAGAGGTCTAGTAATGACGATACAATTCTAGGCCCTAAAAATTTTTTGGGAATATTGCACTCTAGAGGACTATGTAATAGAATTAAAGATGGATATCAAGAGGACTCTTTCCTTAACCATGCTTCGGAAGACGTCGATCTTTCATTCAAAGAGGGGTTTTGGATGCAGAAACACAAAATATATGTACCTGAATCTTCTCGCCTTGAAGTCCTCAAAAGTGTCCATGATTCTAAACTGGCAGGACATCCTGGAGTTGCAAAAACACAAGACTTACTTCTTCGTTTCTTTTGGTGGCCTAATTGTAGGAAGGACGTGAGGAAATATGTTTCAACCTGTTTAACATGCGCACGAAACAAGACCACGATCGTCTCCTCTAGGACTCTTGCAACCACTTCCAGTTCCATCCAGGCCTTGGGGATCTATTTCCATGGATTTTATTGTGGAACTACCCCCTTCCAAACAGATGACCGTCATCCTTGTCATAGTGGACCGACTCACAAAAATGGCCCACTTTATTCAAACTGAAGGAATTCCTACTGCTGAAAAAACTGCAGAACTGATGATCAAAGAGGTATTCAGGTTACATGGAATTCCTGACAACGTGGTGTCTGACAGAGGCGTTCAGTTTACGTCAAAATTTTGGAAGAGTTTCGGTACAGCCTTGGGAGTCACGGTGAATCTTTCTACTGGTTTCCATCCTCAGTCCAATGGCCAGACAGAGAGAACGAACCTGTAATGTATGGTGTACAGTTCATATAGCGTCTTGTGCTTGGGTGCGAGGAAAACACATGAGACACAGGTTTGATATAGAAGGACTTGTATTACTTCATACAAGTGGCAAAAATGGTCACACAGTTTGCAGGTACAGAAGCAGGAGACACAGCAGGCCAGAGTAACTTAAGCTCAGCAATAACTCTCCACAACAGGTTCAGGATCTCTTCTCTGTTACCGTAATTCCATGCAAACGTGGATTTATCAAATAGCAGGTTTCCAGAGTCCACAAGTGTTCCAAAGTTCCTCAGTAGGAAATAGCTGGAGTACAAAGTCCAAGGTTTTCCAGGAGTCAGGTCACAGGCTCACTGCAGGCTTGATTCTGAAGCACTGATTGCTCAGCTGAGGCTGCTTAAGAAGCAAGAGGGAGAGAATCAGGGCGGGAACATGAAAGCTGGAAACTCCATATTGACTGAGGGCAAGATAGCTGCAGCAAGACAGAAAGCAAAATGGCTGACGGAAAAACTGAGTTTCAAGAAACATGTACAAAGAACCTTACATTACTCCCCCCTTAGGGACAACCTCCGGATGACCTCAGACCAGGCTTGTCTGGGTACCTCTGATGAAACTGGCGGAGCAAGCGAGGAGCATTAACGTTATTGACTGGTTCCCATGAGTTGTCCTCCACTGGGTAGCCCTGCCATTTAATCAAATATTGTAACTGATTTCTGTACAACCTGGAATCTAGAATCCTTTCCACCACAAATTCTTCCTGACCATCGACTAGCACTGGATCAGGGCAAGGAGAAGAACGTCCAGGAAACGTATTGGGTGTTGCAGCCTTTAGTAGGGATACATGAAAGACAGGGTGGATTCTCATAGTTCTGGGCAGTTGAAGACGACAAGCAACGGCACTTATAATTTTACTGATTTTATAGGGTCCAATGTACTTATGTCCCAACTTAGACGATGGAATCCTTAACTTAAGATTTCTGGTTGACAGCCAGACCAAGTCTCCTACCTTGAAAGCTGGTGCAGGTTTACGAAATTTATCTGCTGCTTTCTTGTACCTTTCCTGAGCCAATTCCAGATTTTCCTTTAGAAGATCCATATTCTTTTGTAAAGACGTGATTCTTTCAGCCACTGCTGGCAAGGGCGTTTCTATGGGAAATCGAGGAAGAATGTTAGGATGATAACCTAAATTGGAGTAAAAAGGAGACTGCTTAGTGGAGGCGCTCTGAGAGTTGTTATAAGAGAACTCAGCCAATGGAAGTAGATCCACCCAATCATCCTGTAGGTGGCAGATAAAGCAGCGGAGATACTGCTCCAGGGTCTGATTGGTTCGTTCTGTCTGTCCATTAGTCTGGGGATGAAAAGCAGAAGAAAGGTTTACTTTAATGTCCAATGCGGCACAGAAATTTTGCCAAAACCTTGAAGTGAATTGCACCCCTCGATCCGAAATAACCTCATCCGGTACTCCATGTAAGTGAAACACATTCTTAATCATCAAATCTGATGTCTGTTTTGCAGTGGGTAAGCCGACACAAGGGATAAAATGAGCTGCCTTTGTTAAACGATCAACCACCACTAGAATGGTGTTCTTCCCTTGAGAGGTTGGTAACTCCACAATGAAGTCCATAGAAATGGATCCCCACGGGCGGGACGGGGTGGGAAGGGGTTGCAACAGACCAGTTGGTGAGGAGCGAGGTGTTTTGCATCTTGCACAGACTTCACATGAAGTGACATAGTTTAAGACATCTTTCCTGTAAGTGGGCCACCAAAAGAAACGAGAAAGAAATTCCTGTGTCTTTAGAATTCCTCTATGCCCAGCTATCTTGGAATCATGGATGAGTTGCAATACTCTCAATCTGACTGTTTCAGGTATATACAGACGTTGTCCCTGAATCCACACACCATTCTTAAAGACAAGACTTACGTCCCTTGGGGGTTGTGCCAACAAGGAATCCGCATGGTATGCTTCCTTGATGTCCTTAAGTAGGTCTTGATTATGAATCACTCCCAGGAATCTAGAGTCAGGAAGAATAGTCTTAGGAGGAGTAAGTGGACGGGTCTCTGCTGAATGAATCCTAGAGAGTGCATCAGCCTTTCCATTGCGCGATCCTGGTCTATAAGAAATGACAAAATTAAATTGGTTTAAGAAAAGATTCCAGCGAGCCTGGCGAGGAGTCAGGCACTTAGCCGACCTGATAAATTCAAGGTTACGATGGTCTGTCAGGACGACTATTTGCTGTGCAGCTCCCTGAAGAAGGTGTCTCCATTCTTTGAAGGCGGCAATAATGGCCAACAACTCTCTATTGCCCACATCGTAGTTCCTCTCAGCCGAAGACAACTGCTGGGAAAAGAAGGCACAGGGATGCAAGACATTCTTCTCACCTGTTCTCTGAGAGAGTATAGCTCCAACGGCACAGTCTGAAGCATCCACCTCTATTATGAAGGCAAGTTCGGGGTTGGGATGTACTAAGATAGGTGCGGTGGTAAATTTATCCTTTAGACGGGAAAATGCTTCCTGGGCTTGGGGGGTCCAGGAGAACCTAGACTCTTTCCGGGTAAGTTGGGTGATAGGTGACACTACCTCAGAGAAATTCCTAATGAAACGTCTATAGAAGTTGGCAAACCCGATGAAGCGCTGCACCTCCTTCACATTTCTAGGAATTGGCCAATCCTTGATGGCTTGGGTCTTGCTTCCATCCATACTAATTCCTTGTGTAGACAGTACATACCCCAGAAATTGAATTTCGGTCCTATGGAATTCACACTTTTCAAGTTTGATGTAAAGATGGTTTTGTCTTAGACGTTCTAAGACCATTCTCACATGTCCATGATGTTCCTCTGTGGAGTTAGAAAAAATTAGAATATCATCCAAATAAATCACCACGAATGTATCTAGGAGATCCCTGAAGATGTCATTCACCAAGTGTTGGAAAGTGGCTGGGGCGGTACTCAGACCAAAAGGCATAACTAGATATTCAAAGTGTCCATAGCATGACCTGAATGCAGTCTTCCATTCATCCCCAGGTCTAATACGGACCAAGTTATAGGCCCCACGGAGATCCAGTTTAGAGAAAATTTTGGCATGCTGCACTCTCTCCAATAACTCAGGGATTAAAGGCAATGGATAACGGTTTCTAATAGTAACCTTATTGAGTTCCCTATAGTCTACGCAGGGTCTCAGAGATCCATCTTTCTTCTTCACAAAGAAGATGGGTGCACCTGCAGGAGATGAAGAGGGGCGTATGAAGCCCTTGGCTAGATTTTCGTCTATGTAATCCTTTAAAGCCTTTAGCTCGGGCCCCGCCAGGGGGTAGATCTTACCAAAAGGTATCTCTGCTCCAGGCAATAATTCAATTGGACAATCATATGGACGGTGAGGGGGAAGCTGGTCAGCGTTCTTCTTGTCACATAAATCCACATAGTCCTGGTATACAGCTGGTAGTTCAGGGACTGACATGGTTCCTTTAGGAACAGAGCAAGCTGAAACTTCTGGACTCATCTGTTTCTCTGGAAAGTGTAATTCCTTGGTCTCCCAGTTAATGGTAGGGTTCTGAGCCTGCAGCCATGGTAGCCCTAGAATAATGGGAAAGTGGGGAGAAGAGATAAGCATAAAGGACAGTTTCTCTTGATGATCTTTACCCATAAGGACCCTCAAAGGCTCCGTTTCCTGATCCACTGGTCCAGAGGTCAGCAGGGAGCCATCCACAGTCTCCATCTGTACTGGAGTAGCCTTCTTCACTGAACGTATCCCCTGTTTCAGAGCAAAGGAGATATCCATAAAATTTCCACTTGCCCCTGAGTCGATCATAGCAGAGCTAGACACCCAGACTGAGTCAACCCAGTTTGATGGAAAGGAAGCAATGAGAATTGTTTTTCTTACAACTCAGCTGGGACACCGCTGAGGAAACTTGAAAAATTGCAGCGTTTACACAGTCATCGTCCTCAGAAGTGATGGAGTTTAAGTCTGAGAAATCAATATCTGTTGCTGCAGATCTCTCTGGAGCCTGAGGCTCGGACCTGACAGATCTCCTCTCGCAACACTCACAGTGAATGACTGCTGCAGTAGTCTTACGAGAACGGCTGGGGCAGTTTATAATGAAGTGCCCTGACTTACCACAGTAGAAACATAGATTTTCCTTTAAACGATGTTCTTTGCGTGCATCACTAACCCGTCTTTGTAAAGAGTCCACCTGCATGGGTTCAGGTTCAGGTTCCCGTGTGATCCTACTCAAAGGTTCCTTAGCTGGGGAGGAAGGTAGGAAAAGGTTAGTGCGATTACTTTCGAACCATCTCTCTTGCCTGCGTTCAGTCAGACGAGCATCAATACGGATGCAGTAGTTAGTAAAGTCACCTAACGCAGTGGGAGGGTCGGCACGAGCAAGTTCATCCTTAATCAGTGGAGACAACCCTTTTCGAAAAATAGATTTTTTGGCGGAACTGTCCCAAGTGGTATCGAGGGCCCATCTCCTGAAATCCAAGGCATATTCGGCTACCGAGTGCTTACCTTGGCGCAAAGTTAACATGGCTGCTTCAGCTGTTGCACCTCGATTGGGGTCATCAAACACCTGCCCCATGGCTGAAATGAAAGCATCAAGATGATCCAAACATTTATCCTCAGTCTCAATCAGAGGGTTTGCCCACATCAAAGCCTTGTTGGTAAGCAACATGATTATAGTAAGCACTTTAGATCGTTCAGTGGGAAATTGTGAAGCATGTGCAGAAAAAAAAAGATTGCATTGGTTAATAAATCCCCTGAATTTCTCACGTTCACCGCCAAAATGAAAAGGGGGTAACTTGGGAATCCCAGAACTCGGGGTTATGGCAGGAGCCTGGACTCGTTCCTCTAGAACCTCAATCCTGGCTCGTAAATCCTGGGTAGTTTGTCCAAACACTTGCAAATTGTGATTACTGAGGTCCTGTAGGTTTGCAAAACGGGTCTTTATAGTCTGTATATCTGCAAGGATTGTATCAGTCACTCCGCAAAGCTCCTTTATGCGAGCCTCCATCTTCCAGATCTTTTAAGACAGGAGTACTGGAAGAAGAAGAGAAAAAAAAAAAACACAATAGTGTTTACCTGTGGTAACACTGCAGAGTAAAATTAAGGGAATTGCTCACCTGGAATGGTTGTGAGAAGTCACAACCACTGTCATCACAGAAAGTATAACCGGACATCTGATATCCACAGTCACAGCAGACACAGCCTTCCCAGACCCAGCAGACACTAACGTTTGGCTTCAGAATCTTGTAATGTATGGTGTACAGTTCATATAGCGTCTTGTGCTTGGGTGCGAGGAAAACACATGAGACACAGGTTTGATATAGAAGGACTTGTATTACTTCATACAAGTGGCAAAAATGGTCACACAGTTTGCAGGTACAGAAGCAGGAGACACAGCAGGCCAGAGTAACTTAAGCTCAGCAATAACTCTCCACAACAGGTTCAGGATCTCTTCTCTGTTACCGTAATTCCATGCAAACGTGGATTTATCAAATAGCAGGTTTCCAGAGTCCACAAGTGTTCCAAAGTTCCTCAGTAGGAAATAGCTGGAGTACAAAGTCCAAGGTTTTCCAGGAGTCAGGTCACAGGCTCACTGCAGGCTTGATTCTGAAGCAGTGATTGCTCAGCTGAGGCTGCTTTAGAAGCAAGAGGGAGAGAATCAGGGCGGGAACATGAAAGCTGGAAACTCCATATTGACTGAGGGCAAGATAGCTGCAGCAAGACAGAAAGCAAAATGGCTGACGGAAAAACTGAGTTTCAAGAAACATGTACAAAGAACCTTACAGAACCAGACCTTGGAGCAATACCTCCGTTGCTTCATTTCCTATCTTCAGGATGACTGGGTGGACTATTTACCAACAGCAGAGTTTGCCTACAACAACTCCATACATAGCGCTACATCTCAAACCCCATTTTTTGCTAATTATGGAGTACATCCAGTATTTATCCCTAATCTGCCAGTGAACACTCCAATTCCTGCTGTTAATGACAGGCTTGCAAAATTACAGGAATCCCAGAAGGAATTATCAGAGATATTACTCAAGACTAGTGTTGAGCATTCCGATACCGCAAGTATCGGGTATCGGCCGATATTCGCTGTATCGGAATTCCGATACTTAGTTCCGATATTTTTCCAATATCGTATACCGGAATCGGAAGTTCCCATAATTCTTTGAGAGGCAATGTGATTTTAGTCAGCCAATGAGGAATCTTATGAAGTGTGGGCACATCCTGTAATGCTGCGGTCATCTTAACTAATGGCATGGCTGTGATTGGCTGCTGAAATGATGTCAGAATGCACTATAAAAGGCGCCGCCGCCATTTTAGCATCACTGTGCTGTGAACTCAGTTAGGGACAGAACGCTGTTCTGCTGACTTTGAGGGACAGTTAGATATTGCAATTTTGTGTACTGGGCTTTAGGCAGGCTAGTTTACCAACCGCTGTGTAAAGCTTCCTTTTGCCAGTGTTGTTTTAACAGCTCTGTGCAAGGTGTGTGTGAGAGTGCAGGTGACGCTGCAGTTTGCTCTGCATGCAACGCTATCTGTAGGCATCTGCACGTGTCACTCACAGACTCTTTTTTTTTTTTCTTCAGTGTAATTCTTGCTGCTCCATGCAATTTAACTATTAGTGTGACGCGCTTCCATCCGTATCCAATACATTGGTTGCAAACACTATAGAAGTAGACAAAGGAGTAGCCTTTCACAGATTGTGAACAGTTGTGTTTCAGTGTTCACTTCAGTCTGTTTTTTATTTTTTGAGTGCACATCACGCTCCAGTTACTTGTTCAAGCACTGCTGCTTGTACTCTGCTGAGCGTGTCTCAGTGCCTCATCCTTTTCATTTATCTCCAATTGGTTCTGCTCCATTCCATTTAAAATCTAATCTATTAGTGTGACGCGCTTCCATCCGTATCCAATACATTGGTTGCAAACACTATAGAAGTAGACAAAGGAGTAGCCTTTCACAGACTGTGAACAGTTGTGTTTCAGTGTTCACTTCAGTCTGTGTTTTTTTATTTTTTGAGTGCACATCACGCTCCAGTTACTTGTTCAAGCACTGCTGCTTGTACTCTGCTGAGCGTGTCTCAGTGCCTCATCCTTTTCATTTATCTCCAATTGGTTCTGCTCCATTCCATTTAAAATCTAATCTATTAGTGTGACGCGCTTCCATCCGTATCCAATACATTGGTTGCAAACACTATAGAAGTAGACAAAGGAGTAGCCTTTCACAGATTGTGAACAGTTGTGTTTCAGTGTTCACTTCAGTCTGTGTTTTTTATTTTTTGAGTGCACATCACGCTCCAGTTACTTGTTCAAGCACTGCTGCTTGTACTCTGCTGAGCGTGTCTCAGTGCCGCATCCTTTTCATTTTTCTCCAATTGGTGCTGCTCCATTATATTTGAAAAAAATCTAATCTATTAGTGTGACGCGCTTCCATCCGTATCCAATACATTGGTTGCAAACACTATAGAAGTAGACAAAGGAGTAGCCTTTCACAGATTGTGAACAGTTGTGTTTCAGTGTTCACTTCAGTCTGTGTTTTTTATTTTTTGAGTGCACATCACGCTCCAGTTACTTGTTCAAGCACTGCTGCTTGTACTCTGCTGAGCGTGTCTCAGTGCCTCATCCTTTTCATTTATCTCCAATTGGTGCTGCTCCATTATATTTGAAAAAAATCTAATCTATTAGTGTGACGCGCTTCCATCCGTATACAATACATTGGTTGCAAACACTATAGAAGTACAGAAAGGAGCCTTTCACAGATAGTGAACAGTTGTCTGCAGTGTTCACTGCAGTCTCTGAGGAATAACCACACTTAGGCCTTATAACTTTTCTGACTTTCTTTATCAATCTACCAAGATGAAGAAGGCAGGGAGTAAGGCACGTGGTCGTGGCCGTGGAGTTTCAGCAGGGAGAGGACGTGGGGATTCTGTGGCTGCTGCCGCACCCAGTGACACAGCATCCACCAGTTCTCCCCGTGAGCGTTCCTTTATGTTCACTTTTGTAGGAGCTCAGCGTACCCCCCTGCTGCGGGAAGAACAAATTGAAGCCGTTGTTGGTTGGATGGCAGCCAATGCATCGACTTCAATTCCTTCCACCTCCTCTCAGGACCACAGCACTGTTGAACAACCATCTGTCTCTTCACCGCCTGCCAAATTGCCCAGGCAGTCAGAGAGTTCTGAACTGGAGCCAGCTGAGTCTCTGCTTCTGTTCTCAGAATCTGTTGGCTTGCAAACAGGGGCCCAGCCAAGCAGCATTCTGGAATGTGAAGAAGAGGCAGTATGCAGTGATGCGCAACAGCTGTGTCTCTCTGAATGTGAAGAGGCGGGTGAGCCAGTGCCGATGGTCAGCACACCGCAGAACGCATCTGATGATGATGAGACTCAGGTGCCATTTTCTGTTGAGCATGGTGCTGGCCAGACCACCCAACAGCAGCAGGTGTTGGAAGAGGGTAGTGGAGATGATGAGGTCCAAGACCCAACATGGCGTGAGGAACAGGAAGGTGGTGGTAGCAGCTCTGAGGAAGAGATTGCCCCAACGGTCCAAACAGTAGGGAGAGGTAGGCTGCAGACTCGGTTTGCCTGTAGCCTCCAGTTTGGCACCCGTTTGTAGCAGTTCTCTTCCAACAGCCAAAACGGGCGCTCCCAGGACTTGCACTGCGTGGTCCTTTTTTGACACACTTGCAGATGATATTTGCTATGTCAAATGCAAGCTGTGTAATCAAAAAGTAAAAAGAGGTAAAAATGTCAGTAACCTTAATACCACAAATATGTGGAAACATGTGCGGTCAAAGCACGTGGTTGAGTTCCAAAGACACACTGGAGATGTAGGCCAACCTACAGCAGCACCTACATCTTCAGCTCGTGTTGGAGCCTCTTCCTCCAGCTCACACACAGCTGGTTCGGCTTCCTCACAGGATCGCCATGGAAGAACCTTGTCACTGTTGTCCAGAGACCCAGTGTTATTCCACCCACAGCTGCAAGTTCCCTGTCATCCTCACACTCCCAGGCCACAAAACAGCCATCGGTAGCACAGACATGGGATAAAAGATGGCCATACTCGGCAAACCATCCATGAGCACAGGCTCTGAATGCTGGCATTGCAAAACTCCTGTCCCTTGAAATGCTGTCATTCAGGCTGGTGGAGACTGACAGTTTCCGTAACTTAATGGCATTGGCAGTCCCACAATACAATGTGCCCAGCCGATTTTATTTCAGCAGGCAAGCCGTCCCTGCTCTGCAAAAGCATGTTGAGGGAAAAATTAAACATGCGCTACTAAACGCCGTCAGTAGCAAGGTCCACCTGACCACCGATGCGTGGACCAGTACCCATGGCCAGGGACGATACCTTTCCCTCACTGCCCATTGGGTCAATGTTGTGGAGCCGGGTACAGATCTTGCGAGTGGCGCTGTACGTGTTCTGCCAACTCCAAGGATTGCAGGAATCAAGTCTGTCCACATTGACTCCTCCTCCTACTCCAGTTCCTCAGAATCATCGCTGCAGGAGCCGTCACGGTCTACCTCCACATGGACCCGTGAACGCTTACCTGATGCGACCGATATGCGCACAGCCGTGGCCAAACGTCAACAGGCCGTCCTGAAATTAATTTCCATGGGGAATCGAAGCCACACAGCGCAGGAGCTCTGGAATGCCATCAAGCAGGAGAGCGACGTGTGGTTTTTGCCAGCGAATCTCCAGCCAGGCTTGGTAGTGTGTGACAATGGCCGAAATCTGGTGGCAGCTCTGGCCTTGGCAACCTCACTCACATACCATGTCTGGCACATGTGCTCAACTTGGTCGTGCAGAGTTTTTTGAGGAACTATCCGGATCTTGATGCACTGCTGCACAAGGTCCGCCTAGAGTGCGCTCACTTGCGACGTTCCAGCATGGCCAGATCGCGCATTGCAGCTCTGCAACGCAGATTTCGCCTTCCTGAACATCGCATCATATGTGACGTACCCACCAGGTGGAATTCCACGTTACATATGTTGGAGCGGTTGTGTGAGCAGCAGCCAGCAGTAATGGAGTATCAGCTGCATCAGGCGCAATCAAGTCGCAATTTGCACCGTCCACACTTAACCACTACTGAGTGGGCCTCTATGAAGGACATCTGCCATGTTTTGCGTGCGTTTGATGAGTCAACGCGGATGGCGAGTTCAGATGATGCACTAGTCAGCCTGACTGTCCCCCTTATCTGCCTGCTTCAAAAAACACTGCAAGCACTAAGGGATGAGGTTTTGGAAGAGGTGGAGGATGAGGAGTCACAAATTCCATCACCTTCTGGACAGTCAGCGCAACGTGGTTCCTCACAAAGGGCTGGGCAGGGCTCACTTTGTGAGGAGGATGAGGAGGAGTCAATGGAGGAGGAAGACATCGCTCCAGAGGGAGGTACACAATGCTCTAGTCAGTATGTAGAGCGAGGGTGGGGTGATGCAGAGCAGGCAGAGATGACGCCTCTTGCAGGGGACAGCGTTTGTTGGCCAGTTGGGAGTCTGCAGCACATGGTTGATTTCATGCTGCAGTGCCTGAGAAACGACCGCCGCATCGCCCACATTCTCACCACGTCTGATTATTGGGTGTACACCCTCCTAGACCCTCGCTACCGGGACAACTTACAAAGCCTCATCACACCGTTGAACCGGGAGCGTAAAATGCGGGAGTACCAAGACACACTGGTGCAATCCATAATGTTCTCCATTCCAGCCGAGAGCACTGCTGCTGCTACTGCTTTACAAAGCAGCTCTGTGCGTCGAGCCAGTGGAGACAGCTCTGCAACAAGAGGGAGCACAAGCAGCGCCTCTGCACAGGGCAAGACCAGTATGTTCCAAATGTCGCGAAGTTTTGTGGCAGCGCCACAAATGTCTACACCATCCGAGACGGCTCCAGTCAGCAGGAGGCAACGTTTCCGTAAGATGGTGACAGACTACATGTCTTTCCCTCTCAGTGTACTCCCAGATGGCTCTTCCCCATTCAAGTTTTGGGTCTCTAAGCTGGATACATGGCCAGAGCTTAGCCAGTATGTATTGGAGGTGCTGGCTTGCCCTGCTGCCAGTGTATTATCGGAGCGCGTCTTTAGTGCTGCAGGTGGTGTACTAACAGACCGTCGCATGCGACTATCCTCCGATAATGTAGACCGGCTTACTTTTCTGAAAATGAACAAGGCATGGATCTCGCCAGAATTTGTCTGTCCGTTTTCAGATTAAATAACTGGTTCGCAACGTTATCCATGTCTCCTGTTATGTTCATCTTTCTACCACCTGAACTCTACTCCCTGGGCTACAACACTGGCAGTTGCTGCTCAGAAGTGTCATGTCCACAGACCAATACACAAGCTATAGTGTTACTGGGGTTCAGTAATGTCAGCTGTTCCCCTGCTGTGTGAATGGCAAAAAGTCATGCTGCCTCCACCCTGTTGTCTTCTCATCCCTGGGCTTCAACACCGCCAGTTGTTGCTCGGAAGTGTCATTGGCACGGGTACTCACTCCTGCCCAGACTGGTTACAGCACGCCATCTGTTTCCTGTCAGTGTAAACGTCACTTAGCCTCCAATAAGTTGTCCTGTCGTGTTGCGGTCGGGTTAGCCGACTCTATGGTGCTTGGAGTTTAGGTGCTTCCTATGTGTGCTGCGGGATATGCAAATAAAGGCTGTTTCCGTTGTGACAATAGGACAATCACCCACTGTAGTACTGTGGGATTCGGTAACTGCGGCCGGCTCGCGGCCTGTCAACTTAAATTTCCATGGGTACCTTCTGCTACCCGTCCGGGTTCCAGTACCGTCAGCTGGTTCTCGCAGTTCCTTTGCCCTAGGTGCCTCCATCTCGGTATCCGAGTTCCAGCAACGTCTGCTGGTCCTTGGTAGTGCTTTGGAGCACAGGTACCTCCTGCTTAGTAACCGTGTCCCAGTAACGTCAGCTGGTCCTCGGTTGTGCCATTGGCTCTTTTCCTTCTGCTGCCCCTCCGGGTTCCAGCACAGTCAGCTGGTCCTCGTTACTTGCATTGGCTCTTGTACCTTCTGCTACCCGTCCGAGTTCCAGTACCGTCAACTGGTTCTCCGCAGTGCCTTTGGCCTAGGTGCCTCCATCTCGGTATCCGAGTTCCTGCAACGTCTGCTGGTCCTTGGTAGTGCTTTGGAGCACAGGTACCTCCTGCTTAGTAACCGTGTCCCAGTAACATCAGCTGGTACAAGGTTGTGCTACAAATACAAGATACAGAACAAGAGACACAAGAACAATAAGCAGAAGATCTAAAAGCAGAAGAACATGAAGTATAAGACCAAAATGAAGAGCAAAATATATGCTCTAAATTATAAGCAGAAGAAGACTAAGCAGTGTATGGGGGTGAGTCCGTTCCTCCTCGTGGTGCCCCTGGAAAATGCCTGCTGCTGCTGCTGCAGGCTAAACTGAACACGGACAAATACTGTTGTAATTTAAATCTTTTGTGACAGCAAGAACGGAAGAATGAAAAATTCATACTTTGACAGATTACAAGTACAGGATTCTCTGTCACAAATAAGAATGTGATGAAGAAGATGAAGTACAATATGAATTAGAATAATAGTTTAATAAGAAGAATATGAGTAATGTTAACAAAAAGATGAATAGCAAGAAGTTTAAGAAGAAGATAAAGAAGGTGAAGATGAAGAATAATTTGATGAAAAAGATGATGCTGCTGAAGATTATGAAGGAGAAAGTGTGTCAAAAGTTAAAAAGGTGAAGAGCATGGAAGTTGTGAAATATACATATTTGCCAAAATAGAAAAAACGTGAACAACATTGTCAATTTCTTCGTCAATCCGAACATCTTTAAAAAAAAAATATTTATGCTATTCCATTTGATTGGGTTAAACATCTATGCCTTTAATGTCTCCTCAACCTTCCCCAATACATTCTACATTACTCTTTGTTGTTTTCCTTCATGTACAATTAACCAACAAGGCAAGAATGGGGTTTTTTTAATTCCGATATTTTGTTCCCATAGACTTACATTGGATTTCCGGTATCGGGTATCGCCGATATTTTTTGGGTATCGGCGATACCATTCCGATTCCGATACTTTTGGATATCGGAAAGTATCGCTCAACTCTACTCAAGACCCAGGAAGTATATAAGGAAGCAGCAGATAAACATCGGAGAGTGCCCCCTGCTCTTCAGGTTGGAGACAAAGTTTGGCTGTCCACTAAAAACCTTAAGACACATGTGCCATCCTCCAAATTGGGTCATAAATTCATTGGACCTTTTCAAATTTCTGCAAAAATTAACCAGGTTGCTTTTCGCTTAAAACTTCCCAACAATCTAAAGATTCATCCAGTATTTCACATATCCTTGCTCAAACCCTTCTGTGAAAACCCGTTTCCAGGAAGAATTCAGCCACCTCCTCCACCAGAAAGGATCCGTGGTGAAGAAGAATACATTGTGAATAAGATTCTGGACTCCCGAAAATTCAGAGGTAAACTGCAGTATCTGGTGCAGTGGGAAGGTTACGGACCAGAGGAAAATTCATGGGAACCAAAGGACAATGTCCATGCTCCTGGACTTACAAGAGCCTTCCATCAGAGGTACCCAGATAGGCCAGCTCCTGAGATGTCCAGAGGCCATCCTGGAAGGAGGGGAGTACTGTCAGGAATCGAACCCAGTGTCTCTTGTCCACCGGCCAGCAGCTCTACCATCTGAGCTATTCTGCTGGCTACAAAGTTCCTTGCTGAACCCGGATACCATTGACTGTTCTTCCTGATCGGCTTCACCCAGTGCTCTCTCGTTTGGCCTCTGATTGCCAATTACACGCCCTATATAAACCTGGCCCTGTGGGTGTGTCATTGCGAGATTATTGTGCTTCCAGCCTTTAGTCAAGCTCTTTCTCCTGCTGTTCCTGCTGCTACAAACACTGCTCTCCTGTGAACTGACCTTGGCCTGCCACCTGACTACGTTATCTGCCTGCTCCTCTGCTACAACCACTGCTCTTCTGTGAACTGACCCCGGCCTGCCACCTGACTACGTTATCTGCCTGCTCCTCTGCTACCGAACTGCCTTTCCTGTGTACCGACCTCCGGCTGCCACCTGACTACCTTATCTGCCTGCTCCTCTGCTACAAACACTGCTCTCCTGTGAACTGACCTCGGCCTGCCACCTGACTACGCTACCTGCCTCTGCTTCCCCTAGTGTTTGCAGTAACATCGGCTCCAACTCAGATGGGATCCTGACAGTCTCGTTCTTACATGCCTAGAAAACAGGTCAAGAGTATCCAGTCACAGAGCCCAGATTCCCTCATTTTTTGCTCTGGCGTTTCTTTTATAATAAATCACTTTCTCATACAGTTCTGTAGTAATGACTTTGTTAATCACGTTTTGTAGTAGGGTTCATCGGAATCTATCTAAATGTAATCAATTTATGTGCAAGAAACAATCGTCCTACCCAGTTTTACATGTGTGTCCAGTGTCAGTTCTTCTACATACCCTAATAAAAAGAAACCTTGTGTCGCCAACCAAGCCTAATGATTATGCTTACCCAAATGTAATAACATAACTCCAAAAAGCATTGATAATCTGGCACCACATGTATAAGATCAGCAAGTTCCGTTAAGCACTAAGGACCTTTGACCTTTTGACATACAGTATGTCGACCTTGTTGAGAAATAGATATGTCATTGTTGTGATAGTGTGCAAAATTCTTTAGGATATAGATCTGACCGCTTCAAGTATACTTGTCCATTGGTCATCAGTGTCAGGTCGAAATGCCCTTTTCTCAATTACTCATACACAGGATAATTTTTAACATACTCTACTCATAAAATGTTAAGGATATTTGGCTTTCAGGCAAAATTTCAGGATGAACCTAAAATGCACTCTAACCTTCTCTGGTGAACTCAATGTGACTTTCTGTAAACGTTTGATAGCATATGTTCAACTGTTCAATATTTCAGGACTTTTTGTCTAACTTGCTTTTCTCCCACAAGGAGCTTAAAGAGATTGTTCACTACTTTTTCATTGGTGACCTATCCTTAGGATAGGTCATCAATGTCTGATAGGTTGTGGTCTGACACCCTCAAGGATCAACTCTTCTCGGTGTTGGTGGCAACAGGTGGTGAATCCTTGAATCGGCCAATATATTTCAGTGTTTAATTAGAATTTGTATTTAAACTGTCCTCCATATCATGCTGTTCATATTTTTACATCATGAGATAAAGACGATACCTATCAGTTGATTAACAGTATGTTGTCGTTGCGAGGTTTCAAGCAGCATGTTGTTAGGCTGAAGTGGCCACTGCACTTAGAGTGTCATGAGAAAGTTGCAATAGAGATACAGCGACTGGAAGAGTCATGGAAAGGTAGAGAAGTCAACCCAAGTGTCATGTGTCATGTCAGACCATTCAGAACCATTTACATCTTCATGGTCTACGAGCTAATAAACTGCTAGGGTACCTGACTATATCACCAGGCACAGGCATCATTGTCCTCTATGGGCCAGGAAGCATCTATGCAGGACGAGGGACCAGTGGGCTTCAGTGCTGTTCAATGATCAAAGTCGATTCACGCTGAGTAGAAATGATGGCCGCCAACAATGTTGGAGACGTCAAGGAAAGCGTTATGCAAAAACCTTTGGTGGTGGTGGTATTACAGTGTGAACAGGTGTGTATAATCAATACAGAACTGTCCTACGCTTTATTAATGGCACAGTGACAAGCCCCAACTACTGGAATATCATAATTAATCCAGTCATTGTGCCTGTGTACGAACAACACAGGCGTAACTTCATCTTCATGGATAACAATTCTGCTGCTGTTCATTGAGGACACATCATTAGGGAATGGCAGCTGGAGACTTGGGTACCTCAAATAGAGTGGCTTGCACTTTCTCCAGAATTGATTACCATAGAAACCATATAAGATCACATTTTCCTCAAATTATAAAGAACCCCTTGCTATACAGAAGTAATTGATGATGAAAATTGTTCTTCTTCAGGTATTCCAATAGAATGATTCCTATTAAATGAGCTGAACTGAGGATGAAGCCCGTATGCCCACAAAAACGGGGACTTACCAGTAGACTCATGACGATTATTTAGCACAAATTCAGCTAGAGTTAAGTAAGTAACCCAATCCTCCTGCTTTTCAGACACAAAACACCTAATATAAGTCTCAAGATTCTGTTTAAACCCGTTCAGTTTGCCCAATAAACTGCGGGTGAAATGCTGAAGAAAACAGATGGATCCCTAAATGAGTGCAAAACCCCCTCCAAAATTTGGAAATAAAATGCACCCCCGGTCACAAACAATATCGGTATGGATCCTATGTAATTTTACAATCTCTCTGATGAAAATTTGCGCCAATGCCTTGTCGTTAGGTTAAGCGAAAATGCAATAAAATGTGACATTTTACTGAATCTGTCCACCACCACCAAAATTAAAGTATTACCTGCTGACACAGGTAGATCAGTGATAAAATCGACCGATAATTGAGTCCAAGGTCAACTGGGAATCACCAATGGTTGGAGAGACCCAGATAGACGAGTATGAGAGGTTTTAGAATGCGCAAACACTGTAGGCAGCCACATATTACCGTACATCCTGATGTACCCCATACCGCCAGAACCGCCGACTAAAAAAATCTGTGGTGACTTTATTAATGATTTGGCCAAGACGGAATCATGATGTTCCTAAGAACTCTCAGATGAAGATTCACAGGCACAAACTATTTACCTAATGGACAAGCAGAAGGGGCATCCCCATGAGCCTCAACGACCTCTTTCTCAAGATTGGAGAATATAGATGCAACAACCACCCTTTTGTAGTATAAGAACTGGTTCACAACCATCTCCACCCTCTGGAAAACGAGATAATGCATCCGCTTTAATGTTTTTGTTTCCCGCCTATTTGTAACAAAAGTTAAACCTGGTGAAGAACAATGCCCACATGTTGCCTGTCGAGGTATTAGACATTTTGCAGAGTCTATATATATGAGATTCTTATGATCCATGATTACCATAACCGGACAAAACTGCCCCAGAAATGACGCCACTCTTCAAAGGCCCACTTGATTGCCAAGAGCTCCCTGTTACCAATGTCATAATTTCTCTCCGCAGATGAGTTTTTTAGAAAAGTATGTACATGGATGCCATTTACCAGAAGACGCAACCTATGACAATACAGCCTCTGCCCCCCACTTCACACGCGTCAACTTCAACAATAAAAGGCTGAGTGACGTCAGACTGTATGAGGATCGGCGCAGATGCAAGACTCTCCTTCAAGGTATCGAATGTCTCCCTTGCTGAACTGGACCACTTGAAAAAGCCTGCCCTTTTTCTGTCATATCCGTCAGAGGTTGGCCTATACCAAAAAGTTTTCGATGAAATTAAGGTAGTAGTTAGCAAAATCCAAAAACCTTTGTAAAACCTTCAAATCCTAAGGGCGATCCCAATTCAGTACCGCCTGGACTTTCGTTGGATCCATGCGAAAACCAGTGGACGATAAACATGTCCTAGAAAAGAGGTCTCCTCAACTATTTTGCTCCTACAATCTGATTAAAGAGGTCAATATAAGAAGGAGCGGATATGGATCCTGTACCGTGGTCTGATTGAGTTTGTAGAAATCTAGGCAAGGGTGTAACCCCCATCTTTCTTCTTTACAAAGAAAAAAACCCCAGCAATGGGGCATGAGGATGGTCTAATATGACCCTTTGCCAAACTATCCACGATAATGTCCTTCATAGCCTGCCTCTCTGGACGAGAGATATATAGTCTGCTCTTTGGCAGCTTGCCCCAGGGACAAGATTACCGGCGCAGTCATAAGTACGATGGGGAAGAAGTTCTTGGCACCCCTGCCAGTAAGCATATCCCCAATGTCACACAGGTATTTAGGCACAGACTGGGTATCCACCTTTGCAAGCCGGGTGCCCAAGCAATGTCCTTGACAATACTCACTCCATTTTACCACTTCCGAGTCTGCCAATCTACCACAGGTTGTGCAGAGTGAGCCATAGAAGTCAAGGAACCACAGGAAAAGGCAGACCCTCTAGCACATTACAGTCAATACTAGGGTTGAGCATTCCGATACCGCAAGTATCGGGTATCGCCGATATTGGCTGTATCGGAATTCCGATTCCGAGTTCCGATATTTTCGTCATATCGGATACCGAATCGAATGTCACTGTCACTGTCAGTGTCCGTCGGTCGGTCTGTCAGGAGTCAGCGGCACTTACCCGCAGAAGATCTCCGGCGGTCACATCCCGGCTGCTTAATGGCCGCCATCCTCTTCTCCCCGGCGGTCACATCCAGTATCTCGCGATAACTGCAGTGACTGCTGGTAATCGCGGCCGTAAAGCAGTCCGATGACGTCACCGCCGGGAAAGCTGGTAAGCAGCTGTGCTGCGTCGCGATGACAGGCTCGCCTGTCATTCCGATGTAGCAGAGCTGGATCGTCGTGGACAATCGTTACTATGGACTGCGTCGGACAGGTGGTATACTGTTGGTTTGTTTTTTTTATTTTTTTACAGGAGATCGATGGCGTCGCAGAATGAGAGTAATAAAAAAAATGAAAACTGTGTTGTCTCTTTTATTTCATTAAAAGACTTTTTTCTTGCTGTCTTTTTTTTAACATTTAAAAACTTTGGATTAATAATGGATCGTGTCTTATTGACGCCTCTCCATTATTAACCGGGCTTATTGTCACCGTGCAATCAACGTGACAATAACCCCTTATTACCCCGCTTGCCACCGCTACAGGGCAAGTGGGAAGAGCCGGTAAGTGCCACAATTGGCACTCTTTGATGCGCCAAATGTGGGCTGCTGTAGCCTGGTATTATCAGGCTGTTGAGGGCCAAAATCCATGGGCCTTGACAGTCTTTTAATACCAGGCCGCAGCAGTCTGCATTTTACTGGCTGGTTAACAAAAATAGGGGGATCCCCACGCCATTTTTTTTCGAGGGATTCCCTATTTTTGTTAACCAGCCAAGCTAAGCAGACTGCTGTGGCCTGGTATTATCAGCTTGCAAGGTCCATGGATATGGATCCTTACCAGCCTGAAAAACCAGGCCTCAGCGGTCTGCTTCATCTGGTGGTTAACAAAAATAGGGGGACCCCACGCTAATTTTTTTCGAGGGGATCCCCTATTTTGTTAATCACCAAGATATGCAGACTGCTGTGCCTGGTATTATCAGGCTGGCAAGGTCCATGGATCTTGGCTCCTTAACAGCCTGAAAATCCAGGCCTCAGCGGTCTGCTTCATCTGGCTGGTTAACAAAAATAGGGGGGACCCCACGCCATTTTTTTTCGAAGGAACCCCTATTTTGTTAATCAGTTCCCTCTGACGTCACTGATGGTGTCCCTGGCTGACCTGAAGTGAAAGTGGAAAGCAATCAATTAAGCTTTCCACTTCCTCTCCTGTCAGCCAGGAGAGGAATCATTCATTGGGGGTTTACTGTGAGGCTGCAGCATTAGCTGCGGTCCCTGCAGTAAACATTAACCCTTTCTGAAGGATTACACCGTGGGACCTGACTGTGCATCGATTGGTAAGAATAATTTGCTTTATTATTTTATTTTTATTACAGGAATGGTTTTAGCAGGTAAATAAAATATGGTCAAAAACTGTGATTATTTCATTAAACTTCTTTTTATTAAGTGTGTGTGTTTGATTTTCTTTCATACAATAGGATAATAATTGATAGTTGTCTAATGACAGCTCTCAATTATTAACCTGGCTTAAAGTGACCTTTCAATTGCAAGGTCATTTTAACCCCTTATTAACCCATTCGCCACCGCTACAGGGCAATGGGAATAGACGGGCAAAGTGCCAGAAAGGGCAAATCTAATTAGAGATTTGCCCTTTCTGGGGTGTCTGGGGGCAGATGTTAGTAGCCGGGGGGGCCAAAAATAATGGTCCCTCTCTGGGCTATTATTATCTGCCCCCACTCACTGGCTTTGTCTGTCTGGTTGCGAAAATAGGGCGGGAGCCCACGCATTTTTTTTCAGCAATTTTACACTCATATAATATATACATGTCATTGATTGTGACACATATATATATATATTTATAGTTCATACACTTCTACATAGTATAATAGCCGCTAATTCAATTGCCGGCTTTTGTGAAAATGCAGAACCCGACATGAAATGACACTTGGTGTACATAGGGTTAACCATGTCCTTTGCTATCTGATTTGCACAAACAATTACATGAGTGTAAGTGTGCAAAATTTCACACCTGTAGGGGTTAATTAAAGGTGTAAATTCGTAGCAAAAAAGTCCGTTTTTTTTACAACGAATTTACACCTTTAATTAACCCCTACAGGTGTGAAATTTTGCAAACATAGACTGATGTAATTGTTTGTGCAAATCAGATAGCAAAGGACATGAAAAGACATGGTTAACCCTATGTACACCAAGTGTCATTTCATGTCGGTGACCCGACATGAAATGACACTTGGTGTACATAGGGTTAACCATGTCTTTTCATGTCCTTTGCTATATGATTTGCACAAACAATTAAATCAGTCTATGTGTGCAAAATTTCACACCTGTAGGGGTTAATTAAAGGTGTAAATTCGTAGCAAAAAAGTCCTTTTTTTTTACAACGAATTTACACCTTTAATTAACCCCTACAGGTGTGAAATTTTGCACACATAGACTGATGTAATTGTTTGTGCAAATCAGATAGCAAACGACATGAAAAGACATGGTTAACCCTATGTACACCAAGTGTCATTTCATGTCGGGTGCTTCTGTCTTTTCACTGAAGCCGGCTTTACCCGGCAATTGAATCAGAGGATATTTTACTATGTAGAAGTGTATAAACTATACATATATGTATATATATATGTCACAATGACATGTGTATATATATATATATATATATATATATGTATTCTATGTGTGTATATTTAGTGTTTACAAGGAAAGAATGGGTTTTTTTTAGTTCCGATATTTTGTTCCCATAGACTTACATGGGACTTCGTATCGGTATCGGGTATCGCCGATATTTTAATGGTATCGGCGATACCATTCCGATTCCGATACTTAGGGATATCGGAAAGTATCGCTCAACTCTAGTCAATACCTTTTGAGTGCATGGCCCCTACTTTTAGATGTGAAATACCCCTGTCTCAAGGGTGCGGAGTCGATGGAGATTATGGGTATAGGGTCTGGACAGTGCATGTGGTTTGAGGTCCTGGACATACCTAGCATAGATCAAATTAAACCCCATCCCACTGTCCAGAAAGGCAGAAAGAACCACCTTATTTTTGCCCAGATGGATTTTTAGCAAGCAGAAAAAATTGTACTACCCATGGAGGAGATATGTACACCTGAGTTGCTAACCTCCCTCCAACCCGTGCTCCTCAGTTTTCTGGCAGCTGTTCACCTTGAGATAGGGAAGGATTTGCATCCACAAAATGTCAGTTTCTTTTAAAGTACAAAAAATATTCCCACTTTACGCCAAATAACAGACTGCTTTCCAGAACGAGTTTTCCCACCTGACTGCATAGGTTCTTCAGATGACTCTGACCAGGTTTCCCTTGGCCCTGGACCTCCCGCACATTGGTATGTCTCTTTATGTCTCTGGCAAAGACGGTGATACACCCGGATAGGCAGAGACATGGCCGCCTTAAGGGAAATTGGAGTCTCATACAGGGCTAAGGCATCCTTCACCCTTACTGATAGCCCTTGACAGAACTGGCAACAGAGCACAAGGTCATTCCAATTAGTGTCAGTAGACCACCTATGAAACTCAGAGCCATACTCCTTCCCGGCCAGTCTCCCTGCTGAAACTGACGTAATGTGGACTCAGCCAGGAAGACGCATTCTGGGTCATCGTATATATGACGCAGTGCCAGAAAAAATTACTCCACTGTCCGGAGTGACTGGGAGTTAGATTGGAGTCTAAATGCCCATGCCTGGGGGTCACCCTGAAGGAGAGAATTATTATCCCCACCCGTTGCTCCTCGGTTCCTCCGGAATAAGGATGTAACCTGAAGTATAGTTTACTGGCCTCACTGAACACAACAAATTCGTCACACCCCACAAAGAACTTGTCAGGCAAAGCGATCTTGGGCTCCACTAAGGGTTAACTTGGACTCATGGTCCCTAAACCTGATGCTTTAGGGTGCTATGTAACCTGATGTTAGTGATAGGATCCATAATGGATCAAAAAACGGTTTCGGTCAGAGCTAATGTCACAACTCTGTTGTTGGGTGTCCCGGAAACAGGGGCTCCTTCCCTGTTGTTGGGTGTCCCGGGAACAGGGGCCCTTTCCTTGTCCCTAATGCTAGGGGTGCCCTAGCTTGCCCTGTTCCCCACATTACTTTTGATGGTGAAGACGCCAGGGCCACATACCTAGCCTTAGCTCCTGAATCTGCCCTAAGTCTGTACCCTACCTACACCCAGGGAAGAAGTGAATCATAGTGTATCGTATTACACCAACCAGACTAAAAAGTTAATACGAACAAGGATAACGAAAAATACCAAACATACATTCAGGTGCTTCTCACAAAATTAGAATATGATCAAAAAGTTAATTTATTTCAGTCTTCAATACAATAAATGAAACTCTTATAGAGTCATTACAGAGTGATCTATGTCAAGTATTTATTTCTGTTTATGATTATGGCTTACGGCCAATGAAAACCCCAAAGTCATTATCTAGATAAATTAGAATACTTTATAACACTAGGTTGAAACAAGATTTTAAAATCCGAAATGTTGGCCTACTGAAATGTATGTTCAGTAAATTCTCTCAATACTTGGTCGGGGCTCCTTTTACATCAATGCAGTGTGGCATGGAGGCGATAAGCCTTTGGCACTACTGAGGCGTTATTGAAGCCCAGGTTGCTTTGATAGCAGCCTTCAGCTCATCTGCATTGTTGGGTCTGGTGTCTCTCATCTTCCTCTTGACAATACCCCATAGATTCTCTATGGGATAAGGTCAGGCGAGTTTGCTGGCCAATCAAGCTCAGTGATACTGTTGTTTTTAAACCACGTATGGTTGCTTTTGGCAGTGTGGACAGGTGCCAAGTCCTGCTGGAGAATGAAATTTCCATCTCCAGCTTGTCGGCAGAGAGAAGCATGAAGTGCTCTAAAATTTCCTGGTAGACGGCTGCATTGACTTTGGTCTTGATAAAACACAGGGACCTACACCAGCAGATGACACGGCTCCCCAAACCATCACTGATTGTGGAAAATTCACACTATACCTTAAGCAGCTTGGATTGTGGCCTCTCCACTCTTCCTCCAGACTCTGGGATCTTGATTTTCAAATGAAATGCAAAATTTACTTTAATTTGAAAACAACACATTGGACCATGAGCAACAGTCCAGTTCTTTTTCTCTTTGGCCCAGGTAAGAGCTTCTGGCGTTGTCTATTGGTCATGAGTGGCTTGACACGAGGAATGTGACCCTTGTAGCCCATGTCCTGGATACGTCTGTGTGTTGTGGCTCTTGAAGCAATGACTCCAGCAGCAGTCCACTTCTTGTGAATCTCACCCAAATTTTTGAATGGCCTTTTCTTAACAATCCTGTCAAGGCTGCGGTTATTCAGATGCTTTTGCACCTTTTTCTTCCCCACTTTTTCCTTCCACTCAACTTTCCAAAAATATGAATATGCTTGGATGACGTGTGCATGATACCAAATTAAAGTCAGTGAACGTAGTGGTCACCGGGAGCGCCAAGAAAGCAGTGAATGAGGTAAATTAAATTAATGTGCAGTCCAATGCAGCTCCAGCCGTAAACCTCCAATGGAGGATAGTAACTGGGACAATGTAGAAAACGGTCAAAGGAATGCAAAGAACAAAAGGATAAGGTAGTATTCTTAAGCCCACCATGTGCATGATACTGGCCGAGTCTGTGCACCATCAGGAGGTGTCGTCACCGTCTCTCCTACATTAGAATATGATGTGTGCATGATACTGGCCGAGTCTGTGCACCATCAGGAGGTGTCGTCACAGTCTCTCCTACATTAGAATATGATGTGTGCATGATACCGACCGAGGCTGTGCACCATCAGGAGGTGTCATCACCGCTCTCGTACATTAGAATATGACGTGTGCATGATACTGGCCGAGGCTGTGCACCATCAGAAGGAGTCGTCACCGTCTCTTGTACATTAGAATATGACGTGTGCATGATACCGGCCGAGGCTGTGCATCATCAGGAGGTGTCATCACCATCTCTCGTACATTAGAATATGACGTGTGCATGATACCGGCCGAGGCTGTGCATCATCAGGAGGTGTCATCACCATCTCTCGTACATTAGAATATGACGTGTGCATGATACCGGCCGAGGCTGTGCGCCATCAGGAGGTGTCGTCACCGTCTCTCACACATTAGAATATGACGTATGCATGATACCGCCGAGGCTGTGCACCATCAGGAGATGTCATTACCGTATCTCACACATTAGTATATGACGTGTGCATGATACTGGCCGAGGCTGTGCGCCATCAGGAGGTGCGTCACCGTCTCTCCTACATTAGAATATGACGTGTGCATGATACCGGCCGAGGCTGTGCACCATCAGGAGGTGTCGTCACCGTCTCTCCTACATTAGAATATGACATGTGCATGACACCGGCCGAGGCTGTGCACCATCAGAGGTGTTTCACCGTCTCTCTACATTAGAATATGACTGTGCATGATACGGCTGAGGCTGTGCACCATCAGGAGGTGTCGTCACCGTCTCTCGTACATTAGAATATGACATTGCATGATACCGGCGAGGCTGTGTGCCATTAGGAAGTGTTTTCATCAGTCTCTCGTACATTAGAATATGACATGTGCATGATACTGGCCGAGGCTGTGCACCATCAGGAGGTTCGTCATCGTCTCTCGTACATTAGAATATGAATGTGCATGATACGGCCGAGGCTGTGCACCATCAGGAGGTGTCATCACCGTATCTCCTACATTAGAATATGAGTGTGCATGATACCGGCCGAGGCTGTGCACCATCAGGAGGTGTCATCATCACCGTATCTCCTACATTAGAATATGACGTGTGCATGATACCGGCCGAGGCTGTGCACCATCAGGAGGTGTCGTCACCGTCTCTCCTACATTAGAATATGACGTGTGCATGATACCGGCCGAGGCTGTGCACCATCAGGAGGTGTCGTCACCGTCTCTCCTACATTAGAATATGACATGTGCATGACACTGGCTGAGGCTGTGCACCATCAAGGTGTCATCACCGTCTCTCGTACATTAGAATATGACATCTGCATGATACCGGCTGAGGCTGTGTACCATCAGGAGGTGTCATCACCGTCTCTCGTACATTAGAATATGACGTGTGCATGATACCGGCCGAGGCTGTGTGCCATTAGGAAGTGTTGTCATCGTCTCTCGTACATTAGAATATGACATGTGCATGATACTGGCCGAGGCTGTGCACCATCAGGAGGCGTCGTCACCGTCTCTCGTACATTAGAATATGATGTGTGCATGATACCGGCCGAGGCTGTGCACCATCAGGAGGTGTTGTCATCGTCTCTCGTACATTAGAATATGACATGTGCATGATACTGACCGAGGCTGTGCACCATCAGAAGGTGTTGTCACCGTCTATTAGAATATGACGTGTGCATGATACTGGCCGAGGCTGTGCACCATCAGGAGGAGTCGTCACCGTCTCTTGTATATTAGAATATAACGTGTGCATGATACCGGCCGATCATGCAGGTGACATTATAGGAACAGCTCAGCTCTGCAGCCAGAGCGGCACCATTAACAATCTTCCTGATGGAGACAAAGGAAACTTTCACAGGTGTTGTAGAGAAAATAGGAGACATTTTGGGCCCCTCAACTTTACCTAAGAAATGAGTTGGTCTCAAAAAAAGAAATATCAGGACATTCAGCAATGTAATGCTGCCATATGGTAGACGTCCGGTCACTGGTGATAATGGCCTCAGTTGTTAGGTCTATTTGTCTTCAAGCAGAAAAGTCACACACGTTACATTCCGCACATCAAACTGTGTAGAAAAGGCGGCACGGGGTAATTGTACCCATAGTGAGGGGCGAATAATGCTGGAAATGGGACTGAGTGTCTGTGTAAGTAAGAGACTTCTACAAAGGGGCCCCAAATCTGTAAGAGAGACTGCCGGACCCCAGGGACTAAGAGTCCGTATAAGAGACTGGGAGAGACCTCTACCAAAATGCCCCAAATCTTTAAGAGAGAATGTCAGGCCCCCGGGACTGACCTCAGGGCAGAGACATGGGGTTGTAAGATGGAAACTTCATGTGCTAAGCGGGAAAACACAGTAATATACACATGGCTCTGCTCCGTACACATCGTACACATGCGGCTTCTGCTCCATAACACCTCGTACACACGGCTCCGCTCCGTACACCTCGTACACACAGGGCTCAGCTCCGTACACCTAATACACACGGCTCCGCTCCGTACACCTCGTACACACAGGGCTCAGCTCCGTACACCTAATACACAAGGCTCCGCTCCGTACACCTGGTACACACAGGGCTCCGCTCCGTACACCTAATACACAAGGCTCCACTCCGCATACCTCGTACACGTACGGCTCCGCTCCGTACACCTAATACACAAGACTCCGCTCCATACACATCGTACACACTCGGCTCCGATCTGTACACATCGTACACACTCGGCTCCGCGCCGTACACCTCAAACACACACGGCTCTGCTCCGTACACCTCATGCACACACGGCTCTGCTACATCCACTCTGTAAACCCCTCCTGACCCCACACATAAACTTCCCCTCATCTGGCACCATCACAACCAGCACAGCAGAGTCCTGCATACAGGAAGAGGTGGAGCTTGCCGTGTGCTCTGTCTGCAGCTACCTGGATAGAGCTCTGTGCAAAGGGAGGATTTTTTTTTTCCCTGGACTGCCTGCCTGCCCTTTCTCAGAGAGAGACACTTATCCCTGGGACCAAGCTCCGGGGCTGTGCCCCTGGCTCACACCCTCCAGCAAGGCGGCTGGGGGTGGGAGGCCTCACTTACCAACAGGAGGCCATACCATCTAGCCAGTCCCAGGGAAGATGGCGAGGAAAAAGCCCTCGGGGGGCCGCAAGACCCCAGGGACCAACACCCCCAAGGCCGGGACCGTGGCGGTTCCTCCTCGCGGAGGAGGAGGAGAGGCGGCCAGCGGAGGTGCGGTGGTGGAGCCCCCCAACATCTGGGGCTCCAATGCGGCGGGGGAGCCTGTCACCACCTATGGCTTCCGCATCCACGCGCACCTCTGCGAATACGAGGAGGCCGCCAAACAGCTGAGGAGACTCCGGGAGGAGTTGAAGGGAGCACGCATGATCTTAAAGAACATGCTCCCTGCCTCAAGGAGAGCAGAGGTCTCCGCCATGGTGGAGAGGCTGAAGGGGTCCATTACAGCCCTGGAACAACGGAGGGCAGAGATCCTGGCGGGAAGCGGCCCCTTCGAGGAGAAACTAAGGAATGACGACCGGTTCAGGGCCCTGACCGGTGGGTCTCCTGGGGGGTCAGGAGGCCCCAGCCAGGTGGAGGAGGAGAAGGAGGAAGATGGCAGCTGTGAGGCATCTGCGCCAGTCCCACTTGAAGACCTGGTGAGTGTAAACGCCCAGGTATCATGCAGCGGGATAGCCCCCGAGCAAGTGGCCCTCCCACCGGACTCCAGTAATTCGGAGGAAAGTGGGAGCGAGGGGGAGGATGGAGGGAGTGGTAGCAGCAGTGAGGGGAGCTGCCTCATCCTGCAACAAGTGCGGCAGATCGAGTCCCCAGCACGGTTTGGAGAGCTGTTGTTTGGGGATGAGATCTGCGAGGATGGGGCAACCGGGAAGGGGAAGAAAAGAAAAAAAAAAAGCCAAGGTCACCACCATAGACAAATTCGTCTATGCTCCCCTTCCTGGGGCCCCCCTGTCCCGTTGTGTAGAACCCGCTACTCACCCCGGCTAGGCCCTGTGGTGGGTCCGCAGCAAGGGAGCGGGGAGAGGAGAGTCTGCCCGGGTCTGGGTGCCATGTCTAGTGGTGGCAGCTCGGACTCAGGCAGTGATATGGAGAGTATCGGTGCCGGTATTGTTGATGGTGGTGCTCGGGCCCAGTCCTCTGTGGCAGCGGCGGCTGGCCCGGCACCTGGAATCTATACAGCCGGGGCCGCATCTCGGGCGGCGAGAGCTGGGGTCTCACACGAGGATCCGCTAAGACTGGATCACTTTTGGGGTCCAGAGACCTAGAAAGGGGGCGGAGTCTGCCGTAAGGCAGCAAGTGAAAAAATGCAAGTTGTTGGTCGCTCCCCTGGCGGTGTCTGCGGCAGGGTCAGGGTCCTCTGTGCGTAGATCCAATAAGGGGTCTGTGCCGGGGCCCAGCCGCCGCTGGACGCCGAGGGAGAGTGGCCGACCTTGCCAAAAGCGAATGATGGGTACAAGAAAGCAGTGGTGGCCTGTGAGGGGGGCATGTCCTCCTCGGCCGCTGTCCCACCCACTACTGTCGCGTCTGGCGGGGGGGCGTAGCCTTGCAAGCTACTTCTCCACCCGCTATGACTGCGGCTGGCGGGGGGGTGGCCTCGGCGGCCGCAGCTCCGCTCGCTGTGCTCGTGGCTGGTGGGGGGGCGTTGCCTTTCGGGCCTTCGCTCTACCCGCCATGGCCTTGACCAGCGGGTGGGCCCGCTGCCTTCTGTCCCACCCACAAAAAACATGCCCGAGAAAGCTGGCAAGGGGTTGCCAGGGTCCCCAGCCCGCTTACCTCCATCTGGTGGTGCCGGGGCTCCGGTGCCCCAAGAGAGGCCAGCCGCAGGTCTCCAGTGGGGGGCAGGGTGCAGAGGCAGAGCCCGGTCCTGCCCCAAATGTGACAAGAGAAAAAAAAAATGGAGCCAGAGAGCCCGGGAAGTGCTGCTGCTCCTGAGCCCAGGCAGAGCTTACTGAGTGGGCTCTGTTCTGCGGCTCTAAAAGGGGCGGCGGCACTCCTGGGCAAAAACAATGTGGGGCAGAGCACCGATCAGCCAGGGCCCCAGCAGGTAAAAAAAAAACTGCAAAAAAAATATATTGATATTTTTGATGAATGTTATGAGTGAGGTGAGTGACATGAGTGACAGGGATGTGGGAGTGGATGTGGGAGTGAATGCGGAGGGAGTGAGTGTTGGTGTAAGTGGAAGCACGGGCGGTGAGGAAGGGGCTGGCCCATCTGGCCCCCCAGCCGTGAGACCCCGTACTTTTGCGGGGGTCACGGCTGGGATTCCGGGGGGTTCTCGGGGGGTCTCCTTGCCTCCGGACTCTGGGGACGGCGTTTTGCACCGCCGTTTTCTGGAGGCCCTTAAAAAAGGAGAGCGGTCGGTCAGTGTAGAGGGAAGAAAGGTGGACCTGTCTTTCTGGTTGGAGAGACATGGCCTGGCCGCCTTCCAAGGTAGAAGGGAGGGGGAAACCATTTGGTCCCTCCCGACAGCCGGGCAAAGGCCAGTCAGGAGGAATGTGGTCCGTCTTCGTTGGAGGGAAGGTGAAGCTTGCCCACTCAGGAGTAGGGTGGTGGAGCTCCTCTTGAAGATGAGCTTCAGGGCGACGGACATCTTTGCCCTAATCCATCCCTCGGCCACCCTATTCTTCGACATCAGTTTCGTCCGGCCGGAGGGGCTAGAGCTCTTCTGGTCGAATTACGAGCTGGTGAAGGGGGAGCCCGGATGGCGAGACTTCGCCGTACAGGGTCTCGCCAAAATGCCATTAAGAGAGTGACCGTGGTGACTTGTAACGAGTCACTCTCCGGCGTTGACATCATGACGTGGCTTTCCCGTTATGGGGAAGTCACGGACGTCCCCAAAAAAAATCGAGATGAGTTCGGTATCTGGTCGGGGGGCTGGACCTTCATGATGAAGTTGAAGGTCTTAGGGGGTACCGTCACCCACATCCCTTCCTCGGCATTCCTAGGGAGGGACAGGATCCTGGTCTTCTACCAGGGGCAGCCGAAGGTCTGCCACAAGTGCGGTGATCCCCGCCACTTCAGCGCAAGCTGCAAGGTGCAGAAATGTGCCTTGTGTGGTGGGGTAGGTCATCTCGCCGCATCTTGCAAGGACATTCGGTGCCACCTGTGTGGTGACCTAGGTCACCCATATAGCCGCTGCCCTCGCTCCTTTACCAATGCCGCTTCAGGCCCGGTGGGGGGAGACCGTGAGGGGGCAACCCCTGGCGGCGCGACCTCTGCTGTGGCAGATGGTGGTGGCGGGAGAGGGGCTAAGGGGCCAGTGAGGAAGGACAAGGCCAATAGAGGTCCCTCTTACCAGAGGATACAGGAAAAGCGCCACGGGGCTGAGGGGCGGGGAGAGCCTCAGGCAACTGGGGTGATGCCTGCCCCCCCCTGTAGGCCGGTGGCCGGTGTCTCTGAGGCCCCGGGGGAGGAAGAGGTATGCAAGGAGATCAGGAGGATGGAGAGGGAGGAAAACCTGACTGACTCCGACAACTCCTCCCAATATGAAAGTGTGGATGAGAAGGTCACGGATCAGCCTACAGTGATAAAAAGCGTACCAGAAGGAGGAAGAAGAAGGTGGTCAAGCCTTCCAAACCTCCTCCCCCGACCATAAGTATGCCAACGGAAGGGCTCACCGGCTCCCCTCTGATCGCCCTCTCCAACCGGTACCAAACCCTCGACGACCCTGCTGAGACGGAGGTTGGGGGCGAGGGGCCGGGGGCGGCATCTGGGGGGCCTTCAGGGGATGGTGGAGTCCGTCCACCAGGGGGCGCCGTTTCCTCTGGGGGGGGACAGACCTGGAGCCCGGAGGCAAGGAGACCATGAGGATGGATATCTCGTCTTCCCTAAAACGGAAGGGATCAGACCCCTCTTCGGAGGGGAAAGATGGGGAAGACTGGGTGAGGAAGAAGAATGCCATCTAACCCAATCACCCATGATGGCGGAACTCACCCCGTTGACTCTGGCGTCCATTAATGTCGCCAGTATTAAGTCAGATGCGGCCAGATTTGCGGCCTTTGATTTTTTCACCCGATTTGAGGCTGAAATTTTGTTTTTGCAAGAGACCAGACTAACAGACATGGGGTCATCCATAAAGCCAGGAGGAGTGGAGGTGTGGGCCCTCATACTGGTCTCTTGCGGCCGAGCCGTATAGCAGGGTGGCGGTCCTTTTTAAGACCGCGGAGGTGGAATGCCGACGGTTATTGAGATAGAAATGGGGAGGTGCCTGGTCTTAGACGTTTTTATGAGGGGACAGGAGAATCGGCTCATAAACATCTATGGTCCACAATCCAGGTGGGACCGCAAATGTCTCTTCATGAAGATCAAGTCCTTTTTTTTAACGAGCCGGCAGGTGGTCTTCGGTGGGGATTTTAACACCATTACGAGATCCCATGATAGGGGGGGCCCCGGAGGCCACCTGGCTTATGATAGTACAGCATTAAATAGTATAGCTAGCGAAGCTCGCCTGGTGGATGTCTACATCTGGCACACCCCAGGTCACGGGGGTTTCACCTTTCATAGAGGTAGCTGTAGGTGTAGGATAGATAGGGTTTTTTTGAAGGAGGATGCCATCTTTTCTGCAGTGTCCGCCGTTGAGGTGGAATTCTCCAATCACTGTTTAATTTTCTTTTCTCTGAATGTTACAGAGACACCCCGGATGGGTAGAGGGCTGTGGAAGCTGAATTCATCCCTCTTGGAAGAAGCAGAAGTGAGACAATCCTGTGAGGAATTTCTTCAGAGCCAGGTACCGCTTTTGGATCTCTGTAGCAGTAAGTCTGAGTGGTGGGAGATCTTCAAAGAGAGGGTGGTGGGGTTCTTCCGTCAGCTCTCGAGCCTCAGGAGTCTGAACAGGCACCGCTTGTATCAGGCCTTGATGAGGAAACTCGAGCAGCTCGTCTCGACTGGGGGTGACCGTGAGGAGATCTCCAGGGTAAAGTCTTTGCTCAAGAGGTGTCAGTATGATAGGCACACTCTTTGGTTTTTGAGAGGGATTTCGGGAGGTACCTCTCGCCCGACCCTTACAGAAACTGTAAGATGTCAGTGAATTGTAAGATGGTGACAGGACTGATCGACAGTGCGGGTTCCCTGAACCGATCCAAATCAGGGATTCTGGAGGTGGTCAGATCCTTTTACTCATGCCTCTTGGAAAAGAGGGATCTGGATCGAGACGGGATGTCGGCTTTCCTGGCTGAGACCATTCCTGAGCCAGGAGATGACCCCTCTCTTGATGTTTTGGTAGAGGCAATCAGGGAAGAGGAAGTGAGACTGGCCATTGATGGTCTTCGGCCCAAAAAAATCGCCAGGTCCGGATGGCTTAACATCCGAGTTTTACAAGATCTTTAGGGACTCCTTGGTCCCCCTTTGACGGAAGTGTTTAATGAGTGCCTTTCCTCGGGTGCTCTTCCCAGCTCAATGAGGAGGTCAGCCCTGATTATCCTATCAAAGGGTAAGGACTCGTCCCGTATTGAGAATTGGCGTCCCATAGCACTTCTCAATGTGGACCGGAAGGTTCTGGCAAAGATGCTGATCGGCTGGTGAAGTTTGCACCCTGGCTCCTTTCGGGGGCTGAGCACTGCTCTGTTCCAGGCCGCAGTACTTTTAGTGCTGTGCTCGGTGTCCGAGAGGCAGTGGAGCAGGGCAGGGCGGGTCACTGGAAGGGGTACTTGCTGTCCTTAGATCAAGTGAAGGCCTTTGACCGGGTGAATCACGAGTACCTCTGGTCTGTCCTTTTTAGGTACGGTCTGCCTGGGAGGTTTGTAAATTGGTTAGAGACCTTATACCAGGGGGCTGAGACTTTTCCACTTGTGAACGGTTGGGTTGGTCACCCTTTTGAGGTGAGTTCCGGGGTCCGCCAGGGTTGTCCTCTGAGCCCACTTTTATACGTGTTCGCGATCGATCCCTTCTTGAGGAGGGTAGATCGTGGACCGTTGGTGGGAGTCGGGATGGACTAGGCGGAGCCGGGGGCCACTCTGAGGTTGGTAGCATACGCCGACGACGTTTCCCTCTTTGTGTCCTCGACAGAGGAGGCGGATTGGGTAATGTCTGAGGTTGAGCGCTACTCGGAGGCGTCCGGGTCCATGATCAACCGGGAAAAGTGCGAAAGTCTCTGGCTGGGAGGGGGAAATCCTAGTTTTGATCTTCCGGACACCCTTCCAGGGCCTCAGACCTCCGCCAAAATTTTAGGCATCTAATTTGGCCTCGGGGACTACCCCCAGCAAAATTGGGGGGGGCAGACTTAAGATCGCCTGAGGGAAGGGGTCAACTTGGCCAAAGGCTTTCTGGTTCCCTTGTTAATATACCTGAGCAGTGTCTGCGTCTTGCCAGAACCTCTCTGGACACGGGTCTATAGCCTGTTCTTCCAACTGTTATGGGGGAACAGGCTTAACCTAATTAAGAGAGAGGTCACGTACCGCACGAGGAGACTAGGTGGGTTGGGTATGGTCAACCCGGTGGTGTTTCTGATAAACACCTTTCTTAAGATCAATGTTGCCAAGAGGGCCCTCCATGGGTATTCTCCTGCAGGGGTTGGTTTCGGCCTTTCTTCTAGGAATGGGAGACAGGAGGGCAGGTGAAGGACCTGCGCACACCACACGGACATCTCCCAGCTTATGCTACCCCAGTTCTGAAGGTGATCCGCTGGTGGGTTCTGGGAATGTGGGAAATCAGGACCATGTCGAGGAAATTCTTTGACAGCAGGGTTCTGTTGACCCATTTCCAGAAGCCCCTGGTGCTCAAGGATTGCCCAGGTCGGGATCTGGAGGTTGGGCTTGGGTTATTAAATTCCAAGCGGATCCCCTTGAAGTTTTGGGACTTGGCCTGGTGCTGCTTCCATGGGAGGCTGTATGTAAGGGACAACCTGAAGTGCAGGAGCTCAGATGATCGGGTTGTCCCCGTGAGGAGTGTGGCGACATGTTGGAAAGCATGGAGCACTTCCTCCTTCAGTGTCCCTTTAATACAGGGGTCTACAACAGGGTGGGTGCTTCCATAGGCTGGCCTAGGCTGGCGTCCCTTTCTTATCCGGAGTGGGCTTATGGGGCATTCAGATCCCTGGATGGCTGAGAACGGAGCACTTTATTCCTAATTAGTGTAGTCATTAGGTTCCACACTTGGAATGCACGGAGTTTAGTTTCCACGCAGCGGAAAGTCCTCCCCCGGATGAGGTGGTTAGAAACATCTTGTGTGACCTGGGGAAGGTGCGCTCTTTGGAGTTTGAGAGGCTGGGTGCGAGGAGGGCCTCTTGGCTTTGGAGGGGTTTCTCCTTTAACGTGCCCTAAGGAGAGCTGGTCTGTGTGAGATTGTTGGTAGGCCGGCGTCACACTGGCAAGTTTGATGCAAGTAAGTCGCACGACTTTCTCGCATCAACACCCGGCACGGCTGCCCGCTCTCGGAGCCGAGTTTGCGGCAGCATGTATTTCTATGCCGCGCACACTCAGCTCCGAGAGCGGGCGGCCGTGCCGGGTGTTGATGCGAGAAAGTCGTGCGACTTACTCGCATCAAACTCGCCAGTGTGACGCCGGCCGTAGGGTAAGATAAGGTGGTGTGGGTGTTGAGGGAGAGAAAAGTAGGGACAGATAGGGAGCAGGGGGCCAGTTTAGGGATAGCTAGATAGTTAGTTTTGATAAGCTAGGTAGAGTAGGAATAGGTAGGGACAGGTAGGGATAGTTAGGGTCAGTTTCTTTTCTTTTAGGGACAGATTTAGTTGGTGAGGGACAGGGTGCGTGTGTTGGTGGTTAGGGATGGGGCCTCTTAGGACTCCAGTTTCCCGGTGGTGGGCTGGTGTGTGGCACATTTAGCTTTTAGTTTTGTAAATTCAGGAAATATGGATATTGGGCTTGCAGGCGCTGAACTTGGGCCTTGGAAGTTATGTGGTCAGTGTATAGTGTTAATGTTTATAATGTTGTGTTTAAAGTAAGTAATGTAATGTAGTGTTCTTGTGTGGTAGGTCTGTTAATGTTATGTTTTGTATATAAGTGTAAATAGTTATATGTTTGGGGGGTATAGTTTAGGTTGGGTGGGGTTTTAGTGTGGGGAGGGCATGAACTTGCCATGGACCCGAGGTTATAAATTTCTAAGGGCATAAACTTTCATGGACCCGTCAAGCTTGCTGTGAAGAGGGCATGAACTCATGGACCTGTGGTGTGGTGGGGAAAAAAAAGGAGGAAAAAAAAATTTTGTACATGTCTTATTGTGTATATAGTGTATATAGTAGTGTATATATAGGTTGAGTTGTATGTATGGCCAGGTGAGGCCTTTTCCTTTCTTTTGGGGGGTGAGTGTGTGTCAGTGTGTGTGCATGTTTCTTTTATGTTTTATATATAATTTTGGTTAGAGGTAATGTTCCTGCTGGGGGTCCTTTGGAAGCTGCAATAGCTTTGAAGGACTAAGGACTGTGGACTTTTTGGTTTATTTGATGCTGGTTTCTTTGTTTCGGTTACTTATTTTAGCGATGTTTTAAATTCTGTACAGTTTGTTATTATTATGATGTATGTATCTACTATATAATTTCTTATCCCGTCTTCTGTCTGTCCAGGGAATCCGCGTCGCTGATTGTCTGGCCGCGGCCAATCAGCGACGCAGTGCTAACTCTGCCCATGTGGTCATGTGACTCACCAACTGCCCATGATGTACTGAACATGTTTTTCAGTTACAATGCTGATGTACTTCTGTCATGTTTACTGAACATGGGTAATACACAGTGACATGAGGTAATACACAGGTGACATGAGGTAATACACAGTAATATGAGGTAATGCACAGTAAAATGAGGTAATACACAGGTGACATGAGGTAATACACAGTAATATGAGGCACAGTGTCTGATGTACTTCTGTCATATTTACTGAAAACGGGTAATACACAGTGACATGAGGTAATACACAGGTGACATGAGGTAGTACACAGTAATATGAGGTAATGCACAGTGACATGAGGTAATACACAGTAACATCAGCGACGCAGGGCAAACTCCGCCCATGTGGTCATGTGACTCACCAACTGCCCATGATGTACTGAACATGTTTTGTCAGTCACAGTGTTTGATGTACTTCTGTCACATTTACTGAACACGGGTAATACACAGGTGACATGAGGTAATACACAGTAATATGAGGTAATGCACAGTAAAATGAGGTAATACACAGGTGACATGAGGTAATACACAGTAATATGAGGCACAGTGTCTGATGTACTTCTGTCATATTTACTGAAAACGGGTAATACACAGTGACCTGAGGTAATACACAGGTGACATGAGGTAGTACACAGTAATATGAGGTAATGCACAGTGACATGAGGTAATACACAGTAACATCAGCGACGCAGGGCAAACTCCGCCCATGTGGTCATGTGACTCACCAACTGCCCATGATGTACTGAACATGTTTTGTCAGTCACAGTGTTTGATGTACTTCTGTCACATTTACTGAACACGGGTAATACACAGGTGACATGAGGTAATACACAGTAAAATGAGGTAATATACAGTAATATGAGTAATACACATTAATATGAGGTAATACACAGTAATATGAGGTAATACACAGGTAACATCTAATACACAGGTAACATCTACTATTTAATTGTCTTATCCGGCAGCGGCCAATCAGCGCCGCGGGATTTCACAAAAAAATGGCGGCCGTAAGCGGCTCATCTGCAGGACGGAGGTCAGCAGTGAGGCAGCAGGGAGATGACCGGCGCGAGGCGCTCATCTCCCGGCCGCTAGCAGCAGAAGGACCTCGACCAACGGCGCCGCTGACCTCCATGTGGAAGGGAGGGCCAGGATACTTTTGCTGCGAGCGGCCGCTCATGTTCCGGGTTCTCGCAGCGGAAGTAGCCACATGGGCAGCGCCGCTCTCCGGTCCTCACAATACAATTCGATGATTGGTCGCAGTCTTTCACCGCGACCAATCAACGATCTTGCCACTAAGCTTAAACACCGCTGTGTTGATTGGTCGCGGACTTTGCCCACGACCAATCACCGATTTGGGCGCCACATTTAAATAGCGTCCGCAACAAATCAGCACATTCTTTGTCCCGGCGTGAAAAGGAACAAATCTACAGACAAACCCGCCCCCAAGCCGTCATTCACTGTGGTACACGAAACAAAATAGCCCTGGCTGCAGCAGCAAATAGTCGTCATGTCAGCAGAAACAACAGCCGGCTGCAGCCGGGAAAATTACGTGCCAGCTGTGCGTCGTCTGCGATGTTGTCACAAGCACTATTCACAACGTGACGTCATAACAAAATTCATTCAGTGCCCTGGAGAGATACATAGTAACGTTAATTTAAAGTAATGCACAACCCATTTAAACACTGCTTCACTGCTTAGGCCGCATACATATTCTAGAATACCCGATGCATTAGAATCGGGCCACCATCTAGTTGTTTATAATTTTATAATAAAATAGAGTTGCATCCACTGAGGCCCCTGATCATGTGACCCCTGACTCCTCCCCTCCTGTGACCTCATCACAGGTCCTGTGTGCACAGAGCAGCCATATATGTGGTGTGCGGCTCTGCAGGTGGAGGTAGGTGCTGGAGATTCCCCATTACTGGGCACAGAACAGCCATATATGTGGTGTGCGGCTCTGCAGGTGGAGGTAGGTGCTGGAGATTCCCTATTACTGGGCACAGAACAGCCATATATGTGGAGTGCGGCTCTGCGGGTGGAGGTAGGTGCTGGAGATTCCCCATTACTGGGCACAGAGCAGCCATATATGTGGTATGCGGCTCTGCAGGTGGAGGTAGGTGCTGGAGATTCCCCATTACTGGGCACAGAGCAGCCATATATGTGGTGTGCGGCTCTGCAGGTGGAGGTAGGTGCTGGAGATCCCCCATTACTGGGCACAGAGCAGCCATATATGTGGTGTGCGGCTCTGCGGTGGAGGTAGGTGCTGGAGATTCCCCATTACTGGGCACAGAACAGCCATATATGTGGTGTGCGGCTCTGCAGGTGGAGGTAGGTGCTGGAGATTCCCCATTACTGGGCACAGAACAGCCATATATGTGGTGTGCGGCTCTGCAGGTGGAGGTAGGTGCTGGAGATTCCCCATTACTGGGCACAGAACAGCCATATATGTGGAGTGCGGCTCTGCAGGTGGAGGTAGGTGCTGGAGATTCCCCATTACTGGGCACAGAACAGCCATACATGTGGAGTGCGGCTCTGCAGGTGGAGGTAGGTGCTGGAGATTCCCCATTACTGGGCACAGAACAGCCATATATGTGGTGTGGGCTCTGCAGGTGGAGGTAGGTGCTGGAGATTCCCCATTACTGGGCGGGGACAGTAACCCCTTCAGTGCTGAGACTATTTTGTTGTCGCTTTCTAAGAATTACTGAATTTGTGTTCCTTTTCCTGTAATAGATTTATACGACACAAATATGGAAGATAATAACATGGAAACACACGAGGCTAGCCTTGTTGGAAACACATTTTGCTCACACAGTACCACCATCCCCAACACACAGTATAATGTTCCCTCAGTACCACCATCCCCAACACACAGTATAATATTCCCACAGTACCGCCATCCCCCACACAGTATAATGTTCCCTCAGTACCACCATCCCCAACACACACAGTATAATGTTCCCTCAGTACCACCATCCCCAACACACAGTATAATATTCCCACAGTACCGCCATCCCCCTCACAGTATAATGTTCCCACAGTACCACCATCCCCCCACACACAGTATAATGTTCCCACAGTACCGCCACCCCCACACACAGTATAATGTTCCCACAGTACCGCCATCCCCCACACACAGTATAATGTTCCCACAGTACTGTCATCCCCCTACACACAGTATAATGTTCCCACAGTACCGCCATCCCCGCACACGGTATAATGTTCCCACAGTACCGCCATCCCCCACACACAGTATAATGCTCCCACAGTACCACCATCCCCCACACACTGTATAATGTCCCCCCAGTACCGCCATCCCCGCACACGGTATAATGTTCCCACAGTACCGCCATCCCCCACACACAGTATAATGTTCCCACAGTACCACCATCCCCCCCCACACAGTATAATGTTCCCACAGTACCACCATCCCCCCACACACAGTATAATGTTCCCACAGTAACCGCCATCCCCCACACACAGTATAATGCTCCCACAGTACCGCCATCCCCCACACACAGTATAATGTTCCCACAGTACTGTCATCCCCCTACACACAGTATAATGTTCCCACAGTACCGCCATCCCCGCACACGGTATAATGTTCCCACAGTACCGCCATCCCCCACACACAGTATAATGCTCCCACAGTACCACCATCCCCCACACACTGTATAATGTCCCCCCAGTATTGCCATCCCCCACACACAGTATAATGCTCCCACAGTACCACCATCCCCCACACTATAATGTTTCCACAGTACCGCCATCCCCCCATACACAGTATAATGTTACCACAGTACCGCCATCCCCCACACACAGTATAATGCTCCCACAGTACCCGCCATCCCCCCCGCACACAGTGTAATGTTTCCACAGTACCGCCATCCCCCCATACACAGTATAATGTTCCCACAGTACCACCATCCCCCCCCGCACACAGTATAATGTTTCCACAGTACCACCATCCCCCCGCACACAGTATAATGTTTCCACAGTACCGCCATTCCCCCATACACAGTATAATGTTCCCACAGTAACCGCCATCCCCCCGCACACAGTATAATGTTTCCACAGTACCGCCATCCCCCCATACATAGTATAATGTTCCCACAGTACCGCCATCCCCCACACACAGTATAATGCTCCCACAGTACCGCCATTCCCCCGCACACAGTATAATGTTTCCACAGTACCGCCATCCCCCCATACACAGTATAATGTTCCACAGTACCGCCATCCCCCACACACAGTATAATGCTCCCACAGTACCACCATCCCCCCGCACACAGTATAATGTTTCCACAGTACCGCCATTCCCCCGCACACAGTATAATGTTCCCACAGTACCGCCATTCCCCCGCACACAGTATAATGTTTCCACAGTACCGCCATCCCCCACACACAGTATAATGCTCCCACAGTACCGCCATTCCCCCGCACACAGTATAATGTTTCCACAGTACCGCCATTCCCCCACACACAGTATAATGTTTCCACAGTACCGCCATTCCCCCACACACAGTATAATGCTCCCACAGTACCACCATCCCCCCGCACACAGTATAATGTTTCCACAGTACCACCATCCCCCCGCACACAGTATAATGTTTCCACAGTACCGCCATTCCCCCATACACAGTATAATGTTCCCACAGTACCCGCCATTCCCCCGCACACAGTATAATGTTTCCACAGTACCGCCATTCCCCCATACACAGTATAATGTTCCCACAGTACCGCCATCCCCCCGCACACAGTATAATGTTTCCACAGTACCGCCATCCCCCCACACACAGTATAATGTTCCCACAGTACCGCAATCCCCCACACACAGTATAATGTTCCCACAGTACCACCATCCCCCACACACAGTATAATGTTTCCACAGTACCGCAATCCCCCCCACACAGTGTAATGTTCCCAGAGTACCGTCATCCCCCACACAGTGTAATGTTCCCACAGTACCGCCATATCCCACACACAGTATAATGTTCCCACAGTACCACCATCCCCCACACACAGTATAATGTTCCCACAGTACCGCCATCCCCCACACAGTGTAATGTTCCCACAGTACCGCCATCCCCCACACACAGTATAATATTCCCACAGTACCAGCATCCCCCACACAGTATAATGTTCCCCCAGTACCGCCATCCCCCACACAGTGTAATGTTCCCACTGTACCGCCATCCCCCACACACAGTATAATGTTCCCACAGTACCGCCATCCCCCACACACATTATAATGTTCCTACAGTACCGCCATCCCCCCACACAGTATAATGTTCCCACAGTACCGCCATCCCCCCACACAGTGTAATGTTCCCACAGTACCGCCATCGCCCACATACAGTATAATGTTCCCACAGTACCGCCATCCCCCGCACAGTGTAATGTTCCCACAGAACCGCCATCCCCCACACAGTGTAATGTTCCCACAGTACTGCCATATCCCCACACACAGTATAATGTTCCCACAGTACCGCCATCCCCCACACAGTATAATGTTCCCACAGTACCACCATCCCCCACACACAATATGATAGTACATGGTGCTCCCACAGTCTGGTACCACCACATTGGCTAATACTCGCCTATCCCCATTCTTAATTTCAGTACAGTTGATCCCTGGACATATGAGATAGTCACCACATATATATAGGGTAATAGAATATAATAAAGTCGTTGTGTGATGTCACCAACATTGTGCAGGGAGATTGTTTCCCTATAGTGATGTATATTTCTCATTTCTAAAACTCTATTGTGTTTTTTATTCACTTACAACCTATTTTTAGATTATTTTCCACAACCCTCATCAGTGCGATCATACAACATACAAGCCTCTGATGGCTCCGTGATGCCCTGTACTACTGTAGTGCGGGGTATTATCCCTGCCTGTCAGTGTAATACTAATGGCCCCATACACATTAGATAGCTGTCGGCCAAACGATCATGCGGCTGACGGCGATCTCTCCTGACTCCCACATACTCATGAACACTCTGGTTTCCTGTGATCTGTATGAGAAAGCTGCTGGCAGATTCCTGTGGCAGAGGATTATCTCCACAGAGAAAAAAGGGATCGGCCCCTGTAAAGTACTATTACTCTTCCGTCACTATCATCTGTCAGGAGCCTCCATATATATTAGGCAGCAGACGATCCTGCTCAAAGCAGCGGTGTTACCTGATTTTAATCTAATGTGTATGGGGCCTAAGAGGTATCTTCTTATACTCTGCCTCTGGCAGGGCCTAATAGACTTTCATATGTTGCAGGCCAGAGACCATTTTTAGGTCTTCCTGTGGCGTAGCAACCCAGCCATCATCCACGATCGAGTAGTGACGGGAGACATTGGGCCGAGCGAATGAGTCATGTAACTCTGACAACCTTCTTTAATTCTATGGTTGTTTTTGGAAAAAAAAAACAATAATTAAAGAGCCAAAATCATCGTTTCAGACAAGTCCATACCATGCATGTGACAACCATGAACATTATGGTGCTTAAAAGGGTTCATTTATTTTTAAACTAATTTTTTAACCCCTTCACAATTGGGCCAGTTTCCATTTTTATTTATTCCTCCCCTTTTTTCCAGAGCCAAAACTCTATTTTTCTGTCCACATTGACACGTGAGGGCTTTTTTTGCGGACAAGTTGTACTTTTCATTGATACTGTTCATTTTACCAAATGGGGAAAAAAAAATTCTAAGTGCTGTGAATTTGTGAAAAAAATGCAATTTTGACATTGTTTTGGGGAATTGTTTTTGTGCTGCACATTTTATGGTAAAAATGATCATGGAATATGATTCTCCTCATCAATACGATTACGTCGATGTCCAACATGTCCAGTTTCTCTAGTCACCTTCCACGACAGCTATACTGGAGGATGTGTCCCCGCCCTAATATGGGACCGGAAACACACAAGAAGTTAAATAACCCTCCCCTTCCTGCACCACCAGTGTTTTTCCTGTCCCTTATGGGGACATGAAGAGGTCCATATATTGTGCTGCCGTGGCCGGCGACCGGGAGAACGGGAAAACGATACTTGCATGCCGGGCAGCTGAGGTCGGGGGCTCCGCTCTCCTCTGGTAAAAGCTGCTACCTTCTCTATACTGTGTGGACTCGGGATCCCCTTCCGGCCCCTCCTGCGCCTCCTTTGGGGGTAAAGCGGGCAGTGACATGCTGCCAGGGTCCTCTTGGAGCTCCCCGGCGTCCTCCTCCCCAGTGCAGCTGCTCCAAGAGCGCGTGTACACGCGCACCGGAAGTGACGTCAGGGCCGGCGCCAGACTTCCAGTTCGTGTCATATTGCTTTCCAGGCTGGAACGCATGCGGCCTGCGATCTCTGGGGGGGCTGTGATGAAACAGGCCCCATCATGGATTTGCCAGGTGCAGGAGCAGCCTTACCATGGAGGGCTGCAGAGGGAGCAGCTGCATGGGATTGCCATCATCCGAGATGGCCCCCACCTGTGGACCGGGGGAGGAGGAGCACTGAACGCTGAGTACCTCAATTACTTAAATCCTTGTCTGGGTGTGTCCAGGTAAGGCCATTGACTGTACATGTGACAGGCTGACCATGGACGGCGTCAAACCCGTACTGCCTGCGTCTGCAGAGCACAGCGTTAACCTTCCTACTGTAAGTTGCGGGTGGATCCTGATTGTACTGTCCAGATAGCTCTGATGGGTGACTTAGTATACCTTTCTCTATTACAGGGAGATAAGGTCCCTGCCCTTAAAAAGGATAGACCCAGCCGCAAATGCATGTGTGGTGCCAGACTTCCCTCTGCATATAGGAAGAAACTTTGTCAACCCTGCACAGAGGACGTGTTGCTTGCGGAGCAGCCCTCACTACTGGACAGCATAAAAAACGCTCATTAGACAAGAAGTTCAATCGTCTATGGTGACAATTTACCAGACCCTGAAGCCACAGGGCCCACCTCCTAAAAAGAGGAAAATGGCACCGGTGGAATCTGAATCCGATTCGGGCGAAATTGATACCTCTAAGGCCTCTTTCACACATCAGTTTTTTGCAATCAGGCACAATCTGTCCAATTGCTAAAAAGACGGATCTTCCGGGACCTCCTAGAATTGTTAGAGGAGAACGGTACTAATAGTGGCCCTGATACAAAGATGTGGCGATTGCCATCACAAGCTTCCCCCTCCTTCTCCTTGTTTCCAACTATCCAAATTTTCTATGATATGGTCAGTAATGAAATTACTAAACTCCACATGCACAATCACTATGGAGAAAATCTGGGTCCAAAGGAAAGAGTGGCTTTAACAAAGCTAAAATCAAACCCTCTATTCGTCATCAAAGAGGCTGATAAGGGCGGAAATATCGTTCTTTGGCCTATTGAGATGTACCTGAAAGAAGCTAAAGACAATTAAGTAACATCTCTTGTTATCAGATTTTACCCCACCTGTGTATTCAAAAAGAAATTGGATCATTTGCTTGTCTCAGCTAGAAATAATGGAATTTTGACAGATAAAGAACTCTCGTTCCTAACTACCCAACATCCGGTGGTGCCTACTTTGTACTTGCTCCCAAAGGTACACAAATCCATCAATGAGCCACCAGGTAGGCCTATTGTGGCAGGTATTGGTAGTTTATTTGAGAGACCATGCATTTATCTTGATCATTTCTTGAAACCACTTGTCATCCCTTTAGGTTCATACATCCAGGATTCTTCCCAACTCATTCGACAGCTTCAAGATTTATCCGTTCCTGAAAATACAATTCTTGTAACCATGGATGTGGAATCGCTCTATACTTGTATTGGCCATTCTCTAGGTATAGAAGCGGTTTCCTATTTTCTTGACAAGCAATTTTTGGGTGACCGCAGACATCACTCATTTCTTTTGGATTTATTATCCTTGGTATTGTCTAACAGCTATTTTGTATTTGACCGTGTTTTCTATAGACAGGCCTCTGGAACTGCGATGGATGCTCGCTGTGCTCCGTCCTACGCCAACCTCTTTTTGAGGTGGTGGGAGGAGACAGTGGTGCACCCATTGCAAGTTTTCAGTGGTCATGTTTTACATTGGTTCAGATACATTGATGATCTTCTGATTTTGTGGACCGGCTCTAAATCTGACTGCTTGGCGTTTGTTGCCGAACTGAATAATAATGATCTTAACATCTCCTTGACAGCCTCCCTATCAGAAACTACCGTTGATTTTTTGGATTTGAAGATAATGAAGGTTGGGACACAGATTCAGACAAAATTCTATCGGAAAGCCACCGCGACAAACAGCTTGCTGCATTTTATGAGTTTTCACCCCAAACATTTACGCCACAACATCCCTAAAGGGCAATTCTTAAGGTAAGACGTAACTGCAGTATGGAAACTGATTTTTTGGATGGGGCACGTGATTTAACATCTAGGTTTACTGAACGAGGTTACCCTTGAAAAATCATTTCTCGGGCCTTTCAAACATCAAAAAACAGTGACAGGCAATCTCTTTTACAGCCACGGAGTCGGAAAAACATGGATACCATCAATTTAATCACGACGTACAACAACCAGTGGCAAGATGTCCATGGGATACTGAGTAAGTATTGGAATATCTTACTCAGTGAACCAAAACTGAAACCCTTCTTATCAGATACACCTAAACTGATAGCCAGGAAGGCTAGAAATCTGAAAGATTATCTAACGACTAGCCACTTCAAACGACCAACAATTAGGACTGGTACAGGCTGTCGGCTTACCGGTACCTTCCCCTGTGGAATTGTAATGTTTGTCCATACATGGTGGCCACTGACAATTTTAATGTTGCTGTCTTTCCAGTACCAATAAGAACCAGATTTTATGCCAATTGTCGTTCAAGGAATGTGATCTATCTCCTTGTTTGCAAATGTCCGAAAATCTACGTGGGTCAGACCAGTCAAGAAGTTCGCCGTCCGATACAACAACATATCTCAAATATCAACACAGCAGCCAGTGACTTAGAGAAGGGTAACCCCATTTCATCGGTGGCCTCGCATTTTTTGGAACTACATTCTGGTAGACATAGTGGCATTTAGGTCATGGTGGTGGACCAAATTCATGGCAGCATTCATGGAGGCAATTTGACAAAGGAGCTTTTACGTAGAGAAGCCAGATGGATTTTTAATTTGAAGAGCTTATCTCCGAATGGTCTTAATGAGGAGTTACTCTTTAATGGCTTTTATCGATAGATATTAGACAAATTTTTGTTCTTTTTCGTCTTCTCCTCAGATTAAGTGGCCTTTATAATCTTTCCATTTTTCTGAAAATATTTGGACCATGAAAGATCTCTTCTAGAAGACATCATTAATAATGTTCCCTGACCAATTACCTTTTTTTGCTGGACTTGCTTGCTGATATTCAGGTCCCCTTTGATATTCAGACAAGATGGCCTTCACATTATGGCCATATGTTGAAAATATTCGGACCATAGAAGATTTTCCCTCCAGTGGATGACAATGGCAATGGCTCTTCACTACTTACCTTTTTATTGGACTTGCTTGTTCACACTCAGGCTTCTTTTGAGGCCCGGTTGAAACACCTGGACCATTGAAGATTCCTTTTAGTGGACATTATCAACAAGGGCTCGTCACTACTCATCTTCCTTGGTTGAACTCCCGTTTGTCATATCTAGGTTCCGCTTGGGTTCCTTTTGTGTTCAATATTCCTCAGAGTCTTTATTTGAAATATATCAAATACCTTTGGACTTAGTATCCTCCAGATTGCTGAACCTTTGTCTTTGGGTATAGTTTTTGTTTCATACAATTCTTTTTGGTTCTGGCTGATCGGGTCCATAGTTTGTATTCACAGCATTATATGATATGCTCAAGATATATTTTTTCAATTGGGAAATTGAATTCACAGCACCATATGATACTGTGGCCGTATTGGTCCTGTGTTAGTTGATATATCCGTTATGAAAAACATTAACAATGAATCTTCGGGTTACTTTTGGACATGTTCATGGCACTATATGATATGTTCCAGACATCTTTTCAGTCTGACAGAGTGGATAATTGTATCCGCAGCATCATGTGTCACTGTGACTATACTGGACCTGCGTTCGTTGACGTATCCGTCATTCAGAATATACTAGTAATGAATTTACATTAAGAATATAATAAGAAAGAATTTGCATCTGTTTATAGACATAATAATCTAGTCATATTGTGTTTAGGTCTCTCTCCTTTCTGCTCGCATGGGTGGATGTGTGTGGATGCATGTCTATATATACTAAGTGCTTCACCCAATACAGATTATGGGCTCTCACAGTTTTTTGTGGCCTGTCCAGCTGGTCGGGCATTTTGATTGACTTATTGCAACGATATGATGAATGACGTTAATGGTTTATCCCATTTTTGTCAACTTGAACTCACTTCAATACCTATGCATTTGCACAATTGTATGCATGTGCTGTGAATTAAGACTTGACCTAGCGTCTGCCTATCTATCTATATGTCACATTTTATATTGTGATTTAAAAATTCTATGGATGTAATGTTATGAGTTTTTCATGACACCTTAGCGTTTTGCACATACGGTATGTTATTTTTATTAAGAGTTACATGGTTCAATGAAAAATATTTAGACTTGAGAGTCCTCAGTGGTTGATACCTTTTAATGGCTAACTGAAAAGATGGTAACAAATTGCAAGCTTTCGAGACTACTCAGGTCTCTCATCAGGCATAGACTAATACAACATCTGAAGAATCACATATTTATACACAAAATAGCACAGAAAAAATGCAATAGGTAGGACAAGTGACATGAAGCAGAACTGTCATTATGGCAGAGGGATTAACATAAATATGACTAGTTCATAGATAAGGAGTGAAGGTTTTATTACCCTCTGATTGGGGTCTGGTATTGTGTTGTGATGACCCTAAAAGGTCAGGGAGGCAGATTCCTTAATTGTTGTAGAACGACATAAAACTCTGGGATATATTCATCCCAGCACTAAGAGTGTCAAAGGTCATCATAAGTTTATATTCCCAGACTTTTCTATCCTTCTCAGATTTGAAGTTAGATTTTAATACAAGTAATTCCATATCTGTCATGCTATGACCGGGCATACAAAAGTGTTTGGCCACAGGTAAATCCATTCTTTTTTCTCTTATCGTGTGGCGATGAGAATTCATCCTTGTTCTCAGTTTTTGCCCGGTCTCCCCCACATACAGACCCCCAGTTGGACATTTAGTACATATAATTAGGTACACCACATTAGATGTGATGCAGCTGAAAGTACCTGGTATCTTGTAGTCCTGATGGGAGTTGGGGATCTTTATCCTGTCCGTGGTCATTATAGATGTACAGGTCTTGCATTTCTTTTGTCTGCAAGGAAAGGTTCCTGCAGCTGTTGGGGAGGACAGGGAGCTTCTGACAATGATGCTTCTTAGATTTGGGGGCTGCCTAAAACATAGTAGTGGGGGTCTGGAAATATGGATTGTAATCGGGCATCTTTTTGTAGTAAAGGTTGTAGTTTCCGTGCAGCTCCCCTTAGCATCTCCAGACTTGGATTGTAGGTGACCACTAGAGGCACCCGGTTATTTTCTTCTTTAGCTTTGTAATGTAGCAGGTGATTCCTTGATATTCTGGTGGCTCTTGTAATTTGGTTTTCAATTGTTCTTGGATGGTAGCCCTGGTTCAAAAAAGTCTTTCTGAGGCGACCAAGGTGTTCATCTCTATCCATGGGGTTGGAACATATACGGTTGTATCTGATGGCTTGGCTGTAGACAATAGAGTTTTTTATGTGTTTAGGATGGAAACTGTCCCATTTAAGATATGTTGGACGGTCGATTGGCTTCTGATACAGGGATGTCTCTATTTCATTGTTCTTTAGCTTAATGGTGGTGTCTAAAAAGTTAATTTCAGTGCTGGAGTAGTTAAGTGTTAAGTTGATGGTGGGATGAAATTGATTGAACTGTTCATGGAACGTCTTTAGCTGTTGTTCAGACTCCGTCCAGATGATTAAAATGTCATCAATGTAGCGGTAGTAGGCCCGAGGCCTGATGGGGCAGGAGGACAAAAATTCGCTTTCAAGCTTGGCCATGAAAAGATTTGCATACTGTGGAGCCATTTTACTTCCCATAGCTGTGCCAGTCTCCTGAAGATAAATCTTGTTGTCAAATTCGAAGTAATTGTGGGTGAGGATGAATTTTGTGAGTTTCACCACAGAATCAGCATCATTCCCGGTGTTTCCCATTCTCATCGCCACACGATAAGAGAAAAAAGAATGGATTTACCTGTGGCCAAACACTTTTGTATGCCCGGTCATAGCATGACAGATATGGAATTACTTGTATTAAAATCTAACTTCAAATCTGAGAAGGATAGAAAAGTCTGGGAATATAAACTTATGATGACCTTTGACACTCTTAGTGCTGGGATGAATATATCCCAGAGTTTTATGTCGTTCTACAACAATTAAGGAATCTGCCTCCCTGACCTTTTAGGGTCATCACAACACAATACCAGACCCCAATCAGAGGGTAATAAAACCTTCACTCCTTATCTATGAACTAGTCATATTTATGTTAATCCCTCTGCCATAATGACAGTTCTGCTTCATGTCACTTGTCCTACCTATTGCATTTTTTTCTGTGCTATTTTGTGTATAAATATGTGATTCTTCAGATGTTGTATTAGTCTATGCCTGATGAAGAGACCTGAGTAGTCTCGAAAGCTTGCAATTTGTTACCATCTTTTCAGTTAGCCATTAAAAGGTATCAACCACTGAGGACTCTCAAGTCTAAATATTTTTCTATCTACTGGCTAACACGGTACGAAGATACACATCTTTCCTATATCAAAATGGTTCAATGATTCATTCTCCAGTGGTTTGGCATTATATGATAGCTTACTAGCGTTGTTGGGTTACCTAATTAATATATCTGGCTGAATACAATAGTGAACAACGTTCACTGTCCACAATTTATGCCTCATGGATTTGTATTTTTCATCCATGTGGATTTAATGTGCCGGGCCATATTGTTGAATATACCCAGGTAATGTCTGATTACGCCCATCATTTATGTCACTCTGACATGCGCAGTTACAAAGATTTGTCTCAGCGCCTGCGCATTTAAAACCTTTGCCCCTTTTGTATTATCACTGTGACGTTGATAAGATGGCTGTGTTGCCATCTTTTCCATTCAGGAATTTGTGCACATGTGCTGTGGACGAGGGTTCGTCTCAGCACCTGCGCACTCAAAATCTTTAACCCTTGAACCCTTTATTACTATTGTGACGCTGACAAGATGGCAGCGATGCCATCCTTTCCATGTTTTCTCCTGCGCTGATTTTGGTACGTACTACTTAATTGATTGGGATATTGGTATATATACCCCAGACATTGACAAATGAGGCACACCCATTTCCCCTGAGGAAGCCACCTTTCTGTGTGGCGATACGCGTGGAGTTTCCTCCTACCTCCCTCCTTTCTACCTCATTTTTTCACAGCTTTCATGGGGATTACTTTGGCTTCTTTTTCTGGTCCACCACCTGCTAGGAACCGGCATATCATTTTGCTGCACCTTGGAGGAGCTTTTCTTTCTAGGCTCGCATAAGTATACAGGTCTCCTTTTTTTATGTATTTTTTGGTGCTTTCATATGGTGCTGTGAATCATTAGGGGCTCTTATTAATTACCATTTACTGTTCATTCTCTCAGATATTGTGATTTTTTTCATCTGTCAGTGCATTTTCCCATGTGCTATTATATATGTTGCAGCTATAATTATTTTTTGCTGTGTGGGTTTAAGTGTGGGTGACGTTGCCATTATCTTATGGCAGGTTTGGAATTCATGTGTTTTTAAATGTTTTTAATTGTATTGGTGTCTTCTTTATTAATGTCTGGTACCTTTGAATAAAATTATACACTTTTATACGGGTGTTCCCAATGCTTTGTGGCATATCTTGCTAGTTTTTTAATATGCCTCTGGTGAACCCCTTTCAGAAATAAGATTTGTAGTGGTGCCCTCCTGTTTGGTTGTTTTTGGGTTTTTAAAAAGACGGATCCGACGTAGATTGTAAAAAAACTGATGTGCCGGATCCGGTTTTTAGCTGGATCCGTCGTGAACTTTTTAACTTAGAAAATGTATAGTACGCATGTCTGGTACGGAGGAGATCCGGCACCCATAGACTTGTACTGTATGTCACGGGTGTGTCACCACGAAGATCGTCACGATTACACAATCTGACTTCGCGCAGCTGAGTTTTTGGTGCTTGGTGTTTTTCGGCAGTGAGGGAGTTAATTCTTTCTCTCTCTGTCCTAGACTAGGTCCGGCCTCGCCCAGCTGCAGTTAATTCTGCAGTAATGAGATTTCTTTAAATACCTGCCAGTCTGCTAGGAATGTGTCGGTGAAAGCATTCATGCAGACCAGCAGAGCGGATCGTGGTATTGTGAAGTCTGAAGTGAAGAGTACCTGGTGTGGCTTTCTCCCCTCCTCGCTTTATCATTTATCTCCGTACCCGTTGGTGTTCCCTCTGTTTTTGTGGTGTGAGTTTTGTATGCAAGGTGGATTTTAGTTTACCCCTTGTACTGTCTCGTTCGTCTATTACTGTGTTTAGGCATATACTTTCCAGTTCCCTGTGTTGTGATCGGGGTCCTTCTCAGGACTAGATTACTGAAGGTCAGGGATTTGCAGGAGATAGGGTTACGCTGGCGGCCTGGTCCTCTGTACCATCAACAGTACCTCCAGGTAGAGGGATTAGTCAGGACCCCAACTTAGGGTCAGCATAGACCCCGGACCTCCTGTATGCAGTAACAGCATGACATTTTCACCGACCACTAAAGATTTTCTCCAGCCACCATGGATCCAGTAGCCAGTCTAGCTCGGCAGTTGCAGAGTTTGTCCATGGAGCTGGCGGACGTTAAGTCCAAGGTTTTGTACCCCCTGGAGCAAGCCGGTCCAGAACCTAAAGTAGCTCTCCCTGACAGGTTCACTGGGGGGCGGGACAAGTTTTTTGCTTTCCGGGAGGCATGTAAATTGTACTTTCGGCTGCGACCTCGGTCATCTGGGAGTGAAGAACAAAGTGTGGGGATTGTCATCTCGCTCCTACAAGGAGACCCCCAATCCTGGGGTTCTCTTTTACCCCGGGCTCCCCGGCTCTCCAGTCAGTGGATAAGTTTTTTGCAGCTCTGGGTCTTGTATATGATGACCCGGATCGGGTCTCCCTTGCTGAATCTAAGTTACGTAAGATACAGCAGGGAGATCGTCCGGCGGAGGAATTCTGTTCGGAGTTCCGTAGGTGGGCCACGGACACCCAGTGGAATGACCCGGCTCTTAGGAGCCAGTTTTGTCAAGGTTTATCTGACAAATTAAAGGATGTGCTGGCACAGTATGACCCTCCCACCTCACTGGAAGCCGCTATGGCCCTGGCTATTCGCATTGACAGGCGGCTTCGGGAGAGGTGCGGGGTAACTCCGCCCCCTGTGATGACTCCACCTTCTACTAGGTCCCCTTATATGGAGGTTCCCCTGGTCAGTCCAGAAGAGCCGATGCAGTTAGGAGGGACATCATTCCGGGGGAGGGGATCGGCAGTGCGCCACAAGACAGGAAGGTGTTTCTTCTGCGGGAGAAAGGGACATTTTATTGGGGGTGTCCATCCCGTCCTTTGCAGAGTGAGAAGTCGCCGGAAAACTATTGATCCCAGGTTGTGTGGTGGACGGTAATCTGGGAGTAGGTATTTCGTCCCTAGGTCCGTCTCAATTCCTCGTGCCGGCGGAGGTGGTGGTGGGTGCGAGAATTGAGAATATCTGTTCTTCTGGATAGTGGGGCCGAGGCTAATCTGGTGGATGCTCGCTTTGCCTGGTTCAAGGTATGCGACGGAGTGTATTGGCTAAACCCATCCCCATATTCTCGATCGACGCCAGACCTCTCGGTCAGGGTAGATTTTTGCAAGCAGTGCATAACATAGATCTTCAAGTGGGGGCGATCCATAAAGAACTGTTGTCGTGTTACGTGTTGGAGGGTCTTCCCACTCCTATAGTGCTGGGCCTTCCTTGGTTAACTAAGCATAACCCGGTTATTAATTGGCAATCCAGAGAGATAAGCCAATGGAGTGAATTCTGTAATAAAAACTGCATGAATACGGTCATCGGTGCGGTCGCTCCTAGGACCTTACCTCCATTTCTGGTGGACTTTGAGGATGTATTCTCGGAGAAAGGGTGTCAAGAACTACCTCCGCATCGCGAGTATGACTGTTCTGTTAAATTGCTCCCTGGGGCCAAGTTACCGAAATCTAGGTTGTATAACCTTTCTGGTCCTGAGAGACAGGCCATGAAGGATTATATTTCAGAGAGTCTGGCTAAGGGGCATATTAGACCTTCATCTTCCCCGGTGGCCGTGGGGTTCTTCTTTGTGAAGAAGAAAGATGGAGGCCTACGCCCTTGCCTGGATTTCCATGAACTCAATCGGATTACGGTCCGAGATCCGTATCCGCTCCCACTTATTCCCGATCTCTTCAATCAGATCGTGGGCGCCAAATGGTTCTCTAAGTTGGATCTCAGGGGGGTGTACAATCTGATTAGGATGAAGGAGGGGGATGAATGGAAGACGGCGTTTAACACTCCAGAGGGGCATTATGAGAACCTTGTCATGCCATTTGGTCTGACTAATGCCCCGGCGGTGTTCCAACACTTTGTTAATTACATTTTTCGCCGCCTGGTGGGACAGTTTGTTGTCATATATCTGGATGACATCTTAATTTACTCGCCGGATCTGGTGTCTCATCAGGAGCATGTTAGGCAGGTGTTGCAGATCTTGCGGGATAATAAACTGTACGCCAAATGGGAAAAGTGTGTGTTCGCCGTACAGGAACTTCAGTTTTTAGGTTTCCTGGTGTCAAGCGTCCGGTTTTCGTATGGACCCTGGGAAAGTGCGGGCAGTTCTTGAGTGCAATCTGCCAGAGGATCTTAAGGCACTACAACGTTTCCTGGGGTTTGCTAACTACTACCGGAAATTTATTCGTAATTTCTCGTCCATAGTTAAACCTCTCACAGACATGACTAAAAAAGGGACGGATTTTTCTAGGTGGTCTGACAAGGCTTGTCAAGCGTTTTCCTCCTTGAAAAAATGTTTTGCTTCGGCACCCATACTCATTCAACCGATACGTTACAGCCGTTCATTGTGGAGGTGGATGCTTCTGAGGTAGGGGTGGGAGCAGTATTGTCACAGGGTTCGTCCCCTGGTAAGTGGCACCCGTGCGCTTTCTTCTCTAAAAAATTGTCGTCTTCTGAGAGGAATTACGATGTCTGCATTAGGGAGCTCTTGGCCATTAAGTTAGCTTTTGAGGCGTGGCGTCATTTTTTGGAGGGGGCAATCCACCCGTCGCCGTCATCACCGATCACAAGAACCTGCTATATTTAGAGTCCGCAAAACGTCTGAATCCCAGACAAGCTAGGTGGTCGTTATTTTTTACCAGGTTTAATTTTGTTGTCACATATCGTCCTGGGTCAAAAAATGTAAAGGCGGATGCCTTATCTCGCAGTTTCCCTGGGTCCGGGAAGACGGATGACCCGGTTCCTATCCTTCAGGAGGGGGTGGTGGTGTCGGCAGTATGCTCTGAGCTTGAGAAGGAGGTATTGGAGGCTCAGGGGGACGCCCCTGTTGGACCTCCAGGGAGACTGTTTGTTCCGGATCACTTGCGACAAAAGGTGATTGAGGCACACCATAACTCAGCCTTAGCAGGACACCCAGGGAGTAAAGCGACTGTGGATCTCCTCTCGCGGCAGTTTTGGTGGCCTAACTTACATAGGGAGGTGGTAACTTTTGTTGCGTCCTGTGGGGTTTGTGCGCGCTCTAAGACCCCACATACCCGTCCGTCTGGGGCCCTCTTACCTTTGAAGATCCCGGAGCGTCAGTGGACTCATCTGTATATGGACTTTATTACGGACCTCCAGCCGTCTTCGGGTAAAACAGTCATACTTGTTGTAGTGGACAGGTTCAGCAAGATGGCTCATTTATCTCTCCTCTTCCTAATGCTAAAACTCTGGCGCAGGTGTTCATTGGGGAGATTGAAGCTTCACGGGGTACCCTCCGATGTGGTGTCGGATCGGGGGTCTCAGTTTGTGTCCAAATTCTGGAAGGCTTTTTGTACACGGCGGGGGATGCATTTGTCGTTTTCATCGGCTTTTCATCCGCAGACCAATGGTCAGACAGAACGTCTGAACCAGAGTTTGGAGACATATCTCCGGTGTTTTGTGTCAGAGAACCAGGAAGACTGGGCTTCTTTCTTATCTCTGGCATAGTTTGCTCTTAACAATAGGCGGAGCGAGTCCACTGGTAAGTCCCCGTTTTTTGGGGCATATGGTTTTCACCCCCAGTTTTGTACTTTCAGTAGGGGGGGCTCTTCGGGGGTTCCTGAGGAAGAACGATTTTCGTCATCACTTGCTTCAGTGTGGAGAGGAGTGCTGAACAATCTTAGTACTATGGGGAACCGATACAAACGTATGGCTGACAGGAGGAGAGTGTCTGGTCCGGACCTATGTGTGAACGATCAGGTATGGTTGTCTACCAAAAATATAAAACTCAAGGTTCCCTCTTGGAAACTGGGTCCCAGGTTCATCGGGCCATACAGGATCAGTTCTATAATTAATCCGGTGGCATTCCGTCTTGACCTCCCCCCTACGTTTAAAATTCACAACGTGTTCCACAGATCTTTGCTTAAGAGGTATGTGGCGCCGGTGATACCGTCACCTTTACCTCCTCCTCCTGTGGTGGTCAAAGGTAACTTGGAGTTTCAGGTGTCGAAAATCATCGATTCACGTCTTAACCGCCGATCCCTTCAGTACCTGGTTCATTGGAGGGGGTATGGTCCTGAGGAGAGGACGTGGGTTCCTGCGTCGGATATTAACGCAGACCGATTAATTCGGGCCTTCCACACGACTCACCCGGATAAACCTGGCTCTGAGGGTCCAGAGGCCCCTCGTAGAAGGGGGGTACTGTCACGGGTGTGTCACCACGAAAATCGTCGCGATTACACAATCTGACTTCGCGCAGCTGAGTTTTTGGTGCTTGGTGTTTTTCGGCAGTGAGGGAGTTAATTCTTTCTCTCTCTGTCCTAGACAAGGTCCGGCCTCGCCCAGCTGCAGTTAATTCTGCAGTAATGAGATTCCTTTAAATACCTGCCAGTCTGCTAGGAATGTGTCGGTGAAAGCATTCATGCAGACCAGCAGAGCGGATCGTGGTATTGTGAAGTCTGAAGTGAAGAGTACCTGGTGTGGCTTTCTCCCCTCCTCGCTTTATCATTTATCTCCGTACCCGTTGGTGTTCCCTCTGTTTTTGTGGTGTGAGTTTTGTATGCAAGGTGGATTTTAGTTTACCCCTTGTACTGTCTCGTTCGTCTATTACTGTGTTTAGGCATATACCTTCCAGTTCCCTGTGTTGTGATCGGGGTCCTTCTCAGGACTAGATTACTGAAGGTCAGGGATTTGCAGGAGATAGGGTTACGCTGGCGGCCTGGACCTCTGTACCATCAACAGTACCTCCAGGTAGAGGGATTAGTCAGGACCCCAGCTTAGGGTCAGCATAGACCCCGGACCTCCTGTATGCAGTAACAGCGTGACACTGTATGACCAAGCCTGACGCGCCGCTTCAGGCGCTGTCTGTTTCCGGCAGAAAAAAAAACGTTACATGATGCGTCTTGTCCGGCCGCCGGAATTAAAATCTATGACGGATCGGCAGAAAACGGAGTAAACACAATGACATGCTGCGCGATCCCGCGCTAATTCATGTCAATGAGAAAAAATGGATCCGGCGGTAAAAAAAAAAACGGATCAGTTTTTTTTTAAAAAACTGCCGGATCGCGCCTCACGGCAAAAAACTGATGTGTGAAAGTAGCCTAACTCTGATGATATGTGGGAAAAAGAGGGTTCCACTTCCACCCCCAAACCCAGTAATAAAAATACTATTTCTCGCCTGAGGATATGGGGGAATTAGTTAGTATGGTGAGGGGCACTATGGGGTTGGAGGAGGAGGAAGTGAATACTCTTTTCAGGATGAGATGTTTGGGGGCCTGAAGCCTAAAGACCAGAAAGGCTTCCCCATTCATGAAAATATCAGAATTCTTGGTATGCAAGAATGGGCCCTCCCTGAGAAAGGACTCTCGGCCCCCTCAGAATTAAGGAATCGCTTTCCCTTGGATGGGGATTGCTCAATATGGGAAATCCCCAAAGTGGATGTGCAGGTGTCCAGGGTGATGAAAAAGACGGCTCTTCCCTTTGAAGATGCGTCCCAACTCAAAGATCCTATGGATCGGAAAATAGAAACCTTGCTGAGAAAGTCCTGGGACTCTTCTACAACCATGCTTAAAGCGAACATAGCCTCAACATGCGTAGCAAGATCACTATTCCGCTGGCTACGTACATTGGAGGACCATCTAACTCAGGGGACCTCCAGAGAAGAGATCCTAGACTTTCTCCCTCTACTACAGAAAGCGACGGGATTCCTAGCGGATGTTTCTGCCGAATCCGTACGAGTAGCAGCAAAATCTGCAGTCCTCTCCAACTCAGTCAGGAGAACACTGTGGCTGAAATCATGGGGAGGAGACTTTACTTCAAAATCAAAACTCTGTGCTATTCCCTTTCAGGGTAATTATGTATTCGGCGCAGCCCTGGACGATATACTAGAGAAGGCGACAGATAAAAAGTCACTTCCGGAACAGACAAAACCTAAGAAAGGTTTTTTTCGCCCCCACCCCGGGAGCAGTCCTCTCAGAGAGAATTCAGGGAGAAGGGCAAGACTGGCCGGTGCAGCTATGCGAAAGGTGGTAAAGGCAGAAACACCCTTGCCCCCACCAGCAAAATACCACAAACAATGATGGTCCTCCGGTCGGGGGCCAACTCTCGAATTTCCTGACTCAGTGGCAGTCCATATCCACGAACCAATGGGTTCTCAACACTATGCGCGATGGACTGAGACTGGAATTCGAGAGTCCTCCCCCTCAATGCCTGAGGATCACCTCTCTGCAGGTCCATCTCCAACAATCCTTGCTATCAGATATACAGGGACTGTTACGGGCACGAGTAATATCCCCAGTGGCACAGTGAGAGGTAGGCAGGGGACACTACTCTCGCCTGTTCGTAATAGTGAAACCCTCAGGAAAGCACAGGGTTATCATAAACTTGAAACACTTGAATCGGGTAGTCAAATACAGGCGGTTCAAGATGGAGTCGGTCAAGTCGGTAATCCCTCTCATAGGACAGAACTGGGTGATGACCACACAATAGATCTGAGGGACGCCTACTACCAAGTGCTGATTCATCCGGACCACAGGAAGTTCCTCAGTTTTGTCGTGTCCCAGGGTCACCGGGTCAACCATTACCAGTTCAATGTTCTGCCGTTCGGAGTGTTGTCAGCGCCACGCGTCTTTACAAAGATTATGGCAGAAGCAATGATCTTCATTCGACCACAGTGGATTTGCATAATCCCCTACTTAGACAACCTGTTAATTGTGGCTCCATCCATACCTCGCCTAGACCAAGATGTGGGGAAAACCCTAGAAATCCTACAGTCCCTGGGCTGGATCCCAAATTTGGAAAAGTCGGATCTTCATCCTTCATCAAAGAAAAAGTTCCTGGGAGTTCTCTTGGATTCAGAGAAGAGAACATCTTTCCTACCCAGGGAGCGACAACACGATCTTATTCAGAGAGTTTCCAGATTCAGAGACCAGACAGCACCAACCCTATGTCTATCCTAGGGTCTTTTACGGCGTGCATCCAAGCAGTTTCCTGAGCTCAAGCCCATACTCGGACTCTTTAGTCGCACATGCTGCTGTGTTCAAAAAGGTTTCACAACAGGCTGAACAAGAGAACCCCCCTTCCGGGTCATGTGAAGGCCTCCCTCTCATGGTTGCTGAATTATCAGAACCTCCAGCGGCGAGTTAGCTGGGATCAGCTTCCCCTCAAAATACTCACCTCAGACGCCAGTCAGAGAGGCTGGGGTGCTATAGTGGAGGGGTCTCACTTTCAGGGATTGTGGGTGGCCCCTGGACATCAGGGCCAGCTCCTCAAATCTGAGGAAACTAAAAGCAGTAGAGGAAGCACTAAAAGCAGCATCAGCCCTTATTCAAAATCACCATGTACGGGTCTACTTAGACAACGTGACTGCGGTGGCCTACCTTCGACACCAAGGAGGCACGAAATAGTCAATCTAAAGGTAGTGGCTGCAAGAATTTTTCCTGGGCAGAAATACATTTACTGTCCATAACAGCACTACACCTAAAAGGATCAGACAATGTACAGGCGGACTTCCTCAGCAGGAAGGATGTTCACCTGGGAGAATGGTGTCTGGACCGAACAGTGTTTTTGTCCCTGATGTCAAGGTGAGGGAATCCAGATGTGGATCTGTTCGCCAGCAGTCAGAACTCAAAGGTGGGAACATTCTTTTCCCTCAGTCCCACCTGACGGAGCGTGCGGTGTAGACGCCCTCTCCCATCCCTGGAAGTTCAAACTGGCATATGCCTTCCCACCGATTCCGATGCTAGCAAGGACACGATCAGAGCAGGTCACCACGATCCTGGTTGCTCCCATGTGGCCAGGGAGGAGTTGGTACAGATCTCTAGTAAACATAGCTCAAGATTGCCCAGTATTTCTGCCTCAGAAAGACGACTTCCTTCACCAGGGTCCTCTGCTGCACCCAGATCTGCACAGGTTGAACCTTGCGGCTTGGCTACTGAAGCTGGGATTCTAAGGGCTAAAGGCCTTTCTGAAGAAGTAATATGAACTTTACAGGGAAGTAGGAAACCGGTAACTAACGCCATTTACGGGAAGGTTTGGAAGAAATTTTCATCCTGGTGTTTCCCAAATACTCCGGATCCCTTCCATCCTAACATCGCACAGATCTTAGATTTCTTCAGAGGGGCTTAAATCTAGGTCCCACTCCTAGTACACTAAAAGTACAGGTGTCTGCCCTTAGTTCATTCTTTGATCAAGATCTAGCTGGTCGTAGATGAATCAAGCGCTTCATGATCTCCGCATCCAGAATGCGTCCTAGACTTCGCAGTCAAGTTCCCCCCTGGGATCTAAATCTGGTGCCTAATGGTTTAACTAAGGTTCCATTCGAACCCCTATCATCCATAACTTTAAAGGACTTAACACTGAAAACGGTGTTTCTGGTGGGAATTAAGGTACTGTCACACTAAGAGAGATCGCTAACAAGATCGCTAAATAGTCACCGATTTTATGACGCAGTAGCGATCTCGTTACGACGCAGCTGTGTGTGACATGTAGCAGCGATGTGGCCCCTGCTGAGATGTCATTGATCGCTTATGAACGTTCTGAGCCGTTTTTTGGTCGTTGGTGTCCCGCTGGTGAGCCTGAATCGCTGAGTGTGACACCCTTTATGAACGACTTTACCAGCGTTGCAGGTGGGACTAGGTTTTCCCAACGACCGCAGAGGTCGTTATACAGATCGCGATCTCTGATGAGATCTTTGTTTGGAAGCTAACTAGTGACCACATAGCGATCGCACTAGCGATCTCGCCGGTCGTGTCGTTGTCGTGATCGCTAAGTGTGACAGTGCCTTTACTTCCGCTAGGCGTGTTGGAGAAATACAGGCCCTATCAATGCAGCCCTATTTAACTATCACAAGGGATAGCATCATCTTGAGACTAGTTCCCTCCTTTATGACAAAAGTGGTCTCAGACTTTCATAGAGAACAGAACATTATACTACCTTCCTTTTGCCCAAATCCCTTCAATGCGAAGGAAGAGATTTTCCACACCCCGGAAGTACGTGGGTGGTTCTTTTCAATCTCCAGCAAACTGAAAGTTGGAGGATTGACCAAAATCTATTCATTCAATTTTCCGGAAGGAATAAGGGCAAAAAGGCGGCAAAAAATATGATTGCTAGGTGGATCAATCAGGCAATCGGCTTGGCGTATGCATCACAGAATGTTTCACCTCCTACACATCTAAAAGCCCATTCCACTCGTTCAATATCAACATCGTGGGCAGAGAGAGGGGACGCATCCGCTGAGCAGATATGCAGAGCCGCCACATGGTCATCTGTCCATACATTTACTAGACATTATAGACTAAATTTCAATATAGATTTATCATTCGGCAGACGAGTTCTGCAGGCTGTAGTCCCTCCCTAAGAAATTAGTTGTTGGTACTACTCCAGTATGGCTGTCGTGGAAGGTGAGTAGAGAAAATAGAATTAGTCTTACCGGTAATTCGGTTTCTAGGAACCTTCAACGACAGCACTAATTTCCCTCCCTATCTGATGTTCTTATTGGAAGATTCCTGCACTTTGGTGGTAACTATACACACTGCTATGTACAGAAAAAACACTCGTGGTGCAGGAAGGGGAGGGTTATTTAAGCTCTTGTGTGTTTCCTATCCCCTATTAGGGCGGGGAGACATCCTCCAGTATGGCTGTCGTCGAAGGTTCCTAGAAACCGAATTACTGGTAAGACTAATTCTAATTTTTTTATTTTAGGGTGCAAAAAAAATCAGAACTTTGCAAAAAAGATGCATTTTTTTGCGTTGTCGAAATTTTTTGAGACCCGTAACATTTTAATTTTTTTTTTATGAAGCTGTATGATGCCTTATTTTTTTGCGGGACAAGACAATGTTTTTAATTGCACCGTTGTGTGACAGATGTAACTTTTTGATCGTTTCTTTCAGCCTTTTTTGTGGAAATGTTTCTGGCAAAAAAATGATATTTTGTTATTTTTTTTCATATTTTTTAAAACATTTTTAGTACTTTTCACGGTTATTGTTAACCCTCTTAGGTGACTTAAAGCTGCAATTGTCTGATCGCTTGTGCTGTACACAGCGATGCCAGTGCGTCACTGCATTTAGCAAAAATCGGTCTCATTTGAAGCCCAGCCACAAGCAGGGTTCCAGAGGAGCTCTGTACTGACCGACACGGGGGTCATTAGCTGACCTCTGACTGTCATGGTGACCCACGATCACAGGCGCGCCAATGGGTGGAGAGAATTACGCACATGCAAGCCGATGCTTGTTAAATACCGCTGTAGCATTTAACAGGTTAACAATCGTGAGCGGAAAACTGCTACATTTGTGATTGTTAGTGGCAGGTCCTGGCTGTAATACACAGCCATCACCTGCTGGATATGGTGCGGGCTCGCTGCGTGGGCCAGCTCCATACACCGGTTACCAACTTGCAAAAAAGGTGTCTCCAGCGAGCACAGGAAATATGATTCTTAAAACTTGACGTTTATTTGATCATCATATTAAAAAGCACAGATGTGCAGATATGGGCAGCCTCAGTGCAAGGAATCCATGATTCAGACCGTGTAGGTTGAAACATGTAGGATTTTCCTTGCACTGGGATTGACCATGTCTGCACATCTGTGCTTTTTAATATGATGATTAAATAAACATCAAGTTTTAAGAATCATATTTCCTGTGGTCCCTGGAGACACCTTTTTTGTACATTGGACTTCCACACCGCCAGGAACAGGGCGGCTCCGTGCACTGATGACCAGCCAAGGAACCTGGACATAACGGGGTGAGCTGAACTTTTTCCTTTTTATGTTACCAACTTGCGCCATACATTTACGGCAGATGTCATGTTAAAAATTGATAAAAAGAGCACAAAAATTGTTCATGTCAATTTTATTTTGGAACTTTTTAACATACTATTTGTGTCTTGTTTTGTCTGGTAATTTTCTTGTAATATCGGGAAGTGTGAAGGACAACCCCCGTGTAAGGGTCTGCGGAACGCACCAAATATATGATGTAGAGAGGTGCGTTCGCAGCCCGGGGTCCACCGTGCAGGCGGAGCCTGCTGCTAGTAAAATGACGAAAGAAGCGAACTCTGTTATCCCGCAGAGTCGCCAAAATAAACGCCGTAACGCGCTGTGGCAATATGTGCGAACTCCGTTAATCCACAGAGCCGCTAGAAGGAGAGCCGCAGCGCTATATGGCGATGTGTGCGAACTCACTTAACACCACTGAGTCGCAAAATAAACACGCTAGGGCGCTGTCTAGCGTTGAAAGCGAACCCTGTTACGTCACAGAGCCGCTGAGACAAACTTCTGTGTCCTGTCAGGCACCCAGGTACACAGTTGACTGCTAAGCAAACATAGAACGTGATCATGCACTAATGTCCTCGCGGGAGTCACCCGCAATCTATGGCGTCTGAACGCCAGGCCCTGAATACGGCAATCAAACTCCTCATCGGTTATGCCGGTAATCTAGGGCATCTAGGACACTGACCCTGACCAGCTAGCATACCAAGCTCCTCACCGATTAAGTCGGTATTGTAATGGCATATTTCAGCCGCCCTAACCACACACACGCATGACCACACTGGCACAAAGCATATAACGTTTGATACTAGCGCATGGCGGCTCAGCATTACCACCCTTTTATAGTAACAGCTACAGGACCTGCCAGAAGAAGGCCCAATGAGAAACTGTTCCAAAACGCATGTAGTTTCAGGACCTTCCTGGCGGACCAATAGGAGCTGCTGCAGTACCTGAACATGTAACTCCTGATCTCCAATGAGAGATCTTACCCTGGGCATGCTCAGAAGGGGAAACGCAGGACTTCATCCCCAAGACGTCTGCTCCAGCACTGGCTACAACAGAAGATCCAGGAGGAGCAGCAGCAAGTCTCTGCACAGTACTGGAATGGGCAAGACGCTGGGACCGCCATCTCTGCTGAGCAGGCTCCACTGCGGACGGAGATGAATGGAGGACCGCAGCAGGACCGGTTCGAGACTCCCCTTGTGCAGCAGCGGGAACTCGAACCCTAACATCCTGTCCTTCCACGTCACCAATGTGACGTGACTCCACAGGCACAGCTCTCTGGCGCCCCCTTTGTCTCTCAGGTCAGTAAGGGAACTGCACCTAGAGCAAATGGCCTCCGGGAAGTGTGTCCTGTTACCCACTGGGTATTCTAAGATTCGTGATCAGAGTAAAAGCATCAGCCCAAGATTAATTTTATGGTTTAATTGCCTTAAGGGCGCACTAGATATTTACAGAAATATACAGTAAGCTATAAAACGGAATTACAATAGATTTGCAGTCAGAGTAAAATACAACAATAATGGTACAAGGCTTAGAGGTATTAGCTAGAGGTCAATATTACCAGGTTGTAGAGGCATGTGGAGGCAGGGAGCTCTGCGATCCACAGGTGAAAGTCTTAGTTGCTGGACAGTCCCCCAAAACGTGTACCGCTGCTCTCCCTTGGCAGATCTGTCCCTTAGTCCTTAGTTCTTCATTGTCTTGCTGCTGTGAGAATGGATCTAGTCTGCCCATAGCTCACAGTTCTTAAACCTGCTAGTTTCCTCCCCTCGGTGTCCGAGGGTGGGCTGACAATCTCCACCTTAGCTCCCTGCAGAATTTATTCCCAATATCTAGCAAAGGGGTTAACTTTCTCCAGGACGATCGGAACAGGACACGAGAGGTACCAGCGGATGCAGTATGTTTTTGCCTGTCGCATGGAGATCAAACCTGGCCCGACTGTGTCTCTGTGGAGAGCCAATCTCTATCTCAGACCCCCGAGCCATCACCGACTTGGGAGTTGCACCATCAGATGCCCGAGGTCCGCAGGATCACGCAGATATTTTTTATGAGTTTGTACCTAGAAAGATGTGCTCATAATTCATAATCCTAGAACGGAGCCGTCATGGCTGGGAGACACAATAGATGTGTTTTCTGTGTCTAGCTGGAAGGTATAATCTAATTGAAGCCCCCAGCTTTGAAGTACTGTTTGGCCTGGCCTACTTAGCATACTAGCAGGCCTGGCTATTCACATTGAGCAGTAAATCCTGTCTTGAGTCGAATCTACAGAGCATACTAATAGACCTTTTCATTTGCAGTGGAGACCAAACCCTATTGTATCGAATATGCCCAGAGGCCATAGGGAATTACAGCAGTTAGCTGCTGTGAATCTGTGAATTCAGACAATATGGCGGCTGTAGCAAGCCATATCCAAGATGATGGCTGTTCCTTCCTCACAGGAAGCCTACGGGGAAAAAGCCAGGAAAAAAAAAATGCCACAACACTGTCCATGTAGACTTTATACCAGTTATTGCTGTAGGTTACAGATAACTCCTGTCAGGTGTTTTTGGAAACAAAAATGCCTCAAGCTTCTGTGTGTGAATCAGACGTGAGATCTGACACCAAAGAAGATTACAGCCCGGGGAAGACGGGAGACATTCATACCGGCGGCCGGTGGTGTTGGAGTCAGTGACGGATTCTGGCCAGATATGTTTCTAGAGCCGCAGTAGAAGATGAAGATGTCGTCCTCATCATGAAGTAGTTATTTCTCATGTCGCATGTAATGAATATCTCCTGCAGTATTGCTAATGCCGATTCCTGTGTCGGGAAATGAGACGAGAATTATCGTTATGGAAGATGAGTCTGTGAGAAACGTATCCAGCTGCCAACTCCGAGGAAGAAACTGCTTGTTGTGTGTGTGGTCTAAAATATATAGGATTTATTAATAAATACAATGAAGAAAAAACTGAATTCTGGGAAATAGTAAAAATATTAATACTCACATTAACCCCTTAGTGACCGAGCCAATTTTGACCTTAACCACCAAGCCAAATTTTTAAATTCTGACCAGTGTCGCTTTATGTAGTTATAACTCTGGAAAACTTCAACAGATCCCACTGATTCTGAGACTGTGTTTTCATTACTTATTGTACTTCATGACAGTGGTAAAATTTCTTCGATATAACTTTGTGAAAATTTACAAAACCATTTTTTAATTATCACCTCACATTTTAAGTGACTTTGGAGCCTTTATGTCAGAAAATTCCCAAAAGTGACTGCATGCTAAATACTGCCCTGCTCAAAGTACTCAAAATCACATTCAAGAAGTTTATTAACTCTTCTGGTGCTTCACAGAAGCCGAAGCAATGTGGAAGGAAAAAATGAACATTTAAAATTTTTTTCACTAACATTTTACTTCAGCTCCAAATTTGTTATTTTCCCAAGGGTAGCAGGAGAAAATGGACCATAAAATTTGTTATGCAATTTTCCCTGATAATGTCGATACCCCATATGTGGGGGATAGCCACTGTTTGGACGAACGACAGGGCTCGGAAAAGGAAGGTGCACTGTTTGACTTTTTGAACGCAAAAATGGCTGGAATCGAGAGCGGACATCATGTCGCGTTTGTAGAGCCCCCGTCGTGTTTTGAGATCCTCTGATGTTCCTAAACAGTGGAAACCCCCTCACAAGTGACCCCATTTTGGAAACTAGACTCCTTAGTGAATTAATCTAGATGTGTCATGAGCACCTTGAACCCCAGGGTGCTTAACAGAAGTTTATAACATAGAGCTGTGAAAATAAAAAAATCACATTCTATCCACAAAAATATACTTTTACCCCCATTTTTTTTATGTTCACAAGGGTAACAGGAGAAAATGAACCAAAAAATTTGTTGTTCAATTTCTATAGAGTAAGACGATTCCCCATATTTGGAGGAAAACCACTGGCTGGGCTCATGGCAGGGCTCTGAAAGAAGGACTGACGTGTTGGAACGCAGACTTTGATGGGATGGTCTGTGGGCCTTATGTTTCATTTGGAGAGCCCCTGATGTGTCTAAACAGTGAAAAAAACCACAAGTGACCCCATTTTGGAAACTACACCCCACAAGGATTTTATCCAGGGGTATATTGAGCATTTAAATCACAGGTACTACACAAAATTTGATAACATTAGGTACAGTAAAGATGGTATATCTTTGTACCGTGTTAGCCAGTAGATAGAAAAATATTTAGAATTGAGAGTCCTCAGTGGTTGATACCTTTTAATGGCTAACTGAAAAGATGGTAACAAATTGCAAGCTTTTGAGACTACTCAGGTCTCTTCATCAGGCACAGACTAATACAACATCTGAAGAATCACATATTTATACACAACACAGCACATAAACATCTATGAACTGTTCCAATATTTATGTTCATCCTACCAAAAGATGCCCGATTACAATCCATATTTCCAGACCCCCCCACTACTGTGATTTAGGCAGCCCCCAAATTTAAGAAGCATCATTGTCAGAAGCTCCCTGTCCTCTCCAACAGCTGCAGGAACCTTTCCTTGCAACCAGAAAAAATGTAAAACCTGTCCATTTATAATGACCACAGACAAGATAAAGATCCCCAACTCACATCAGGACTACAAGATCCCAGGTACTTTCAGTTGTATCACATCTAATGTGGTGTACTTAATTATTTGTACTAAATGTCCAACTGGGGGTCTGTATGTGGGGGAGACAGGGCAAAAACTGAGAACAAGGATGAATTCCCATCGCCACACGAGAAAAAAAAATGGATCTACCTGTAGCCAAACACTTTTGTATGCCTGATCACAGCACCACACACATGAAATTACTGGTACTGAAAAGTAATTTCACATCTCAGAGAGACAGGAGAGTCTCCGAATATAAACTCATGACGACCTTTGACACTCTCAGTGCAGGAATGAACGTGTCGCATGGATTTATGTCTTTTTACATCAATTAAGGAATTTGCTCCGAAGACCTTGTCGGAGCATCACAAAACATTACCAGACCCCAATCAGAGGGCAATAAAACTTTCACACTCCTTATCTATGAACTGTTCCAATATTTATGTTCATCTCTATCTCCCATAATGACAGTTCTGCTTCATGTCACTTGTCTTGCCTATTGCATTGTTTATGTGCTGTGTTGTGTATAAATATGTGATTCTTCAGATGTATTAGTCTGTGCCTGATGAAGAGACCTAAGTAGTCTCGAAAGCTTGCAATTTGTTACCATCTTTTCAGTTAGCCATTAAAAGGTCCACTGAGGACTCTCAATTCTAAATATTTTTATAACATTAGGTAGTCATATTTAAAAATTTCATTTTTTTCACGAAAATGTTGTTTTAGCCCCAAATTTGGAATTTTCTCAAAGGATAATAGGAGAAAATGGACCCCATAATTTGTTGCGCAATTTGTCCCAAGCGCAACTATACCCCATTTGTGGTCAAAGACTTCTGCCTGGGATAGATTATGAATGCTATGTCGCATCTGAAGAGCCCCTGACATATGAAAACAGCAGAAACCCCCAGAAGTGACACCATTTTGGAAACTAGACCCTCAAGGAATTTATCTAGGGGTTTAGTGAATATTTTGAACCCATAGGTGCCTCACAGAATTTTATGACATTGAGATGTGGAAATATGAGATTTTAGTGGTAAAAATTTAATTTTTGTGTTTGCTGCAAATTTGTCAGGTACACAAGGGTTAATAGGTGAAACTAGACCCCACAATTTCTTGCGCAATTTCTCCAGAACACGGTGCTGTCCTATATGTTGTCAGAAATTTCTGTTAGGCCACACATCATGGCTGAGAAGAAAGGAGCGCTGTTTAGCTTTTGGAGCACAAATTTTGCTGGAATAGTTTGAGGGTGACATTTACGGAGCCCCAAAGGTGCCAGGACAGCAGAAAACCCCCAAAAGTGACCCATTGTAGAAAAATACACCTCTCAATGAATTAGCCTATGGCTACAATGACCATTTTGTAACATACATTCCGTGCTTTATTCTGGAGAATTGCAAATCTGCCAGTCAGTACCCATACATTTTGCCATCATACAGTGTGTGCCACATTGTGCCCAGTTTATGTCGGGCAATACGCACCAGTAAATTAAGTGCCTTCTTTCCATTACAATAATGTCAAACATTTTGCTGCTTATTGTGGTTTAGGCACAGTGAGGCTCAGGAGGAGGGGATCATTTGTATTTGGGAGCACAGAATTAACTGGATTTTATTTGAGGGGGCAGGAGCCATGTCGCTTTTCCAGTCTTCTAGTAGTAACGTTGGAACCCTCTATAGTTCCAGTGACTGATGACGGACCTGAGTCGGGGCTGGTTTTGTGCGGGATTGTAATGATACTCCCATGTTGCCAACATGCAAAGTTCCTTCCAGAGCTTTCCACACACAGTGAGCTCTTCTATGCTGGCTGTGAGGGTCTGATCCCCCTTTCTTCCCTCTTTTGTCAGCAGTTGCTAGCTATTCACACTAGCTCACTTCTCTCCTCTGCATTTAACGCCAAACCTCTCACCCCTCCCTAAGGAATGTGCTAATTAGGAGAGATGTTATGATTTGTAGCCGAGGAGGACAGCAGCAAAAATAGACAGGCAACCAGACACCGTAAAGGTTGGTAACTAGCAGATTGCAGACCCCTAAACTGACAGCACAACTAGAACGCAGCCGTGGGACGTGCCTACGGTGCCCTAGACGTCTCGACACAGCCGGAGAGATAACTAAGCCTAAAGACAGAAAGGGAAAGCTAACATCCCGTAATAGAGCCCCCAAAGGAATAGGTAGCCCCCAGACATACATTGGCGGTGAGACAGATGAAGTACAAACACAGGCAGAAAATAGAGTGAGCAAATGCTGTGGCCCAATCTGTCTAGATAGCACAGGACAGGAAAGAATACTGTCTGCAATCCAGCAAAAACTCTAAGAAAAACTCCAACACGTTCTGATATACAAAAATACTGAGACCACATGATTTCTACCCCGCTATATCAGAACTCCGGTGTAACTGGTAGCAAATAAGCGGATACTGATATAACAGGGAACTGAAAATACAAAACAATGGTAAATGAGAAACAGGCCTGCACAGGCCCCAGCAGGGGAACCTGGCTGTACAAACTCCAGGAGGGCAGAAAACTGAGACAAAAACGAATGCCACAGAAATAAACAGCAAATAACTTATCTGAAAGTTGCAAGACATGCAGGAAGCAAGCTGACTTACAAATGGGACCAGGAAGAACAAATCACCGGCAAGGATCATGGGAAGGTAGCTCACTTAAATCTCCCCAGTCACCAACCCAGATTGCCAATCATCGCTCCCAGCTGATGAACCTCTGCCAGCCAAAGCAGCTTCATTACTATCAGCAGCCACCAGAGGGAGCCCAAACTCTGAAGTCAGATCCAGAGCGTTCACAACAGAGAGAGAAGTTCTTTGTCTAAGACCATGAGTGCTGTGTCTCAGATAGCATTGATTTAGAATCTAAAAATTAGGGCATAACTCACCACCCGCTTATGTTATGAGTATGAAATTTACATATCTGCATGTCCATCGGTGGAACCAACAACCAGTGAATTTTCTAAGCGCTGGCCCAGCAGAATCCAGGAAATGGATTCCCACTTAGCCAACCCAACCAGGTACTTCGTGTTTAGACTTACACGAACGCCAACGTCCAGCGGAGTGCGATGGTACCCAATGCGTCTCCGTAGGGGGTTCCATCACTGAGTTATGTAATTCAGAAGTTTTGTAGCAAAATGTTCAATCTGAGAAAAGAGGAGTGCTTCCATAACTCAGCCCCTTTAATGATATCACGACCAGGGGGGTATAAGGTTGTGGGAGCTCAGGTGGCGCTCTCTTTTGCCCTGGAAACCTGATGTAGTGAAACTCTGTGATGCATAATGACGTGTCGCCCTTCCCAACCGCATGGTTTGCCTGAAATGATTAAGCAACTGTAAGTTTCTTCCTTTAATACCTTTTATTTTGTAATTGTCTTGTACATACTTTAATTGTCTCATATTGTAAAATCTTTTAGACCTTTTGTAAACACTGCCTACCTTTTTGGAGTAAAATATATAAAATTACTAGTTCCGTTTCTACTTGCTCTATAACGCACTGTCACGTCCTCCGAAGGGAATTACGCTACTAAATTGGGGTGGCCTCTGCCCCTCATTCTAGAACCAGAGGCTGGTGGCAGCAAGTGTGTGCTGGGCATTGGGTAGCGCTGGCAGTGACGGAGCGGGTTTTATTAAGCGTATTGCCTGGCTGCGGCTAGGAGTAGTGATAATTCCCTTGCTGCAGCATGCCTAATAGCCAGTACACATCGAAGTAGGCCCGTCCGGCAACTAATTATCCCAGGTGCAGTTCCCTGACTGAGGGTGAGGGGGGCGCTGGAAAGCTGCGAGTTCCTAGGCGGAACTGGAAAGTGGGATATACATAAATCCTGTAGTTCATGACATACTGGTGGCAGCGGTGGGATAACTAAAATAACCCCCTGCGGTAAAGTGTAAGGTCAAAGACTTATTTGCTATGTTTTCATCACATTGGTGGCAGCGGTGGGATCATAAACTGTGACCCTGGGTCTCCGTCCGCTTTCATTAAGGGATAAATTGGGGTTTTTATTGGTAACATTTTGGGGAACATAAATTTATTTGATTGCTTTTTAGAATAAAGCTGGATTCACATTTTTGTGCTCTACGCTGATCACTTAAGTGTAAATCCCAAAAATGCAATTTAGATGAAACCTGGAGGGAAAACCCAACCACCATGAGACAGACGGAGACACTTCATACTCCGCTTGGCGTTGCTTTGTGGTCTCCCATCATTTTGGGTGTGCACAGATCTGTGGTTGCCCACACTTGTGCGCTAAAAAGACCCTAAAATGATGGGACACCGCTGGAACACAGAGTAGTCCAAAGTGACTCCATGTGCCTCATAAGGTTTGTCCTTCTGGGTTTTGCATAAATTGCGGTTTTGTAGAATTTACAGGGAAACCCCGACGTAAGCGCTTAGCGAAGAGCGCAGAATAAATGTGAGCTGAGCCTTATTCCGATTTTTGGGAGGTAGAGTGAACAAAGAGACTCAGAACAAGGATAGTTCATATTTTTTTATTGTGCTGTTCAACGTGCGGTATAAGTGATGAGGCAGATTTATTCTTCAGGGTTTGGGATGATTACAGCAATACCAGATTTATTATAATTTTTTTGTTTTGTTTTGCTGCTATCACACAATAAAAACCCTTTTTTAAATAGGGGTTTTTTGTTGCCATATTTTGAGAGCTGTAACTTTTTTATTTTTTGGCAGCAGAGCTGTATGGCGGGTTATTTTTTGCGGGACAAGTTGCTGATTTTTTTTTATACCAGTTTGGGGTACACAATTTTTTTTTAATAGTTTTTTATTCAAATTTTTCATACACAGAATGAACAAAAACCAGCAATTCAATTATTGTTGTATTTTTTATGTTTTTTTTTTTTGCGCCGTTCACTGTGTGGTAAATGTGATAAGACCGATTTGTTCATTGAGTCAGTTTCGATTACTGCGATACCAGATTTATATAGTTTTTTTTTTTATGATTTGTTATTTTCACACACTAAAAACAATATTTTAGTAAAATTAATGTGTTTGCATTGTCCTATTTTAAGAGCTGTTACTTTTTTATTCTTTTGTCGAATGAGCCATATTAGTGCTTGTTTTTTTGCATGACGGTTTGGCGTTTTCATTTAGTATCATATTTATTTACATATGACTTTAATCACTTTTTATTCTCTTTTTTGTGAGTCAATATGATGAAAATGCAACATTTTGGGCGTGTTTATTATTTTATTTTACGACGTTTGCTAAACGTAATAAATAACTTGCAGTTTTTTTAGAGCGAGATGTTACTGGCCGGCGATACCAATTATGTGTATGTTTTTTTGTTTGTTTTAACAGGAAAACTGCGTTTTGAGTGGCAAAACGGATTTTAGTGATGTGTGCACATTTTTGAGTGGTTTTTCTTTTTTACCGTTTACATTTTTTTTTTAAACTTTTTTCACTTTTGTACACTTTTTCACTGTGGGACATGTTATAATTTTACTTTGATCACTGGTCTCATACACTGTTAGGCCAGGATCACACATGTGAGGAATACGGCCGAGTCTCGCATGGTAATACCTGGCAATGCCGCCGGGACTCGGATCGGAGAGCATGTGGCCGCATAGCAATACATGGAGTGCCGCGGCCGGGTATTAACATGCCAGACTCGGCCGTT
>JARQOD010000003.1:39553525-39625031 GCA_033576555.1 Oophaga sylvatica | reverse complement strand
TCTTCATTGTCTTGCTGCTGTGAGAATGGATCTAGTCTGCCCATAGCTCACAGTTCTTAAACCTGCTAGTTTCCTCCCCTCGGTGTCCGAGGGTGGGCTGACAATCTCCACTCTTAGCTCCCTGCAGAATTTATTCCCAATATCTAGCAAAGGGTTAACTTTCTCCAGGACGATCGGAACAGGACACGAGAGGTACCAGCGGATGCAGTATGTTTTTGCCTGTCGCATGGAGATCAAACCTGGCCCGACTGGTCTCTGTGGAGAGCCAATCTCTATCTCAGACCCCCGAGCCATCACCGACTTGGGAGTTGCACCATCAGATGCCCGAGGTCCGCAGGATCACGCAGATATTTTTTATGAGTTTGTACCTAGAAAGATGTGCTCATAATTCATAATCCTAGAACGGAGCCGTCATGGCTGGGAGACACAATAGATGTGTTTTCTGTGTCTAGCTGGAAGGTATAATCTAATTGAAGCCCCCAGCTTTGAAGTACTGTTTGGCCTGGCCTACTTAGCATACTAGCAGGCCTGGCTATTCACATTGAGCAGTAAATCCTGTCTTGAGTCGAATCTACAGAGCATACTAATAGACCTTTTCATTTGCAGTGGAGACCAAACCCTATTGTATCGAATATGCCCAGAGGCCATAGGGAATTACAGCAGTTAGCTGCTGTGAATCTGTGAATTCAGACAATATGGCGGCTGTAGCAAGCCATATCCAAGATGATGGCTGTTCCTTCCTCACAGGAAGCCTACGGGGAAAAAGCCAGGAAAAAAAAATGCCACAACACTGTCCATGTAGACTTTATACCAGTTATTGCTGTAGGTTACAGATAACTCCTGTCAGGTGTTTTTGGAAACAAAAATGCCTCAAGCTTCTGTGTGTGAATCAGACGTGAGATCTGACACCAAAGAAGATTACAGCCCGGGGAAGACGGGAGACATTCATACCGGCGGCCGGTGGTGTTGGAGTCAGTGACGGATTCTGGCCAGATATGTTTCTAGAGCCGCAGTAGAAGATGAAGATGTCGTCCTCATCATGAAGTAGTTATTTCTCATGTCGCATGTAATGAATATCTCCTGCAGTATTGCTAATGCCGATTCCTGTGTCGGGAAATGAGACGAGAATTATCGTTATGGAAGATGAGTCTGTGAGAAACGTATCCAGCTGCCAACTCCGAGGAAGAAACTGCTTGTTGTGTGTGTGGTCTAAAATATATAGGATTTATTAATAAATACAATGAAGAAAAAACTGAATTCTGGGAAATAGTAAAAATATTAATACTCACATTAACCCCTTAGTGACCGAGCCAATTTTGACCTTAACCACCAAGCCAAATTTTTAAATTCTGACCAGTGTCGCTTTATGTAGTTATAACTCTGGAAAACTTCAACAGATCCCACTGATTCTGAGACTGTGTTTTCATTACTTATTGTACTTCATGACAGTGGTAAAATTTCTTCGATATAACTTTGTGAAAATTTACAAAACCATTTTTTAATTATCACCTCACATTTTAAGTGACTTTGGAGCCTTTATGTCAGAAAATTCCCAAAAGTGACTGCATGCTAAATACTGCCCTGCTCAAAGTACTCAAAATCACATTCAAGAAGTTTATTAACTCTTCTGGTGCTTCACAGAAGCCGAAGCAATGTGGAAGGAAAAAATGAACATTTAAAATTTTTTTCACTAACATTTTACTTCAGCTCCAAATTTGTTATTTTCCCAAGGGTAGCAGGAGAAAATGGACCATAAAATTTGTTATGCAATTTTCCCTGATAATGTCGATACCCCATATGTGGGGGATAGCCACTGTTTGGACGAACGACAGGGCTCGGAAAAGGAAGGTGCACTGTTTGACTTTTGAACGCAAAAATGGCTGGAATCGAGAGCGGACATCATGTCGCGTTTGTAGAGCCCCCGTCGTGTTTTGAGATCCTCTGATGTTCCTAAACAGTGGAAACCCCCTCACAAGTGACCCCATTTTGGAAACTAGACTCCTTAGTGAATTAATCTAGATGTGTCATGAGCACCTTGAACCCCCAGGGTGCTTCACAGAAGTTTATAACATAGAGCTGTGAAAATAAAAAAATCACATTCTATCCACAAAAATATACTTTTACCCCCCATTTTTTTTATGTTCACAAGGGTAACAGGAGAAAATGAACCAAAAAATTTGTTGTTCAATTTCTATAGAGTAAGACGATTCCCCATATTTGGAGGAAAACCACTGGCTGGGCTCATGGCAGGGCTCTGAAAGAAGGACTGACGTGTTGGAACGCAGACTTTGATGGGATGGTCTGTGGGCCTTATGTTTCATTTGGAGAGCCCCTGATGTGTCTAAACAGTGAAAAAAACCACAAGTGACCCCATTTTGGAAACTACACCCCACAAGGATTTTATCCAGGGGTATATTGAGCATTTAAATCACAGGTACTACACAAAATTTGATAACATTAGGTACAGTAAAGATGTATATCTTTGTACCGTGTTAGCCAGTAGATAGAAAAATATTTAGAATTGAGAGTCCTCAGTGGTTGATACCTTTTAATGGCTAACTGAAAAGATGGTAACAAATTGCAAGCTTTTGAGACTACTCAGGTCTCTTCATCAGGCACAGACTAATACAACATCTGAAGAATCACATATTTATACACAACACAGCACATAAACATCTATGAACTGTTCCAATATTTATGTTCATCCTACCAAAAGATGCCCGATTACAATCCATATTTCCAGACCCCCCCACTACTGTGATTTAGGCAGCCCCCAAATTTAAGAAGCATCATTGTCAGAAGCTCCCTGTCCTCTCCAACAGCTGCAGGAACCTTTCCTTGCAACCAGAAAAAATGTAAAACCTGTCCATTTATAATGACCACAGACAAGATAAAGATCCCCAACTCACATCAGGACTACAAGATCCCAGGTACTTTCAGTTGTATCACATCTAATGTGGTGTACTTAATTATTTGTACTAAATGTCCAACTGGGGGTCTGTATGTGGGGGAGACAGGGCAAAAACTGAGAACAAGGATGAATTCCCATCGCCACACGAGAAAAAAAAATGGATCTACCTGTAGCCAAACACTTTTGTATGCCTGATCACAGCACCACACACATGAAATTACTGGTACTGAAAAGTAATTTCACATCTCAGAGAGACAGGAGAGTCTCCGAATATAAACTCATGACGACCTTTGACACTCTCAGTGCAGGAATGAACGTGTCGCATGGATTTATGTCTTTTTACATCAATTAAGGAATTTGCTCCGAAGACCTTGTCGGAGCATCACAAAACATTACCAGACCCCAATCAGAGGGCAATAAAACTTTCACACTCCTTATCTATGAACTGTTCCAATATTTATGTTCATCTCTATCTCCCATAATGACAGTTCTGCTTCATGTCACTTGTCTTGCCTATTGCATTGTTTATGTGCTGTGTTGTGTATAAATATGTGATTCTTCAGATGTATTAGTCTGTGCCTGATGAAGAGACCTAAGTAGTCTCGAAAGCTTGCAATTTGTTACCATCTTTTCAGTTAGCCATTAAAAGGTCCACTGAGGACTCTCAATTCTAAATATTTTTTATAACATTAGGTAGTCATATTTAAAAATTTCATTTTTTTCACGAAAATGTTGTTTTAGCCCCAAATTTGGAATTTTCTCAAAGGATAATAGGAGAAAATGGACCCCATAATTTGTTGCGCAATTTGTCCCAAGCGCAACTATACCCCATTTGTGGTCAAAGACTTCTGCCTGGGATAGATTATGAATGCTATGTCGCATCTGAAGAGCCCCTGACATATGAAAACAGCAGAAACCCCCCAGAAGTGACACCATTTTGGAAACTAGACCCCTCAAGGAATTTATCTAGGGGTTTAGTGAATATTTTGAACCCATAGGTGCCTCACAGAATTTTATGACATTGAGATGTGGAAATATGAGATTTTAGTGGTAAAAATTTAATTTTTGTGTTTGCTGCAAATTTGTCAGGTACACAAGGGTTAATAGGTGAAACTAGACCCCACAATTTCTTGCGCAATTTCTCCAGAACACGGTGCTGTCCTATATGTTGTCAGAAATTTCTGTTAGGCCACACATCATGGCTGAGAAGAAAGGAGCGCTGTTTAGCTTTTGGAGCACAAATTTTGCTGGAATAGTTTGAGGGTGACATTTACGGAGCCCCAAAGGTGCCAGGACGGCAGAAAACCCCCAAAAGTGACCCATTGTAGAAAAATACACCTCTCAATGAATTAGCCTATGGCTACAATGACCATTTTGTAACATCCATTGCCGTGCTTTATTCTGGAGAATTGCAAATCTGCCAGTCTAGTACCCATACATTTTGCCTCATACAGTGTAGTGCCACATTGTGCCCAGTTTATGTCGGGCAATACGCACCAGTAAATTAAGTGCCTTCTTTCCATTACAATAATGTCAAACATTTTGCTGCTTATTGTGGTTTAGGCACAGTGAGGCTCAGGAGGAGGGGATCATTTGTATTTGGGAGCACAGAATTAACTGGATTTTATTTGAGGGGGCAGGAGCCATGTCGCTTTTCCAGTCTTCTAGTAGTAACGTTGGAACCCTCTATAGTTCCAGTGACTGATGACGGACCTGAGTCGGGGCTGGTTTTGTGCGGGATTGTAATGATACTCCCATGTTGCCAACATGCAAAGTTCCTTCCAGAGCTTTCCACACACAGTGAGCTCTTCTATGCTGGCTGTGAGGGTCTGATCCCCCCTTTCTTCCCTCTTTTGTCAGCAGTTGCTAGCTATTCACACTAGCTCACTTCTCTCCTCTGCATTTAACGCCAAACCTCTCACCCCTCCCTAAGGAATGTGCTAATTAGGAGAGATGTTATGATTTGTAGCCGAGGAGGACAGCAGCAAAAATAGACAGGCAACCAGACACCGTAAAGGTTGGTAACTAGCAGATTGCAGACCCCTAAACTGACAGCACAACTAGAAGCAGCCGTGGGACGTGCCTACGGTGCCCTAGACGTCTCGACACAGCCGGAGAGATAACTAAGCCTAAAGACAGAAAGGGAAAGCTAACATCCCCGTAATAGAGCCCCCAAAGGAATAGGTAGCCCCCAGACATACATTGGCGGTGAGACAGATGAAGTACAAACACAGGCAGAAAATAGAGTGAGCAAATGCTGTGGCCCAATCTGTCTAGATAGCACAGGACAGGAAAGAATACTGTCTGCAATCCAGCAAAAACTCTAAGAAAAACTCCAACACGTTCTGATATACAAAAATACTGAGACCACATGATTTCTACCCGCTATATCAGAACTCCGGTGTAACTGGTAGCAAATAAGCGGATACTGATATAACAGGGAACTGAAAATACAAAACAATGGTAAATGAGAAACAGGCCTGCACAGGCCCCAGCAGGGGAACCTGGCTGTACAAACTCCAGGAGGGCAGAAAACTGAGACAAAAACGAATGCCACAGAAATAAACAGCAAATAACTTATCTGAAAGTTGCAAGACATGCAGGAAGCAAGCTGACTTACAAATGGGACCAGGAAGAACAAATCACCGGCAAGGATCATGGGAAGGTAGCTCACTTAAATCTCCCCAGTCACCAACCCCAGATTGCCAATCATCGCTCCCAGCTGATGAACCTCTGCCAGCCAAAGCAGCTTCATTACTATCAGCAGCCACCAGAGGGAGCCCAAACTCTGAAGTCAGATCCAGAGCGTTCACAACAGAGAGAGAAGTTCTTTGTCTAAGACCATGAGTGCTGTGTCTCAGATAGCATTGATTTAGAATCTAAAAATTAGGGCATAACTCACCACCCGCTTATGTTATGAGTATGAAATTTACATATCTGCATGTCCATCGGTGGAACCAACAACCAGTGAATTTTCTAAGCGCTGGCCCAGCAGAATCCAGGAAATGGATTCCCACTTAGCCAACCCAACCAGGTACTTCGTGTTTAGACTTACACGAACGCCAACGTCCAGCGGAGTGCGATGGTACCCAATGCGTCTCCGTAGGGGGTTCCATCACTGAGTTATGTAATTCAGAAGTTTTGTAGCAAAATGTTCAATCTGAGAAAAGAGGAGTGCTTCCATAACTCAGCCCCTTTAATGATATCACGACCAGGGGGGTATAAGGTTGTGGGAGCTCAGGTGGCGCTCTCTTTTGCCCTGGAAACCTGATGTAGTGAAACTCTGTGATGCATAATGACGTGTCCCCTTCCCCCAACCGCATGGTTTGCCTGAAATGATCTAAGCAACTGTAAGTTTCTTCCTTTAATACCTTTTATTTTGTAATTGTCTTGTACATACTTTAATTGTCTCATATTGTAAAATCTTTTAGACCTTTTGTAAACACTGCCTACCTTTTTGGAGTAAAATATATAAAATTACTAGTTCCGTTTCTACTTGCTCTATAACGCACTGTCACGTCCTCTGAAGGGAATTACGCTACTAAATTGGGGTGGCCTCTGCCCCTCATTCTAGAACCAGAGGCTGGTGGCAGCAAGTGTGTGCTGGGCATTGGGTAGCGCTGGCAGTGACGGAGCGGGTTTTATAAGCGTATTGCCTGGCTGCGGCTAGGAGTAGTGATAATTCCCTTGCTGCAGCATGCCTAATAGCCAGTACACATCGAAGTAGGCCCGTCCGGCAACTAATTATCCCAGGTGCAGTTCCCTGACCTGAGGGTGAGGGGGGCGCTGGAAAGCTGCGAGTTCCTAGGCGGAACTGGAAAGTGGGATATACATAAATTCCTGTAGTTCATGACATACTGGTGGCAGCGGTGGGATAACTAAAATTAACCCCCCTGCGGTAAAGTGTAAGGTCAATAGACTTATTTGCTATGTTTTCATCACATTGGTGGCAGCGGTGGGATCATAAACTGTGACCCCTGGGTCTCCGTCCGCTTCTCATTACAGGGATAAATTGGGGTTTTTATTGGTAACATTTTGGGGAACATAATATTATTTGATTGCTTATAGAATAAAGCTGGATTCACATTTTTGTGCTCTACGCTGATCACTTAAGTGTAAATCCCACAAAAATGCAATTTAGATGAAACCCTGGAGGGAACCAACCACCATGAGACAGACGGAGACACTTCATACTCCGCTTGGCGTCTGCTTTGTGGTCTCCCATCATTTTGGGTGTGCACAGATCTGTGGTTGCCCACACTTGTGCGCTAAAAAGACCCCTAAAATGATGGGACACCGCTGGAACACAGAGTAGTCCAAAGTGACTCCATGTGCCTCATAAGGTAGTCTCTTCTGGGTTTTGCATAAATTGCGGTTTTGTAGAATTTACAGGGAAACCCGACGTAAGCGCTTAGCGAAGAGCGCAGAATAAATGTGAGCTGAGCCTTATTCCGATTTTTGGGAGGTAGAGTGAACAAAGAGACTCAGAACAAGGATAGTTCATATTTTTATTATTGTGCTGTTCAACGTGCGGTATAAGTGATGAGGCAGATTTATTCTTCAGGTTGGTATGATTACAGCAATACCAGATTTATATATATTTTTTTGTTTTGTTTTGCTGCTATCACACAATAAAAACCCTTTTTTATAAATAGTGGGTTTTTTGTTGCCATATTTTGAGAGCTGTAACTTTTTTATTTTTTGGCAAGCAGAGCTGTATGGCGGGTTATTTTTTGCGGGACAAGTTGCTGATTTTTTTGATACCAGTTTGGGGTACACAATTTTTTTTATAGTTTTTTATTCAAATTTTTCATACACAGAATGAACAAAAACCAGCAATTCAATTATTGTTTGTATTTTTTATGTTTTTTTTTTTTGCGCCGTTCACTGTGTGGTAAATGTGATAAGACCGATTTGTTCATTGAGTCAGTACGATTACAGCGATACCAGATTTATATAGTTTTTTTTTTTATGATTTGTTATTTTCACACACTAAAAACAATATTTTAGTAAAATTAATGTGTTTGCATTGTCCTATTTTAAGAGCTGTTACTTTTTTATTCTTTTGTCGAATGAGCCATATTAGTGCTTGTTTTTTTGCATGACGGTTTGGCGTTTTCATTTAGTATCATATTTATTTACATATGACTTTAATCACTTTTTATTCTCTTTTTTGTGAGTCAATATGATGAAAATGCAACATTTTGGGCGTGTTTATTATTTTATTTTACGACGTTTGCTAAACGTAATAAATAACTTGCCAGTTTTATAGAGCGAGATGTTACTGGCACGGCGATACCAATTATGTGTATGTTTTTTTGTTTGTTTTAACAGGAAAACTGCGTTTTGAGTGGCAAAACGGATTTTAGTGATGTGTGCACATTTTTGAGTGGTTTTTCTTTTTTTACCCGTTTACATTTTTTTTTTTAAAACTTTTTTCACTTTTGTACACTTTTTCACTGTGGGACATGTATAATTTTACTTTGATCACTGGTCTCATACACTGTTAGGCCAGGATCACACATGTGAGGAATACGGCCGAGTCTCGCATGGTAATACCTGGCAATGCCGCCGGCACTCGGATCGGAGCATGTGGCCGCATAGCAATACATGGAGTGCCAGCGGCCGGGTATTAACATGCCAGACTCGGCCGTATTCCTCGCATGTCTGATTGTGGCCTTAGGCCGGCGTCACACTAATACGTAATAAAATACGGACCGTATTGTACGGCCGTAATACGCAGAAATGTTGCCGGCACAGTTATCCGTATTTCATCCGTTGTCAAGGTGTGGCTGCATATTTTGCGCATGTAAGCATCCGTATATCATCCGTATGGCATCAATACGGCGAGATTTTCTCGCCGGCTTGCAAAACCGACATATAATGGATCCCAATGACAGTTTTTACATCACAAAAGAAAGAATAGATATATACACATAGAATACATAATATATATATATATATATATATATATATATATATATATGTCATTGTGACGTGTGTGTGTGTGTATATATATATATATATTTATAGTTCATACACTTCTACATAGTATAATAGCCGCTAATTCAATTGCCGGCTTCTGTGAAATTACAGAACCCGACATGAAATGACACATGGTTTACATACAGTAAAACATTTCATTTCATGTAGTTTGATATATGGTTTTGATGTGTAATGTGTAAATTCGTTGAAAAAAAATGCGTGGGCTCCCGCGGTATTTTCTCCACCAGACAGGGAAAGCCAGTGAGTGGGGGCAGATAATAATAGCCCAGAGAGGGACCATTATTTTTGGCCCCCCTGGCTACTAACATCTGCCCCCAGACTCCCTAGAAAAGGCACATCTATGATTAGATGCGCCTTTTCTGGCACTTAGCCCGTGTATTCCCATTGCCCTGTAGCGGTGGCTAATGGGTTAATAATGGGTTAAGGCCACCTTGCTATTGGAAGGTGACTTTAAGCCAGGTTAATAATGTAGAGTTGTCAATTAGACAACTATGCATTATTAATCCTATAGTATGAAATGATTAAAAAAACACACATTAATTAAAAATAATTTTAATTAAATAAATACAGTTTTTGACCATCTTTTATTGTACTGGTACTCCATCCAAATCCCTTGTTCTCCTGTAATAAAACTAAAATAATAAAGCAAGCTTATTCTTACCTCTCCGGCGCTCAGTCAGGTCCCACGCTGCAATCCTTCACAGGGGGTCAACAGGTTTACAGTGGGGATCGGAGCTAATGCTGCAGCCTCGCTGTAATCCCCCGAATGAATGAGTTCCTCTCCCGGCTGACAGGAGATGAAGTGATTAGCTGGGAAGCTTAATTGATTGTTTCCCACGCTAATCAGTTCACTTCAGGTCAGCTGGGGACTCCCTCCGACATCACTGATGCTGTGCGGAGTCCCCAGCTGACCAAAACTGAACTGATTAGCGTGGGAAACATTCAATTAAGCTTCCCAGCTAATCACTTCATCTCCTGTCAGCCAGTAAAGGAACTCATTCATTCGGGGGATTACAGCGAGGCTGCAGCATTAGCTCCGGTCCCCGCTGTAAAGCTGTTAACCCTTTGTGAAGGAATGCAGCGTGGGACTGAGCACCGGAGAGGTAAGAATAAGCTTGCTTTATTATTTTAGTTTTATTACAGGAGAACAAGGGATTCGGATGGAGTACCAGTACAATAAAAGATGGTCAAAAACTGTGTATTTATTTCATTAAAATTATTTTTAATTAATGTGTGTTTTTTTAACCACACACATATATCACACATATATCACAATGACATGTATATATAGTGATGGCCAAAAGTATTGGCACCCCTGCAATTCTGTCAGATAATACTCAGTGTCTTCCTGAAAATGATTGCAATCACAAATTATTTGCTATTTTTATCTTCATTTAATTTGCTTGCAAGGAAAAAACACAAAAGAGAATGAAGCAAAAATCAAATCCTTGATCATTTCACACAAAACTCCAAAAATGGGCCAGACAAAAGTATTGCACCCTCAGCCTAATACTTGGTTGCACAACCTTTAGCCAAAATAACTGCGAACAACCACTTCCGTAACCATCAATGAGTTTCTTACAAAGCTCTGCTGGAATTGTAGACCATTCTTCTTTGGCAAACTGCTCCAGGTCACTGATATTTGAAGGGTGCCTTCTGCAAACTCCCATTTTGAGATCTCTCCACAGGTGTTCTATGGGATTGAGGTCTGGACTCATTGCTGGCCACATGATAAGTCTCCTGTGCTTTCTCTCAAACCATTTTATAGTGCTTTTGGAAGTGTGTTTTGGGTCATTGTCCTGCTGGAAAACCCATGACCTCTGAGGGAGACCCAGCTTTCTCACACAGGGCCCTACATTATGCTGCAAAATTTGTTGGTAGTCTTCAGACTTCATAATGCCATGCATACGGTCAAGCAGTCCAGTGCCAGAGGCAGCAAAGCAACCCCAAAACATCAGGGAACCTCCGCCATGTTTGACTGTAGGAACCGTGTTCTTTTCTTTGAATGCCTCTTTTTTTTTCCTGTAGACTCTATGTTGATGGTTTTTCCCAAAAAGCTCGACTTTTGTCTCATCTGACCAGAGAAGATTCTTCCAAATCGTTTTAGGCTTTCTCAGGTAAGTTTTGGCAACTCCAGCCTGGCTTTTTTATGTCTCGGGTAAGATGTGGGGTCTTCCTGGGTATCCTACCATACAGTCCCTTTTCATTCAGACAGCGAGGATAGTACGGGTTGACACTGTTGTACCCTCGGACTGCAGGGCAGCTTGAACTTGTTTGGATGTTAGTTGAGGTTCTTTATCCACCATCCGCACAATCTTGCGTTGAAATCTCTCTTCAATTTTTCTTTTCCTTACACATCTAGGGAGGTTAGCCACAGTGCCATGGGCTTAAAACTTCTTGATACACTGCGCACGGAAGACACAGGAACATTCAGGTCTTTGGAGATGGACTTGTAGCCTTGAGATTGCTCATGCTTCCTCACAATTTGGTTTCTCAAGTCCTCAGACAGTTCTTTGGTCTTTTTTCTTTTCTCGATGCTCAATGTGGTACACACAAGGACACAGGACAGAGGTTGAGTCAGCTTTAATCCATGTTAACTGGCTGCAAGTGTGATTTAGTTATTGCCAACATCTGTTAGGTGCCACAGGTAAGTTACAGGTGCTGGTGATTACACGAATTAGAGAAGCATCACATGATTTTTCAAACAGTGCCAATACTTTTGTCCACCCCTTTTTTAGGTTTGGTGTGGAATTATATCCAATTTGGCTTTAGGTCAATTCTTTTTGTGTTTTTTCATTGAAGACAAATTAAATGAAGATAATAATACCAAAGAATTTGTGTTTGCAATCATTTTCAGGAAGAAACTGAGAATTATCTGACAGAACTGCAGGGGTGCCAATACTTTTGGCCACCACTGTGATATATATATATATATATAATAATATATATATATATATATTATATATAATATATATATATATATATATATATATTATGTTTTATTCTATGTATATATATATCTATTCTTTCTATTCTTTATTAAACATGTCAGTGTGATTTTACAGTATAGCGCACTGAATTGCCGGCTTTTCTAAAGGACACCGGTGCGTATTTCTCGCAAGTCACACGTGTGGTCCGTGTGTAATCCATGGTTTTCTCGCACCCATAGACTTTCATTGGTGTACAGCGGGCGTAATACGCGTACAATCGCAGCATAATAAAATATGGCCGAGAAATATACGCATAATCAGAGCTGCCCCATAGAGAAATATTGGTCTGAGTGTAATGCGTGATTTTCACGCCTCTCACTCGTCCGTATTCCTCTTTAGTGTGACCCCGGCCTTATACTCATGTACAGCAGTGCATGAGCGCAGTCAGTGTCTCACTGACTGTGACTATGAGACCCAACTGATTGCTGGATCTCAGAGGCTGCCATACCCTGGGTTCATCACTTGACCTCAGGGTACCATGGTAACCAACGTTACTCGTGATTCTTATTGTGGGGGTCCAATGGTTGCTAAAAGGGTCTTGTGACTGCATTGTAACAACTTAACGCTGTCGTGATTGATAGCGTTATTTAAAGGGTTAATCGACCCCAATTGTTCGCAAAACGGGTCGAGCCCGTCATGTACAGCGGACACCAGCAGGAATCGTCGCCGCTCGGCTGCGCTATATCCTATTCCTCAGTGCCGCACTTTAACTTTTTTTTTTAATAAAAAGTGACCTTAACCCATTAACGACCAAGCCATTTTGTAGGTTAAAGACCAGGCCAATTTTTACAATTCTGACCACTGTCACTTTATGTGCTTATAACTCAGGAACGCTTCAACGGATCTTGGCGATTCTGAGATTGTTTTCTCTTGACATATTGTACTTCATGATAGTGGTAAAATTTCTTCAATATAACTTGCGTTTATTTATGAAAAAAATGGAAATATGGCAAAATTTTGAAAATTTTGCAATTTTCAAACTTTTAATTTTTATGCCATTAAATCAGAGAGATATGTCACAAAAAATAGTTAATAAATAACATTTCCCACATGTCTACTTTGCATCAACACAATTTTGGAACCAAAATTTTTTTTCGTTAGGAAGTTATAAGTGTTAAAAGTTGACCAGCAATTTCTATTTTTCCAACAAAATTTACAAAACCATTTTTTTAGGGACCACCTCACATTTGAAGTGAATTTGAGGGGTCAATATGACAGAAAATACCCAAAAGTGACACCATTCTAAAAACTGCACCCCTTAAGGTGTTCAAAGCCACATTCAAGAAGTTTATTAACCCTTTAGGTACTTCACAAGAATTGAAGCAATGTGGAAGGAAAAAATGAACATTTAACTTTTTTTCCCAAAATTTTTCTTTCGACACAATTTTTTTAAATTTGTCAAGGGTATCAGTAGAAAATGAACCACAATATTTGTTGCACAATTTCTCCTGAGTACACCGATACCCCATGTGTGGGGTAAACCACTATTTGGGCGCATGGCAGAGATCGGAAGGGAAGCAGCGCCATTTGACTTTTTTGGCTGGAATTGAGATTGGATGCCATGTCGCATTTGGAGAGTCCCTGTGTGCCTAAACAGTGGAAACCCCCACAAGTGACCCCATTTTGGAAACTAGACCCCCCAAGGAACTTATCTAAATGTGTTGTGAGGGCTTTGAAACCCCAAGGGCTTCACAGAAGGTTATAACGTAGAGCTGTAAAATTAAAAAATCATATCTTTTCCACAAAAATGATCTTTCCACCCCCAATTTTTATTTTCCAAAGGGTAACAGGACCCCAAAAGTTATTGTGCAATTTGTCCTGAGTACGCTGATACCCCATATGTGGGGGTAAACCACTATTTTGACGCATGGCAGAGCTCGGAAGGGAAGGAGCGCCTTTTTCAAATGCAGACTTTGATGGAATGGTCTGCGGGTGTCATGTCAAGTTTGGAGAGCCCCTGATGTGCTTAAACAGTAGAAAACCCCCACAAGTAACTCCATTTTGGAAACTAGCCCCCCCCAAGGAACTTATCTAGATGTGTGGTGAGCACTTTGAACCCCCAAGTGCTTCACAGAAGTTTATAACGTAGAGCCGTGAAAATACAAAAATCATATTTTTTTTCCACAAAAATAATCTTTTTGCCCCAAATTTTTATTTTTCTAAGGGTAACAGGAGAAATAGGACCCCAAAAGCTATTGTGCAATTTGTCCTGAGTAAGCTGGTACCCCGTATGTGGGGGGGGAACCACTATTTTGACGCATGGCAGAGCTCGGAAGGGAAGGAGCACCGTTTTTAAATGCAGACTTTGATGGAATGGTCTGCAGGTGTCATGTCGCGCTTGGAGAGCCCCTGATGTGCCTAAACAGTAGAAACCCCCCCCACAAATGACCCCATTTTGCAAACTAGACCCCCCAAGGAACTTATCTAGATGTGTGGTCAGCACTTTGAACCCCCAAGGGCTTCACAGAAGTTTATAACGTGGAGCCGTGAAAATAAAAAAATCATATTTTTTTCCACAAAAATGACCTTTTTGCCCCCCAATTTTTATTTTTATAAGGGTAACAGGAGAAATAGGGCCCCAAAAGTTGAAGTGCATTTTGTCCTGAGTACGCTGATACCCCATATGTGGGGGGGAACCACTGTGATCGCCTTACTGCGATCTTTGGGAGGCAGAATGAACAAATCCACAAAAGGTGAAGAATTGGTTTTCTTTTTTACGCCGTTCCTCGTGCGGTATTAGTGATTAGGCGACTTTATTCCTCGGATCGGTGCGATTACAGCGATACCAGATTTATACCCTTTTTTCATGTTTAGCTTCTGTCACACTCTAAAAGACGCTTTTTTTTTATTTTTTGTAAGAAATTTTTGCATCGCCGTGTTTTGAGAACTAAAATTTTTCCATATTTCGGCCGACAGAGTTATCTATGGGCTTATTTTTTGCGGGACGAGCTGACGTTTTTATTGGTACCATATTCGGGCACATAACGTTTTTGATCGCTTCCTATTCCGATTTTTGTGGAAGCAGAATGAACAAAAACCAGCAATTCAGGAATTGTTTTTTTTTTTTTTTTTCCCTCCGTTCCGCGTGTGGTAAAATTGATAAAGCAGCTTTATTCTTCGGGTCACTACGATTACAGTGATACCTCATTTATATATTTTTTTTTATGTTTTGCGTTTTTTACACAATAAAAAATTTTATAGAAAAAATAATTATTTTTGCATCAGTTTATTCCGTGAGCTATAACTTTTTTATTTTTTCGCTGATGATGCTGTATGGCAGCTTGTTTTTTTCGGGAGAAGATGACATTTTCAGCGGTACCATGGTTATTTATATCCCACTTTTTGATCGCGTGTTATTGAACTTTTTCCAAGCGGTATGATGATACCTTTTGGAAAAAGTATAATTTACTACTTTTTTGTTTTTTTTTACGGCTTTCACTAAAGGGGTTAACTAGGGTTACGATTTTATAGATGGGATTTTTACGGACGCGGCGATACCAAATGTGTGTTTTTTTTTTGTTTTTTTTTTATTACATAAAAATGTGTATTTTTTAGGGGATTTTTTAAAATTATTTTTTAATTTTTTTTACAATTTTTAAAAAAAAAAATGCTTTTTTTAACTTGTCCCTTTATGGACTTTCACTTTTTAACTTTTTATTGCAGTTACAATGCATTGCAATGCTCCAGCATTGCAATGCATTGTAACTATAGTGAAAGCTGCTGTGACCATGATCACAGCAGCTTTCTATAGCTAGATGACCCGGAGGTTGTCATGACAACCCCCAGGTCATCATGGCAGAGATCGGGCCCTGCAAATACATTGCAGGGCGCCAATCTGAGGCAGAGGGAGCTCTCAACCCTCTGCCTCCCCCCCCTGAGCGCTGCGATCGCGCTCGATCGCAGCAGTCAGGGGGTTAACAGCCAGGGCCGGCGGGGGCGCCGCTCCTGGCTGTCAGTGCAGGAAGCTTGGCCACTGCAGCGCCGGCTCCTGCACTGATCGGCAGAAGAGACAGAAATTTCAGCCTCTTCTGCCTGATCGCTGCTGTGTTTGGTCAGTCAGATTGACTGACCAATCACAGCGCTGTTGTCACGCGGTCTTATGATATGTGTACGATGTCAGTAAACTATTCTTAAAAGAACAACACTCTATACAACATATAGATTAGCAACATCAGCATGTAAATATAGAATAGATTTACCTGACACGATATCCGTTGAACTCAGGGTTAATCTTGAGGACTTGATACACTGTCACAGGAAAGAGGAGGACCGGGGGTCTAACCTGACCCTAAACTGGGGTCCTAACTAATCCCTCACCTTGGAGGTACTGATAATGGTTCAGAGGTCCAAGTCTCCAGCCTAACCCTGTCTCCTATCAGTCCTGAACCCTGTAATCAGTCCTAAGAAGGATTCTGATTACCACCAAAGGGATATGGGCTGATCTCTGCTAAATACACAGATAAGACATATAAGACAGACTGGAGAAAACACAGACTTGCATACACACTCAAACACAGAAGGAACATAAATGATCTGGGATATTAAACTCTAAGCAAGGTGAGCTTAAAACAACTAAGGAGCTCTTTAACTTAAGTCTATACAGATACAATCCTATCTGTGGTCTGCATGAAGAATTTCACTGGCAACTCCCAACACAGACAACCAGAGATTTAAAGGAAACCAATCAACAAATAATTAATTGCAGCCGGGGAAAACTGCACCCAGTCCCAGAACTGAGCACAGACAGAATTAACTCCCTAACTGCCAAACACAAAGAAACAGCAACTCACTGTGAGAAGTCAGAATGTGCAACCGCGACGATCTTCGTGGCGATGCACACATGACAGCTGTAGGTGCGGGGACCGACGGCAAAGGTCTGTGACAGCTGTCGGCACTGAACTATCACTGCGTGTTTACACGCAGTGGTAATTCAAAGGCATGACGTGCACAGTCCGTCAAGGTGCCAAAACTGACACCTTGCCATGACGGGACTGTGCACGTCAATGGACATTAAGGGGTTAATGACCGCCCTTAAACGGCATATTTCGGTCAGTAAGAGGTTAATTAACCCCCACAACTGCTGTACCACCAGTGATTAGGTCTTTGTTTTTGATGGTCACAGAAACCAAAAAACTGACCAGCACCTCTGAGCTGAATAAAACAAGTGTGAACAGGTGCTGCTGCCATGACTGCAGTATATAGACAAGAGAACACAGCCGCCTCTATAAGCGCTGAGATGTAAGATGCAAACATTGAACATATGACATTTGAACTGCATGACTGCTATATAGAATATATTTATTATAATGAAGGTTCTTAGCGCATAAATTGGCGAATTCAAGTGAGACCATCAACCATAGCAAGGTGACCTTTTTTAACCCCTTAATGACCGAGACAATTTTGACCTTAATGACCAGCCAAATTTTACAATTCTGACCACTATCACTTTATCTATAATATAACGCTGGGAGCGTCACTCTGTCCGAAGCCTTTATAGACAGCGCAAGCGCGACACGCCTGCGCAGTCTGGCTCCAGACAGAGTGAGGCATCCAGCGGTGAGTACTCTGTATGGCGCCGGAGATCGCAGTATGCGTACTGGATGCATACCGCGATCTCCGGCGCCATACTCCCATACTTACCTGACCGGGAGGAGCGTTGCCGCGGCGCTTCTCTTCTCCCGGGGCAGGAGACCAGGAGTGCGCGTCGGAATCGTGCATGCGCAATAGCGCTATCCGGCGCCATTTTGCTGAAGACATTTACAGTGTGTCTTCAGCAATATGGCGCCGGACCGCGCGGTATGGGCATGCGCGTACTCCGGCGCCGCTCTCCTCCCCCGGCATCCAGCAGAACGGAACAGCGCTGGAACACAGGGAAGAAAGGTAAGTATAAATGTTTGTTTTTTTGTGCAGTTTAATAGCGGTGAGGGACCATGCATATCAGGATTGGGGGGTGAGGGGACCATGCATATCAGGATAGGGGGCTGAGGGGGCCATGCACATCAGGATTGGGGGGTGAGAGGACCGTGCACATCAGGATTGGGGGGTGAGAGGACCATGCACATCAAGATTGGGGGGTGAGAGGACCATGCATATCAGGATTGGGGGTTGAGGGGGCCATGCATCAGATTGGGGGTTGAGGGGGGCCATGCACCAGGATTGGGGGTAGGAAGATGGAGGACCATGCACATCAGGATTGGGGGGTGAGGGGACCATGCAATTTCCCGGATTGGGGGGTGAGAGGACCATGGACAGGTTGATGAGGACCATGCACATCAGGATTGGGGGTGAGGGGACCATGCACATCAGGATTTGGGGGGTGAGGGACCATGCACATCAGGTTGGGAGGTGAGGGGACCATGCACATCAGGGATTGGGTGGTGAGGGGACCATGCACATCAGGGTTGGGGGTGAGGGGACCATGCACCAGGTTGGGGGTGAGGGGACCATGCAACCAGGATTGGGGGGTGAGGGGACCATGCACATCAGATTGGGGGGTGAGGGGACCATGCAATCAGGATTGGGGGGTGAGGGGACCATGCATACCAGGATTGGGGGGTGAGGGACCATGCACATCAATTGGGGGGTGAGGGACCATGCACATCAATTGGGGGGTGAGGGGACCATGGACATCAGGTTGGGGGGTAGGGGACCATGCACATCAGGTTGGGGGGTGAGGGACCATGCACATCAGGATTGGGGGGGTGAGGGGACCATGCACATCAGGATTGGGGGGTGAGGGGACCATGCACATCAGGATTGGGAGGTGAGGGGACCATGCACATCAGGTTTGGGGGGTGAGGGGACTATGCACATCAGGATTGGGGGGGTGAGGGGACCATGCACATCAGGATTGGGGGATGAGGGACCATGCACATCAGGATTGGGGGATGAGGGACCATGCACATCAGGTTGGGGGGTGAGGGACCATGCACATCAGGATTGGGGGGTGAGGGACCATGCACATCAGGATTGAGGGTGAGGGACCATGCACATCAGGATTGGGGGTGAGAGAACCATGCACATCAGATTGGGGGTGAAGGGACCATGCACATCAGGATTGGGGGTGAAGGGACCAGCACATCAGGATTGGGGGGTGAGGGACCATGCACATCAGGTTGGGGGGTGAGGAGACCATGCACATCAGGATTGGGGGTGAGAGGACCATGCAATCAGGATTGGGGGTGAGGGGACCATGCACATCAGGATTGGGGGTGAGGAGACCATGCATACCAGCATACCAGCATAGGGGGGTGAGGGGACCATGCATACCAGGATTGGGGGTGAGAGGACCATGCATACAGATATTGGGGGTGAGGGGGCCATGCATACCAGAAATGGGGATGAGGTGTAACATGCATACCAGGATAGGTGGGTGAAGGGTACCATGCATACCAGGATTGGGTGTGAGGGGACCATGCATACCAGATTGGTAGGTAAGGGTGGCCATGTTTTACCAGGATTGGGGATGAGGGGACCATGCATACCAGGATGGGTGTGAGGGGTACCATACATCCTACGATATGGATGAGGGGGGACCATGCATACCAGCATTGGGGGGTGAGGGGACCATGCATACCAGGATTGGGGGGTAAGGGGACCATGCATTCCAGGATGGGGAGGGAGGGGTCCATACATTCCAAGATAGGGGGTGAGAGAACCATGCATACCAGGATAGGGGGGTGAGGGGACCATGCATATCAGAAAGGGGGCAAGGGGACCATGCATACCAGGATTGGGTGGTGAGGCGGCCATGCATACCAGGATTGGGGATGAGGGGTAACATGCATACCAGTATAGAGGGGTACCATGCACACCAGGATTGGGGGGTGAGGGGACCATGCCTACCAGAATTGGGAGGTAAGGGGTGCCATGTATACCAGGATTGGGGATGAGGGGACCATGCATAAAAGATTTGGGGGTGAAGGTACCATACATCCTACTATAGGAATGAGGGGGGACCATGCATACCAGAATTGGGTGGTATGGGGACCATGCATTCCAGGATTGGGCAGAAGGGGACCATGCATACCAGGATTGGGGGGGTGAAGGGACCGTGCATACCGGGATTGGGGGGTGAGGGGACCATGCATACCAGGATTGGGGGTGAGGGAACCATGAATACCAGGATATGGATGAGCAGGTACCATGCATACCAGGATAGGGATGAGGGGGTACCATGCATACCAGGATTGGGGGCTGAGGGGTCCATGCATACCAGGATGAGGAATGGGGTGCCATGCATACCAGATTTGGGTGGGGGTGAGGGTACCATACATACCAGGATAGGGATGAGGGGTACCATGCATACCAGGATAGGGATGAGGGGTGCCATGTATACCAGGATAGGAGGGGGGCAGCACATACCAGCATGGGAGACCATATACCTATAAAAATGCTTGCCTCCCGGGCGTAGAACGGGTTCATAGCTAGTGAGGTTATAACACTGGAATACTTCAACGTATCCCACAGATTCTGAGATTTTTTTTTTTCGAGACTTATTGTACTTCATGATAGTGGTAAACATTTCTTCGATATGGCTTCTTTTTGTGAAGAAAACAGAAATTTGATGAAAATTTTGAAAATTTCACAATTTTCAAACTTTTAATTCTTATGCCCTTAAATCAGAAAGTTAAATCACACAAATTAGTTTATAAATAACATTTCCCACATGTCTACTTTACATCACCACAATTTTGGAAACATAATTTTTTGTTTGGAAGTTATAAGGGTTAAAAGTTGACCAGCAGCCCCTTACAAAATGAACAAAACACATATTGATCCTGGGCGTAGATATGTTATTTTTGAGGCTTCTTTGAAGGGCAGACCCATCATTCTATGCAATTTATGTGTCCCAAACTCAGGTCGGATGAAATTTGTGAGAAAGATTTTTACCTGACTCAAAAGCTTCTGCTGGCAGCTTTACTGGTGGGCGGCAATTTTAATATCCCTTTCTCAGCAGTATTTTATAGACAATCTATTAATAATAATCCCCCATTACAAAATCTAATTAGAATGGCAAGAGATTTTAGAAATTAATTAGGACTAACTCCTTTTTTGATCTGTGAAGAATAGACCATCCTAGGGATAGGACCTTCTCCTTCTATTCTCCCCCTCATCATACCCACTCTAACTGACTGCTTTTTTGCTGATATTCTGACCCTTAGGCTATATGTGCACGTTGTGTATTTGCTTGCAAAAACTTCTGCAAGGGTTCTGCATCTCTTGGCAGAAAAACGCAGCGGAAAATACACGCGTTTTTGAAGCGTTTTTGTAAATCCATGTAGAGCTAAATAACGATATATTATTTTAAAAAATTGTGATGTAATTTCCTTGTTCAACCTCTTCTTTTTTATTCTCTCTTGAAGACCATAATGTCATTACATACCAGGTTCAAATTTATAATGTTTGCACACACAAAACAAATATAAGTGAATATAAATATATACTTGTGTATAAGTCAAGTTTTTCAGCACATTTTTTTGTGCTGAAAACGCCTCCCTCGGCTTATACACTAGTCATTGTCCAGAAAGCTGGCGGGGAGGGGGGAGCGGCAGTAGCCGGCGGCTGTGGCTGTAACTGTGCCGCTGCTAAAGAGAAATTAATATTCATTTCTCTTATAGCATTGACAGCTGCAGCCGCCGGCTTCCAGAAGACATCATACTCACCCTCCTCCTCGCCGTCGCTGCATCTCCATTGGTCCCGACGCCGGCAACTCTTCCTGTACTGAATGATCACGTGGCCCTACTCATTAAGGTAATGAATATGCACTGCTCTCCACTCCCATAGGCATGGAGTGCATAGACATTACCTTAATGAATGGTGCCACGTGATCGCTAAGCACAGGAAGAGCTGCAGCAAGGCTGCACCAACAGAGAAGCGAGGGCACGCTAGAGGAGGTTGAGTAGGATATATTTTTTTTTTTTCTGTAATAGGAAGCATGCATACCAGGACTGGAGAGGATGAGCCATGCATACAACGACGGGACTGGGGGAGTCATGCATACAATGACAGGACGAAGTGAGCCATGCATACAACGACGGAACGGGGAGCCACGCATAGCAGGACAGCGACAATAGCAGGCGCGGGGAGCCACATATAGCAGGACAGGACTGGGGGAGCCACACATAGCAGGACAGGGGAAGCCACACTAGCAGGACAGGACGGGGTTGCCACGACATAGCAGGACGGTGGAAGCCACGCATAGCAGGAACCCTAGCAACGGGTAGTGGGGGAGCCACGCATAGCAGGACAGGGATGAGGGGACAATGCATACCTGGCTTATACTCGAGTCAATAAGCTTAGCCAGTTTTCCGTGGCAAAATTAGGTGCCTCGGCTTATACTCGAGTATTTACTGGAGTGCTGCCTCTATTTTCTGAATATATATATATAATATATATATATATATATATATTATATTCAGAAAATAGAGGCAGCACTCCAGTATTTTCAAAAATACAAAAGGGATAGCCTTGGTGGCGTGGCGACGTTTCTGCTACAATGAGCCTTTCTGAAGCCTTTTTTCTGAATTTATAAATTTGTATCCTTTTGCACGGAGGGGACTCTTTGCTAAGAACCCCTGCACCCATAGTATAGGTGGCAATCAGGAGGCATGTTCCTTTAAAAAGTGCAGGGGGTTTATTGCTTCACAAACCCACAAAGCAAAACAGAAAAAAAAATAGCCTTTAGCTCAGGCAAAACAAAGTACAAGTGTCCAGTACTTCAGGCTCGGTCCTGGAGCCTCAACACACACAGGAGGCTTCCACCTCCCCACATACAGCCCCTGTGTTAAGCAGTAGCCTACATTATATAGCTATAACCACACCCAGGAACCTATCACATGACTAGTCATGTGGTCGTGATATCACCGCAGGTCCTCAAACACAAATAGAGGTACGGTGATGCCACTACCCAGGGATGAGGTATATGCGTAGCCAACGCAATATCTATTTATTTAAAAAAAAATTTTAAAAAAAAATGGCGTGGGCTCCAGCATAATTTTCATAACCAGCTGAGGGCTGATGATTATATTGTGGGAAGGAGCCAATAGCCATATATTTTCCCAGGCTATTAATATCAGCTCACAACTGTTTAGCCTTTACTGGCTAGTTTACAGGGGAACCCCAGAAAGAAGCTGACATGGGGTCCCTCCTTATAGAATTAAACCAGCAAAGGCTAGGCAGACAGATTGGTGCTGTTATTAATAGCCTGGAAAGGGGCCATGGATATTGGCACCCCCTCCAAGCTAAAAATATTATCTTTCAGTCACCCCAGAAATGGCGCATCTGAAAGATGGCGAGTGGGGTTCATATTTGTGGGGTTGATGTCACCTTTGTATTGTCAAGTGACATCAATCCCACAAGTTAGTAATGGAGAGGCATCTATAAGACACCTTTCCATTACTAACCCCATGGTGATATTGTATAAAACACAGACACCCAGAATAAAGTCCTTTATTTGAAATAATCACACAGACTTCTTTATTGAATCTAAATTTACCATACTTTATGAACACCTAATCCCCGATGCTCTCGTCTCCTGCAAGCAATGAAAAATAATAAACCAACATGTAATACTGTCCTGTCAGACATAGTCCATTTAATACCAAGTGTCCCACGGCGATCTCACGTGTAGAACAGTCACATCGTGAGATGTGACTGCTCTACCGGCCTCCAGCAATACACTGACAGGACGTAATTGATCCTGCAGTGTATCACTGAGTCGCCGTGAGAGTTCACCGGCGTTCATCGGTTCTGGTGCTCTCACGGCACCACTGCGTGAGAACCGTATGTGATCAGCTGATGATCTCCGGTGAACTCTCACAGCAGCTAAGTGATACACTGACAGGAGGTAATCGCTCCCACAGTGTATCACCGGCAGCCGGGTAGAGCGGTCACATCTCCCGATGTGACTGTTCTACACGTGAGATCGACGTGGGACACTCGGTATTAAATGGACTACGGCAGAAAGGTGAGTATATGTTGGTTTATTATTTTTGATTATTTGCAGGAGACACGGTCATTGGGAATTAGGCGTTCAGTGAGTATTTTGTATGTGAATATGTGTGTAATTATGTGACTGTTTTTGATATTTTTTTTTTTTTTTTTACAATTGAACACAGGTGCCGGATGATGAGACTATTCTCCCATCATCGGCTCATGCTGTCTCTGTTATATGTGACAGCAGACATAGCGGATGGGAGTAGTAGTCCCATCATACAACGCCTAAGTACAATCACTATGGGCTGTTCGTCCCATTGGTATATACCCGCAGACACACACACAGGCACACGCACATATTCTCCGCTCACACACACATTCTCCGCCAACACTCATATTCTCCGCCCACATACTCTTCCCCCTTCTGACCTCATTTCCTTTGACAATTTGCAGCGGTTTTGGCAGCAAATCTGCAGCAAATACGCAAACCTTTCTACACCTGCATTCTTGCTGCAGATTTGACTGACTCAATTGAAGTCAATGAGTCAAAAAAGCTGCAGAAACGCAAAAAGAATTGACATGCTGCAGAAAATAAAACACTACAAATACAGATGGAAATTTATTGATCATGTGCACAACACTTCAGGATTGTCATTGCATTACCTTGCATAATTATTAAATTGCGTTTTTGGACCATTTACGCATGTAAACAAATTAATCAAAAACTCATTGTGTGCACATAGCCTTAAGATGATGGCGAAGGCTGAGCTAGGACACCACACCCGGACAGACCACTCAGTGGTTTGGATCTTAAATCCACCCTACCGTTTACCAGGGAGTGCCATTGGCGGTTAAATGAGTTCCTAATCAAAGATCCGATTATTCGGAACACTATATTGAAATATCTCACTGACTTCTTCCATCTAAATGAGGTTTCTGTTTCTTCCCCTTCAGTCCCGTGGGAAGCTCACAAGGCGGTCATGAGGGGATTTTGTATTAAAAAAAGCTTCAGATTAAAGAGAAATGCTAAATTTTAATTCAATAAATTAACTTCTCAGTTAATTAAGGAGGAATGTAGGTTAGCAGTCTCTCCCACTGAGGATCTTGAATAAGGTTGTAGCGACTAGAAGTAAACTAAAAGACTTCTCAATACGTAAACTTGAAAAACTTCTTTATTCTAAACAAAAATATTACGAAAAGGGTAATAAAGCGCATACACTTTTGGCTAGATTATTGAAGGATAGAACCCTGAGCTTTCACTACAGTAATACACTAGATGGGCAATAGATTTAATAGAGGTTGCTAATAGAAGTAAAGTACAGTCATACTAAGCCAGGATGCAGAAAAGGCGTTTGATCATGTTAATTGGTCCTTCCTGTTTGAGACATTGAAGGTTTTTGGCATTTCGGCCCCTTTTCTAACAGCTATATGAGCACTGTATAGTTCCCCTTTGGCCTCTATTAAGCTTCTCCCTCATTCAAAATATCAAATGGTACCAGCCAGGGATGCCCCTTATCGCCCCTATTATATGTTTTATGTATCGACCCTCTAGCGGCGATGATAAGACAAAATCTAAATATATCGGAAGTTGAGGTTCGGAACAAAATGTTTAAGATCTCCTTATTTGCGGACGATGTTCTTTAAGCCCTAACCAACCTCCATATTACACTGCCTAACCTGATGGAAGATCTTAAAAAATATGAAGAACTTAAGGGGTATAAACTAAATACTTCTGAAACCAGAAGCCCTCCCACTAAATATCCCTCCTGATGTACTGGACCATTTAAAACTAAATTTTAAATTCAGATGGAAGTCTGAGGCAATTAAATATCTGAGGGTTAACCTATCTTCTTCTTACAGTAACCTATATAGCATTAACTTTCCACCATTTTTGAGTGACCTAAAGAAACTAATGGATAAACACTCTCGCTCTCACTAATTGGCCGTATTACTTCACTTCACTTGAAATGTAGCTCCTTCCTAAGTTACTTTATTTTTTTGAGACCTTATCGGTCAGGGTTCCCAGGAGTGAACTTAAATCCCTTCTGTAGCCATACTGAGGTTCATTTGGAATGACAAGCGTCATCGGATCTCTAAACGTGTCCTCGTCTCTCATAAATCACAAGGGGGTCTATCGGTCCATGACTCATCTACATAAAATTCCCCCGTGGGCTTCGTTATGGGCATGCAACAAATGGACAGAAATAGAAAAACTATGGTTAGCACCATTTCATCTGAATTCACTATTATGGTCAAATAAGACCATTAGAACCCCAGAGTGCCTATTGGGCCCTATACGGTTCACAAGGCAGGTAAGGCTTTTTTGTACGAAGAGGTTTGGTTTGTCCTCCCCAAATTGGCCAATAATTTCATTCAGATTTCAGCCCTTGTTACCAAATAGTATGGATCATGTGATGGCTTTCATCCCTGGTCTTTTGTTTGCAGGCTTGTTTATGTTTGCGGATGTGGTAGATGGGGACACACTGGAGCTTCTCACATTTGATGCGGTCAAGTCCAAGTTTGCTATTACTAAATAAGAGTTCTACCAGTATCTACAGATTATACAGATTAAACATTTTGCTTTTTCTTAAACAGTTTTTATTTAATGTTTTCATATATAACATACAAAATAGCAAAACAGTCAAGTAAAACAGCAAGACAATCAAATAAAGCATAACTGTCTTACATGAGTTGGATTCACTCAATAACCATTAATTGATTGTCCAGATAGTTGCCATAATGCTGTCTTGAGTATCATATCTCTTATCATCATAAACATCCGATAAACAAAATAGAATGAAAAGAAGAAAAGAGTGTAGAGTAGGTAATAGAAAGTACGGAAAAAAGAGAAAGGAGGAAATAGGGGGGTCTGATTAAGAGGACGGAAGAAAGTGGGTGGTAGTGGGGGAGAGAAGGGAACTGAGGGGTGAAGTATGAGGAGAGTTGAATCTTTCCCGTGTTAACTGCCTCTCTGTTGAGTGTTAGGAATTCAGGCGATTCGCGAAACATAATCCATTCCTGCCATGTTTTGTAAAAGGTATCCTAAAGCTGTGTCATAACAGTGGATAGCCTCTCCATCCTACATAGGAAATCCATTTCAACTATCCAATCCCCGGTACTAGGGGCAGTCTTAGAACGCCACTTCCTAGGAATGATAGTAGAGTGGCCGTTATGCAATGTTTTAGGAGTCCTACCTTGATGCTGCTGAAAGAGCCTGCGATCATTGACAGTAGGCTCAACTGTGGGTTACTTTGAATGATGTCACCAGAAACCTTTGAATAAATTTCAAAGACCTTATTCCAAAGTCTTTTAATTGGTGGACAGTCCCACCAGATGTGGAGCATGGTACCCTCAGATACCTCGCATCTCCAGCAGATGTCAGATACCAGTGGATATATCTTATGAAGAAGGGCTGGACATCTCTACCACCTAGTTAAAAGTTTAAAGTTCTTTTCCTGAGCCCTACAAGTCAAAGGGAGCCTGTGTGCGCAAAAGAAAGCTTTTTTTTCCATTGCTCAAAAGAAAACTCTAGCCCAATCTCCTGTTCCCAATCCAAGGCAAACCGAAACATTTCGCTTTTTCATTTTATGGATCTCCTAGGGACTCCCTACCGACTGATTTTGAGAGAATCTGCAGGAGAGGGCTGTCGACTAAAGGACTAATAACAGAAATATATAAAATATTGAGTTCTCCCCAAGAAGGTCAACAATTAAAACATTCGTACATGTGTAAATGGGAGTCTATTCTTGTTGAAGGGCTTATCGCCTTAAATTTGGCATATTATTTGGAAAAAATCGCCCAAGTCCTCTATTTGCACTTTCTGCAAGGAAAATCAGTATAAAATAATAATGTTCTGGTATCACACTCCTGATCTCCTTCACAGACTGAACCCTTCAATTTCAGATATTTGTTGGCGTTGTGGCTCTGAGGTGGGAACACAGTATATTTTTTGGTCTTGTACTGGGATCACGGGTTTTTGGGAGGAAGTGAAACGGTTAATCTCCAGGGTTCTCTATGTTGAGGTGGGGCTACAGTGCCTTGCGAAAGTATTCGGCTCCCTGGAACTTTTCATCCTTTTCCCACATATCATGCTTCAAACATAAAGATACCAAATGTTAATTTTTGGTGAAGAATCAACAACAAGTGGGACATAATTGTGAAGTTGAACGAAATTTATTGGTTATTTTAAATTTTTGTGGAAATACAAAAACTGAAAAGTGGGGCGTGCAATATTATTGGCCCCTTTAACTTAATACTTTGTTGCACCACCTTTTGCTGCGATTACAGCTGCAAGTCGCTTGTGGTATGTCTCTATCAATTTTGTACATCGAGTGACTGAAATTCTTGCCCATTCTTCCTTGGCAAACAGCTCAAGCTCAGTGAGGTTGGATGGAGATCGTTTGTGAACAGCAGTTTTCAGCTCTTTCCACAGATTCTCGATTATATATCTATTAAATATTACTCCCAAATTGATGGGGAAAAATTCAGCTAAGATGTTATTACACATTCTTACAGCGGCTAGGTGTCTGATCCCCCTTAATTGGAAGCAGATCTCTCCTCCTCTACATCAGCACTTACTATAAAAACAAAAACACAAAAATTGAGCTTAACTTGTGTTGGTACACATGCAGCTCATAAAAGCATGTTCACATTGGCCATAAAACATATAAACATTGTGAGACAGTGAGAGTATGTGTGTTGAATGGGGTGTACATTTCACCTAGATACTTTGCTGACTGGTATAAGGGAAATGTATGGCTTTGTAAACCTAGTGGTAGAGAAAGGTCACTACACCTTACATTCAGTACACACTTGCAGCTCAGGCCTGAAACCACTCAGCTGTTAATTAGGAGACCAGAAGTAGGTGTCTGCGAACACAGACAGAGAGCTCGCTTAGTCTGGACAAGGAGTCCAGGCACAAGAAGGAGTCTCCAGGAGTATGAGCTGTCTCAGTCTGGGTGCTCGATGTACCCCGGACACAGGAGTAGTCTCTGTGAGAATCCATGCGGATAGCTGCTGAATAGGAGGGGAGCTCTCTCAAGTCTGGACGCTGGATATGCCTTCAGACACAAGGAGGAGACTCTGTGAAACTCCATGCTGGTAACTACTGAACATATGTGTTGTTTTGGGGACAGGCTGTTAGAGTCTGGACCCGGATAGAGAGGGAAATCTATCTAAGTGTATGTAGTAAGTGGCTGGACAAGCCCAGGGCTTATGTTTATGATTTGGTTTTGATTATGTTCTGTTTGCTGTGGACTTTAATAAAACTGGTTGCGGCCAGTTTTTACCAGAACTGCTGTCTGTGAATGAACTGTTTCTGTGCCACTCTGTCTACCCGGACGGCGATCCCAGAGCTATATCACCTGAAAAGCTTACAACATATAAACCTACAAAAGAAAAAGTGAGAAAAAGCTCTGCTGTAACTTAGTAAATGAAGAGCAAAAAGTGCATTTAAATAACTGAGTTTTCAGTAATACTGTTTTTGATCGAAAATAGCATAAAAGCCATCCCACCGCAACAAGGTAACTCTGACAGCACAGTGCATTCCTGCTTACCGCAGGGTTTTTGCTCACTTTTTTTCTTTTGTAAGTTTATATGTTTTATGGCCAGTGTGAACAAGCTTTTTTGTGCTGCATGTGTACCAACTCAAGTTAAGCTCAATTTTTGTGATTTTTTTTCTTTGCATTATTGCATTCTTTGCAAGCTGGGGTGAGGCCTCCCTCTCCTGAGCTGGAAATTGTATATAAGGCTTCCCCAGACTGGTGTTCCACTGGTGGGGCCCAGTCCTCTTGTCTGCCTTTATTCAAACACTGAAGTCAATCTTGACCCATAGTAAGGTTTTTAATATTAGACAGTGTAGGACTGTCCCGCCAGAGTTACCTTGTCATGGTGGGATGACTTTTATGCTATTTTTGATCAAAAACAGTATTACTAAAAACTCTGTGTTATTTAAATGCACTTTTTGCTTTTTATTTACTAAGTTACAGCAGGGTTTTTGCTCACTTTTTTTCTTTTGTAGGTTTCTCAGCACTTATTATATGGAATTAATTTCATTCGAAGGATGGAATATATGATGGCTCTTTTGAATGCAAGATATGATGGCTCTTTTGAATGCAAGAGTGGAGAAGTTTGATTCTGTTTGAGCCTCATGGGATTACTTTTGGGCTCAGATAAATGATTAGGTCATCGTCTAACCATTTGGTCCCCCCTCTTCTCAGATATTATATTTCCCCCCCTTTTCTTCCCGTCCTTGATGTGTGTGTCCTGTCTTTTTGTCCGTCTGTATGAGGATTTACTCATGATAACATCCTTTTGTTTTATTGCATGCTTATTGTCGGAATTTCCTAATTAGGGAATGTTGGGGAATTCATGGTATCAGGCTTGGTATAATGGGTAACCATTGACGCATTTTATATTTAAAAACCCCTTCATGACCAGCTATTTGACCTAAAGACCTTGCCATTTTTTGCAATTCTGACCAGTGTCCCTTTATGAGGTAATAACTCAGGAACGCTTCAACGGATCCTAGCGATTCTGAGATTGTTTTTTCGTGACATATTGGGCTTCATGTTAGTGGTAAATTTAGGTTTTTTGCATTTATTTGTGAAAAAAATGGAAATTTGGCGAAAATTTTGAAAATTTCGCAATTTTCAAATTTTGAATTTTTATTCTGTTAAACCAGAGAGTTATGTGACACAAAATAGTTAATAAATAACATTTACCACATGTCTACTTTACATCAGCACAATTTTGGAAACAACATTTTTTTTGTTAGGAAGTTATAAGGGTTAAAAGTTGACCAGCGATTTCTCATTTTTACAGCAAAATTTACAAAACCATTTTTTTTTAGGGACCACCTCACATTTGAAGTCACTTTGAGGGATCTATATGGTAGAAAATACCCAAAAGTGACACCATTCTAAAAACTGCACCCCTCAAGCTACTGAAAACTACATTCAAGAAGATTATTAACCCTTCAGGTGCTTCACAGGAACTAAAGCAACGTGGAAGGGAAAAATGGACATTTTAATTTTTCCAACAAAAATTTTATTTTAGCATCAATTTTTTCATTTTTGCATGGGCAACAGGATAAAATGGATCCTAAAATTTGTTGGGCAATTTCTCCTGAGTACACAGATACCTCATATGTGGTCATAAACCACTGTATGGGCGCACGGCAGGGCTCAGAAGGGAAGGAGCGCCATTTGACATTTTGAATGGAAAATATGCTGGAATATTTAGCAGTTGCCATGTCGCATTTGGAGAGTCCCTGTGTGCCTAAACATTAGAGCTCCCCCACAAGTGACCCCATTTTGGAAACTAGACCCCCCAAGGAACTTATCTAGATGCATAGTGAGCACTTTGAACCCCCAGGTGCTTTACAAATTGATCCGTAAAAAAAAGTAAGTACTTTTTTTTTTCAAAAAATTTATTTTAGCCTCAGTTTTTTCATTTTCACATGGGCAACAGGATAAAATGGCTCCTAAAATTTGTTGGGCAATTTCTCCTGAGTACACAGATACCTCATATGTGGTCATAAACCACTGTTTGGGCGCACGGTAGGGCTCAGAAGGGAAGGAGCGCCATTTGACTTTTTGAATGGAAAATTAGCTCCAATCGTTAGCGGACACCATGACGCGTTTGGAGAGCCCCTGTGTGCCTAAACAGTGAAAAAACCCCACATGTGACACCATTTTGGAAACTAGACCTCTTATGGAACTTATCTAGATTTGTTGTGAGCACTTTGAACCCCCAGGTGCTTCACAGAAGTTTATAACGCAGAGCAGTGAAAATAAAAAATCATTTTTTTCCTCAAAAATTATTTTTTAGCTCGCTATTTTTTATTTTCACAAGGGTAACAGGAGAAATTGGACCACAAAAGTTATTGTGCAATTTGTCCTGGGGGGGAACCACTCTTTTGGCGCATGGGAGAGCCCAGAAGGGAAGGAGCGCGATTTTGGAATGCAGACTTGATGGAATGTTCTGCGGGCGTCATGTTGCGTTTGCAGAGCCCCTGATGTGCCTAAACAGTAGAAACCCCCCACAATTTACCCCATTTTGTAAATTAGACCCCCCAAGGAACTTATCCAGATGTGTGGTGAGCACCTTGAACCCCCACGTGCTTCACAGAAGTTTATAATGCGGAGCCGTAAAAATAAAAAATATTTTTTTTCCTCAAAAACTGATTTTTTTTTATCCCGCAATTTTTTATTTTCACAAGGATAACAGGAGAAATTGGACCCCAAAAGTTGTACAGTTTGTCCTGAGTTCACTGGTACCCCATATGTGGGGGGGAACCACTGTTCGGGCGTGTTCGTGACGTTTTGAAATGCTGACTTTGATGGAATGGTCTGCTGGCATCATGTTACGTTTGCTGAGCCCCTGATGTGCCTAGAAACCCCCCACAAGTGACCCCATTTTGGAAACTAGACACCGCACGGAACTTTTCTAGATGTGCGGTGAGCACTTTGAACCCCAAGCGCTACACAGAAGTTTATAACGCCCGGGCATGAAAAAAAAAATCATATTTTTTCCACAAACATGATCTTTTAGTCCCCAATTTTTTTTTTTTTCCCAAGGGTAACAGGAGGAATTAGACCCCAAAAGTTGTTGTCCAATTTGTCCTGAGTACGCTGATATCCCATATGTGGGAGAAAACTACTGTATGGGCTCACGTCGGGGCTCGGAAGGGAAGTAGTGACATTTTGAAATGCCGACATGATGGAATGGTCTGCAGGCGTCATGTTTTGTTTGCAGAGCCCATGATGTGCCTAAACAGTAGAAACCCCCCAAGTGACCCCATTTTGGAAACTAGATCCCCCAAGGAACTCCTCTAGATGTGTGGTGAGCACTTTGAATCTCCAAGTTCTTCACAGAAGTTTATAACGCAAAACTGTGAAAATAAAAAATCATTTTTTGTCCACAAAAATATTTTTTTAGTCCCCAATTTTTTTTTCCCAAGGGTAACAGGAGAAATTAGACCCCTAAAGTTGTTGTGCAATTTTTCCTGAGTACGCTGATACCCCATATGTGGGGGTAAACCACTGTTTGGGCACACGTCGGGGCTCGGAATAAAGGGAGCACTGTTTCACTTTTAACAGCCAATCAGAGCGATCGTAGCCACGTGGGGGTTAAGTCAACCCCCCCTGTGGTGAAGCACAAAGGGTCTCGTGCCTGCGGGTCGGGTGACCTTTCAGTGACCCCGGTCACCCGACCTGCAGGAACGCGATCCTTTCATGACACATACGCTGTGTCACAGGTCAGGAAGGGGTTAATATCTAAGCATCATATCCTCCTAGGGAGTTCCTCTCTCTGTTGTTTCCCACATTTTTTCATTTCCTATTTTTCTGATTGTAATTGTTTATGTCCATTTGAAGTTTATTAACCCTTCAGGTGTTTCAGAGGAACTGAAGCAATGTGGAAGTGATAAAATGAACATTTTAATTTTTTTCACAAAAAATTTACTTAAGATCCAAACTTTTTTATTTTCAGAAGGGTAAAAGGAGAAAATGGACCCCAAAATTTGTTGTGCAATTTCTGCTGAATACGCCAATACCTCATTTGTGGAGGAAATCTACTGTTTGGGCGCATGGTAGGGCTCGAAAGGGAAAGAGCACCATTTGACTTTTTCAATACCATGTCGTATTTCGAGAGTCCCTGATGTGCCTAAACAGTGGAAACTACTCACAATTGACCCCATTTTAGAAACCACACCACTCAAGGATTTTATCCAGGGGTATATTGAGCATTTTGAACCCACTGGTGCGACACAAAATTTGATAACATTAGGTCGTCATATTGAATATGTTGTCATTAGTGTTGAGCGTAAGTGCTCGCTACTCAAGCTTACATTAGGTTCTCAGGTATACACTGAATATTGCGAGTGCTCGTGTTCCTGCCATGTGGGGATCCGCGATCCTCTGTGCATACCTGAGCACCGGATGCAAACTTAAGTAGCGAGCACTTGCGCTCAACATTAGCCATCATATCGTCCCTTTTTTTTTTTCGACTTTTGAAAAAAAAAAATTTCTACCCTAATACACCCCTACCCCTGACCACAGCCCTAACCCCAACCCTAAACCTAACCAGAAGCCCAACTTCAAAGAATAGAAAAAAATATATATATAGTTTATAATTTTTATCTAACTAAGGGGGTGACAAAGGGGGATTTGATTTACTTTTTTTTTATTTTGATCACTCTGATAGGGCCTATCACTGCGATCAAAAGGAATCAAAATTTCTTATTGTGGCCGGGTAATGGCCAGCAGATCTCGGCGGGCATACTGTGCCTGCGCCCAGGCGCCCAGGGCGTATTTGGCCTTCATGCTGCCCTAGGCACTTTTCGTGGTCGCGCCCCTTACTGATGTCACACACTGAGTCTGTGCACACCGCATGGCACACGCCAGGGCCGACGTGCATCCACCGCACGGCACACGCCAGGGCCGACGTGAATCCACCGCACGGCACACGCCAGGGCCGACGTGCATCCACTGCACGGCACACGCCAGGGCCGACGTGCATCCACTGCACGGCACACGCCAGGCGACGTGCATCCACTGCACGGCACACGCCAGGGCCGACGTGCATCCACTGCACAGCACACGCCAGGGCCGACGTGCATCCACTGCACAGCACACGCCAGGGCCGACGTGCATCAACCGCACGGCACACACCAGGGCCGACGTGCATCCACTACACGGCAGACACGCCAGGGATGACGTGCATCAACCACTTGGGATACGCTGGGGGTTTCCAGAACCATGTCCCACAAGGGGTGGGAAACACATCTAGCAGACATTGCAGTATACCCTGTGAGAATAACCCCTTAGCCACATACTGTCTTCACTACATATGGTTAAATCTGTGCACAACTGGGTAACGGAGAAACACTTCATCACACATGGTTAGTTAGAAACATTTTTTTCGGGAGGAGGATGGTATTTTTAAGCGTTATTTGAATTGGCTTTTTCCATATGCTTTTTTACAGCCTTCTGACTTGACAGAGTCAAGTTTTGAGTCGATTCCACAAGGAAGTTTCACGTTGCTGCTTTTTTTTTTTACTTTTTAAGGTTTTTAAAACTTTGTTAAAATAGATGCTTAGAAAAGTTCTTGTATGACCAGCAAAGTGAATTTTGCATGGAAATCTATGGTGCGGCTCAACTCTGAAAGCCTTGTATAACATCTCGGTGTGAACATATGTGCACGGGATGTCTTTTTCTGGCAGGCAAATACTCTGAGATTTTCAAGAGGAAAATGCTTCAGAAAACGCTATCAGTGTTTCCTGAAGTGACTGTTTTTATTGGACTATTCCTGAGCGCTTTTTGAATGTCTTTGTCTGTCGGCAGGTTTTTTGAGCATTTTACCAATGATTTTGGGGAGTCTTTTGTGCTGGTGTTTTTCTGGACGTTTTTGGACTATAGAAACCAGAGATGATGAGGAAAATGCTCATACAGATGCCCGGTCACCTTTGGAGCTTTCCTCTTGACTTGACTTGTGTTGTAAAGTATGGCCGGTGTCACCCATGCGAGAAACTCGCACAATTCTCGTGCAAGTCTCTCGCATGAGCACAGGAAGTTATTATTACACAGACATGCAGGTTCTCTCTCTTTTCAGCATTTATTTAGCGTGTTCACAGCGGAATCTGCCTAAAGAGGTTGTGCGCCCATGTCCTAAAGGAGCAGCTCAGTCTTGGGCGGATGCCATAAGTGCAGAGATATTCTCTCCCGAAAAAGCCCTCTGCACATATGGCATCCGATGAACCTTAACAATATTATTTTATGGAGATTTGATGGGGTCCCACAGAAGAAAGCTAAATGCAGCCCACCCATGAGTTGTAATACATCCCTATGTGCATGAGCCCCCACCCTGACAGACTGAAGCCCTATACACAGGACAGCTGCTGCAGGCTGTATACAGGGCAGTATATACAGCACCATGTATACTGTACATATCACCAGACACTAGGGAAATGCCCCAGGGCTGCGCACTACAACTGTCAGCATGCAAAGACACAGGGAGAGACACAACTTGTAAACGGCTACTAAGCTACAGCAGGAATTTACCATTCCTTGACTGCCTTGAATATGTCAGCCGCGCTGCTGCCATCCATGCTGGAGTCTTTTCTGAGGTACCACAAGTCCTAGCAGTCAGTGTAGCACAAGGGGATCCCAGTCTCCGCTGTGAGGCGAGTCCTCTTCCTGCAGCTGTGGACAAGTTTCTGCGCACAACTCTTCCTGTCAGGACCGAGTCCTGGCGTTATCTCCAGGGGTCAGGGGAGCGGGTCGCATGGCAACAACTGCAGCCTGCAGCTATACATGTATGTAACATAGTAACATAGTTATTGAGGTTGAAGGAAGACTTTAATGTCCATCTAGTTCAACCCATATCCTATCCTAACCTGCCCTAACATGTTGATCCAGAGGAAGGCAAAAAAAACCCAAGTGGCAAACAGTAAGCTTCACATTGGGGAAAAAAATTCCTTCCCGACTCCACATACGGCAATCAGACTAGCTCCCTGGATCAACGCTGTATCTAGGAAACTAGTGAATATAGCCTGTAATATTATACTTTTCAAGAAAGGCATCCAGTCCCTTCTTAAATTTTAGTAAGGAATCACTCATTACAACATTAGACGGCAGAGAGTTCCATAGTCTCACTGCTCTTACAGTAAAGAATCTGCGTCTGTGATTATGGCTAAACCTTCTTTCCTCCAGACGTAGAGGATACCCCCTCGTCCCCGTCACAGGTCTAAGAGTAAAAAGATCATTAGAAAGGTCTTTGTACTGTCCCCTCATATATTTATACATTGTAATAAGATCACCCCTAAGCCTTCGTTTTTCCAAACTAAATAACCCCAAGTGTAATAACCTGTCTTGGTATTGCAGACCCCCCAGTTCTCTAATAACCTTGGTCGCTCTTCTCTGCACCGCTCCAGTTCAGCTATGTCTTTCTTATACACCGGAGACCAGAACTGCACACAGTATTCTAAGTGTGGTCGCACCTAGTGACTGTATAGAGGTAAAATTGTGTTCTCATGAGCATCTATGCCTCTTTTAATGCATCCCATTATTTTATTTGCCTTGGCAGCAGCTGCCTGACATTGGCCACTAAATGTGAGTTCGTCGTCCACCCATACACCGAGGTCTTTTTCAGTGACCATTTTGCCCAGTGTTTTACAATTAAGCACATAATTATACATCTTGTTTGTTCTACCCAAGTGCATGACCTTACATTTATCCCCATTAAAGCTCATTTGCCATTTATCAGCCCAAGCTTCTAGTTTACATAAATCCTCCTGTAATATAAAATTGTCCTCCTCTGTATTTATTACCCTGCAGAGTTTAGTGTCATCTGCAAATATTGAAATTCTACATGGTATTGCCCCCTACAAGGTCATTAATAAATATGTTAAAGAGAAACGGCCCCAATACTGACCCCTGTGGTACCCCACTGCTAACCGTGACCCAGTCCGAGTATGCTCCATTAATAACCACCCTTTGTTTTCTATCCATGAGCCAGTTCTTAACCCACTTACACATATTTTCCCCTATCCCCATTGTTCTCATTTTATGTATCAACCTTTTGTGTGGCACTGTATCAAAAGCTTTTGAGAAGTCCATGAACACCACGTCCACTGCATTCCCTTGGTCCAGTCCTGAACTTACCCCTTCATAAAAGCTTATCAGATTAGTCTGACAAGAACGGTCCCTCGTAAACCCATGCTGATACTGTGTCATGAGGTTATTCAGCCTCAGATACTCCAATATAGTATCCCTTAAAAGACCCTCCAGGATTTTACCCACAGTAGATGTTAAGCTCACTGGCCTATAATTTCCAGGTTCAGTTTTTGCCCCCTTTTTGAATATTGGCACCACATTTGCTATACGCCAGTCCTGTGGTACAGACCCCGTTATTATGGAATCTTTAAAGATTAAAAATAATGGTCTATCTATGTATGTGTGCATGTTACGTACGGAGACACTCACATGTATGGAGACATACTGTCCTCTGTGTCACTCCAATCATGGAGGCATTCCCAGCACTGAGAAGAAAGTGCAGCTGTGTCCACTCTCCTCTTACTGACAGATAATGGGGAGGATAATTGCTCTAGTGAAGACAGTAGTCACAGCCACTAGAGAGGGGGAGACTGGCGAAGGGCACCTTATACCGCGCTTCAGTGACACTAGTGCCTCACCCCGTCAGCGCACATTCTGAACGTAAGGGCACCGGGGGCTCATGCCGCTCACCTGAGTCTGTGTGGTGGCGCGGTCCATTCCCTGCTCCTGGCTCAGGCTGCTGCACGTGAGTCTGTGTTTTTCTTATGACAGACAGTCTGACTGGCGCCGGCGCGGTCACACGTGGTACCGCATGAATATGGATGCCACGCCTATGAGAGTGGAGTGGCATCCATATTCATGAGCATAATGAGCGGTACCACAAGTGACCGCGCGCTCACACAGTAAGAAGAGACGTCGGCGCTGGACGGTAGAGCGGCGCAGGAGGAGGTGAGTATGATGGGGGGTTTGGGCCTACCCCCGGACTTATAAAATAAATAATAAAAAAAATAAGCTTGCTCAGGTGCCGCCCCCCCACGCAGAGTCCCGCCCTAGGCACGTGCCCTCGGGTGCCTAATGGGAAATACGGCCCTGCCTGCGCCCACCATTTTTTTTTTTTCCAGGATAATGACGCCGGGCTTTGGGACTGATCAGGAGGAATCGGGGGTTGGCGGGGAGGTATCGGGCGGTCTCGGGTGGCAGCACTTCTCTCTCCTCTGAAATGTATATGATGTCAGAAGAGAGAGAGAAATTATTGAAACAGCCGGCACGCTTTTTTTTTTTTTTTGTGATTTGACACCAGAAAATCTGGCCCTGATCATGTTCTCCTGGGGAGGCTACAGCCTTATTCCCGATTGCCCTTTTAAAACGGCAATGAGGTAATAAGTGCCCTTGGCAGCCCCAGTTTTAATGTGTATCGGCGATTGCTAAGGGGTTAATAGGACCCTAAACCTAACATTTATCCAACATGGCCCTCTGGGGCTATTGCCTACAAACTTGAAGGGCAAGTAGCATCGATTATAGCCTTAGACTCAGTCAGAAATGGAGGCAATAACAACCTTCAATAGTAAACTACAACAAACTACCCTGCACCTCCGCATAGAATAAAGCAAGTGTGAACAAGGTGCCATAACTGCATAATATACAAGCAAGAGAATACAGCAGCTTCTGTGAGCGCTGGTCACATAATGTATCTACAGCCAGTCAGCAACTGAAACAGTGAACAAAATAGACAGTGGACAAGCTGACTGTCACCAATTCAACTAATGTTCCTGTGTATATGAATTAACAATAGAACATCTACATGTTATATCTCCTCATATGTTCCGTTATTATCTCCAGTAATTGTATTATTACACTGGATTCTTTATGATGTTACATCTTCATCTACTCTCCATTCAGGTCCCTACAATATCGGATCCTCTCAGTGCAGATCTTCTATTTAAGAGAATTTTCCTGATCGAACCTACAAGGATGGATAGTGACAAAGACAAGATAGTGGAGAGAATATTACATCTCACCCTAGAAATCCTCTTCCGGCTTACTGGAGAGGTGAGAGATTCTGATGACATCACATTACATCATTTTTATCTTTGGGAATAACAGATTGACAGAACTGGAGAGGTGAGGACTCTGGAAATGTCTGAAGTGAGATTTATTAATGTGTCTCTCCATAACCAGGATTACACAGTAGTGATGAAGACCTCTAGTGAGCGCTGTCATGACCCTGTGTCTGAGGGATCGGGAAGACCCCAGATCCCAATCACAGGGACTCCACCTCACCCCCTGATGCATGAGGACATCAATAACCAGAAGATCCTAGAACTCGCCTACAAGATGATTGAGCTGCTGACTGGAGAGGTGACACTGCTGGGAATGCTGGGACATTATACTTTAATTCTATGAAGGGATCAGGGTGATGACGCTATCATTGTATGTGTCAGGTTCTTATAAGGTAAAAAAGGCAAAAAAAACTGACTGGCACATCCAGACTAGTGTGAATAGGTGCATACCAGGAGGAGCAACCCCCATATACAATATACAAAAAAAGGTTGTACTCTATCATGCTGAAGCATATCAATGTGGAATATGTGAAATTTGAATAGCAATACGGCTTTGGAGTATTACGAAACATTTGAGACGCTTAGAATAAAATTTGGCCAAATATCTGCCCACCAACCATCGTCAAGGTGGTCTCAGTCTGATGGGTCCCTGACCTGTGTGAATACCTCTCTAAAGGCTGATGTCTGAATTCCTGGGTGAATGTGGACACCTCTGTCAGCAATGCCTGCATTTTATGGGTAAGTAGGGACCTGCTACAATTAAAATTCAGACATCAGCACACAGGTCAGGGACCCATCGAACTGAGACCACCTTGACGATGGTTGGTGGGCAGATAATATTTGGCCAAATTTTATGCTAAGCATCTTAAATTTTTCCTAATACTCCAAAGCCGTATTGCTATTCAAAATATCACATATTCCACATTGACATGCATCAGCATGATAGAGTGCAACCTTTTATTGTATATGGGGGTAGCTCCTCCTGGTTTGCACCTATTCACATTAGTCTGGATGTGCCAGTCAGTTTTTTTGTCTTTTGTATGTTAGCTTACTGACTGATTTTAATTACAGCAGGTCCCTACTTACCCATAAAATGCAGGCATTACTGACAGAGGTGTCCACATTCACCCAAGAATTCAGACATCAGCCTTTAGAGAGGTATTCACACAGGTCAGGGACCCATCAGACTGAGACCACCTTGACACCAAAGCCGTATTGCTATTCAAAATTTCACATATTACACATTGACGTGCTTCAGCATGATAGAGTGCAACCTTTTTTTGTATGTAGGTTCTTATAAGGTGTCAGGATGTTGCGTCTATTTCTCAATGAAGGAGTGGGAGTATTTAGAAGGACACAAAGATCTGTACAAGGGCATCATGTTGGAAGCTCGCCAGCCCCTCACATCACCAGGTAATAGACAGGACTAAATACACACGGCCTATAATTATCTGTATGTAAAGAATGAATTCAGTCTCTGTATGTGTTTCCTCCAGTTCTATCCAGTGAGAGGACAACACCAGAGAGATGTCCCCGTCCTCTTCTTCCACAGGACTGTAAACAAGAAGATCCCAATGTTCCTCAGGATCATCAGGTAGATGGAGAGAAGGTGTCATGAGATCTCCCCTGTGATGTGTAGATGGCTGTGAAGGTCTTGTGTCAGTCTTGTTTTATCCACCAGTATTATATGTTTTATACTTGTGTAATGAGAACGGTGGAGATGGCAGGATTAGAGCTGATCATAGATGTGACTTCTCCATCTGTCTGTGAATTTTACCATATTTGTTTCAGGGTAAAGAACTGACCCATATGTGTAAAGAGGAGATTCCTCCAGATGATTACCCAGGTGAGTAGTAACCACTAAATGTAGAGAAGTCACAGATTCTTCTCAGTCATTGGCTGTGGCTAGCTTATCTTTGGTGTAGTCCGGCCATATCACAGTCAAGCAGTCACCATTCTCTTGCTAAACCAAAACTGTCCCCATTACTTTGGGCATTGGAAGTCCTTCTGTTGGAGCGAGACCTGTCCAGGCCAGAGCTTACAGCACGGAGAGTGCACCATACTACCTGTAATTAGAAGATGCTGACCCTTACCTTCCCAGATGTCTAAACTGCAAAGCCAAATGTCAGCGTACGTAGAATGTGCTGACAACATAGAAAATCATGTGAAGAAAAATATAATCCGTATGGTGGGCCTTGCTTTTATGACGAGACACCAGACCAAGTCTTTTTTATTTATATGCTCATATATAAACAGACACATATACAATTATTACTTTTTTCCTCCTTTTTCAATTTAAAACACATCCTTGACACCCCCCAGTCAGATGAGAGAAAAGAGAGCACCCTTCAGTCAATTACTGTCATGGGTGCATCGCCACGAAGATCGTCGCGATTGCACATTCTGACTTCTCACAGCTGAGCTTCTGTTTCTTTGTTTTTTGGTGATGTGAGAGTTAATTTTTCCTAGCTCTTTGCTAAGGCTAGGTGCAGCCTCGCCCGGCTGCTTTTGTTTATGTTCTAATTAGTTTCCTTTATATTTCTGCCAGTCTGCTTGTTAGATGCCGGTGAAAGCATTCATGTAGTTCAGCAGACTGGATCGGTTCTGAGAATATTTAAGCTAAGAGTTCATTAGGTGTTTTTACTCTTATAGCTTATAGTTAAATCTCTGAGACCTTAGGTGTTCCTACTGTGTGTGAGTGTTGTATGTAAGACTTTATTTACTTTATTCCTTCTCTTTCTTGTATGTCTTTCTGTTCATTAACCGTTACCTGGTCATTCCCTTTGGTGGTATTCAGGGTCCTTCTTAGGACTAGAATACAGTTGGCAGGGATTGATAGGAGACAGGGTTTACGCTGGTGGCCTGGACCTCTGTACCTTTAACAGTACCTCCAGTTGAGGGATTAGTTAGGACCCCAGTTCAGGGTCAGCTTAGACCCCGGTCACCCTCTAGCCGGAGACAGCGTATAACGGATTCCGTTTTGACCCAGTGGACATTCTGTCAGGTAAATCCATGTTATAATATATCTATGCGCATGTTATATAGTATGTTGCCCTTTTTGATATAGATTACAGACATCTCATATATATATCTGCTATACAGCGTGACATTTTCACCGGCCCAAACTAAAGATTCTCCCCAGCTGTCATGGATCCAGTAGCCCAGCTGGCCCGCAGTTGCAGGGGTTGTCCATGGAATTTGCAGACATTAAGTCCAAGGTTTTGTCCCTCCCAGAGCAAGCCAGATCTGAACCTAAGGTTGCTCTCCCGGACAGGTTCACTGGTGGGCGGGACAAATTTTTTACTTTCCGGGAGGCATGTAAATTGTACTTTCGGCTGCGGCCTCGGTCATCTGGGAGTGAAGAGCAGAGGGTGGGAATTGTTATCTCGCTCTTACAAGGGGACCCTCAATCTTGGGCGTTCTCTATTCCTCCAGGCTCCCAGATCTCCAGTCAGTGGATCGATTTTTTACTGCCCTGGGTCTGGTTATTGATGATCCGGATCGAGTTTTCCCTTGCTGAAACAAAGTTACGTAAAATACGGCAAGGAAATCGTCCAGCGGAGGAATATTCTTCTGAGTTCCGTAGATGGGCAACAGATACTCAGTGGAATGACCCAGCTCTTAGGAGCCAGTTTTGTCAAGGGTTGTCTGACAAATTAAAAGATGTGTTGGCTCAGTATGATTCTCCTCCATCACTGGAGGCTGCTATGGCCCTCGCTATTCGCATTGATAGACGACTTCGGGGAAGACGCGAGGTAACTCCGCCCCCATGATGACTCCACCTACTACTAAAGTCCCTTATACTGAGGTTCCCCTGGTCTGTTCTGAGGAACCCATGCAGTTGGAGGGACATCATTTTGTAGGAGGGAATCGGCGGTGCGCCGCAAGACTAGAAGGTGTTTCTTTTGCGGGAGAGAGGGACATTTTGTTGGGGGTTGTCCATCCCGACCTCTTTGACCCAAGGAGTTAACCTGGGAGTCTGTATTTCGTCCCCAAATCCCTCTCAGTTTATCGTGCCTGCGGAGGTGGTGATTGGTACTAGAACTGAGAGGATTTCTGTTTTTCTTGATAGTGGGTCCGGGGCTAATCTTGTGGACGCTCGGTTTGCCCAGGTGCATGGTATGCAACTGAGTGTATTGGCCAAAACCGGTCCCTATACTCTCTATTGATTCTAGACCTCTTGGTCAAGGTAGCTTGGTTCAAGCTGTTCATAACATAGATCTTCGAGTAGGGGCAATACATAAAGAGCAATTGTCTTGTTATGTGTTGGAGGGTCTACCTACTCCTATTGTGTTGGGACTTCCTTGGTTGGCTAAACATAACCCAGTGATTGATTGGCAATCCAGAAAGATTAGCCAGTGGGGTGAATTTTGCAAGAATAACTGCATGAGCACGGTCATCGGTGCGGTTGTACCTAGGACTTTGCCTCCTTTTCTGGAGGACTTTGGGGAGATGTTCTCAGAGGAGGGGTGTAAAGAGTTACCTCCTCATCGCGCATATGACTGCTCAATAAAGTTGCTTCCTGATGCCTTATCTCGTACTTTCCCAGGGACCGGGAGGATGGATGATCCGGTTCCTATTCCTCAGGAGGGAGTTGTAGTGTCGGCTGTGTGCTCTGGGCTTGGGGGGGAGGTATTGGGGGCTCAGGGGGACGCCCCTGTGGGACTTCCGGGGAGACTGATAGTTCCAGATCATTAAGACTGAAGGTTACGGAGAACGTTACAAACGGATGCTGATAGGGGAGAGTTTCTGTCGAGATCTGAAGGTGAATGATCTGGTGTGGTTGTCTACCAGGAATATTAAACTTAAAGTTTCCCCTGGAGGTTGGGTCCCAGATTCATCGGCCGTACAGGATCAGCTCCATAATTAATCCTGTGGCATTTCGTCTGGACCTCCTCCTACGTTTAAAATTCATAATGTGTTTCACAAGTCATTATCTTAAAGTATGGGCACCAGTCATACGTCACCTCGTACCTCCTTCATGGTCCAATAATAACAGGACTTTAAAACTACACGACAGACCTGGTCATAGGCCCGAGTCGTAGAAGGAGGGGTCGTCATGGGTGCATCCCCGAGATCGTCGAGATGCCATGTGACTTCACAGCTGAGTTCTGTTCTTTGTTTTTTGTATGGAGAGTTAATTTTTCCTAGTCTTTGTAAGGCAGGTGCAGCCTCGCCCGGTGCTGTTAGTGTTATGTTCTAATCTGTTTCTTATATTTTGCCAGTCTCTTGTTATGAGCCGGTGAAAGCATCATGTATTCGCAGACTGATCGGTTTGTAGAATATTTAAGAGAGTTTCCCTCAGTATTTACCAAGTGATAGTAAATCCTGAACTGTAGGAAGTCCATTCTTAGTCATTGGTTTTTGTAGCTTATTTTTTATTCCGCCTATCTTGTAAGGTCCTTCTTTCTTAACCAAACTGTCCATTCTTTGGGATTGGAGTCCTTCTGTAGGAGCTGAGACTGTCAGGCAGAGATTGATAGGACGGGAGTGTCCTGACTACCTGTACTTAGAAGTGCTACCTCCTTGCCAGGATGTTAACTGCAAGCCAATGTCAGGTACGTTAGATGTGTCAACCTGAATCTAGCGAGACAAGTATAACGTATTCCGTTTTGACAACCCAGGACATTCTTTTTTATATTCTCATTATAAACAGACCATATAGCGCAATTATTACTATTTTCCCCTTTTTCAATTTAGAATAACAGACACTCAGTAGATAGAGAATGGCTATTCAGGTCAATTACCCATATCTCCAAACTTTTTTGCTTCAACTTATCCTAGCAGTTAATTTATTGGGATGTGTAACTTTTTACCCAAGTTGTTATTGGAAATTATATTTTTAGAAGTTATCCAGTCCTTAAAAATCACTCCCCTTGCAGACAACAACCGTGAAGAAATTAAATCCCTAGTAGAACAATCCATCTTGACTCCTATAAAACAGATGAAATGATGAAACAATATTCAGCCTCTCCGCAAAAAAAAATGGTTCCCAAATTACCCGACAGTCCCAATACATGAGATCTGCCGCCCCTGAGTTACACTTGAGACATTTAGATTTTTTTTATTTAAATCAGATGTTTTTTATTGCAAGATTTTTCTTATTCAAAATTTTTATTGTTTTATAATGCACAAGGAAAACAAACATATCAAATGGTTCAAACGAACATACCATATGGCATAGTAACTACTGAAATAGAGAATTGTTTAGTAACATGAAAACAAACAACTCCAACGGTATCAACAGTAGTTTGCAAAAGACAATTGACAACCTGTTAAACTGAAAAACAAGAAGGAGGAGAGAAAAGAGAAGAAATGTTTATAGGGACCATGAGGACAAATCACTAAGGCTGACGGAGTATGAACTATAATACCGGCATATCAAATATCGTAAAAGGATAAGGTAGCGATGAGGATAAGAAGGATTCCCAATGAAACTATTTTGCAGCCACTTCGTTAGCTGCCTGTATGGGCTATCAGGGATTTCATCCGGTGAACTCTAGCCACCTCCCCCAACCATTCCTCTAGCGAAGGCGGGTCTAAGGACTTCCAGTGTCGTGGAATTACCACCTTAGCCGCCTGAAGAAGGTGCCTGAATAACAATTTTTTAAAGGCATTCTTAGACATGGGAAACATAATTAGTAGAATTGCTTCTGGGCTTTTAGGGAATGACACCCCCATCATTTCTTTAATCGCTTAGAGAACACCTTCCCAGAAGGCCGCCAAGGCCGGTCATGCCCACCATATATGCGACATCGAACCCACATGGGCCCCACATCACCAGCACAAGTTGGATACTCCCGGGAACCATTTATGCAAGACCGAAGGAACACGATACCATCTAGATACTATTTTATAACTAGTTTCCTGAGCTTTGGTGGCTATATTAGATATATGAGAGCGATGGAAACATTTATACCATTATTCTCTTGTAAAGGTTTGATGGAGCTCCCTTTCCCATGCCTTACAAAAAAGGGGAAGCATATCCGGATCACTAACTAATAGAAGCTTATAGACATCGGAGATTGCATTTGCAGGATTAGTGGGAGCTATACATAGGGATTCAAATGAAGAAAGTGGGCGCACCCATTCTAAATGATTGGCAAATGTAGAGAAAAATGCCCTCGTTGAATATATTCAAAAGAATATCTCTCTTTCTCTGGATGATCACCTAGAAAAGCTGAGAGAGGAAGCAATACACACTCAAGGGCCACATGATAAAGACACAAGGGGTTGGAGCTACCCAGAAAATGGTTTGAGGAGACCCCGAATGGGAATTTTGGGTTATCTGTTATTGGGGATAATGGTCCTAATGGGTCAATTAGAATTCCCTTTATACTGGGAATGTGGACAGTATTGAGTGTTTGCCTGAGACTAAATGGAATAGGGATGTTATTTCAGGCCATATTAGGCCAAGTCCATGGTAGAATGGATACTGATGTATGACAAGACTCATAGGCCATACGTACCCACCGTTTACAGTCTCCACAGTGCAGAATATCTAAGATTCTGGCATGGACAGACGCGAGATAGTATTTTTGGCAGTCCCCCAAATCCTTTGGAAGCACCGAAACAATACTACGAATTCTTGGGCGTCCCGCCGTACAAACAAATTGACTGAATTTACGTTGGACCATCATCCAGAAGGAGAATGGGATATATATCGGGATAGTGTGTAGTAAATGCAAAAGTCTAGGCAATACAGTCATTTTGAGGATGTTAACCCGACCAAACCAGGAGAACTCTCCACGGTTCCAGGAATTAAGATCCCTTCCAATCTGTACAAAAATCAACCAAAGTTCAAGTCAAACAATTCTGAAAAATCCACCAAAATAATAGTGCCCAAGTAGTTAATATGATTATTTGAGGGCCGTTAGCATTAAGGGCTTTAGCTAACATTCTTCCCGGTTTGTTACCAAACTCTTGGAACCTACTCTGACCTAACTGAAATAAATGTTTACATGAAGAATCGAGTAACCTTTAGCTTGTAATCTTGCTTTGAGAAGATCTCTGAGGGTTGCATTGGAGAGCGCCTTTTTTATGAATTAACTCCAGATTAGTGACTCTCTGTAAGGCTTGTTTGATTGCCTGACCTATGTCTTTTTTTTAATAAGGACCCATGTCTGTTAAATACCCCTCTAAGTACACACTTGAGGGCTTCCCATTTAATGTGGGGGCTGTATCATCATTTCCGTGATCAACAATAAAGTTAGATATGGAGGCTCGAACGTCCAAGGCGCATAATATATCTAATAATAACAACTCATTGAGATGCCAAGACCCTAATGTTTTGGAAAGGGATGGTACTTTTAGTGAGCAATATACAGGAGCATGATCTGACCAAAGTATGTTACCAATACTAGAATCTGAAAGCCAAGTAAGGCACTTTGTTGGAGGAGGATATAGTCTAACCTCCTATAAGAATCCTGCGGATGGGAGTAAAAACTATAATCCCTATCTGATGGGTGCTGGAGCCTCCAGATGTCATAAAGCTGCATTCGCAAAAAGGCTTTTCTGATACGCTTGATAACCGCATAAGAGGGGTGTGATCTACCCTTAGAATTATGTAACACCTGGTCAAGAGTAACATTTAGATCCCCACGAAATATTACGGCGCCCTGGACTAAGGGAAGGGCATTGTTTACTATCTTATCAATGAAATTGACTTGATCCTGATTAGCGGTATATACATTTAATAACTGGCCACTTATAACTAACATTAAGATAATATACCTCGCTTCCTTATCCACTACACAGTTGATGACTTGTTGATTTGGGGGGAAAATGGGGGTGCGTCTTATAATGCTATATACTTTACCGGTACCGTTGCTGCAGGCCGCAGGCTGGGATGAGGGGGTGTCCGGCGGAGCTCCAAGTGCCCGGCAGTGCTGCGGGTGTCTCCGGCGCTGCTGCGAGTGTCTTTGGCGGTGTCCGGTGCTGCGGGGGCTCTGCCGACATTTTGTGAAAGGTCAGAGCCCCCGCAGTTGCATGATTTACTAACTGTCTGTCCTGTCCAGTGTAGATCTCTGCCAGCTAAGGGTAGTCGCAGATCACTACCGCTGCCTCCTCTGATGTCACATCAACAGGACAGCAGCTTCTCTTCTAGTCTGTTGAAGGGCTGTGACTGCCAGCGTTATGCTGATTGACAGCCATCTCCCCATTACATAACTACAGGGAGCCCGCTATTGAACAGCATGATGTTGGCAGTCATGCCCTGTAAACAGAGCAGCCCAGAACATGAAGAGCTGCTCTACTGACATGAAGCAGCAGGATCTGTGGCACGAGCAGTCCTTGACCGCTCTATGCCAGCACAGAACAGGTGGGTAGTTAGCAACTACCTGCCTATAAGTTCATAGTTAAATAATAAAACAGTCCTGGACAACCCCTTTACGTTTTGAAAAAAAAAAAATCAAATCCTCCTCACTACAGTATTATTTCCTCCAGTTTATAAAGTAATAACAGTCTGTGCTGCTTGATAAGTCATAGGCCACAATAAGCACGTCCAGGTATGCCAGATATGACATCAATTGCATGACTGCTTTGTGCCCCTGAACAGCATATAAGTGAACTCGACAAATTATGTCCCTGGGGCGAGATTCATCCGGGTTTGGGGGGCGCAGGGTCCTGTGCGCTCTGTCAATTTCTATTAGGGTCCCTGGAGGACATCTGAGGAGGTTGTTAAAAATAGATAAAAGTACAAATGGGATATCTTTGGTACTGATTGATTCTGGTAATCCTCTGATGCGGAATTATTGTTTAAAGTATTCAAGATCATCATAGATCTTTCTTTTGAATGTGAAGATGTGTCCCCCCATGACGAGCCCATGGCCCATCTTGATGGGTTGCAGGACGAGTCTCATCTGGGATCTGCATCCACTGCTGCACTCCCTTTTCTCCTGAGGTGAGCAAGCTTGATCCTTCAGTGGATATATAAGGGGAAGCTGTGGGGATGGGAGCATGAGGAGACTCCTGGTGTAGGTGTTTCACCCAGCATAGAAGTGGGGGTCCCCAACGACTGTGTGTTCCCCTGATACTGCTGGTCCAGAGTTGTATGATTAAGTGAATCAATCCGCTGATTAACCCACATCCCAGTTTGCTCCATGTCCTTCTCATTGTGTGATCCAGCATCTTCATTAAGTGTGTCAGAGGGGGCACAGCAGGCAGCCAGTGGCTCTGACTCACCAGCGTCTCCTGCACGCTGTGTGTAACACCCTGCAGTACTGCTGTGCGGCCATCTTGTAATGGCACCGTGTCCTCCAGGCTCTGCTCAGTGGGGAGTTCCGGGACCTCCCTGCCGCATACAGGATCTCGCCGGGGACCCTCCTCTCTCCTTCCGGTTACCTGGTGCTCTGAAGACTCGTCCCCGGGCTCCGGTGCAGGAACTGCACCCTGCATGCAAACACCTCCTGACTCCCTCTGTTCCAGTGGGGATGGTGGAGACGGTGCCTGGTCCGGTCTCTGTGCCCTGATGAGGAAAGGCTCAATATCGCCCTGGGGGGATGCAGAACGGGTGGAGGACCGGGTCCTTGTCTTTTTAGCCACTGATTTGCCCGAGGCACTGGAACTGATTTCTAGGTGGATAGTGGGTAAGAGCAGCAGAAAGTCTCATTAAGGCCATGAATATGGACGTCACGCCTATGGGAGTGGAGTTGCGTCCATATTTCATAACTTTAATGAGCGGTACCATGTGACCGCTCAGCACAGGAGAGCTGCAGGAAGCCGGGACAATGGAGGATTGCAGGGGACGTTCAGCGATTGCACAGGAGGGTGAGTATGATGTCCTGCCGCCGCTTCTCCTCCCCCCCCTGGTTTCTGCACAATGACTCGTGTATAAGCCGAGGGGGAATTTCCGCACAAAAAAATGTGCTGAAAATCTCGGCTTATACACGAGTATAAACTGTAATTTACTAATTATGTGACTTCTGGAGGCATTTGGACACTCAAGATTTTCTTTAGGAGTATTGGACTTAGAATCATAGAATGGTAGAGTTGGAAGGGACCTCCTGGGTCATCTGGTCCAACCCCCTGCTCAAAGCAGGATTCACTAAATCATCACAGACAGATCTCTGTCCAGCCTCTGTTTGAAGACTTCCATTGAAGGAGAACTCACCACCTCTCGCGGCAGCCTGTTCCACTCATTGATCACTCTAACTGTCAAAAAGTTTTTTCTAATATCTAATCTGTGTCTCCTCCCATTCAGTTTCATCCCATTGCTTCTAGTATTTCCTTGTGCAAATGAGAATAAAGATAATCCTTCTACAATGTGACAGCCCTTGAGATATTTGTAGACAGCTATTAAGTCTCCTCTCAGTCTTCTTTTTTGCAAGCTAAACATTTCCCAAATCCTGTAACCGTTCCTCATAGGACATGGTTTGCAGACCGGACAGCATTCTGGTCGCTCTTCTCTGAACTTGCTCCAGTTTGTTGATATCTTTTTTAAAATGTGGTGCCCAAAACTGGACACAGTATTCCAGATGAGGTCTGACCAAAGAGGAGTAGAGGGCAATAATGACTTCACGTGATCTAGACTGTATGCTTCTGTTAATACATCCCAGAATTGTATTTGCCTTTTTTGCTGCTGCATCACACTGTTGACTCATGTTCACTTTGTGATCTATTAGTATACCCAAATCTTTTTCACATGTGCTGTTGCTTAGCCCTAGTCCTCCCATTCTGTATACGCTATTTTCATTTTTATTTCCCAGATGTAGTACATTTTTCCCTGTTAAAAACCATTCTATTGCTGCCCACTGCTCCAGTTTATTTATATCTTTTTGAATCCTCTCTCTCTCTTCTCTAGTATTACCTATCCTTCCTAGCTTTGTGTCATCAGCAAATTTAATCAGTTTACCCTCAATTCCTTCATCTAAATCATTGATAAAGATGTTGAACAATACAGAGCCCTGTGGTACCCCACTTGATACATTCTTCCAACTGGATGTGCAGCCATTTACTAACACTCTTTGGGTCCTATCACTAAGCCAGTTATGAATGCACCTAACAGTTGCCTTGTCCATTCCATACTTAGTCATTTTTTCAATAAGGATTGTGTGAGATACGTTGTCAAATGCTTTGCTGAAGTCAAGATATACTATAGCTACAGCATTTCCCTGTCAGTGATTCTGTCATAGAAGGAAATTAATTAGTCTGACATGACTTATTAGTTACAAACCCATGCTGACTCTGGTTAAGCACTTCATTCTTGTTCAGGTACTTACATACATGTTGTTTAATAATTTGTTCAAAGATCTTTCCTGGTATAGATGTCAGACTCACCGGCCTGTAGTTCCCTGGGTCCACCTTCTTCCCCTTTTTGAAGATAGGAACAACATTTGCTCTTCTCCAGTCTTCTGGGACTTCTCCTGTTCTCCAAGAATTTTCAAAGATTATGGAGAGTGGTTCAAAAGTTTCTTCTGCTATCTCCTTCAGTACTCTGGGGTGTAATTCAGAGGGGCTTAATACAAATACACGTCACAATTTTCTGATTTACATTTTTAAAATAATTAGAAAATTACTTATTCCTTTTACATATAAATAATTGATGGGGTGCTCACTGTGTACAGTCGGTGCTCTGGAGTAAAAAATAGCTTATCAAAAAATGGAGAGAACTCCAGCACTCGAAATTAAATTCTTTATTAATGAAAAAAATACGCAATTCCAGGTGATGTACACAAATGAATATAAGGATTCACAATTCATCAGACCCAAGTGAGTACAGATAATTCATCGACGTTTCGGTGTTAATATCGCCTTTTTCAAGATATCTGCAACAATATAGTGTTAATGTACAGCAATACAGCATGTAAAAAAATTTTAAGAAAGAAAAGTGGTTCAAACTCAATAACATGACATAATGAAATATACCCCTGTCATATCTTAGGGAACATAGCAAAACACTGAATTATGTCTCATAGTTTATCCGTGTAGAGGCAAAAAACAGAGATACTGAATACCAGCGTCAGTAGAAATTGATCCCAAAGTTTCTATGTACCCTATATTATAACTGTAACGCCGCTGTGTTTGTACTCTGTTTACCCGGCATTACTCTGCATATTTCTGCTTTAACCCTTCGCTCCTTTCCCTCTAATGAGCTGGAATGCTGTTGTCAGTTACCTGTATGGATGCTGCTCAGTTCCCGGCTCCGCTGCGTAGCCGCACATGCATGAGTGTCTCCTCTGCATTGCATGACCACCGCGGTCCCTGGCTACCGCTGTGGAGGCTACCCATGGGTTGCAAAGTCTTCTACAGTTGTGCATGACTTACCACGTGTGTTCAGGCTGATGCCGTTACCAGGTGTCCTTTGCTATGCTGATTTGTGTCTGGCTGTGCATAGGGTGCACGGGGCCACACCTCCCCTGCTTTTATGAGGAATGGGTGTGTGCTAGAATTGCTGCTCCAGCCTATTGCTGTGAGGCAGCCCCTATATAAAGTTCCCCTGCCCTGTGGGGCGTTGCCAGAGCTTCGCATTGAGTTCCTGAACCTAGCCATGTGTGTTTGTGTGTTCTGCTCCTGCTCGGATTGCGATCAGTTCTGGGAGAACAGATGCCTTTTGTCCTTTCTTGTGTTTTCCGCCTGCTCTGGGGGCAGAATACTCAGATTCTTTTCCGTTTGTGTCCTGTTTTTCCGCCTGCTCTGGGGGCAGAATACCGAGATCGCCTTTCCTGGAGGCTGTATATCCAGGCCTGTTCCTGTTGTGTCTTGTTTCCTGAATCCTTGATCCTGGATCTGTTCCTGTACCTGACTCTGTCTGCTGTGTTATGTTCCTGAAGTCCTTCTGTGTCCTAAACCCTGTGCCCAGTGACTGTGACTCTTTGCTGACTTTCTGTGATCTAACCTGGGTTCATCTTGGAAGTAGGAGTGTCTGCTGATTTTCTGCTACTCTGTGCTCAGCTTGTTAATCGTTGCAATCCCTGGCCGGCTCCAGTTCAACCTTGCCGGACTTGTACCAGACCGCTTGGGTTCCTCTTTAGATCGCTGCCAGATGTCCGGAGCCTGATGACCGCGGCCTGATGTCCAGTGTCTGATGACCACTTCCAGATGTCCGCATCCTATCCTTGCCTGCCCAATGCCCGGAGCCTGCCGATCGCTGCCAGATGTCCAGAGCCGACTGTGGCCTCATGTCCGCAGCCTGATGTCCGGAACCTGTCGATCATTGCCACATGTCCGGAGTCCGATGCCAGTGTTCTGATGTTCTACCTGAGATCCGAATCCTGATGTCCTACCTGATGTCCTAATGTCCGGCTTGTGCCCTGAAGTCCTGATGTCCAGTCTGTGCTCCGATGTCCAGTCCGTGTTCCGATGTCCAGTCCGTGTTCCGATGTCCAGTCCGTGTTCCGATGTCCAGTCCGTGTTTCGATCTCCAGTGCGTGTTCCGATGTCCAGTTCCTGGTTCTGGTGGTCCAAGTTGTGCTCTTGAGCCGGTCCCGCTTGTATTCCTGGATGGATTCCTCCTCCGTGGTTTCCGGGAGTCTCCAGCTCTGTTCCCCGGTGACGGTCCCACCAGTGAGTCCTGGACCTGACCAGCTGATGCCCGGTGCTGTAGTGACAATGTTCCTGCACCTGTGCTATCAGTGTGCTGCTTATGTTCTGATGTCCTGCCGGTTCCCTGGGTCTTACCCGTGATGGCTCCTGCCATTGTCTGAAAGCTTCCTGAGGTCAGTGTCTGATGTTCTCCTTCTGTGCCTGTGCTGCTTCTGAGGCCTGAGAGAGGCCATCCTGGTAAGCCCGTGCCAGATAACCTTGGACTGCATCAACCTGTGATGACCCTAGCCATCATCTGAAGTCTGCCTGAGGTCAGTGTCTGATGTTCTCCTGCTGAGCCTGTGCTACGCCCGAGGCCTGAGAGAAAGGCCATCCTAGTATGCCTGTGCCAGATAACCCTGGCCTGCATCAACCCGTGATGCCCTCTTGCCATCATCTGAAGCTAGTCTGAGGTCGGTGTCTGACAATCTCCTGCTGTGTCTGTGCTAAGCCTGAGGCCTGAGAGAGAGAGGCCATCCTAGTATGCCCATGCCAGATGACCCTGGACTGCATCAACCCATGATGACCTCTTGCTTCGCCTGTCAACCAGAGATGTGTTTCCTTCATGATGTGCATAATCCGGAACCTGTTGTTTTGATGTCATTTGCTTTATTTATGTAAACTTTGTTTCTTCATACCTGAAGTTGTGCGGTGTCTTTTAGTCCTGCATATGGCCATCTTGTCCACAAGTTCAGCTGCCACAGACCCCGGTCGCTACCCTTCCCTAGTCTGGGTAGGCCCGGGTCCCCCCTGTGGTCCAGTGGGTCCACATTTCACGATCACTTGGGATGCATACCCTGGCGTCGTTATGGTTCGACGACATGGGAGTGTTGGCTGGGTAAGCCACGCTGCATACCCGATCGTAACAATAACATTGATGCAAGTGGCTCCAAAGAGGACATGATAGAGCCTGATAGACAAAACATAGAGAATGTCACTCATAGAGAGCCAAGTAAAATGGCTCTCATAAGATATGCGTAGCAATAAGAATGAAATGCTGGAAAGCTTCCAAAGCAGAATGTTGACGTATAATTGCAGTGTTTCCTGCCAGGTAAGAGGTCCCTGGGTGTCCGGATAGAGGGTCCACGTGTGTCCCCATGCGGTCCGGTGTGCGCCCGCACCTTTGTGTCTGAGGCGGAAGCACTCAAGTGCTTCCGGGGTTACTGAAGCCGGCGTGTGGAGAGGTGAATTGCGCATGCGCGATCCGAGAACCGCTGGAAAAAGCAGAGGTTCCTTCTGAGTGTGCCAATACCATTTGTGACAAGGATGGCGCATGCATGCAGCTGTATAAGAAAGGAAAAGCAGGAGAGCTTATTAACAATAGCGGCAACAAACACTGTTCCCTTGGTGCCACCCAACCCGAAAGCAAAGCTGTATGTAAGAAGAATATATGCTAATGTAAAGAAATGGGAATTGAAAGGAAGAAATAAAATAACTAAATGGAAAAAGGAAAGGAGAAAAAAGAATTGTAGGGAAAAAGGATGAGATGGGAAAACTGAAAAGTGGGACAAAAATTAAAACTAGGACAAAAAAATGAATGAAAAGGATCCCAAAAATATACCTGCTGATGTCAGTCATGTCATCTAAGAAAAGGAGGAAAACGTTATTAATGAATAAGGGTATGATAATAACGTATTACATAATATATCCCCAACAAATATACTGGATTATACAACAATATTTAACAATTTTTTTATGTTTACCAAATGTCCTGATAATGTTGGAGAGACAACAGCACCATACACTAACTATGATATACTTTGTATTCCCTATTTAATCCCAATGGGGTGAGTGTTTGTAATGTGTGAATCCAAAAAGATTCATATTCTTTCAATTTCTTGACCCTGTTCCCTCCTCTTCTTGCTAATGGGACATGGTCTATGACCTGATATTTCAATTGGAAAATGGAATGGCCACTAGAAAGAAAATGGTCTGGTATTGGCAAAAGAGTGCGACCACATCTAATAGTGGATTTATGTTTTATTCCTATCACATGTCAGAAATACTTGCTACTTCATGTTGGTATTTCACATAAAATCCCAATAATATACTGTGAGGGATTGACACGCTCAGCTGCTTCTTAAGGTAGACACAGGGATGTTTTGGTAGTAGTCCCCTATACTCGAACTCTCTACCCCAACACATAAGGCTTTCGCCTACCTCGGAAATGTTCAAACGGAACCTGAAGACCCACCTTTTCTGACAAGCCTACAACCTGCAGTGATCCTCCGTCTGCTGATCCGCCCCATGACCAACTCTACCCTCTCCTAGTGTATCCTCATCCATCCCCTGTAGACTTGTTTTGCTCATGTTTATTGTACTTGTCTATATTTGCCCCTTTCACATGTAAAACGCCATGGAATAAATGGCGCTATAAAAATGTATAATAATAAAATTACCTGCTGGTTTATTATAGTCAGCATAGACCAAAGCAGGGTTCAGGGAAAATAAGCAGAGCCTTCCTGGCTTAACGAAAGACAAAACGAAACAAAGTGCAAGAGTCCTTTCTCTGCAGGTTTCACCCGCAGATGCCACACAAAGTCCTCAGTTCCTCCTGGAGCCACTTGGGGGTTCCTCCTCTCCCAAGTTACAACCACAACTGACTCTTGAGACAGGCTTTTTAACCCACACCATGTGACGATCACCTGACGAGGCATCATGTTAGGGTTTGCAGATCACACTAAATTAAATTAAACTATAAAGTGTGATCGCAACCCGGGGTCTACCGTGTAGAGATGTAAAACTGCTGCTAATGTGAACAATGACAAAAAAACTACTAGCAAGCGGTCCTTCTCAAATACACCGAGTTAACCACACAGTGTGAATGGAGCGCTAAAACCCAACACCAAATAATACACAGGATTGCACAGGAATAGGAGTACCCCTCAGCTAACCACCAAGGAGTGCAAGGGAGATGAGTACCAGCTCAGCTAACCACCAAGGGGTGCTAGGGAAATGAGTACCAGCTCAGCTAACCACCGAGGGGTACAAGGGAGATGAGTACCAGCTCAGCTAACCACCCAGTGGCACAAGGGAGATGAGTACCAGCTCAGCTAACCACCCAGTGGCACAAGGGAGATGAGTACCAGCTCAGCTAACCACCCAGTGGCACAAGGGAGATGAGTACCAGCTCAGCTAACCACCGAGTGGCACAGAAAATATAAATACCTAACTCAGATAACAACCGAGTGGTACAGAAAAAGGGGTGTGCAATACCCTGTAAAAACAATAGGGAATAAGCATGTGGGTTGAGTGTGCCCTGTAAACAGCTCATGCTAACTGCACACGTGGCCGAGACAGGCGCTTGGTCAAGCAAAAACCTGCCGTGCTTTGCTGAAAGCCCTTTATGCGCTAGGCTCCACCCCAAACAATCACGGACAGGGCGTCGTCCGTGAGCCAATAGGGAGCTGCCACATAACCAGAGCAGTCCGAGCACCAATAAGATGGCTCCACATCACGGACAAGCTCAGTAAGGTGACTTCTGGACATAGACTCCAGAGAGTAGGGCTGCCTTAGTATACCACTGGTTACCATAGACTTTAGCTGGAGAGCCAGCAGTAACCACACGTATAACAGGAACCTGAGAAAGTTGCTGGGACTGATGTCTGTGCTAAGCAGCAGACCCAGCGGCCGGCCTGAATGGGAGACGACAGCACCAGACAAGGTTTGGAATCTATCCTGCACAGCGGAAGAATCCCAGCACGTAACACATCATCTCGGTTCCTGTTAGTACACATGCTGGTGTCGGTTCTGCAGGAGGGGATATGATAAGCACCCTCCCACTCTATGGGTGCCCATGTATACAACTTTAACCCTCTCAGCATGTAGCGTGCTGGAGGAAAAATATCCTGGTTTTCCATCACAGATGCCAATATGCACAGTGACACATAGCTCCCTTCTTACACTGTGCCAGTGACCCTGTCACAATATATTTAAGTTTATGTGTGAGTAACGCTAAAAAATGTTGAAAAGAAGTGATATGACTATTTTTTCAAGGTACTCTATACCTTCAGGAATTCCATATTACAGGATTTGGAATCTTAAAATAGACCTAGACGGTATCTTTGCAGGTCTTGCTATGCACAACCGGATCTACCAAGCCAAAAGGCCCATAGTTTTTCAAAACTTAGTGATATAATTTCTCTTTAGATACTTTTTCAAAGTTCATCAGCCAGTTAATCAGGTTTATGAATTCTGCGATTGTACGGTCTGGTCTTTTATCCAATGTTGAGCTATTAATTTTCTAGCCATATGTAACAGTCGAGAACAAGCAGTTTTATAGTTTTCGTCAATACCTAAATCTACAATATATCACAATATCAAAGGATTGGCGTCTACTTGTGCTAAGTAAATTCTATGTATAATGTATAGTACTCTCTTCTAAAAGGATTCCAAGTTAGAACAAGGCCAAAGCACATGTAATAAGTCTGCTGAGTTTGTCTTACATCTAGCACATAGTGAATGTAGTCTAAACCTAATATAAAATAGGAATTTAGGTGTTCTATAAATGTATTACAAATAGCTGGGAGAGTCTGTGAGGTTCACTTAAAGGGATTTTCCCAGGAACAAAGGTAATATTAATTAACATTTTAATCAAGAGATCTTTGAATAATAATAACTTCTACAATTTAATGTGATTACACAAAAATGTTCCTGTGCTGAGATTATCTTATAAATGTGCCCCTGCTGTGTACTGTGTAATGGCTGTGTCTGACTGTGCAGTTGCATGGTCTGAACATACCAAATGTCCTGGACCGAGGAGGAAGGAAAAGAGTATACAGGCAGGACAGCATGGGGATCACAGCTGATTCTTTCTGTGAGGTAAAACTTTGCTTAAAAACAGGCAGTGAAATGCTTTACCTTACAGAAAGAATCAGCTGTGATCTCATGCTGTCCTGTCTGTATACTCTTTTGCCTCCTCCCCTGCACATGAGCTGTGGTATGTTCAGACCATGTTCCTGCATGGTCGGACACAGCCATTACACAGTACACAGCTGGGGCACATTTATAAGATTATCTCAGCACAGGAACATTGCTTTTAAATACATCCAATTGTGGAAACTATTATTATACCAATATATCTATTAATTAAAATGTACTTTGTGGGAAAACCCCTTTAAGGATAGTTGGGGATCCTGTCTAGTATATCTTGCCAATGCTCATCATAAATGAGGCCCTCCCATATAGATTTAGCTATAAACGCAAGTTATATCGAAGAAATTTTACCACTAACGTGAAGTACAATATGTCACGAGAAAACGTTCTCAGAGTCGCGAAGATCCGTTGAAGCGTTCCAGAGTTATAACGTCATAAAGAGACAGTGGTCAGAATTGTAAAAATTTGCCTGGTCATTAACGTGCAAACCACCCTTGGGGGTGAAGGGGTTAAGGATAGTTGGGGAATCCTGTCTAATATATCTTGCCAATGCTCATCATAAATGAGGCCTATTATGCCATCCCATTTGGCTTTAGCGTGTATAGGGTATTTAACCAGTACAAAAAGCAGAAGAGCACTGTACAATACTGATATCAGACCCCTGGAGCAGTGTGAAGTGGCTGGTCTGTGGATAATCATATTTTTAGACAGGCTTTTCTTGTCTTGATTAGGCCTTTCTGCTTGGTATGCTTATCTCCATTGAAGATATTTATAACATTGAGGTAACCCAAATTCCTTTTGTAATTGGGAGAATTATTTAACCCCTTCGCGCCGCAGCCCATTTTCGTGTTTTTCGCTTCCCTTCTTCCCAGAGCCATAATTTTATTTTTCGTCAATATGGCCATGTGAGGGCTTGTTTTTTCCAGCACGAGTTGTACTTTTGAGCGACACCATTGCTTTTACCATATAGTGTACAGGAAAGCGTGAAAAAAAATTCAGTGAAATTTCAAAAGAAAGTGCAATTCCACAATTGTGTTTTGTTTTTGTTTTTTTACCATGTTAACCAAATGCTAAAACTGACGTGCCACTATGATTCTCGAGGTCATTACGAGTTCGGAGATACCAAACATATATATGTTCCTTTTCATAAAAAGTCCAAAGTTTGTTTAGAAAAAAGAAAATGTGTCATTTTCGGTGACCTGTAGCGTCTCTATTTTTCGTGTTCTGGGGCGTATGTTTTGCGCACCATGCTGACGTTTTTATTGATGAAGAAAGGAAAATCCAGCTCCGGAAATAGTATAATAAATCATCCTTTTATTAATGCAAATATTAAAATACAAAATTCCAGCATGGCTGCTGTACTAGTCTCAGCGGTAAATAAATGAAGATACCGCAATATACAGTGACTGCCCACTGAAGTTTGGACGCGCTTCGAGCACCAAGTGCTCTTAGAATCAGAATCAGTTTTTATTGATACCACATTGGTGTTGATACAATGTTTTAATCACCCATTATTACATTTTATTGCAATGTTGCGGCAACCAAAAAAATGTAATTTTTTTTCTCATTTACTGATCGGATTAAATCTTTTTATATATTGGTAGATCGGGCAAATATGCGTTTTTGTGTTTTATTTTGAATGGGGCAAATGGGGCAGGATTTAAACTTTTTATATTTTTTTATATTTTTAAAAACTTTTTTTTACTTTTCACCTGCTTCAATAGTCTTCATTGGAGACTATAACTTGCGATCAGCCGATCGCTTGTGCTACACCGAGCAGGGCTGGGCGGCACTCATAGAAATCTCGCAATGACAACCACAGAGGTCTGCTGCCAACCCATCGGTAACCTCGGTTATGTGACACGGGTGTCAATGGGCGGGATTAGTGACGCGTTTCCGAAGTCATCGTGTTAAATACAGATTGTCAGAGATTGACATCGACATTTAACAGGTTAACAGCCGTGGATGGATCGCAATTACTGTATATACTCATGTATAAGCCGACCCGAGTATAAGCCGACCCCCCTAATTTTGCCACAAAAAACTGGGAAAACTTATTGACTCTCGTATAAGTGGAAAATGCAGCAGCTACTGGTAAATTTTCAAAAATAAAAATAGATACCAATAAAAGTAAAATTAATTGAGACATCAGTAGGTTAAGGGTTTTTGAATATCCATATTGAATCAGGAGCCCCATATAATGCTCCATTCAGTTCATGGTGGCCCCATAAAATACTCCATACAAAATACTCCCCATGCAACGCTGCACAAAGGTTAATAATGGCCCCATAATATGCTCCATAGAATAATACCCCATATAATGCTGCACAAAGGTTAGTAATGGCCCCATAAGATGCTCCATAGAATAACATGCCCCATATGCTGCTTCATAAAGGTTATGCCCCCATAAGATGCTCCATATATTTTATGCCCCATATGATGCTGCACAAAGGTTAATAATGGCCCCATAAGATGCTCCATAGAATAACATGCCCCATATGCTGCTCCATAAAGGTTATGCCCCCAAAAGATGCTCCATATATTTTATGCCCCATATGATGCTCCATAGATTATGCCCCCATATGATGCTCCATGATTATGCCCCCACAAGATGCTCCATATATTTTTTGCCCCATATTATGCTCCATAGATTCTGCTCCCATAAAATGCTCCTTAGATTATGCCCCCATAAAATGCTGCATATATTATGCCCCCATAAGATGCTCCATATGTTTTATGCCCCATATGATGCTCCATAGATTATGCCCCCGTAAAATGCTCCATAGATTATGCCCCCATAAAATGCTCCATATATTTTATGCCCCATATGATACTCCAAAGATTATGCCTCATAAGATGTTCCATATATTTTATGCCTCATATGATGCTCCATAGATTATGCCCCCATAAAATGCTCCATAGATTATGCCCCATAAAATGCTCCATATATTTTATTCCCCATATGATGCTCCATAGATTATGCCCCCATAAAATGCTCCATAGATTATGCCCCCATAAAATGCTCCATATATTTTATGCCCCATATGATGCTTCATAGATTATGCCCCATATGCTGCTCCATAAATTATGCCCCATAAAATGCTCCATAGATTATGCCCCCATAAAATGCCCCATAGATTATGTCCCCATATGATGCTCAATAGATTATGCCCCATATAATGCTCCAGAGATTATGCCCCCATAAAATGCTCCATAGATTATACCCCCATATGATGCTCAATAGATTATACCCCCATATGATGCTCCATAAATTATGCCCATATAAGATGCTCCATAGATTATGCCAAAATAAGATGCTCCATAGATTATGCCACCATATGATGCCCCATAGATTATGTCCCCATATGATGCTCAATAGATTATGTCCCATATGATGCTCCATAGATTATGCCCCCATATGATGCCCCATAGATTATGCCCCCATAAGATGCTCCATAGATTATGCTCCCATAAGATGCTCCATAGATTATGCCCCATAAAATGCTCCATAGATTATGCCCCCATAAGAGGCTCCATAGATTATGCCCCCATGTGATGCTTCATAGTACAGGCCCCATATGATGCCCCATAGATTATGGCCCCATAAAATGCCCCATAGATTATGCCCCCATAAGATGCTCCATAGATTATGCTCCCATAAGATGCTCCATAGATTATGCCCCATAAAATGCTCCATAGATTATGCCCCCATAAGATGCTCCATAGATTATGCCCCCATGTGATGCTTCATAGTATAGGCCCCATATGCTGCCGCTGCTGCTGCAAATGAAAAGAAAAAAAAATACATACTCACCCTTTGTCGCTGGGAGCCAGGTGCCGGGGTCCTGAGTAGGCAGGGACACCGGCGCGCTATGGGGGACAGGTGCCGGGGTCACCGCTGGCTCAGGGCCCCAGCACCTGCAATATTCACCTGTCCCCGGTCCACCGCTGCGCGCTGCTATCTTCCGGGTCCTCTGTCAGTGAGCGCCCTCTGACCTGAACATCGCAGCCAGAGGATGCAGAGGAGAGAGCGGAGTGCAGCGGTGGACCGGGGACAGGTGAATATCACTTATACTCACCCTTCCTGGCGTGTCTCTGCAGCCCTCCTGCTTCTCCCCGGTCTCCAGCAGCTATTCCTTCAGCGGTCACGTGGTACTGCTCATTAAAGTCATGAATATGCGCATATTCATGACTTTAATGAGCGGTGCCACGTCACCGCTGACGGAAGGAGCCTGAGATCGTGGGAGAAGAAGGGGCTGCAGAGAGCGCCGGGGGTAAGTATGATCTGACACTCCCCCCTCCCCTGCCGACCCCCTGGCGTAGCATAGAGGACCACCTTCTTTTCCATTGCTCCTTACGGAATCCTACTATATCGGGATGTTTCCTGATAATTGCGGCGAGAGGTCCAATAGCCAATGACATTCAGTATATCTAATATATCCAATGTTCTGCATAAAAGCCGTGGACCGCGCAACCTGTGAATAACCATAAATTGGAACATTCTCTCATGTGCCGTAGAGAAGAACATTAGCAGAATTTACAATTATTTCCCATTGTGTAAGATATATCCAAGATCTGATTCACAGAATTTATTCTCTCTGAAAGTTGATTAATCGAATGTTTTTATAGAGAACTGTAGTGCTATTGCTCGCGCCCCTGCATGGTATCTCCTTCTCCTTCCATGCAGTGTTCCCGACTTACTCACCGCCCCTGCCCTCGGCGTGGTCCCCGATGTGCTTCCTGTTAGTGTACGCACCGCAGTTTCTGGCTGTGCGCCCAGTGCACTCGCTCCCCTGCTCTTAAAGTGGCAGTGCACGCATATAGTAAATGCCCTCAGCTTGTAGCTGAGAAGCATTTAGTATATAATATGAGCATCTGCAAGATGGCTCCGAGCCAGTTGCTGGGAATCATCCTGTATGAAAGACTCCCTCTCCCTTAGGGAGTCGACAAGCAACGAGTTCTACCAGAGCAGTTATGAAGACCCCTGGTCCCAGTGCAGCCAGTGCCTGAACGTTGTCCCCTGGTCCTGGAGAGTCCAGACCTGTTCTCAAAGTGTTTTGGTCCCGGTGAGGCCAGTGCCTGAACATTATTCTCCAGTCCATGTGCGGCCAAACCCTGATCCAGTATCCTAGACCGGTGTGTTTGAATATAGCCCTAGCCCTAATCAGTGTCAGCGAACCTCACCCCTGGTGTTAGCAGCTGCAGTACTGGAATCTCCCCAGGAGTGGTACCAGGCAGCTACCTGCAGCCCAGTCTGTCTCCACCATCAGGAGCTCCAATGAGCACCTGGTAGCCGTTTAGCTATGCCCCTTCCTGGGCAGGCTCGGCCCTGTAGCACAGTGGGTCCATAAATCCACATGCACCACCATTGGGCGCAACAGGAACTAATTCTACCTTCACAGATTTCACTTAACAATAAACAATCCATGAAAGGATATGTTCCCCCAAAATGGGGTGAAGACTAAATAGAACGTCTTATCTGCAAATAAGGAACGAAATCTAAATCCTCTAATCCTACTTGTATAACAAATCCCTCTATTAATATCTGTAACAGTAATTATTCCCTTTTTTATCCAAAGTTCAGTACTGTAAGAAATAAGGGAGATTAGTGTTATCCCACATTGAGCACATGGAGGTCGGGCAGGCCACCCACATGAGCTTTTATAAATTCCTTACAAAATGGCGTTAGAAAAAAAGACAGTAATTAATATATAAAGGTCCGTTATTTTACTTTCAAGAGCCTAAAATATATTTTCTGTATTAAGAATTCTACAAATCTCCATTATGTAAGAACTTGTACTGGAGCCATCTATGATTGAGGCCAGAAAATAAAAAATGTCCATTATCAAAATAGTAAATGAAGCTAACCCCCTTAAGGACCAGAGTATTTTTCATTTTTGCACTTTTGTTTATTCCTTGTATTCTTCCAAGAGCCATAACTGTTTTTTTCTGTCAACATTGACTTCTTAGTGCTTGCTTTTTTGTAGAACTAGTTGTAGTTTTGAATGAAACCATTCTGTTTACCAGAGAATATAATGATAAACGGGAATAAAATACTAACTGGGACAAAATTGTGAAAAAATGCAATTTTATTTTTTTTTGTTCTTTTCTATTTAAGTGATGGAAAAGAAATCTGAATATTGCAAAAAAAATTTTTTTCCTTTTGTGTCCATATTTTCCGAGACGCATTTACTGATCAAGTACGTTTTTATTAGTATCATTTTGGCCTACATAATATTTTTTGCTGGTGTATTATTACACGATCTTATAGGCAGAACGAACAAACTGAGTCAAACATCATGCTCTACTCGTTCATCCTCTGAGAGGTCCAATGTTTGATCATCAACTGATTTTGTCTACATAACTTGCAATTTTTATGTATATTTTAGAATTGTTATGGAAATATATTTTTTAAAGATATTTTATTTTAAAATATTCTTTATTCTTGGCAGATGACTGTACCAGGAGATCACAGGGACAAGTGACATCTGCAATTTCTAAATCAGATGACCTTGCAATCACACAAGATATAACTGAGATGAATGCCATTACTACAGATATTCCATCATCCATTCACAGCAAAGATCTATCATCTGATCCTTTTCAACTGGTTCTATCTTCTGATTCATCACAAACTATTAATAAAAATAAAAGTCCTAAAAGAGGCATTAAAAATCAAACTGCTCTTACACCAAAAAATCCAACTGCAGAAAATAGAAAATATTTTTCCCTCAAAAAGTCTTTTGTTACTTATAAAGAAAATCATATTAAGGAGAAAAGATTTTCTTGTGCAGAGTGTGGGAAATATTTTGACCACAAATCAAAGTTTGTTAGACATGAGAGAGTTCACACAGGGGAGAAGCCATATTCATGTTCAGAATGTGGGAAATGTTTTGTATTTAAATCATCTCTTGTTATTCACCAGAGAACTCACACAGGGGAGACACCTTTTTCATGTGCAGAATGTGGGAAATGTTTTGCATATAGACCAACTTTTGTGAAACATCAGAGAACTCACACAGGGGAGAAACCTTTTTCATGTACAGAATGTGGGAAATATTTTACAACGAAATCACTTCTTGTTACACACCAGAGAGCTCACACTGGGGAGAAACCTTTTTTCTGTTCAGAATGTGGGAAATGTTTTAATCAGAAATCAAGTTTAGTTGTCCATCAGAGAACTCACACAGGGGAGAAACCTTTTTCTTGCTCAGAATGTGGGAAATGTTTTGTATTTAAATCATCTCTTGTTATTCACCAGAGAACTCACACAGGGGAGAAGCCATATTCATGTTCAGAATGTGGGAAATGTTTTACAGGTAAATCAAATTTTGTTAAACACCAGAGAACTCACACAGTAGAGAAACCTTTTTCATGTTCAGAATGTGGGAAAGGTTTTACAGATAAATCAACTTTTCTTAAACACCAGGGAACTCACACAAGCGAGAAACCTTTTCCTTGTGCAGAATGTGGGAAATGTTTTAAACACAAATCAGGTGTAGTTGTCCATCTGAGAACTCACACAGGGGAGAAACCTTTTTCATGTGCAGAATGTGGGAAATGTTTTGCATATAGACCAACTTTTGTTAAACACCAGAGAACTCACACAGGGGAGAAACCTTTTTCATGTGTGGAATGTGGGAAATATTTTACAACTAAAACACGTCTTGCTAGACACCAGAGAGCTCACACAGGGGAGAAACCTTTTTCATGCTTAGAATGTGGGAAATGTTTTGCAGATAAACCAAATCTTCTTAGACACCGGATACTTCACACAGGAAGAAGCCATATTCATGTATAGAATGTGGGAAATGTTTTGCAGATAAATCATATCTTGTTAAACACCGGAAAACACACACTGTGGAGAAACCATATATTCATACAAAAACTGGAAGACAACACATAACAGAGACTATCAGTAACGACATATAAGTGAATGACAAAGGAAAAGCAACTTAGTAATTACATTACAATTAAAGTGTATGCAGTTCCTAATAGACATCTCTTATCTAAAAATCAATGTAATATTTGCATTAAATATTTCATGTTGTGGTTATTAATGGAGCACACTCGGACTGAGTCACGGTTAGCAGTGGGGTACCACAGGGGTCAGAATTGGGGCCGCTTCTCTTTAACATTTATTAATGACCTTGTAGGGGCATACAGAGTAGTATTTCAATATTTGCAGATGACACTAAACTCTGCAGAGTAATCAATACAGAGGAGGACAAGTTTATATTACAGGAGGATTTATGTAAACTATGAGCTTTAATGGGGATAAATGTAAGGTCATGCACTTGGGTAGAACAAACAAGATGTATAATTATGTACTTAATTGCAAAACACTGGGCAAAACTGTCACTGAAAAAGACCTGGGTGCATGGGTGGACGACAAACTCACATTTAGTGGACAGTGTCAGGCAGCTGCTGCAAAGGCAAATAAAATAATGGGATGCATTAAAAGAGGCATAGATGCTCATGAGGAGAACATAATTTTACCTCTACAAGTCACTGGTGCGACCACACTTAGAATACTGTGTGCAGTTCTGGTCTCTGGTGTATAAGAAATACATAGCTGAACTGGAGCGGGTGCAGAAATGAGCGACCAAGGTTATTAGAGAACTGGGGGGTCTGCAATACAAAGACAGGTTATTACACTTGGGGTTACATAGTTTGGAAAAACGAAGGCTTAGGGGTGATCTTATTACAATGTATAAATATATGAGGGGACAGTACAAAGACCTTTCTAATGATCTTTTTACTCTTAGACCTGTGACGGGGACAAGGGGGCATCCTCTACGTCTGGAGGAAAGAAGGTTTAGTCATAATCACAGATGCAGATTCTTTACTGTAAGAGCTGTGAGACTATGGAACTCTCTGCCGTATAATGTTGTAATGAGTGATTCCCTACTAAAATTTAAGAAGGGACTGGATGCCTTTCTTAGAAGTATAATATTACAGGTTATATTCACTAGTTTCCTAGATATTGCGTTGATCCAGGGAGCTAGTCATTGCCGTATGTGGAGTCGGGAAGGAATTTTTTTCCCCAATGTGAAGCTTACTGTTGCCATATGGGTTTTTTGTCTTCCTCTGGATCAACATGTTAGGGCAGGTTAGGATAGGATATGGGTTGAACTAGATGGACTTAAAGTCTTCCTTCAACCTTAATAATTATGTTACACTATATGGACAAGAGTATTGCAAAACACCCACCAGTCCACCACCAGCACCAAAGAAAAAAAATACCCAACATTTCTTCCTCTTTTTTTTCCGAACACCCTATCTGCCAATCTGTGATTTGCCATTCTTTACGGTTTCTTTAAATTCACAATCTACATGTCTGAACAAATGTCTTTAGTTGTGTATATTACAGTAATAAACATGTTCATGTTGCAATTGTTGACATCTTGATCCATTTCTTCTTTGTAAAAACATCTGATGGTATAAATTTTTAATAAAGTATAGTAGGTTTTCACCATCATTAGGAACTGATTCGCTTTTCTGTACCCCAAAACTCATACAGTTGTGTGGAAAAGTGTTTGCCCCCTTCCTATTCTTTTGCATATTTGTCACACTTAAATGTTTCATATCACCAAGCAAATTGAAATATTAGATTAACCCCTTAATCCCATTGGACGTAATATTCCGTCCATGTGACCTGGTACTTAATTCCCATGGACGGAATATTACGTCCAGGGCGATCAGCTGATTATCACAGCTGACACCCGGGACTGTGTGTCAGGAGCAGTCACGGACCGCTCCCGGCACATTAACCCCTAGCACACCGCGATCAAACATGATCGCGGTGTACTGGGGGCACAGGGGAGGATCGCGCAGGGTGGGGGCTCCCTGCGCGCTCCCCTGTGACCCTCAGAGCAGCGCGATGTGTCGCGCTGTTCCGAGGGTCCGTCCTCCCTCCAGGTCCCCGGATCCAGTATGGCGCCGGGGTCCTGCAGGGAGGCGGCTTCTTCAGTGCCTGCTGAGAGCAGGCACTGAGAAGCCTGCAGCGATGCCAGAGCGATCGCTGGTGTGACAGAGTGCTGTGCACATTGTCACACCAGCGATCTGCTAAAATACAGTGATGTCCCACCCTGGGACAAAGTAAAAAAAAATAAAAAGTAAAAAAATCATAAAAAAAAAAAATTCCCCAATAAATTCATTTCTTCCTGTAAATAAAAAAAAAAACAATAAAAGTACACATATTTGGTATCGCCGCGTCCGTAACGACCCCCCTATAAAACTGTCCCACTAGTTAACCCCTTTAGTGAACCCCTAAAAAAAAAAAAAAATAAGCAAAAAATCAATGCTTTATCATCATACCGCCGAACAAAAAGTGGAATAACACGCGATCAAAAAGACCGATATAAACATGATACTGCTGAAAACGTCATCTTGTCCCGCAAAAAACGAGCCATCATACAGCATCATCAGCGAAAAAATAAAAAAGTTATAGCTCGCCGAATAAAGCGATGCAAAAATAATTATTTTTCATATAAAATTTTTTTTTCATTCTATAAAAGCGCCAAAACATAAAAAAATGACATAAATGAGATATCGCCGTAATCGTACTGACCCGAAGAATAAAACTGCTTTATCAATTTTACCACACGCGAACGGTATAAACGCCTCCCCCAAAAGAAATTCATGAATTGCTGATTTTTGTTCATTCTAACCTCCCAAAAATCGAAATAAAAAGCGATCAAAAAATGTCACGTGGTCATAAATGGTACCAATAAAAACGTCAACTCATACCGCAAAAAATAAGACCTCACATGACTCTGTGGGCCAAAATATGCAAAAATTATAGCTCTCAAAATGTGGTGATGCAAAAAACTATTTTTTGCAATAAAAAGCGTCTTTTAGCGTGACAGCTGACAATCATGAAAACCCGCTATAAATAGTAAACCAAACCCCCCTTTATCACCCCCTTAGTTAGGGAAAAATACTAAAATTAAAAAAATGTATTTATTTCATTTTCCCGTTAGGGTTAGGGTTGGCGCTAACGTTAGGGTTAGGGTTGGGATTAGGGTTAGGGGTGTGTTAGGGTTAGGTTTGTGGTTAGGGTTGGGACTAGGGTTAGGGGTGTGTTGGGGTTAGGGTTGGAGTTAGAATTGGGGGGTTTCTGCTGTTTAGGCACATCAGGGGCTCTCCAAATGTGACATCGCGTCTGATCTCAATTCCAGCCAATTCTGCGTTGAAAAAGTCAAACGGTGCTCCTTCACTTCTGAGCTCTGAATGCGCCCAAACAGTAGTTTACCCCCACATGGGGTATCAGCGTACTCTGGACCACAAGAGTTATTGTGCAATTTGTCCTATTTCTTCTGTTACCCTTGGGAAAATAAAAAACTGGGGGCGACAAAATCATTTTTGTAAAAAAAAAAAATGATTTTTTTTGTTTTTACGGTGTATTTAAAAAAACTTCTGTAAGCACTTGGGTTATGCGCTCACCCACTTCAGTAATTCCTTTGGGGTCATTTTCCAAAAAGGGGCCTTGTGGGGGTTTCCACTGTTTTTGCGCATAAAAGGGGTCTCCAAAGGACATGCCCCCAACCATTCCCCTCAAATTTGCAATCCAAAACTCACATTTCCCCTTTCCCGACCCCCAAGGCACCCAAACAGCGTTTCCCCCCACTTTTTGGGTACAGCGACTCAACAAATTTGACAAAATTTTGGGGCCCAATTTCCTGTTACCCTTTTGAAAATAAAATATTGGGGGGGAAAAACATTTTTGTAAAAAAAAAAAATTTTTTTTTTAGGGCTTTACGTTATAAACTTCGTAAAACACTGGGGGTTAAAAATGCCCCCACACATCTAAAATTTCCCTTTTGGGGGTCATTTTCCAAATGGGGTCACTTGGGGAGGTTCCCCGTTTGGGCCACAGGGGTCTCCAAACGACAGACCCCCCCAGCCTTTTCCAAAAAATCTGAAAAACCAAAATGTCACTATTTCCCCTTCCCCACCCCCCACGTGCGCCCATACAGTAGTTTCTCCCACATATTGGGGCATACTCAGGACAAATTGGGGAACCTTTTGGGGGCCAAATTCTCCGTTCCCTTTAAAAAAAAAAATTGGGGGCAAAAAAACATTTTTTAAAAAAAAAAAAAAATTTTTTTTTTACGGCGTAGTTATAAAAAAGTAAACACTTTGGGGTTAAAGGCCCCCAACATCAGAAAGTTTTTTGAGGGGTCTATTTCCAAAATGGTCAGTGGGGGGTTTTCCCCCTTTAGGGACAGAGCTCTCCAAAAAGACTGGCATCCACCAAAATTTGCTTTAAAAACAAACGGGCTCCTTTCCTAAAAACCCCGCACCCAAACAGTGGTTTACCCCCACATATGGGGTACAGCAATCAGGACAAAATTCACAATAACTTTTGGATCTTGTTACCCGGGAAAAAAAAAATTGGGGTGAAAAGAACAATTTTTTTGGAAAAAAAATTATTTTTTTAATTTTTTGGCTCTACGTTAAAAACTTGGGAAGCAATTTTGGGGGTTTTTTAAAAATTTCTCACCAAAAAACTAGAAATTCCTTTTGGGGGGTTTTTTCCCAAAAAGGGGTCACTTTTGGGGGGTTTCCCTGTTTAGGGCACATCAGGGGCTCTCCAAAAGCAACTGGGGTCCAACCATTCGCCCCAAATTTTGGTTGGAAAAATCA
>JARQOD010000003.1:39451789-39553425 GCA_033576555.1 Oophaga sylvatica | reverse complement strand
TAGGCCCCACGAAGTCATGTTAGAAAAATTTTGGCATGTCGCATCTCCCAATAATCGGGATTAAAGGCAATGGATAACGGTTTCTAATAGTAACCTTATTGAGTTCCCTATAGTTACGCAGGTCTCAGGGATCCATCTTTCTTCTTTACAAAGAATATGGGTGCCCTGCAGGAGATGAAGAGGGCGTATGAAGCCCTTGGCTAGATTTTCGTCTATGTACTCTTTTAAAGCCTTCAGTCGGGCCCCGCCGGGGTAGATCTTACCAAAAGGTATCTCTGCTCCAGGCAATAATTCAATTGGACAATCATATGGACGGTGAGGAGGAAGCTGGTCAGCGTTTTCTTGTCACATAAATCCACAAGTCCTGGTATACAGCTGGTAGTTCAGGGACTGACATGGTTCCTTTAGGAACAGAGCAAGCTGAAATTTTTGGACTCATCTGTTTCTCTGGAAAGTGTAATTCCTTGGTTCCCAGTTAATGGTGGATTCTGAGCCTGCAGCCATGGTAGCCTAGAATAATGGGAAAGTGAGGAGAAGAGATAAGCATAAAGGACAGTTTCTCTTGATGATCTTTACCCATAAGACCTTTAAAGGCTCTGTTTCCTGATCCACTGGTCCAGAGGTCAGCAGGGAGCCATCCACAGTTTCCATCTGTACGGAGCAGCCTTCTTACTGAACGTATTCCCTGTTTTAGAGCAAAGGAGACATCCATAAAATTTCCACTTGCACCTGAGTCGATCATAGCAGAGCTAGACACCCAGGCTGAGTCAACCCAGGTTTTGATGGAAAAGAAAACAGTGAGAATTGTTTTTCTTACAACTAGCTGGGACACCGCTGAGGAAACTTGAAAGATGGCAGCATTTACACAGTCAACATCCTCAGAGGTAACGGAGTTTAGTCCGAGAAATCAAGATCTGTTGCTGCAGCTCTCTCTGGAGCTGAGGCTCGGACCTGACAGATCCCCTCTCGCAACACTCACAAGAATGAGTGCTGCAGTGTCTTGCGAGAACGGCTGGGACAGTAATAATAAAGTGCCCTGACTTACCACAATAAAAACATAGATTCTCCTTAAAACGATGTTCCTTGCGTGCATCACTAACCCGCGTAGTAAAGAGTCTACCTGCATGGGTTCAGGTTCAGGTTCCCGTGTAATCCTACTCAAAGTTCCCTAGCTGGAGAGGAAGGCAGGAAAAGGTTGTACGATTGCTTTCGAACATCTCTCTTGCCTGCGTTCAGTTAAACGAGTATCAATACGGATGCAGTAGTTAATAAAGTCACCTAACCAGTGGAGGGTCGGCACGAGCAAGTTCATCCTTAATTAGTGGGGTACCCCTTTCGAAAAATAGATTTTTGGCGGAATTGTCCCAGGTGGTATCAAGGGCCCATCTCCTGAAATCCAAGGCATATTCAGCTACCGAGTGCTTACCTTGGCGCAAAGCTAACATGGCTGCTTCAGCTGTTGCACCTCGATTGGGGTCATCAAAACACCTGCCCCAGGCTGAAATAAAATCATCAAGGTGATTCAAACAATCATCCTCAGTCTCAATCAGAGGGTTTGCCCATATCAAAGCCTTGTTGGTAACAACATAATTACAGTAAGCACCTTAGAACGTTTCAGTAGGAAATTGTGAAGCATGTGCAGAAAAAAAAAGATTGCATTGATTAACAAATCCCCTGAATTTTTCACGTTCACCACCAAAACGAAAAGGGGGCAACTTGGAACCCAGAATCGGGGCCACGGCAGGAGCCTGGACTCGCCCCTCCAGAACTCAATCCTGGCTCGCAAATCCTGGGTGTCTGCCAACCACTTGCAAATTGTGATTATTTAGGTCCTGAAGATTTGTAAAACGGGTCTTTATATTCTGCAAATCTGCAAGGATATTATCAGTACACTCGCAAAGTTCCTTTAAACGGGCCTCCATTTTCCAGATCTTTTAAGACAGGATACTGAAGAAGAGGAGAGAAAAAAAAAAAACAATAGTGTTCACCTGTGGCAACACTGAAGAAAGAAAAAACTTTAAGGGAACTGCTCACCTGGAATGGTTGTGAGAAGTCACAACCACTATCATCACAGAAAGCTTTCAACCAGACATCTGATATCCAGAGTTTCGCAGACAAAAGAGAAGAGAAAAAAAAAACAAAACAATAGTGTTTTACCTGTGATAACCTGCAGAAAAAAAACTTAAGGGAATTGCTCACCTGGAATGGTTGTGAAAAGTCACAACCACTGTCATCACAGAAAGTACACCGGACATCCGATATCCACAGTACAGCAGACAACCTTTCCAGACCAAGCAGACACTAACGTTTGGCTTCAGATCTTGTAATGTATGTGATACAGTTCAGATAGCGTCTTGTGCTTGGGTGCGATGAAAATACTTGAGACAAGGTTGATAAAGAAAGTCTTGTATTGCTTCATACAAATTGGCAAAAATAAACACACAGGTTGCAAACACAGAAGCAGGAGAAACAGCAGGCCAGAGTAATCTAAAGCTCAGCAATAACTCTCCACAACAGATTCAGATCTTCTTCTCTGTTACCGCAAGTCCATGCAAACGTGAGGCTCTCAAGAGCAGAGTTCAGAGTCCACAATGTGCTTCAGAGTTCCTCAGTAGGAATGGTGGAGTACAAGGTCCAAGGCTTCAGGAGTCAAACACAGGTTCACTGCAGGCTGATTCTGAAGCACTGATTACTCAGTGTGGCTGTTTAAGAAGCAAACGGAGAGAATCAGGGGGGAACATGCAAGCTGGAAAACTCCATTTTGACTGGGGCAAGTAGCTGCAGCAAAACAGAAAGCAAAATGGCAGACGAACAAACTGAGTTTCAGAAACAGATACACAGAACCTTACACCAGCCGTCACTACTCCCTAACTAGATCTTCAATTTATCCCTTTCCTCTGCATTTTCCCCTCCTCCATTAACACTCTATACTTTACTACATTATTATAAAAAACCCTCTCTCGATCCATCCTGCACAAATAAATACAGACCAGTCTCTAATCCCCCTTCATCTCTAACTCTTGGAGCGCCTGGTCTACTCTCGCCTTCTGGTAACCTTTCCACTCACTCTCTCATAGATCATCAAAGTTGGGCTTCTGCCCCCTACATTTGACAAAAACTGCATCATCAAATGACCAATGACCTTCTGACAGCAAACGTAATGGTGACTACTCTCTGCTCATTCTTCTCAACCTCTCTGCAGCTGTCGATACTGTTGACCACCATTTCCTACTCTCTATGCCCCAAACAATAGGCATAAAGGGCACTGCTCTCTCCTGGTTCTCTTCCTATCTTTCTGACCGCTCCTTCAGTGTATCGCTTGATGGCTTCACTTCGTCTCCTCTTCCTCTCACTGTTGGGGTCCCTCAGGGCTCAGTCCTTGGCCCCCTTTTCTTCTCTCTCTACACTGTCCCAATTGGACAGACCATCAGCAGATTTGGCTTTCAGTACCATCTTTATACTGATGACTCAACTATACACGTCACCCCTGACCTTACCCCTGCTGTACTACAGAACACAAGTGACTGTCTGTCCAGTCTCCAACATAATGTCCGCTCTCTATCTGAAACTCAACCTTTCCAAAACTGAACTTCTTCTGCTCCCGCCGTCTGCTAACCTCCCTAAATCTGACATCTCCCTCTCTGTGGAAGGCACCATAATAATGCCCCGGCAGCAGGCGCGCTGTCTGGGTGTTATGTTTGACACCAATCTTTCCTTTACCCCATATATAATCTCTTCCCCGCTCCTGCTGCTTACACCTAAAGAACATCTCTAGAATCCGCCCCTTTCTCACCATGGAAACAACAAAAACCCTCACTGTTGCCCTTATCCACTCCCACCTGGACTACTGTGATGTTCGTCCTTCGTAGTCGAAGATGACCATGGCTTCAGGGTTAGGAGAGAATTAATAATTGTGGGTCCGTAGGTGGCTGATTAGGCCAATCTGGGCCCTGAAGGTTCGCCCACATACTTGACATAAGGAAGTAGATGCCGTCAGTACACCAGATTCTGCTTGTGCCTTGGGACAGCACGCTTTCTTTTTGCATCCAAGATTTTCCTATCTTCAGCTGCACGTGCTCCTGAGGTGATTCTGCCCTGCCAACCTGGAGATCCAGGGCAAGCTCTTCCCACTCATTGATGTTGACTTCCAGGTTTTTGAGAGACGCCTTAAAACAGTCTGTATAGCGCTTCTTCTGCCCCCCAACTGCTCACTTTCCTTGGCACAGTTCAGCAGTTGTTTCGGTAGTCGGCTGTCAGGCATTCTGACCACATGTCCAGCCCACCTGGCTTGGACTTTTAGCAGGAGAGTGTAAACACTGCAGAGCCCAGTTTGCTCCAGGATTGCAGTGTGCGGGACATTGTTTTGCCACTTAGACACTTGATGTGGAGAAGTCTGCGGAGGCAACTCATGTGAAAATGATTAAGCTGTTTAGCATGCCGGCTGTAGACTGTCCAGGTCTCGCTAGCACAGAGAAGTGTGGTAAGGACCACCGCGCAGTACACCTTCAGCTTGGTGGTAAGGCTTAGTCCCCTTCATTCCCAGACGTTCTTACGCAGTCTCCCGAAGGCGGCACTGGCTTTGGCAATTCTGTTATTAACCTCAGCGTCTATGGTTAATCCACAGGAAAGTGTGCTACTAAGTAGATTTAGTTATTAACTGCTTTGAGGCTTTGCTCCTTCACTGTGATACGTGGCTTCTTGTATAATTTCACTGGAACAGATTGATACATGACTTCATTTTTTCAAGTGTTGATCTCAAGACCAAAATTGTCGCAAGCTTAAGAAAAACAGTCCATTTCATGCTGCATCTGCTGTTCCGTGCAAGCGTTAAGTGCACAGTCATCAGCAAACAATAATTCATGGATAACAGTCTCATGCACCTTTGTAAGAGCCTTCAGGCGTTTTGGGTTGAATAGCTTGCCATCAGTCCTGTACTTAATCTGGATTAAATCTTCACAGTTGGTAAAGGCATCACTTAACACTGCAGAGAATAGCATACCGAACAGGGTTGGAGCAAGCACACAACCTTGTTTTACTCCATTTGTTACTGGGAAAGCCTCAGATTCGTCTCCATCATTCAGAACCTTCACCATCATGCCATCATGGAACTGCCGAACGATTGACATGAACTTGCTCGGGCAGCTGAATTTTACCATGATCTTCCACAGGCCGTCTCTACAGACTGTGTCAAAAGCCTTGGTCAAATCAACAAAAGTCACATAAAGATCACTGTATTGCTCCTGGCACTTTTCCTGGAGTTGACATGCTGCAAAGACCAAATCTACTGTTCCACGTTTAGCACGGAAATCACACTTGGTTTCGGGTAACAGGCCTTGCTCAAGGTGATGTAGAAGGTGGTTGAGCAAGAGACGAGCCAATATCTTTCCTGCAGTGGACAGAAGGGAGATGCCTCCATGGTTGTCACAAGATTGGCGGTTACTACTGTAATGATCTATTAATTGGCCTCCCCCTCACTCGACTTTCCCCTCTCCAGTCCATCATTAATGCGGAAGCCAGGGTGTCTATCTGGCTAATTGGTACTCGGACGCGTCCGCTCTTTGCAAGTCATTGCACTGACTGCCCATTCATTACAGGATCCAATTTAAAGCTCTCCACAGTGAGGCACCCCTCTATATCTCCTCCTCATTTCTGTTTATCGGCCTACCCACTCATTATGCTCTGCAAGCGACATTCAACTAACCTCTGCACTAATCTGTACCTCCCACTCCCAGCGTCAATCCTCTGGAATGCTGTACCCCAAGAAATTAGGACTATCTAGTTTTAGGCGCTCCCTCAAAACATATCTGTTCAGAGTGGCCTGTCACGTTCCCTAATCAAAGTCCTTTTATGTATGTATGTATGCATATATATGTGTATGTACTGTATGTGTGTGTGTCTCCCATTCACTATCTGAGAATAGCCCTCCATCAAACTCCACCGCACCCAATAGCACCACAGATACTGGCTGGTGACAACCCCATGAAGCCTTTATCTATCCTCCACTCCCTCAAGATGGCTGAACCATCATTGTAAATATGCACCGGTGGTTTGTGTCTCCCCCCACTTCTTTGTAGATTGTAAGCTCTCACGAGCAGAGTCGTCTTATTTTGCTTTAATTATTGTATTATTTTTAACGTTGTTACTTATGACTTAAGTATGAACTGTTAAACTGTAAAGCGCTGCAGGATATGTTGGCGCTATATAAATAAAGTATTATTATTATAATCCTGCCATCTCCATTGTTCTCATTAAGCAAGTATAAAGCGAATAATACTGGTGGATAAAACAAGACTGAGCACAAGACCTTCACAGCCGTCTAGACATCATAGGGGAGATCTCATGACACCTTCTCTCCATCTACCTGATGATCCTGAGGAACATCTGGATTTTCTTGTTTACAGTCCTGAGGAAGAAGAGGACGGGGACATTTCTCTGGTGTTATCCTCTCACTGGATAGAACTGGAGGAAACACATAAAGGGACCAAATGAATTATTTACATACAGATAATTATAGTCTGCGTGTATTTAGTCCTGTCTATTACCTGGTGATGTGAGGGGCTGGGGAACCTCCATGACATCCTTGTACAGATCCTTGTGACCTTCTAAATACTCCCACTCCTCCATTGAAAAATGAACGGTGACGTCCTGACACCTTATAGGTACCTAACACAAAAGATATCGTCATCCCCCGATCCCTTCATAGCATTACTGTATAATGTCCCAGCATTCCCAGCAGTGTCACCTCTCCAGTCAGCAGCTCAATCATCTTGTAGGTGAGTTCTAGGATTTTCTGGTCATTAATGTCCTCATGTATCAGGGGGTGAGGTGGAGGCTCCATGATGGGGCTCCGGGGTCTTCCCCATCCCTCAGACACAGGGTCCTGACAGCGCTCACTAGAGGTCTTTTTCACTACTGTGTAATCCTGGTTATGGAGAGACACAGTAATAAATCTCACTACAGACATTTTCAGAGTCTTCAACTCTCTAGTTATGTCCATATTTTATTCCCATAGATAAGAATGATGTAATGTGGCATCATCAGAATCTCTCACCTCTCCAGTAAGACGGAAGAGGATCTCTAGGGTGATGTGTAATATCTTTTCAGCCATCTTGTCCCTGTCGCTATCCATCTTTGATGGGTCAGTCAGGAAAATGCTCTTATATAGAAGATCTCCATTAGGAGGATCCGATGTTGTAGGGACCTAAATGGAGAAAAGATAAGCTGATATAATGTCATAAATATCCCAAGTAATAATAGAATTACTGGAGAAAATAAAAGTAGGATATGATGAGATGTAATGTGAAGATGTTGTATTTGAGGATTGTATACACTAGAACATAAGTTGAATTGCTGAATAAGACTTCTCCTCCATGCTCCCAATTTCTGGCTATGACGGCCACTGCTTCGGGAACTGAGATTGGTGGGACCCAAGAAGTGAAGCCACAGGAGCAGTGGGGGATGATTAATCTATTACTATTTTAATTATTTTACAGTCGTCAGTTTTTCTTTCATTGTAATAAATCCTATATATTTAGGCCACACACAACAAGCAGTTTCTTCCTCGGGAGTCGGCAGCTGAATACGTTTATCGCAGACTCATCTTCAATAACGCTAATTCTCGTCTCATTTACCGACCCTGGAATCGGCATTAGTAATACTGCAGGAGATATTCATTACACGTGACATGAGAAATAACTAATTCATGATGAGGACGACATCTTCATCTTCTACTGCGGCTCTAGAAACATATCTTGTCCAAGTCTGTCACTGACTCCATCACCACCGGCCATCTATATGAATGTTTCCCATCTTCCCCAGGCTGTAATCATCTATTGTGTTAGATCTCATGTCTGATTCACACATGCTCGTTACTCGAGTTTGCCGATGGTGCTCGGGTATGCACCGAGTATCGCGGGTGCTCGAGTGAGATGTTCGTGTCACTGCGGATGCATGTTTCGCTGCTGTTAGACAGCCACAAAACATATGGGCATTGCCTGACAAACATGAGCAATTTCTTCATGTTTTGTGGTTGTGTAACAGAAGCAAAATATGCAGCCGTGGGGATGCGAACATCTCACTTAAGCACCCGCGATACTCGGTGCATCCCAAGCACCCTCGGCAAACTCGAGTAACAAGCATGTTCGCTCATCACTAATTCACAGAGAGAATATTGACTTTTTTTTTTTACAGCTTTATTGTTTGTAAGAACACCGTGGACAGGAATTAGTTGATGCCAAAGTCTCCATGTACAGTGTTTTATGTTTTATTTTACTCTGGTCATTATAATTTTATTCTGACATTTTCCCCTAAAGCTTCCGTATATTAAATAAAGAATGCCAGAAAAAAACAGGTGTTAAAATGGATGAAAAATAAAACTGGCAAAAAACAATGCTTGTAAAACACTTTGAAAAATCATGAGACACATAGTGCTCTTGTGTAAAAAATTTAAATAGGAAAGCTCAGCCATGCAGAATATATGGTATGCATAGTTCCCAACTGTTCTGAATTCAGTGGCTGTCCCAATTTAGGGGCTGAGTCCCGACATGTCAAGGCTTTGTTCCAACTATTAAATTTGCCTCTTGCAACGACGTCGTCATTGCTTTGTTGCTCCTCCTCCTCAGGGGGCAGGGTTGCATCTCTGTGCATAAATTAAATTATTCATTTCTTCTGTATTCAGTTGGGACTCAAACTCAAGTCTCCATGTTTGCAGGCAGCAGCTCTAGCTATGAGCCACAGATGATGAATTTGGTAATCTTGAGATGTATTGCAGGTACTGAACTCAGAAGCAGATTATACATGTGCATTGTATACAGACATGTATTTCTTTGTACTTGTATACTGAGATGAAGAAAAAGACAGATTTTCATGTTTCTATAAAACTACTAAAAATAATTAAAAGCAATTACAAAAATGTAATTTTGTGTCCCAGTAATCAAACTCAAACCTTCAACATTACAGGTAGGAGTTAAAAGTGATGTCACTGGGAGAATTTTATGTTTGTTTGTTGTTTTTTGATTTGCGATGAATATACTGGCTTTTGGATTTCTGTGTGTATGCTATGAGATTGCGAGCACGCATCAGGTTAGAGCTAATCAATGAAAGTAATGTGGGGGTTAATAGCTCACCTGTTTAATTAGCCAATAGTATATAAAAAGTGCAAAGTATGTTATTTGTAGAGCAATGAATAAGAGCATATAGCTTGGAACTGTCATAATTTGTGGAATAAAGAATTTTCTGGATTTGTGAAGCTGGATTTTTTTTTCTTTTTCTCTTGGATATCTTTTCCTGCTGCATTGCAGGCATCCGTGCTTCTGTCTCTGGATACCAGGAGGGTGAGCTGACTTTGTCTACTATATTCCCTTAATTACTGGTATGTATAATGTATCTCTATGTCCCTGGATTCTAGATGAATAATAAGAGGTTATTATCCTATACAATTACTAAAAAAATTACCGTATTTTCCGGCGTATAAGACGACTTTTTAACCCCTGAAAATCGTCTTCAAAGTCGGGGGTCGTCTTATACGCCGGGTACGGAACATATGGTGGGGGGAGTGGGCGTCTCAGAGGCAAGGCGTTTACCTCATCATATCAGCGAGGGTCTAGGCACTGGGTGGCGGCGTTGGCCGCTCCTTTTTGTGCAGCCTGGGGGGGCTCTGTGCTGGGGACGGCGGCGGCTCCTCTTATGCAGCCCCCCCAGGCTCTGTGCTGGGGGACGGCGGCGGTTCCCTTGTGCAGCCCCCCCAGGCTCTGTGCTGGGGGACGGCGGCGGTGGTTCTTTCTGCAGAGTCCGGGCTCTGCAGGCATTTTCTGAATCCCCGGAGGCCCCGGCAGCTTCATTGCTGCGATGCGGTGGCCTCCGGGAAAATGGCCGCTGCATGCTTAGCTTCAGATCTCATCTCAAGATCTCGGGAGACGAGATCTGAAACTGAGCATGCGCCGCCCTCAGCGGCCATTTTCCCGAAGGCCACCGCATCGCAGCAATGAAGCTGCCGGGGCCTCCGGGGATTCAGAAAATGCCTGCAGAGTCCCGACTCTGCAGAAAGAACCACGCCGCCGTCCCCCAGCACAGAGCCTGGGGGGGCTGCACAAGAGGAGCCGCCGCCGTCACCCAGCACAGAGCCCCCCAGGCTGCACAAAGAGGAGCCGCCGTCGTCCCCCAGCACAGAGCCCCCCCAGGCTGCACAAAAAGGAGCCGCCAACGCCGCCCCCCAGCGCCTAGACCCTCGCTGATATGATCAGGTAAACACCTTGCCTCTGAAACGCACACTCCCCCAACATATGTTCCGTACCCGACGTATAAGATGACACCCGGCGTATAAGAAGACCCCCTCCCACTTTTAAGACGATTTCATAATTTGACTGTAAAAGTTGGGGGGTCGTCTTATACGCCCAGTCGTCTTATACGCCGGAAAATACTACAACATAATTGTTAGGCTAAGTGCACACGTTCAGGAATGTTTGCAGAATATTCCTGAGCAAAAACTGACTTTTTTCGCGGTAAAAACGCACGGTTTTTTGCGCGTTTTTTGAGTGGATTTGATGCGTTTTTACCGCGATTTTTCCCTGAACTTTCTAGGTCAATAATATAGCGGGAAAAACGCTAGAATTCCGCAAAATTAATGAACATGTTGCTACTTTTTCCGCGATGCGTTTTTTTCGTGGAAAAAAACGCACCATGTGCACAAAAATTGCGGAATTCATTCTAAATGATAGCATGCTTAATTCATGCCTTTTTGACGCATTTTTCCCTCGAAAAAACGCGAAAAAAACGCAAATAATCCTGAACGTGTGCACTTAGCTTCAATGTTTTTTTTAATAATAAATATCACAAATCAGCAAATAACATGGACATATTTGATGTCCCTGTTATCGTAACAACCCGCACAACACAGCGATCAGGTTATTTATGAGGATCGTTTAGTGACGTAAAAAAATGGCGTGATTGATATTTTTCTAAGCAAAGTGGATGTGATTTCATGAAAACTGCGAGCCCTGTGATTTAACCTCTTAATCCCATTGGACGTACTATTCCGTCCATGTGACCTGGTACTTAATTCCCAGGGACGGAATAGTACGTCCAAGGCGATCAGCTGCGCTGCGATCAGCTGACACCCGGCCCTATGTGCCAGGAGCGGTCACGGACCGCTCCCGGCACATTAACCCCTGGCACACCGCAATCAAACAGTGTACCGGGGGCACAGGGGAGCATCGCGCAGGGAGGGGGCTCCCTGCGTGCTCCAATGAGACCCTCAGAACAGCGCGATGTGTTGCGCTGTTCCGAGGGACTCTACTCACTACAGGACCTCGGATCCAAGATGGCCGCCGGGTCCTGCAGGGAGGCGGCTTCCTCAGTACCTGCTGAGAGCCAGAGCGATCGCTGGAGTGACAGAGTGCTGTGTAAACTGTCACACCAGCGATCTGACCCTACACAGTGATGTCCCACCCTGGGACAAAGTAAAAATGTACAAAAAATAAAAATAAACATTTGTAAAAAAAAATTCCTAAATAATGAAAAAAAAAAAATTCCCCAATAAATTCACTTCTTTAATGTAAAAAAAAAAAACAATAAAAGTACACATATTTGGTATTGCCGCGTCCGTAACAACCCGTACTATAAAACTTAGTTAACCCCTTAGTGAACCCCTTAAAAAAAAACAATGATTTATCATCATACCGCCGAACAAAAAGTGGAATAACACGCGATCAAAAACACGGATATAAACAAACATGGTACCGCTGAAAACATCTTGTCCCGCAAAAAACGAGCCGCCATACAGCATCATCAGCAAAACAATAAAAAAGTTATAGCTCGCAGAGTAAAGCGATGCAAAAATAATTATTTTTTATATAAAATCGTTTTAATTGTATAAAAGCGCCAAAACATAAAAAAAATGATAAAAATGAGGTATCGCTGTAATCGTACTAACCCGAAGAATAAAACTGCATTATCAATTTTACCACACGCGGAACGCTATAAACGCCCCTCCCCCAAAAGAAACTCATGAATTGCTGGTTTTTGTTCATTCTGCCTCCCAAAAATCGTAATGAAAAGCAATCAAAAAATGTCATGTGCCCAAAAATGGTACCAAAAAAAACATCACCTCGTCCCGCATAAAATAAGACCTCACATGACTATGTGGGCCAAAATATAGAAAAATTATAGCTCTCAAAATGTGATGATGCAAAAACTACTTTTTGCAATAAAAAGCGTCTTTTAGCGTGTGACAGCTGCCAATCATAAAAACCCGCTATAAATAGTAAATCAAACCCCCCTTTATCACCCCCTTAGGGAAAAATAATAAAATTAAAAAAATGTATTTATTTCCATTTTCCCATTAGGGTTAGGGTTGGGGCTAAAGATAGAGTTGGGGCTAAAGTTAGGGTTGGGACTAGTGATACGGGTGTGTTAGGGTTAGGTTTGTGGTTAGGGTTATGATTAGGGTTGGGATTAGTGTTAGGGGTGTGTTGGGGTTAGGGTTGGAGTTAGAATTGGGGGATTTCCACTGTTTAGGCACATCAGGGGCTCTCCAAATGTGACATGGCATCTGATCTCAATTCCAGCCAATTCGGCGTTGAAAAAGTCAAGCGGTGCTCCTTCCCTTCTGAGCTCTGCCATGCGCCCAAACAGTAGTTTACCCCCACATATGGGGTATCACCGTACTCAGGACAAATTGCACAATAACTCTTGGTGTCCTATTTCTTCTGTTACCCTTGGGAAAATAAAAAATTGGGAGCGAAAATATTGTTTTTGTAGAAAAAAATATGATTTATTATTTTTATGACTCTACGTTATAAACTTCTGTGAAGCACTTGGGGGTTCAAAGTTCTCACCACACATCTAAATAAGTTCCTTTGGGGGTCTAGTTTCCAAAATGGGGTCACTTGTGGGGGGTTTCCACTGTTTAGGCACATCAGGGGCTCTCCAAACGCGACATGACACCCGCAGACCATTCCATCAAAGTCTGCAATGCAAAACGTCACTACTTCACTTCCGAATTTGACGTGTGCCCATACAGTAGTTTTCTCCACATATAGGGTATCAGCGTACTCAGGACAAATTGGAAAACAACTTTTTGGGTCCAATTTCTCCTGTTACCCTTGGGAACATAAAAAATTGGGGACTAAAAGATCATGTTTGTGGAAAAAATATGATTTTTTTATTTTCACGTCCGGGCGTTATAAACTTCTGTGAAGCACTTGGGGGTTCAAAGCACTCACCACACATCTAGATAAGTTCCTTTAGGGGTCTAGTTTACAAAATGGGGTCACTTGTGGGGAGTTTCCACTGTTTAAGCACATCAGGGGCTCTCCAAACGCGACATGACACCCGCAGACAATTTCATCAAAGTCTGCATTACTAAACGTCACTACTTCTTTTCTGAGCCCCAAAGTGCACCCACACAGTAGTTTTCTCTCCCACATATAGGGTATCAGCGTACTCGGTAGAAATTGGACAACTTTTGGGGTCCAATTTTTTCCCCTTACCCTTGGGAAAATAAAAATTGGTGACTAAAAGATCATTTTTGTGGGAAAAAATAGGATTTTTTATTTTCATGCCCGGACATTACAAACTTGTGTGAAGCACTTGGGGGTTCAAAGTGCTCACCACAGATCTAGTGAAGTTCCTTAGGGGTCTAGTTTCCAAAATGGGGTCACTTGTGGGGGATTTCCACTGTTTAGGCACATCAGGGACTCTGCAAACTGAACATGACACCCATCAAAGTCTGCATTCCAAAACGTCATTACTTCCTTTCCGAGCCCTGCGGTGCGTCCAAATAGTATTTCTCCCCCCACATATGGGGTATCAGCAAACTCAGGACAAATTGGACAACAAAATCAAAAATTGGGGACTAAAAAATCATTTTTGTGGAATTTTTTTTTTTTTTTTTCACACCCAGGCATTATAAACTTTAATGAAACACTTGGGGGTTCAAAGTGCTCACAACAGATCGAGATAAGTTCCTTAGGGGGTCTAGTTTCCAAAATGGTGTCACATGTGGGGGTTAGCAACATTAGGGGCTCTCGAAACACGACATGGCATCCAATCTCAATTCCCGCCAACTTTGGTTTGAAAAAGTCAAACGGCGCTCCTTCCCTTCCAAGCCCTGCCGTGCGCCCAGACAGTGGTTTTCCCCCACATATGGGGTATCGGCGTACTCAGGAGAAATTGCAAAACAACTTTTTCTGTCCACTTTCTCCTTTTACCCTTGCTAAAATAAAAAAAATTGTTTGTAAAAGATCATTTTTGTGACTAAAAAGTTAAATGTTCATTTTTCCTTCCAAGTTGCTTCAGCTCCTGTGAAGCACCTGAAGGGTTAATAATCTTCTTGAATGTGGTTTTGAGTACCTTGAGGGGTGCAGTTTTTAGAATGGTGTCACTTTTGGGTATTTTCTGCTCAAAGTGACTTCAAATGTGAGGTGGTCCCTAAAAAAATGGTTTTGTACAATTTGTTGTAATAATTAGAAATCGCTGGTCAAATTTTAACCCTTATAACTTCGTAGCAAAGAAAAAATTTGGTTTCAAAATTGTGCTGATGTAAAGTAGACTTGTGGGAAATGTTATTTAGTAACTATTTTGTGTGACATATTTCTGTTTTAAGGGAATAAAAATTAAAAGTTTGAAAATTGCAAAATTTTCAAAATTTTCGCCATATTTTCATTTTTTTCATAAATAACCGCAAATTATATTGAAGAACTTTTACCACTATCAGGAAGTACAATATGTCACGAGAAAACAATCTCAGAATCGAGAAGATCCGTTGAAGCGTTCCAGAGTTATAGCCTCATAAAGAGACAGTGGTCAGAATTGTAAAAATTGGTGCGGTCATTAACGTGCAAACTGCCCTTGGGGGTTAAGGGGTTAAAGAAGCAACTGAACTGTGCAGTTTTGTGCTTGTTTTTCTCTGGAGGCTTTTATTTGGAGCCAAAAAAAAAACATGTAAAAAACTGCAGTTACTTTTTAAAATGAAGAATCCAAGCTTTTCTGTACTATAAAAAGCACATAAAATGCAGCTTCACATCTCAAAAAAGCATCAAACAACGGGGAAAAGGAATATAAATGCTGCAATAATCAGAGAAGATTGTTATTACGTAATTTGGTGCGGACAGCTGAAGAAAACAAAACACACAGTATTATTTTTCGGACTATAAGGAGCACTTTTTTTCTGGAAAAATGTGGAGGAAAATGGGGCGTGCTTCTTATAGTCCGGATGTACCTGCTCTGGCTGTGGTAGGGAGGTGGGGGAGCGGCAGCGGTGGAACAGCGGGTCACAGGAGATGGCGGCTAAATCCTGTGCCCACTGCTAAAAAGAAATTAATATTCACTGCATTCTATGCCCATGGGCAGGGAGGGCAGTGAATAATCATTGCTCTTTAATAGTGGACACGCTGTTAGCCTCAGCAGCCAGCTTCCTGCAGCTGCCGGGCTTTTGCATGTGGCTGCTACTTAAGGGAATGAATATTCACATGCAATAACATTCACTGTTCTCCACGCACATAGTCCCGGCACGGAGAGCAGTGAGTATTCCGACAGCTGTCCTCGGCTTGTAAGCAGCACATGACGTCCCTGCTTTGCGCTGCTTACAAACATAAATTAGGTGATGGCATCGAAACAAGACGCAGTGAGGGAGCGCAGGGAAGGTAAGTATAATGTTTTTTTTTAAATGTTTTTCTGATGGTGCCATGCATACCAGGATGGGGATGGGGCTATGCATACCAGGATGGATATGGGTGTCCTGCATAACAAGATGGTGTAACAGGGCAGTTGTAGAAATGCAAGGGACAAGGAACCTGGGCCCCTGACCTGCCCCTAAAGCCAAGGGAGGGCCTGTCTTTCCTTAACTTGGAGGTACGCTTAATGGTAGCGAGATCCAAGTCCCCGACCTGTCCCTGTCTCCTGTTTAGCCTTGAGATAAACCCACCAACCCCCTCCCCAGGAAGAGAGACAGGGAATAATGTGAATAACACCCAAAATCAACCAAAAGGAAAGACAGACACTTAAGGGCTAAACAACAAAACAATAAGACTTAGCTCTCTCTGCTGTTAGCTCCGCACAGCAAAGTAAGGCACCAAAATTGGGGAACAGAAGAAGCACAACTAGGTTGGTCTCCATAAGAAGCAATATCACCAACTCCAGCTGACAACTCTGGTGACCTTATAAAGAAAGTGGGAGTGGTCCCACCTACTCCTGACAAACAATCAGTCATGCAATTCCACCAGCGGCCACTGGGGGCAAAGACAGGAATTAATCCCGCTGGCCAGACAGAAACACGGTTTCAACATGCAGAGAGAGCCATGCCACAGATCCAAATGTGGATCGTGACAGATGGGGATGAGGGGGACCATGCCTACTGGGATACGGATAGGGGCTATGCCTAGCAGGCTAAGGATAAGGGGGTCATGCCTACCAGGCTTGGGATAAGGGGACCATGCATACGAGGATAGGGATGAGAAGGCCATGCATACCAGGACAGGGATCAGGGGCAACATGACTACAAGGATAGGAATGAGAGGGCCATGCATACCAGGATGGGGATGAGGGGGCCATGCATACCAGAATAGGGATGAGGGGGCCATGCATGCCAGGATAGGGATAAAGGGGCCATGCATGCCAGGATAGGGATGAGGAGGCCATGCATACCAGGACAGGGATGAGGGGACCATATATACTAAGATAGGGATGAGGAGACCATATATACCAGCATAAGGAATATTAAGTACAGAATTGACCATATTTTTGGCTTCAATTTTTTATTCTAATTTCCTCCTCTAAAGCCTAGGTGCATCTCAATGGCTGAAAAATACGGTATGCTACTTGTGAACACGACCTTATAGACACTAAAAAGGCCAGATGTCATATAGCGAAGCTACATAAAGATGAAAAAGTTCTGGCTCCAACAACTGTGAATGAGGGAACAAAAAATAAATCCTTACGTACGAACTAATGGCGTAACTAGAGTCTTATGGGCCGCGGTGGAAGATTCGGAATGGGGCCCCCCAGCCTTGTGTATGTATGTATGTATGTATATATATATATTATATATATATATATATACAGGGGTTGGACAAAATAATGGAAACACCTGGAAACATTAACAAAAGTTAGTTTAATATGGTGTAGGTCCACCTTTTGTGGCGATTAGCCTAAATTCTCCAAGGTATGGATTCATACAAGGTGTGAATTGTTTCCAAAGGAATTTTAGCCCATTCTTCAGTGAAAACACCCTCCAGTTCTTTGAGCGATGATGGCGGCAGAAATCGACGTCAAACTTGAATCTCTAAAATCGACCAAAAATGCTCAATAATGTTGAGGTCTGGGGATTGTGGGGGCCAGATTAGATGCTCAACTTCATTAGAATGTTCCTCGTGCCATGCTTTAACGATTCTAGCTGTATGAATTTGTGCATTATCATCCTGAAAGATGGCGTTCCCCTCCGGGAACAGTGCTTGAACCATAGGATGCACTTGGTCGCCCAAAATGTCTAAATAATCGCGGCTGTTAATTCTTCCATGAAGGAATATCATTGGCCCGGCGGATCTCCACGAAATAGCACCCCAGATCATCACATAACCTCCACTGTTAAGAATGTTTTAGAAATGAATTCTGAGCAGAAGCTCCCTCTGGTGGTTACAAACGGTACTGAACCATTCAATGAGGATTGGCAATCAGGAATCATGGACTGGCTGGATATAAGGGAGGTTTCCCCCCATCATGGTTGCCGGTGATCAATTGTTCTTGTCTCAATGTTGTTTCCTGGTTCACTTGGAAGCTTGCTGAATCTTGCCTCTTCTCCTGCTCTCAGATAAGATATTTTCTTTTTTTTTTTTTTGTGCTTGCCATTTGCAATTTTCTCTGCATTTCTGTGAGGTTGGCCAGGTTCCCCTCCTCGGGGGGCTTGGGCGCCTCTCAGTTCCTCTGGAGCCACTGTTGTTTGTTCATTTGCCTTTTCCAGTTTTTTCTGTGGCTGCGGCTTAGTTTTGTTACACCAGAGAACTAATTTAGGTGGTAGAGGTCGTGTGATCTCAGGTGTTTTTGCAATTAGTAGCGTTGGCTTTTTTTAGGTTTTTTTTTGGATTGCAGTAAGTATCCTTCCTATCCTTTTCTGTCCAGGCAGATTGGGCCCCAGCGTTTGCTCATACTATTTTCTGTCTGTGTCTGTATTTCCTCTTGTCTAACCGCCATTACATGTTTGGGGGCTTCCTATGTTCTTTGGGGATCTGCTCCGGGGCAGATAGCTTTCCTCTTTCTATGTTTAGGTGTAGTTAGCCTCTCAGGCTGTGACGAGGCGTCTAGGACCAACGTAGGAACGCTCCACGGCTGCCTTTAGTTGTGGTGGTTAGTCAGGGTACTGCAATCCAGTAGATCCCAACCTCTCTGGTGTATTGCCTTTTTTGCCTGCTCTCCTCAGCTACCAAAACATAACAGTATCACTGGCCAAACTGAAAATTATATGGTACTCACAGAAGGGAAAAATAGTGTGGAAAGAAAAAAGTTGTCAGAGTTGTCAGAGATTATTTTATTTATTTTTTTCTGTTTGTTGCATTTTTTTTTTTCCCTCTTTTTCTCTGGGTGCTGAGGAGGATTTTTTTTTCTCTCAATGGAGTTTGCACAGTTGTCTGGCCGTGTGGATCAGCTTGCCACTGAAGTTCGGAGTATTGCTACCTATCTTGCAGGGTTGCTGGTTGTGGAACCTAGGATCCCCATGCCAGATTTGTTTTTGGGGGATCGAGCTAAATTTCTGAATTTCAAAAATAACTAAGTTGTTTTTTGCCTTAAAACCTAAGTCCTCAGGGAACGCAGCACAGCAGGTTCAAATTGTCATCTCTCTCCTGCGCGGCGATCCTCAGGATTGGGCTTTTTCCCTGACACCTGGGGACCCTGTTTGAGTAATGTTGATGCATTTTTTCTGGCTCTGGGGTTATTGTACGATGAACCTAATGTCACTGATCAAGCTGAAAAAAACTTGTTGGCATTAAATCAGGGGCTTGAGGACGCTGAGTTGTACTGTCAGAAATTCCGAAAGTGGGCAGTTCTGACCAAATGGAATGATGATGCTTTAGCAGCCCTTTTTCGGAAAGGTCTGTCAGAGAATGTAAAAGATGTTATGGTGGGTTTCCCTGCTCCCTCTGGTCTCAATGATTCTATGTCATTGGCGATTCAAATTGACAGACGTTTGCTTGAGCGTAGAGGTATGCTTGGAATGGTGTTGCCTTGTGAACCAGCTTCTGAACCCATGCAGTGTGATGGAGTGGCTTCTGGGGCACAGCGTCATGAGTTTCGAAAACGCAATGGGTTATGTTTCTACTGTGGTGATGCCTCTCATGCTATTTCAGTCTGCCCTAAGCGGGGAAGACATTTTGCACGCTCAGTTGTCTTGGGTAGTGTTCAGACTAAATTTCTGTTGACTGTTACCCTGATTTGCTCCCTGTCCACATTTTCTGCTCAGGCTTTTGTTGATTCGGGAGCAGCTATTAACCTGATGGATTTTGATTTTGCTAAACGTTGTGGGTTTCCCTTGATACCCCTACGGAAGTCTATTCCCCTACTGGGGATTGATTCTACCCCCTTTGGCTGAGAATAAACCCCAGTTCTCTACTCAGGTGATAATGAGGGTTGAACCTGATCATCAGGAGAGTTGCAAATTTTTGGTGCTGTATAATCTGCATGACATTATTGTACTAGGTTTCCCTTGGTTGCAGTCTCATAATCCTGTTTTGGATTGGAAATCTGTGTCTGTAACCAGTTGGGGCTGCCAATGTGTTAATGCCAACACTCCTGTTTTTCCTGCCTCTCCCCAGGCTCAAGATGTGCCTGACTTTTTGACTGATTTTTCTGATGTGTTTAGCGAAAGTAAATCTGCATCCTTGCCCCCCCAGAGGAGCTATGACTGCGCTATTGAATTAGTGCCTGGTAGAAAATTCCCTAAAGGTCGCCTTTTTAACTTGTCTGTACCTGAACATGACCCTATGCGGTCTTATATCAAGGAGTCATTGGAGAAGGGTCATATCAGACCATCCTCTTCACCCTTGGGTGCCGGTTTTTTCTTTGTGGCCAAAAAGGATGGTTCATTAAGGCCGTGTATTGATTATCGTCTCTTGAACAATATCACTGTGAAATATCAATATCCGTTACCCTTGATTTCTGACCTGTTTTCCAGGGTGAAAAGTGCTACTTGGTTTACCAAGCTTGACCTCAGGGGGGTGTATAACCTTATTCGCATTAAGCACGGGGATGAATGGAAGACGGCGTTTAATACCCCAGAGGGACATTTTGAGTACCTAGTGATGCCCTTTGGGCTCACTAATGCTCCTTCCGTCTTCCAGCCCTTCATGAATGACATTTTCAGGGATTTTGTGGATAAATTTCTGATTGTTTATTTGGATGATATCTTGATTTTTTCCATTGACTGGGACTCTCATGTGAAACATGTTCGGACTGTGTTCCAGATTTTGAGAGAGAATGCTCTGTATGTGAAGGGATCAAAGTGTCTTTTTGGCGTACAGAGGATCTCATTTCTGGGATTCATTTTGTCTCCATCTGTTATTGAAATGGACCCGGTCAAGGTTCAGGCCATCTGTGATTGGGTCCAACCTACTTCATTAAAGGCTCTTCAGAGATTCTTGGGTTTTGCCAATTTTTATCGTAAATTTATTGGTAATTTCGCTGTTATTGTTAAACCATTGACCGATTTGACCAAAAAGGGTTCTGATGTGGTGAATTGGCCTCCTGAGGCAGTCTCTGCGTTTCAGGAACTTAAGCAGAGATTCACTTCTGTTCCTGTTCTACGGCAGCCTGATGTTTCTCTGCCATTTCAGGTGGAGGTTGATGCCTCTGAAATTGGGGCAGGTGCCGTTTTGTCCCGAAGAGATCCTGAGACCTCTAAAAGTAACCCTTGTGCTTTTTTCTCTCGAAAATTTTCTCCAACTGAACAATATTTAGAGTTGAGAGTCCTCAGTGGTTGATACCTTTTAACCCCTTCACCCCCAAGGGTGGTTTGCACGTTAATGACCGGGACAATTTTTACAATTCTGACCACTGTCTCTTTATGAGGTTATAACTCCGGAACGCTTCAACGGATCTTCGCGATTCTGAGATTGTTTTCTCGTGACATATTGTACTTCATGTTAGTGGTAAAATTTCTTCCATATAACTTGCGTTTATTTTTGAAAAATACGCAAATATGGCGAAAATTTTGAAAATTTAGCAATTTTCAAACTTTGAATTTTTATTCCCTTAAAACAGAGAAATATGTAACACAAAATAGTTAAGAAATAACATTTCCCACATGTCTACTTTACATCAGCACAATTTTGGAATCAAAATTTTTTTTTGTTAGGAAGTTATAAGGGTTAAAAGTTGACCAGCGATTTCTCATTTTTACAACAAAATTTACAAAGCCATTTTTTTTAGGGACCACCTCACATTTGAAGTCACTTTGAGGGGTCTACATGACAGAAAATACCCAAAAGTGACACCATTCTAAAAACTGCACCCCTCAAGGTACTCAAAACCACATTCAAGAAGTTTATTAACCCTTCAGGTGCTTCACAGGAACTAAAGCAACGTGGAAGGAAAAAATGAATATTTAACTTTTTAGCCACAAAAATGATCTTTTACAAACTTTTTTTTTATTTTCACAAGGGTAAAAGGAGAAAATGGACAGATAAGGTTGTTATGCAATTTCTCCTGAGTACGCCAATACCCCATATGTGGGGGAAAACCACTGTTTTGGCACACGGCAGAGCTCGTAAGGGAAGGAGCGCCGTTTGACTTTTTCAAACTAAAATTGGCTGGAGTTGAGATTGGACGCCATGTCGCGCTTGGAGAACCTCTGATGCGCCTAAACAGTGGAAACCCCCCACAAGTGACACCATTTTGGAAACTAGACCCCCTAAGGTACTTATCTAGATCTGTTGTGAGCACCTTGAACCCCCAAGTGTTTCACAAAAGTTTATAATGCCTGGGTGTGAAAAAAAAAAAAAAAAAAATTCCACAAAAATGATTTTTTAGTCCTAAATTTTTGAATTTTCCCAAGGAAATTGGACCCCAAAAGTTGTTGTCCAATTTGTCCTGAGTACGCTGATACCCCATATGTGGGGGTGGAAAACTGTTTGGGCGCACGGCAGGGCTTGGAAAGGAAGTAGTAACGTTTTGGAATGCAGACGTTGATGGGGGTCATGTTCCGTTTGCAGTGCCCCAGATGAGCCTAAACAGTGGAAATCCCCCACAAGTGACCCCATTTTGGAAACTAGACCCCCTAAGGAACTTATCTAGATCTTTGGTGAGCACTTTGAACCCCCAAGTGCTTCACACAAGTTTATAATGCCAGGGCATGAAAATAAAAAATCCTATTTTTTTCCCACAAAAATTATCTTTTAGTCACTAATTTTTTATTTTCCCAAGGGTATCAGGAGAAATTGGACCACATAAGTTGTTGTCCAATTTGTCCTGAGTACGCTGATGCCCCATATGTGGGGGGGAACCACTGTTTGGGCGCACGGCAGAGCTCGGAAGGGAAGGAGCACCATTTGACTTTTTCCAACCAAAATTGGCTGGAATTGAGATTGGATGCCATGTTGCATTTGGAGAGCCCCTGATGTGCCTAAACAGTGGAAACCCCCACAAATGACCCCATTTGGAAACTAGACCCCCTAAGGAACTTATCTAGATCTTTGGTGAGCAATTTGAACCCTCAAGTGCTTCACACAAGTTTATAACGTAGAGCGTAAAATTTAAAAATCATATTTTTTCCACAAAAATGATCTTTTCACCGAATTTTTATTTTCCAAGGGTAAAAAGACTCCAAAAGTTATTGTGCAATTTGTCCTGAGTACACTGATACCCCATATGTGGGGGTATACCACTGTTTGGGTGCATGGCAGAGTTTGGAAGGGAAGGAGCGCCGTCTCACTTTTTCAACCAGAATTGGCTGGACGCCATGTCGTGTTTGGAGAGCTCCTGATCTGCCTAAACAGTGGAAACCCCCCACAAATGACACCATTTGGAAACTAGACCCCTCAAGGAACTTATCTAGATGTGTGGTGAGACTTTGAACCCCCAGGTGTTCACTAAAGTTTATAACGTACAGCCTTAAAATAAAAAATCTTTTTTTTTACAAAAATGATTTTTTCGCCCCAATATTTTATTTTCACAAGGGTAACAGAAGAAATTGGAACCCAAAAGTTTTGTCCAATTTGTCCTGAGTACGCTGATACCCATATGTAGGAGAAAACTACTGTATGGGTGCACGTCAGGGCTCGGAAGGGAAGTAGTGACGTTTTGATTGCAGACTTGATGGAATGGCTGGGCGCATGTCGATTTGGAGAGCCCTGATCGCCTAAACAGTGGAAACCCCCCACAATGACCCATTTTGGAAATAGACCCCCAAGGAACTTATCTAGATGTGTGGTGAGCACTTTGAACCCCAGTGTTCACAAAGTTTATAACGACAGCCTAAAATAAAAAATCCTTTTTTTTTTTACAAAAATGATTTTTTCGCCCCCAATATTTTATTTTCACAAGGGTAACAGAGAAATTGGACCCCAAAAGTTGTTGTCCAATTTGTCCTGAGTACGCTGATACCCAATATGTGGAGAAAACTACTGTATGGCGCATGTCAGGGCTCGGAAGGGAAGTAGTGACGTTTTGGATTGCAGACTTTGATGGAATGGTCTGGGGCGTCATGTCGCATTTGGAGAGCCCCTGATACGCCTAAACAGTGGAAACCCCCCACAAGTGACCCCATTTTGGAAAATAGACCCACAAGGAACTTACTAGATGTGTGGTGAGCACTTTGAACCCCGAAGTGCTTCACAGAAGTTTATAACGCACAGCCGTAAAAATAAAAAATCCTTTTTTTTTTTACAAAAATGATTTTTTTCGCCCCCAATATTTTATTTTCACAAGGGTAACAGGAGAAATTGGACCCAAAAGTTGTTGTCCAATTTGTCCTGAGTACGCTGATACCCAATATGTGGGAGAAAACTACTGTATGGGCGCATGTCAGGGCTCGGAAAGGGAAGTAGTGACGTTTTGGATTGCAGACTTTGATGGAATGGTCTGGGGGCGTCATGTCGCATTTGGAGAGCCCCTGATGCGCCTAAACAGTGGAAATCCCCAACAAGTGACCCCATTTTGGAAAATAGACCCCACAAGGAACTTATTTAGATGTGTGGTGAGCGCTATGAAGCCCCAAGTGCTTCACAGAAGTTTATAATGTACAGCCGTAAAAACAAAAAAATCTTATTTTTTTTACAAAAATATATTTTCGCCCCCAGTTTTTTATTTTCCCAAGGGTAACAGAAGAAATAGGACAAATTTCACAATAACTCTTGGGGTCCAGAGTACGCTGATACCCATATGTGGGGATAAACTACTGTTTGGACGCATGGCAGAGCTCAGAAGTGAAGGAACACCGTTTGACTTTTTCAACGCAGAATTGGCTGGAATGGAGATCAGACGCCATGTCACATTTGGAGAGCCCCTGATGTGCCTAAACAGCGGAAACCCCCCAATTCTAACTCCAACCCTAACCCCAACACACCCCTAACCCTAGTCCCAACCCTAATCCCAACCCTAACCCTAATCCTAACTCTAACCCTAATCCTAACTTTAGCGCCAACCCTAACCCTAACTTTAGCCGAAACCCTAACCCTAACCCTAATGGGAAAATGGAAATAAATACATTTTTTTTATTTTATTATTTTTCCCTAACTAAGGGGGTGATAAAGGGGGGTTTGATTTACTATTTATAGCGTTTTTATGATTGGCAGCTGTCACGCTAAAAGACGCTTTTTATTGCAAAAAGTAGTTTTTTGCATCGCCACATTTTGAGAGCTATAATTTTTGCATATTTTGGCCCACAATGTCATGTGAGGTCTTAATTTTTGCGGGACGAGGTGACGCTTTTATTGGTACCATTTTTGAGCACGTGACATTTTTTGATCGCTTTTTATTTCGATTTTTGGGAGGTTAGAATGAACAAAAATCAGCAATTCATGAATTTCTTTTGGGTGAGGCGTTTTTATTGTTCCGCGTGTGGTAAAATCGATAAAGCAGTTTTATTCTTCGGGTCAGTACGATTATGGCGATACCTCATTTATATAATTTTTTTATGTTTTGGCGCTTTTATAGAATAAAAACAATTTTATATAAAAAATAATTATTTTTGCATCGCTTTATTCTGCGAGCTATAACTTTTTTATTTTTTTGCTGATGATGCTGTGTGACGGCTCGTTTTTTGCGGGACAAGATGACGTTTTCAGCGGTACCATGTTTATTTATATCCGTCTTTTTGATCGCGTGTTATTCCACTTTTTGTTCAGCGGTATGATGATAAAGCACTGATTTTTTGCTTCGTTTTTATTTTTTAAGGGGTTCACAAAAGGGGTTAACTAGTGGGACAGTTTTATAGGGGGGGTCGTTACGGACGCGGCGATACCATATATGTGTACTTTTATTGTTTTATTTTTTTTATTTACAATAAGTAATGAATTTATTGGGGAATATTTTTTTTTTTTTTTTTGGATTTTTTTTTACACATGTTTATTTTTACTTTTTTTTACTTGTTTACTTTGTCCCAGGGTGGGACATCACTGTATTTCATCAGATCGCTGGTGTGACAGTGTGCACAGCACTCTGTCACACCAGCGATGTGACAGGCAGTGCAGGACGCTTCCTCATGCCTGCTCTCGGCAGGCACTGAGGAAGCCGCCTCCCTCCAGGACCCCAGCGCCATCTTGGATCCGGGTCCTGGGAGGGAGGAAGCCCTCAGAGCAGCGCGATCACATCGCGCTGCTCTGAGGGTCTCAGGGGGGCGCGCAGGGGCCCCCACCCTGCGCGATCCTCCCCTGTGCCCCCAGTACACCGCGATCATGTTTGATCGCGGTGTGCAAGGGGTTAATGTGCCGGGAGCGGTCCGTGACCGCTCCTGACACACAGTCACGGGTGTCAGCTGTGATATCAGTGACACCGGCGGCGATTAGTGCGCTCCCTCCGGGAGCGCAGTAATCGCTATGACGTACTATCCCGTCATGGTCGAATGGCACGGGTTTTATGGACGGGATAGTACGTCTAATGTCAGAGAGGGGTTAATGGCTAACTGAAAAGATGGTAACAAATTGCAAGCCTTCGAGACTACTCAGGTCTCTTCATCAGGCGTAGACTAATACAAAATCTGAAGAATCACATATTTATACACAAAGCAGCTCTCCGCCACACTATACCTCTGGTGATGCTCGCCCAACCAGTGACTGTGCGAGTAGTGAATGGATCAACTCTGCCCTCCCAAATCACCCACCAGACGATCCCTCTCACTTTATCTATGTCCCCGTCCCATCAGGAGAGTATTTCTTTTCTTGTCCTGCCCGAGGGAATAGACGAGGTGTTGCTGGGAGTACCTTGGCTCCGTTACCACTCTCCCCATATTGAGTGGTCCTCTGGGAGGATACTGGGTTGGGGTGATTCATGTAGAGGCAGGTGTATCAGGGAATGCGTTCAGGTCACCACCACAGAGATACCCGTAGATCTCACTGTTATTGGGCATATGCAGACGTTTTCTCCAAGAAGGCGGCGGAGACTCTTCCACCTCATCGCCCTACGACTGTCCTATTGATCTCTTGCCTGGAGCAGAACCTCCTCGGGGAGGAGTATACCCCTCTCGCTCCCTGAGACGGAGGCCATGTCCCAGTACATTCAGGAGAATCTGGCAAGAGGGTTCATTAGGAAGTCCGTGTCACCAGCAGGGGCAGGGTTCTTCTTTGTGCAAAAGAAGAACGGAGAATTACGTCCATGCATTGACTACAGGGGTCTTAACGCCATCACCGTCAAGAATAAGTACCCGTTGCCCTAATCTCTGAGCTCTTTGATAGGCTCCGAGGAGCAAGAGTATTTACCAAGCTTGATCTACGTGGTGCCTATAACCTAATTCGCATCCGTGAGGGGGACGAGTGGAAGACAGCTTTTAATACCAGGGATGGGCATTACGAATACCTGGTGATGCCCTTCGGGCTCTGTAATGCTCCCGCTGTTTTCCAAGACTTTGTCAATGATATCTTCCGGGATATGCTCTCCACCTCTGTGGTAGTCTATCTGGATGATATTCTCATCTTTTCACCAGATATAGACTCTTACCGGAGGGATGTCAACAAAGTCTTCGACCTCTTACGGGCAAACTCCCTCTATGCCAAGCTGGAGAAATGTGTGTTTGAGCAGGAGTCCTTACCTTTTCTGGGCTATATCATCTCTGCCCAGGGATTGGCTATGGATCCTGCCAAACTACAGGCTGTAATGGACTGGCAAGAACCCCATTCTCTTAAAGCGGTGCAGCGCTTTATGGGGTTCATTAATTATTATCGCCAGTTCATTCCCCATTTCTCGACTTTGGTAGCTCCCTTGGTAGCCCTCACCAAGAAGGGAGCAAATCCCAAGTTGTGGTCTGAGGAGGTCTCCAAGGCGTTCTCTTCCATCAAGTCGCATTTTGCCAGTGCTCCCATATTACATCGCCCTGATGTTGATAAACCGTTTGTTTTAGAGGTGGACGCCTCTTCTGTTGGTGCTGGAGCAGTCCTATATCAAAAGGATGCTCAAGGTCGGAAGCATCCCTGCTTCTTCTTTTCTAAGACCTTTACACCAGCAGAGAGGAATTATTCCATCGGGGACAGGGAGTTGCTGGCTATGAAATTGGCCTTCTCAGAGTGGAGACATCTTCTGGAGGGAGCTCGTTTTCCCTTCCAAGTCTTCACCGACCACAAGAACTTGGTATATTTGCAAACGGCTCAGCGGCTAAATTCTCGCCAGGCCAGATGGTCCCTATTCTTCTCTCGGTTCCATTTCACCCTCCATTTTCTCTCCGGTGAGAAGAATGTTCGGGCCGACGCTCTCTCTCTCGCTCCTTAGTGTCATCAGAGGAGGAGGATGAGGAGCCTCGGCTTATTGTCCCTGAAGAAAGCCTGAGAACTGTAGCCCCGGTTTCGCTAGAGTCTGTGCCTCCGGGCAAGACTTTTGTGCCCACTAATTTGCGACCGGAGGTACTCTCTTGGGCACACTCGTCCAGGGTGGGTGGACACTTTGGGGCAAAGAGGACAACTGAGCTATTGGCGAGGACATACTGGTGGCCACATATGGTCCGTGACGTCAGGGAGTATGTTCAGGCGTGTGTCTCCTGCGCCAGGAACAAGTCCCCTCGACAACGGCCAGCTGGGTTACTTTTTCCTTTGCCGGTGGCAGACAGGCCCTGGGAGATGGTCGGGATGGACTTTGTGGTGGGCTTACCCAAGTCTCGGGGTTGCACTATCATTTGGGTGATCACCGACCACTTCTCCAAAATGGTGCACTTAGTGCCGCTACCACGGTTACCTTCCGCACGGGCCTTGGCAGCATTATTTATTAGACACATCTTCCGTCTACACGGTATGCCAGACAAGATTGTCAGCGATCGAGGTCCCCAATTTGCGTCTCGGTTCTGGAGAGAGTTGTGTCATCTACTCTGCATTGAATTGAACCTCTCCTCTGCATATCATCCCGAGACGAATGGGTTGGTAGAGAGGGCCAACCAGACCTTGGTCACCTACTTGCGACATTTTGTCTCTGCCAGGCAGGATGACTGGGCATCTCTGCTTCCGTGGGCGGAGTTTGCGCTAAACAATGCTGTGGCTGACTCCACCGGACAGACCCCATTCCTCTTAAATTACGGCCAGCATCCGCGGGTACCGGTGCCCATGCCTGTTGCTTCCGCTGACTCCAGGGTGGCAGACTGGGATGTGGAAGCACGGGACATATGGGACCGCACCCAGGATGCCATTCAGGCTTCCAAGGAAAGGATGAGGTCTTCTGCCGATGCTCATAGGCGTCCCGCTCCGACATTTTCTCCTGGCGACCTAGTGTGGCTCTCCGCCCGAAACATCAGGCTACGGGTGGAATCCACTAAATTGTCACCCCGCTATTTGGGTCCCTTCAAGGTTCTCGAGCAGGTGAACCCTGTGGTTTACCGTTTGGCCCTTCCGCCTCGCCTTGGTATCTCCGACACCTTCCATGTATCCCTCCTAAAACCCGTGGTCATCTCCCGGTTGCCTGAGTCATCTGCCGGGACGTCGGGTTCGTCTTCGGACGACTACGAGGTGAATGCCATTGTTGGGTGCAAGGTGGTACGAGGCAAAAAAATTTATTTGGTGGATTGGAGGGGTTATGGGAGCCTGCCGAGCATGTTCACGCTCCGCAGCTCATCGCTGCCTTTGAACGCAGCAAGGCCCAGAGAAGGGGGGGCCCTAGGAGGGGGGGTAATGTTAGGGTTCGAGTTCCCGCTGCTGCACAAGGGGAGTCTCGAACCCGTCCCGCTGCAGTCTCCCATTCATCTCCGGCCGCAGTGGAGCCTGCTCAGCAGAGACGTCGGTCCAGGCGTCTTGCCCACTCCTCTACTGTGCAGTGACTTGCTGCTGCCTTTCCTGGATCTGCTATTATAGCCAGTGTTGGAGCAGCCGTCTTTGAGACAAAGTCCTGCGTTTTCCCATCTGAGCATACCCAGAGTGAGATCTCTCATTGGAGATCAGGGGTCACATGTTCAGGTGCTGTAGCGGCTCCTATTGGTCCGCCAGGAAGTTCATGCAGCTACGTGTGTTTGTAACAGCTTCTCATTGGTCCTTGTTCCTGGAAGGTCCTGTAGCTGTTGCTATAAAAGGGTAGCATGGCTGGGCCGCCATGCGCTAATATCAACCATTGTATGCTATGCGCCAGTGTGATCATGCGTATGCGTGGTTAGGGACCCGGCTGAAATAAGCCTCTAGAATACCGACTTAATCGGTGAGGAGTTTGGTATGGTAGCTGGCCAGGGTCGGTGTCCTAGATGCCCTAGATTACCGGCGTAACCGGTGAGGAGTTTTGATTGCCGTATTCAGGGTCTGGCGTTCAGACGCCATAGATTGCGGGTGACTCCCGCGAGGACATTAGCACATGATCACGCGTTATGTACGCTTAGCACTTAACTGTGTACCTGAGAGCCTGACAGGACACAGCACTTTTCCTCAGCGGCCCTGTGACGTAACAGGGTTTGCTTTCGACGCTAGACAGCGCCCTAGCGTTTTACTTTGCGGCTCACTGAAGCTAAGTGAGTTCGCACCTATCGCCATATAGCGCTGTGGCATTTCCGTTAGCGGCTCTGGGTATTAACAGAGTTCGCACTTACTCCCACAACGCACTACGGCGTTTATTTTAGCGACTCTGCGGGATAACAGAGTTCGCTACTTTCGCCATTTTACTAGCAGCAGGTTCCGCCTGCACGGTGGAACCCGGGCTGCGAACGCACCTCTCTACCTCATATATTTGGTGCGTTCCGCAGACCCTAACACCTGTTTCCTTTCGTTTACTTCTTCCAGGGACATTTAAGATCCATAACGTGTTCCACAAGTCCTTATTGAAGAGGTTTGTCGAGCCAGTGGTTCCTATGGCTGCGCCCCCTGACCTGTTTTGATTGAGGGCAATCTGGAGTATGTGGTTGAGAAAATATTGGATTCTTGTTTTTCTAGACGGAAACTCCAGTATTTGGTTAAGTGGAGAGGTTATGGTCAGGAGGACAATTCTTGGGTGTTTGCTTCGGACATCCATGCTGGGCGACTGATCCGTGCGTATCACAGAGCTCATCCTGACCGACCTTGGTTGCACAAATGAGGGTTCGGTGACCCCTCCTCAAGGGGGGGTACTGTTGTGAATGTGTTGGAGATGAGTTCTGAGCAGAAGCTCCCTCTGGTGGTTGCTGACAGTGCTGAACCATTTAGTGAAGATTGGCAATCAGGAGTTACAGACTGGTCCTATATAAGGGAGGTTCCCTCCCATCAGGGTTGCCGGTGATCAATTGTTCTTGTCTAACTGCTGTTGTTCCTGGTTCACTTGGAAGCTGCTGAATCTTGCCTCTTCTCCTGCTCTCAGATAAGACATTTTCTGTTTTTATTTCTGTGCTTGCATTTTGCATTGTTTCCTGCACTCTTGTGGAGGTCAGCCAGGTCCCCTCCGGGGGGCTTGTGCTCCTCTCAGTTTATCTGAGCCTCTGTTATTTGTTCATTTGCCTTTTCCAGTTTTTTCAGTGGCTGCGGCTTAGTTTTGTTACACCAGAGAACTAATTTAGGTGGTAGAGGTCGTGTGATCTCAGGTGTTTTTGCAATCAGTAGCGTTGGCTTTTTTTAGGGTTTTTTTTGGATTGCAGTAAGTATCCTTCCTATCCTTTTCTGTCCAGGCAGATTGGGCCCCAGCGTTTGCTCATACTATTTTCTGTCTGTGTCTGTATTTCCTCTTGTCTAACCGCCATTACATGTTTGAGGGCTTCCTATGTTCTTTGGGAATCTGCTCCGGGGCCGATAGCTTTCCTCTTTCTATCTTTAGGTGTAGTTAGCCTCTTAGGCTGTGACGAGGCGTCTAGGACCAACGTAGGAACGCTCCACGGCTGCCTTTAGTTGTGGTGGTTAGTCAGGGTACTGCAATCCAGTAGATCCCAACCTCTCTGGTGTATTGCCTTTTTTGCCTGCTCTCCTCAGCTACCAAAACATAACACTCCACCATGTTTTACGGTTGGGAGAAGGCAGTCTGGATGGAATGCTTCTTTCGGCTGTCTCCAAACGTACACGCGGCAGGAGGTCGGAAATAGGGTAAACGATGATTTGTCTGAGAATATCACGTTTCCACTGCTCGAGGGACCAATTCTGGAGGGTTCTTCACCACTCTAAACGCTTGGAAACATTTGTCATTGAGAGCAGCTGTTTTCGAATTGCAGCTCTTCCGTGGAATCCAGATTTGTTCAGCTCCTGACGAACAGTTTTCATGGAAACTGGGTTCTGTAGATGTTCATTGAGCTCAGCAGTGATTTTCGGAGCCGTGGTCTTGCGATCCTCTCTCACAATTCGCTTTAGAGTCCGACGGTCTCTCTCAGTCAACTTCGACTTTCGGCCGGCCCTTTGCTTTGCTGCGGACGTTTTTCCTTCTCTTTCAAGTGCAGTCATTACTTTGGAGACAGTACCTCTTGACACGCCAAGCATTCGGGCACTTTCGGTTACACTAGTGCCTGCCATACCAGCACCAACAATTTGGCCTCTTTGAAAATCCGAGAGGTCTGCCATTGGTATCAGGTTCTCATCAATGTTCTTACAATTATGCAAAACAAACAGTTAATTTACATACACATATCACATAACACAAATAATCAACTACAAAACATTACCATATGTCACGGTTTGCATGTTTATAACATGTTCGAAGATTATGATGCGTTAGGTGTTTCCATTATTTTGTCCAACCCTGTATATATACACATATATACTAAGATGGGAGGGGACCCCATCCAAATCTTGCATTGGGGCCCATAATACTCGAGTAGTATATTTATATACTGTGTATATATATATATTGTGAGACAGTGAGAGTATGTGTGTTGAATGGGGTGTACATTTCACCTAGATACTTTGCTGACTGGTATAAGGGAAATGTATGGCTTTGTAAACCTAGTGGTAGAGAAAGGTCACTACACCTTACATTCAGTACACACTTGCAGCTCAGGCCTGAAACCACTCAGCTGTTAATTAGGAGACCAGAAGTAGGTGTCTGCAAACACAGACAGAGAGCTCGCTTAGTCTGGACAAGGAGTCCAGGCACAAGAAGGAGTCTCCAGGAGTATGAGCTGTCTCAGTCTGGGTGCTCGATGTACCCCGGACACAGGAGTAGTCTCTGTGAGAATCCATGCGGATAGCTGCTGAATAGGAGGGGAGCTCTCTCAAGTCTGGACGTTGAAGGTGCCTTCAGACACAAGGAGGAGACTCTGTGAAACTCCGTGCTGGTAAATGCTGAACATATGTGTTGTTTTGGGGACAGGCTGTTAGAGTCTGGACCCGGATAGAGAGGGAAATCTGTCTAAGTGTAGTAAGTGGCTGGACAAGCCCAGGTCTTATGTTTATGATTTGGTTTTGATTATGTTCTGTTTGCTGTGGACTTCGGACGACTACGAGGTGAATGCTGGTTGCGGCCAGTTTTTACCAGAACTGCTGTCTGTGAATGAACTGTTTCCGTGCCACTCCGTCTACCCGGACGGCGATCCCAGAGCTATATCCCTGAAAAGCTTACAATTGGTGCTAGAATGTGCGTGCAGCACAGTGGCGAGAGACAGCAATAAAGGTGAAGTCTGTTGAAGCAGCAGCAGAAAAAAAAAAAAAAAAAAAAGTGTGTCAGAGAAAAAAAAAAAAAAAGTGTCTGCACAGCAAAGCTGAACTTGTTGCGGAAAAGACTGTGGAGTGTGCAGCAGCAAAGGAAAAAGTCTGTTGGAGCAGTCTTAAAGAGACAGTAGCCCTAATTGACTTTGCAAAGAAAAAAAAAAAGTGTCTGCACAGCAAAGCTGAATTTTCTGTGGAAAAGACTGTGGAGTGTGTATGTCTTGAGTGAAGACTGCCGTTGTTGAGACAGAGAAGTCTGACAGCATGGATGACAGCATGGAGGCGCTGTTTGAACAAATGGCGCAAGTTAATGTGCAACATAAGACTGCCGTGGTTGAGACAGATAAGTCCGGCAGTATGGAGGAGCTCGTTGAGTACCTGGTCCAGGCCCAGCGAAGCATGGAGCGGCAGCGCCTGCAGCACCAGCAGCGCATGCAGCAGGCCCAGCAGCAATTCCTGCAGCAGCAGCAGGAGAATAACCGGTTGTTTTTTGAGCAGGTTGCAGCACTACAAAAGACTTGCAGCGCATCGTCCCAAAGTAATGTTGCAAAGTCATCTGCATTGTCTGCTGTAAAGAAGGCGGTAAGACGGTCCCTGAAAAAGATGACACCTCGTGACGATGTGGAAGTATATCTCACTAGGTTTGAGGGACTGGCAGAGGAGAATCTGCCCCTATCTGAATGGGCCATGATGGTCGCACCCTATCTGATTGGAGAACCCCAAAGGGCCTATGCTGACCTGAGCGAGCAGGACAGCCAAGACTATGCAAAGCTGAAAGCGGAGATTCTTACCCGGCTGGGTGTTACGGTGACAGCCCGTGCCAGGGGAGTTCATGGCTGGAGATGCAGTTGGGAGTCTGCAGTCAGCAAACCTGATTATGGAGTTGAAAAGGTGATAGTGGACCGCTACACCCAAGCACGTCCTCCTGAGGTACAGCCAGAGGTCGGACAAGGAGACCACCAGGACGCCAATCGTCTGGTCAGCCTGATGGAGAGGGCCTTCGCCACCAAAGACTGCCTCCGTGACCAGCCGTCTGAGAGGTCGTCACTTCAGAGTTCCTGGACGCCGAACTCTCCCGGTAAGAGCGTTCCAGCTGTTGGGGTCATGTGGGTGGGAAAGTGTGATGGACAGTGTTGGAGATGTCGTGAAATTGCAGCCAACTGTCCAATAGAGGGGGAGCCTATGGATTGTGATGTTGGCAGATCCCTCTCTCCCTGCGCAGAACCTGTGTGTGTGTCCACCTCAGCCGAAGAGACTGGACCACAGGTGTCCCCGGTGGTTGTAAATGACTGCCCAGCACAGGCCCTCTTGGACTCGGAGAGTCCAGTGACTTCCGTTGTGTGATAGCCTGATTGATAGGGACTTCATCCCTGATAAACACCTGAGTGTGGTGTGTGTCAATGGAGACACCAAAGTCTACCCAGAGACTGTCGTGGACTTGATCCCCAAACGCGGGGAGGTTTCATGTGAAGTGGGGGTAGTGAAGAACTTGGTGCACCCCGTCATATTGGGTAATGACTTTCCCCGGTCTAAGGATCTCTGGGGGAAAAATGTTTCTGATGGACAGTGTGATGAAGCTCCTACTGAGGGTGCGCAGTCCCGAGGGGCGGAACACAATGCTAGTGGGCCGTTAAACTTATGTGATAATGATGATGATGATGATGATAATGATAATGATGATGATGATCATGATAATGATGATGACCATGATAATGATGCTGATAATGATGATGATCATGATAGTGATGATGATACTGATCATAATCATGATAATGATATTGATAGTGATGATGACTGTGATAGAGATGAAATTCCTTTGCAGGTGATGGTGGGAGACGAGGATGGTGGTTCTCGGGAACCGAGTGTCCCTGACTTACCTGTGTCCTGTGACAATTTTGAGAGTGAACAATGGCGAGACCCCACTCTTAAAACGGCACAGGAAAATATAATTGTTCTAAATGAGGTTTCCCAAGAGCCTGGCTCTGAGGAGAGGTTTCCTCATGTTGCCATAAACACTCACCTGTTGTATAGGGACACTGAAGTCCAGGGAGAGGTCGTGAGCCAGCTCCTAGTACCTGAGCTATATGGAAGTATGGTGCTGGGGTTGTCACATAGTCACATACTTGAGGGACCACCTGAGGGAAACCAGGGACCAGATGGTGAAGTTAATGTTGTGGATGACATGTTAACTAAGGTTCCAGATCAAGATGTGAATGAGAATGAATTGTATAACCCTGACAGTGAGCAGGATGTGAATGAAAATGAAGTGTATAACCCTGAAAGTGAGCAGGATGTGAATGAGAATGAATTGTATAACCCTGACAGTGAGCAGGATGTGAATGAAAATGAAGTGTATAACCCTGAAAGTGAGCCAGATGTGGCTGAGAAAAAGGGGTCAGACAGGGATAGTGGTAGTGATAGTGAATCATCTGATGACAATCAAGCAACCAGTGCAAATGAGGAAGGCATGGTAGCAGAGGAGGTTGAGAGTCCTGAGAGGAAGGCTGATGCTGACCTTGCAGTCGGACAGAAGATGGCATCTGAAGATGTTTTACAGTTGGCCGGTTCCCTGGCGAAGACTAAGGTGAAAGGAGGAGAGCTGAGCTTTAAAGGCAGGACTCTGAAACTGAACACAGCCCAAGTAGATGCTGTTGGAAATGTGAAGTTACCAAGGTATGGTGTGGATCTGTATCGTGCCAAGGACTCTGAGGGAGATGCTGCAGAGGTGGAAAAAGCCATAGAAGTGGTAGTCACCAAGCCAGATGCCTCATCAGAAGCTGAGGTCTCAAGTGAAGCTGTGAGGAACAAGACTGAAGATATGGGGACTGACTCTGTCCAGGAATCTGTTTCTGCCGAAGACAGCGGCGTGGACGGGTTACGGTTCGGATCAGTAGCTGCAACTCGTGAAGCTCAGGCTGGAAGTTCGGCGCCCGGAGCCCCAGCGGTGTTCCCGAGTGACACCAAGTATCTGGATAAGTCACAAGATGAGATTTTGAGACATCAGGCTGGTGTTGGTGAGCTCAAGCGCACTTTCATGGAGTCTACATCGGAGCCACGTCCCAACAAATGGGAAAAGCGATGTGTCACTCCGTTGCCGCTGCAGACACACGGGAGCTCAGATGGGATGCAGAACGTGGTGGAAGAGAAGAATCCGGCGGGTTCTGAGTATACAGATGCAGCTATCAAGGAGAACTTGAAAGCCGGAATAAATGGAAATATTGGACCAGGGTGGATTTGATTTAAATCAAACTGATTTAAATCACGATTTAAATCACGATTTAAATCACTAGTCAGTAAGGCTTGATTTAAATCAGTGATTTAAATCAAAGTTTCTACCAGACCGGTATACCTAATTTCATCATGTGCGATACGCCCCAGACCGGTGTATCTAATTTCATCATGCGCGATATGCCCCAGACCGGTGTATCTAATCCCATAATGCGATACACTACACTCAGCCCTGTATCTAGATACATGCAGTGTGTCATGTGCTGTGAATAATCCCAGTGTGTGATACTCTCCACGTATCTGTGCTCAGTTTATAATACAGCGAGCAGCATGAACTAACAGAATAGATGCTGCCGGTCGTCCTCAGTGACAGCCTACTTGTCAGTATCACTGGCAGTCCCCAACAAAATGGCTCCGCTCTGTGAGCCTATAACTACATCCTCTGTTATTACAAACACCTAGTAACGGAGAAGAGAAGTCACACGTGATCAGACCCCGCCTGCATTTACTACTGTCGCAATACGAGCTAGCAGTTTATATTTCAGCAGCTGCTCTGCTAGTGCTTAAAAGTGGAAATACCAAACATTTTAAAATTATTTTTCAGATTTTATTTCTCGATCACGGGCAGTAGTTCTTGCTACTTTAACATGCAAGTAGATGAAGATTTTTAGAATCACTTTTTATATTACTTTTTCTCCCCAGTTTAATGGGTTAATCATTCATATTTGGACACCACTGTTCTGTTGTACTTAGGAAGGAGAAAAATAATCCTGACCTTAATAACAATTTAAATAGATTTATTCAACTGAAATAATAACAACATTACAGTATAAGTTATTTGCTTAAACAAACATCCATGTTTGTTAACTAATTTGGCTAAACAAAATATATATATATTTTAAGAAACTTAGACTGTCAGCCCAGCCGACACATGAAAAACTTAAATACTACTGTCCCTGCTGTCCTCTGTAGCTCACTCGTCGTCATCTTCATCATCAATGTGATAATATAGGAGAGAAACTGCCCACTAATCCTACAGAAACCTCTGGAAGAGCATGGCATTGTGAATGTTACACATATACAGCCTTTATTCTACTGAGTTAAACAACTCAGCTTTATCTCATGATGGAAGAACCTTTGGATGGTAAAATATTTTCCTCAAAAAGCAGTTTATTGAAAAAAATCCGATTTAAATCAAAAAAATCTGATTTAAATCAAAAAAAATCCGATTTAAATCAAAAAAATCCGATTTTTTTGATTTTTTTAAAAAAAATCATTGATTTTTATCCACCCTGTTGGAGACCATAATGATGTGACTGAAGAGGTAGAATGTAAGACTGACGGTAGGGCTTCTGAGCATGTTCTACCAGAAAAGCCTGAAGAAGGGGCCGAAGACATAAAAGACGTCCAACAGGTACCAGATGAATTGATGACTTCTCAGAAAAAACTCCAAACTGTGATGAAGGAGTGTGATGAAAGCCATGAGCATCTTCGTGAGAAGGTCAATGAAGTAAAAGGAAGGATACAGGGAATCTCTTCGTTGCAAGAGCAAATGCTGCTCAATAAGTCTAAGGCTCTATATAAGAATGCTGTTGTCAAGGTAGAACATTACAATTCAGCTGGAGACTTAGCGGATGAATTATGTGTACTGCAAAAGAAAAACGATCAGCTCCTTCTACAGTGCCAATCATTTGAACAGTGTAGCTTAAAATGGTCAGAGACCATGGCAGAGGAGCTTAAGGTCTGTGAAATAGACTTTATGAGTCAACCGATATTCAAGAAAATAGATGTGCTAAAGAGGGTTCAAGGGGAACTAGAGAAAAGTGAAAAACCCCCTATACCTTCTGTGATAGTTGGTGACACATGGTCAGTGCACCAAGGACAGGAGGTACGTGAGGTTCTGAGGAAGAGTCAGCAGAAGTGTTCTGATGTGCCGAGTCGTACTTCTCTGGCCAGACACTATATCGAAACTGAGCCCGGCCCTAAGGTCAAGATGAAACCGTGCAGGATACCCGAGGCCCGCAGAGAGCATAGGCCTGGGAGGGTACAGGGTAGTGCGGATGCTTCAGATGAAGAGAAAGCTGATGTTGGCTATGGCTCAGGTGAAGATACAGATGACAGTAGTGAAGATGAAGCTGATGAGGGCCATGACTGGTCCAGAGTTCACTGTCTCTTTTGGATTGTTGACCAGCCCTCCGGTCTGGATGACCAGCCCTCCGGTCTGGAGAAGAGGGGGGGGGATATGTGAGACAGTGAGAGTATGTGTGTTGAATGGGGTGTACATTTCACCTAGATACTTTGCTGACTGGTATAAGGGAAATGTATGGCTTTGTAAACCTAGTGGTAGAGAAAGGTCACTACACCTTACATTCAGTACACACTTGCAGCTCAGGCCTGAAACCACTCAGCTGTTAATTAGGAGACCAGAAGTAGGTGTCTGCAAACACAGACAGAGAGCTCGCTTAGTCTGGACAAGGAGTCCAGGCACAAGAAGGAGTCTCCAGGAGTATGAGCTGTCTCAGTCTGGGTGCTCGATGTACCCCGGACACAGGAGTAGTCTCTGTGAGAATCCATGCGGATAGCTGCTGAATAGGAGGGGAGCTCTCTCAAGTCTGGACGTTGAAGGTGCCTTCAGACACAAGGAGGAGACTCTGTGAAACTCCATGCTGGTAAATGCTGAACATATGTGTTGTTTTGGGGACAGGCTGTTAGAGTCTGGACCCGGATAGAGAGGGAAATCTGTCTAAGTGTAGTAAGTGGCTGGACAAGCCCAGGTCTTATGTTTATGATTTGGTTTTGATTATGTTCTGTTTGCTGTGGACTTTAATAAAACTGGTTGCGGCCAGTTTTTACCAGAACTGCTGTCTGTGAATGAACTGTTTCCGTGCCACTCCGTCTACCCGGACGGCGATCCCAGAGCTATATCCCCTGAAAAGCTTACAATATATATATATATGTATATATATATATACATATACACAAACACACCGTATTTCGGATTATAAGACGCACTTTTTTCCCCAAAATTTGGGGAGGAAAATGGGGGTGCATCTTATAATGTGGATATACCTTATCGGCCGTGATGGAGCAGGGTCCCAGGGTTGCTGCTGGAGGAGGCATGAGTGGCATATTGCTGCAGGCCGCAGGCTGGGATGAGGGGGTGTTCCGATGTGCACTGCTGTGGGTGAAAATGGCTGTGGTGCTCTGTGGTGTGGGGGCTCCGTCGGCATTTTGTGAAAGTCTGGAGCCCCCGCATATCCATTACTGCGATGCAGTGACCTCCAAGAAAAAAGACGCCGGGTGCGGCGCATACTTAGAGTGAGATCTCGGCAACAAGATCTCATCCCAAGATCTCGGGAGACGAGATCTTGTTGTCGAGATCTCAATCTGAGCATACGCCGCCCCGACGGCCATTTTTCCGAAGCCCCCACACATCCATTACTGCGATGCGGTGGTCTCCGGGAAAATGGCCGCCGAGTGCGGTGCATGCTCATAGTGAGATCTCGGCCATTTTCCCGGAGGCTACCGCATCGCAGTAATAGATATGCGTGGGGCTCCGTGATTGCACAAAATGCCGGCGAAGCCCCCCGGCACCACAGAGCACTGCAGCTATTTTCACCCACAGCAGGCACATCGGCAAACACCCTCTCATCCCAGCATGCGACGCACCACTCTTGCCTCCACCAGCAGCAACCCTGCTTCACCGCAGCCACCACCCCCGGTAAGCAATAAGACGCATGGATAATAAGGGGCACCACTATTTTATAAAAAAAAAATATTTTTATTTTTCTCCTCAAAATTTGGGGTGCGTCTCATAATACGCAAAACACGGTATATACAGTATACAGAAGCAGACATCCAACAGCGGGTCAAGAACATGAAGGGCTGGATAGCACCTGGTCCAGACATGATCCACACCTACTGGCTGAAGAAATTAACAGTGGTACATGAACGCATGGCAAAGCAGATGAACCAACTGCTATAAGCAGGCCGTCACCCAGCTTGGCTAACACAAGGTAGAACAGTGCTGTTCTTGAAGGATGCTCATAAAGGAACAGTACCATTCAACTACCGCCCAATAACCTGCCTTACAACAACATGGAAATTCCTGTCAGGCATCATAGCCACCAAGCTACAGAACCATATGAACCAGTACATGAATCCAGCTCAGAAAGGCATCAGGACTGACACCAGAGGCTCTAAGCACTAGCTCCTAGTAGATAGAGCTGTCGCTCAAGACTCAAGATCCAGAAAAACCAATCTCAGCACAGCCTGGATTGACTACAGGAAAGCCTATGACTCAATGACACACACATGGATCTGTGAATGCTTAGCTCTCTACAATGTCAACAGGAAATTAAGAACCTTCCTCAGAAACTCAATGGGGCTATGTAGAACAACATTAGAAATAAACTCAAGACAACTAGCACAAGTATCAATCAAATGCGGCATATATCAAGGTGATGCACTGTCCCCATTGCTGTTCTGCATAGGCTTGAACCCCCTCAGTCAGATAATTACAGAGTCTGGCTATGGATACAAGTTCAAGAGTGGAAACACAATCAGCCACCTCCTCTAAATGGATGACATCAAGCTGTATGCGAAAAACGAACAAGACATCGATTCACTGATCCACCTGACAAGGATCTACAGCGAAGACATTGGGATGTCCTTCGGACTGGAGAAGTGCGGCCGGTTGGTAATAAAGAGAGGCAAGGAAGTCAAGAATGATGGAGTGGAATTACCAGCAGGGCAATAGCAGACGTACAGACATGCTACAAGTACCTCGACATCCCACAGGGCTACAGTAACTATAATGAGGAGGCAAGGAAAGCAGCAACATCCAAATACCATCAAAGGGTAAGACAGGTCCTGAAAAGCCAATTCAATTGGAAGAATAAGATTTGTGCCATCAATACATATGCCCTGACAGTTATCAGATACTCTACTGGCATAGTGTGCTGGCCAAAAGAAGAGGTGGAAGCTGTAGATGTGAAGACACGAAAGCTCCTCACAATGCATGGGGGTCTCCACCCAAAGTCTAACACCCAAAGATTGTCAACCAACAGAAAGGAGGGTGGTCGAGGCTTGATAAGCAACCAAGCCACCATCACGGATGAAACAAGGAGTATCCAGGAATACATCAGAAGAATGGCACCAAAAGATGAGATGCTGAGAGAAAGCCTAAGGCAGCAACAACAGATCTGGAAGAAAGAACAGGAACATGAAGCGCCATGGCAAGACAAGCCTCTGCATTGGGATGTACCATCGACAGATAATGGAGGTGGCTGACATGGAGAAATCCTACCAATGGTTGGAGAAAGTTGACTCTGAGACAGCACAGAGACACTAATCATAGTGGCACAAGAGCAAGCACTAAGTACCAGATCCATAGAAGCAGGAATATACCACACAAGAAAAGACCCAAGGTGCAGACTATGCAAAGAAACCTCAGAAACGGTCCGGTCCAACACATAGTGAAAGGATGCAAAATGCAAGCAGGAACATCGTATACTAAAAGTCACAACCAAGTAGCGGGAATTGTATACAAGAACATCTGCACAGCATATGGGCTAAGTCCCCTAAGTCCAGGTGGGAGACCCCAAAAAAAGTGGTGGAGAATGAAAAGGCTAAAATCCTGTGGGACTTCAAGATCCAGATGGATAAGCAGGTGTTGGCTAACCAACCAGACATTGTCATAGTAGACATGGATCAAAAGACAGCAATGATCACAGATGTGGCAGTGCCAAGTGACAGCAACATCAGAAAGAAGGAATATGAGAAGCTGGAGAAATACCAGGGACTCAAAGGAGAACTGGAGAAGATGTGGAAGGTGAAGGCAACAGTGATTCCAGTGGTGATAGGAGTGCTTGGAGCAGTGACCCCTAAGTTGGAAGAATAGCTACATCAGATCCCAGGAGCAACATCTGAACACTCTGCCCAGAAAAGCGCAATGCTGGGAACAGCTAAGATCCTGCGCAGAACCCTCAAACTCCCAGGCCTCTGGTAGAGGACCCGAGAATGAGAAAGGACAACAAAGAACACCCCCAGTGAGGGTGAGAAGAAAGTTTATATATAGATACAGCTCTGGCAAAAATTAAGAGACCACTGCGCATTTTATAAAAATCAGCTTCTCTACATGTATGACAGCCATTCTATTCCCGTGTCAGTTGAATTCCAACCAGAGTACACCTCATTCTACTTAATGTGCTTCTGATTAGGTGATCACTTGAACCAAATCTTACAGAACACAGTAAAGATTAAAAAACACTGCTGTGGTGATCACAATCCTCTTGCAATAGGACAAACTGGATGGCAAAACAAGTGCTAGTAATATCCCAAAAGTAATAGGAATGAAAAAATAACTTTTAACCATGCCAAAGGAGTTGAAAAGTCTTGAGTGAGGAAAAGAAGGGCTCAATTCTGGCTTTACTAGCAGAGGGATACAGTAAGCATCATGTTGCCTCCATCCTTAAAATTTCTAAGACAGCAGTCCATTACAACAAGGTCGAGCAGCAGACATTGAGGACAACAAGGTCGAGCAGCAGACATTGAGGACAACAAAGCTACAGACTGGCAGAGGGCGAAAACGACTCTCCACTGACCGGGATGACCGTCATCTTATTCGAATGTCACTCAGCAACCACAGGATGACATCAAATGACCTACAAAAGGAATGGCAAATGGCAGCTGTGATGAAGTGCACGACAAGAACAGTTTGTAACAGGCTCCTAGAGGCAGGGCTCAAGTCATGTAAAGCTAGAAAAAAGCCTTTCCTCAATGAGAAGCTAAGGAGAGCCAGGCTGAAGTTTGCCAAAGACCATAAGGATTGGACCATAGAGGACTGGAGTAAGGTAATCTTCTCTGATGAGTCTAATTTTCAGCTTCGCCCGAAACATGGTCATCTAATGGTTAGACGGAGACCTGGAGAGGTGTACAAGCCACAGTGTTTTGCACCCACTGTGAAATTTGGTGGAGGATTGGTGATCTGGGGATGCTTCAGCAAGGCTGGAATTGGGCAGGTTAATCTTTGCGAAGTACGTATGAATCAAGCTGTAATAATTATAGGGGATAACTCAGGAGACTTCTTGCGTGGAAACAAGACAACTACAGGACACAGTCTTATAAGTGGAAAAGTCTATATTATCACACGGTGATTCAAACAGGTGCCAAGCAAAGTTCAAGTCCACAACACTTGGTGTAGATAATAAATGCAGCTTAACAGTCTATAGGAAACTTCAGAGAGAAATGCAATCAAGCAGAGAGTCTATGAAGAACAGTTAAACTTAAGGATACTTGACACGACTAAGTCTAGTTTAGTCCAAGCACAGGTAGGTAGTTCAAATGATATCTTCAGCTCAACCAGGGAGGCCTGGGTGATAGTCTCAGTTTTAAGCAGCGCAGGGCTGCAACAGCTTACATGTCCTGCAAATGCAGATGGGAGTAACACAAGCAGCCAGATGAAGGAGGATTACTGGAAACCGATGTATGCAGCAGGAACTCGGAGCAGAGTAGCAGGATCATAAAACAGGTTTACAGGAGCAGGTACAAAGCCAGGGAGCCACCAGAGGTCAGAAGCTGGATGCAAGGCAGAATACTCTAGCACAGACTAAAGGCTGGGGTGGAGTTATATAGCAGGAAGACACAGTGCACATGAGACCAAAGATGCCATCTTGGAAAAGGGTAGTAATGCACAAAAGGTGATCAAAAATGTTCAGAGTCCTGACACTGATCCTGATCAGTATAACACGGACTCCTGTCCGTTACCTGCTGGTGTCGGCCACACAGGTTCTCAGATCCCTCTTAGCTTCAGAGGTATCCAGTAAACATAGCACAAAATACAGTCTCTTCCTCATAACTACTTCTCTCTGATCCCGATCAGTATAACACGGTTGTCAAGACGTTACCTGCTGGATCGCAACACAGGTTCCTGGACGCCTCTTGTCCGCAGAGGTCTCCAATAAGCATCAATAAAAACACAGTCTCTTTCTCACAAATACATCTCACTGACCCCGGTCAGTATAACATTGACTCCGGTCCGTAACCTGTTGGCCATGCAGGTTCCCAGATCCCTCTTATCCGCAGAGGTATCCAATAAACACTTTTCACTGTCCCCGGTCAGTATCACTCACGGTTTTCAAGACCGTCCATTCCTCAGACTCGACAGGACTGCTCCCCAGTCTGTGTGACGTCCAGCCTGGAAAACATGGGAGCTCTGTCCAGACTGACAGACTCCCAACACACTCTCAACATATGTGCAACACACCTTCCTTACATAGTTGTAACCCCTCCCAGTTACCTATCACCTGGCTAGTCACATGCTCATGACCTCATCACAGGTCTTCAGCCCCCCTCACCACGGAGCGAGATAAATTGGGTAGCCCGACCCTCCCAACTCTCAAAGCTACCCGTAGCCCGGAGCCAAATGTGAACCACAACTACTTAGAATTCACTTACCCTTCAGAAAAAACACTCCGGGCTACATCACAGGGAGCTGCCATCCCTGTGATACATACCGCCCATTAACTATGCGGCCATTACTATCGCTACAATATATATATGTGTAGTGGTTATGGAAAGTATTCAGACCCCTTTAAATTTTTCACTCTGTTTCATTGCAGCCATTTGATAAATGCAAAAAAGTTCATTTTTTTCTCATTAATGTACACTCTGCACCCCATCTTGACTGAAAAAAAACAGAAATGCAGAAATTTTTGCAAATTTATTAACAAAGAAAAACTGAAATATCACATGGTCATAAGTATTCAGACCCTTTGCTCAGTATTGAGTAGAAGCACCCCTTTGAGCTAGTACAGCTATGAGTCTTCTTGGGAATGATGCAACAAGTTTTTCATATCTGGATTTGGGGATCCTCTGTCATTCTTCCTTGCAGATCCTCTCCAGTTCTGTCAGGTTGGATGGTGAACATTGGTGGACAGCCATTTTCAGGTCTCTCCAGAGATGCTCAATTGTTTTTATGCTGGGCCAGTCAAGAATGGTCACAGAGTTGTTCTGAAGTCACTTCTTTGTTATTTTATCTGTGTGTTTAGGGTCATTATCTTGTTGGAAGGTGAACCTTCGGCCAAGTCTGAGGTCCAGAGCACTCTGGAAGAGGTTTTCATCATCCCAGGATATCTCTGTACTTGGTCACATTCATTCGGCCAAGTCTGAGGTCCAGAGCACTCTGGAAGAGGTTTTCATCATCCCAGGATATCTCTGTACTTGGTCACATTCATGTTTCCTTCCATTGCAACCAGTCATCCTGTCCCTGCAGCTGAAAAACACCCCCATAGCATGATGCTGCCACCATGTTTCACTGTTGGAATTGTATTGGACAGGTGACGAACAATGCCTGGTTTTCTCCACACATACCGCTTAGAATTATCACCAAAAAGTTCTGTCTTCGTCTCATCAGACCAGAGAATCTTATTTTTCACAGTCTGGGAGTTATTCATGTGTTTTTTTTTTAGCAAACTCTATGCGGGCTTTCATATGTCTTGCACTAAGGAGAGGCTTCCATCGGGCCACTCTGCCATAATGTCTGACTGGTGGAGTGCTGCAGTGATAGTTGACTTAGTGGAACTTTCTCTCATCTCCCTACTGCATCTTTGGAGCTCAGTAATAGTGATATTGAGGTTCTTCTTTACCTCTCTCACCAAGGCTCTTCTCCCACGATTGCTCAGTTTGGCTGGATGGCCAGGTCTAGGAAGACTTCTGGTGGTCATACACTTCTTCCATTTAAGGATTATGGAGGCCACTGTGCTCTTAGGAACCTTGAGTACTGAGAAATTCTTTTGTAACCTTGTCCAGATCTGTGCCTTGCCACAATTCTGTCTCTGAGTTCCTTAGCCAGTTCCTTTGACCTCATGATTCTCATTTGGTCTGACATGCACTGTGAGCTGTGAGGTCTTATATAGACAGGTGTGTGCCTTTACAAATAAAGTCTTATCATTTCAATTAAACACAGCTGGACTCCAATGAAGGAGTAGAACCATCTCAAGGAGGATCACCAGGAAATGGACAGCATGTGACTTAAAAATGAGTGTCTGAGCAAAGGGTCTGAATACTTATCACCATGTGATATTTCAGTTTTTCTTTTTTAATAAATTTGCAAAAATTTCTACATTTCTGTCTTTTTTTTAGTCAAGATGGGGTGCAGAGTGTACATTAATGAGAAAAAAATGAACTTACCAAATGGCTTCAATGCAACAGAGTGAAAAATTTAAAGGGGTCTGAATACTTACGTACCGACTGTATATACACATAATAGATACACACAACCACAGCTCAAAAACCTAAAGGCAACATTTAACGCAATGTAACTCCAAGTCAATCACACCTCTGTGAAATTAACCTGACCAGTTATGAAGCTACACTGATTGTGAATCAATTTCTCCTGCTGTTCAGCAAATGGAGCAGACAACAAGTAGAAATGATAGTCAATTAGCAGGACAACCCCTCTAAAGGAGTGGTTCTGCAGGGAGTGGCCACAGACCATTTTTCTGTTTTCATCCTTTTTGTCTGTTATTTTGGTCACATTTTTTCATTGCTCTCACACCTAGAGGTACTGTACAGTAGCATGAGGCAGTATCTACAACCAACAGAAGTTGCTCAAGTAGTGCAGCTCATCCAGGATGGCACATCACTGCGAGCTGTGACAAGAAGGGTAGCTGTGTCTGTCAGCACAGTGTCCAAAGCATGGAACAGATACCAGGAGACAGGCCAGTATACCAGGAGACGTGGAAGGGGCCATAGGAGTGCAACAACCTAGCAGTAGGACCGCTACCTCCTCCTTTGTGCAAGGAGGTACAAAAGGAGCAGTGCCAGGGCCCTGCAAACTGACCTCCAGCAAGCCACAAATGTGCATGTGTCTGCTCAAACTGTCAGAAACAAACTCCATGAGGGTGGTATGAGGGCCCAACGTCCACAAGTGGGGGTTGGGCTTACAGCTCAACACCGTGCATGGTGATTGACATTTACCAGAGAACACCAAGATTGGCAAATTTGACATTGATGACCTGTACTCTTCACGGAAGAGAGCAGGATCAACATGTGACAGACGTGACAAGAGTCTGGAGACACTGTGGGAAAGTTCTCCTACCTGTAAAATCCTAAAGCATGACCAGCTTGGCAGTGGGTCAGTAATAGTGTGGGGAGGCATTTATTTGGAGGGCCGCAGAGCCCTCTATGTGCTAGCCAGAGGTACCCTGACTGCCATTAGGTACTGGGATGAGATCCTCAGACCCATTGTGAGACTATATGCAGATTCAGTGGGTCCTGGGTTTCTTCTGATGCATGACAATGCTAGGCTTGAGGTGGCTGAAGTGTGTCAGTAGTTCCTGCATGATGAAGACATTGATGCTATGGACTGTCCCGCCCGTTCCCCAGACCTGAATGTAGTAGAGCACGTCTGGGACATCATGTCTCATTCCATCCACAAATGACAAGTTGCACCACAGACTGTCCAGGAGTTGAGCGATGCTTTAATCAGGGCTGTGGAGTCGGAGTCGGTATAAAAAGGACCGATTCCCGACTCCTAAAATATATAAAAAATTGGTACAGTGGTTCAATGCAGTATGCGATGTAAATTTTTTCATAACAATTTGGGAAAGTCATAAAATATCCTATAAATGTCTGTTCTATTCCTGATCTAAGGATCTAGGCTTTTAGGTGAGATGAATCAGTAATGCACTTTATGTACATGCTCAGTAGTGACAGGTGCAGTGGAATCAGAGTTGGAAGTCAGGTAAATTGAGGAGTTGGAAGTTTGGCTTACAGACTCCACAGCCCTGACTTTAATCCAGGTCAGGGAGGAGATCCCTCAGGAAAACATCTGCTGCCTCAGCTGGAGCATGCCCAGGCAATGCATGGAAGTCATACAGGCACGTGGAGGCCACACACACTACTGAGCATCATTTCCTTTTCTTGAGGCATTTCCAGACTGTAATTTGATTTTCCACTTTGATTTTGAGTATCATTCCAAATCCAGACCTCCATGGGACATTTTGATTTACATTGATCATTTTTATGTTTTATTGTTCTCAAAGCATTTCACTATGTAATGAATAAAGATTTGCAACAGGAATATTTCATTCAGTGATATCTATGATGTGATATTTTAGTGTTCCCTTTATTTTTTTGAGCAGTGTATATAGCCTCCATCCTGGTATATGGCCACTGATTAGCCAGCAGCATGTATTGCCAATCATGGACCCGAATGGTTTCTGCACCGCAATAAACTTCAGTTGAATGTGCCTCCAAAGACAGAGAGATGACCGTGATTATTGAGCCGACAGCTATCTAAGGCTGTGGTTCCACGATCCGGAACCACAGCGCTTTGGACGGAGCGGAAATTCCGCTCCGTCTAAGCCCCGCCCCCTTTATGACGCGCGATCTTTCCGGAGGTGTTCAGGACACCTCCGGAAAGAACGCAGGGCTACATAGCCCTGTGTAATATTCTGTTGCGGCGACGCACCGTCGCCGCAATACGCGAGGACATGCTGCGGTCTAAAAAGACGCGCCGCATGTCCGTTTACGCAGGTCTGCCACCTGCGTATTGTTACGCATAGTGGAGACGGGACTTCTTGAAATCCCCTCCACTATGCTGTAACATCTGGACGCTGCGTGTTTGGCGCTGCGCCAGCGCACAGCGCCAAACACGCAGCGTATCCTGACCGTGGAAACTCACCCTAATGTGTATGGGGCCATTAGTGTTACACTGACAGGCAGGGATAATACCCCGCACTACAGTAGTACAGGGCATCACCGAAGCAATCAGAGGCTTGTATGTTGTATGATCGCACTGATGAGAGGTGTGGAAAAAAAGGAAAAAATAGCTTGTAAGTGAAATAAAATACACAAATATCAGTTTTAGCAAAACAAAAAAAAATATTCTCCACTCTTGATGAAGACAGAGAGGGAAGACATCTTCTATATATCTGAGGCAAAAGGAAAGACAGTATCCTCCATTTTATATGAGACAGGAAGAAAGGGGAGGCCTCTGTTCCCAAATGACACATCCCAATATATCACTGTGACAGTCGGGGCCTAATAATGGACCGTACTATGAGAGCAATATGTGTTTCCATGTTATTGTCATTTATAGTATGAGGAAAAGGAACAAAACAGATAAGATTCTGAAAGTGGACATGGAATCATCTAACATCTCAGCACTGAAGGGGTTACTGCCCCCTGCCCCCGCCCAGTAATGGGGAATCTCCAGCACCTACCTCCACCTGCAGAGCCGCACTCACATATATGGCTGTTCTGTGCGCACAGGACCTGTGATGAGGTCACAGGAGGGGAGGAGTCAGGGGTCACATGATCAGGGGCCTCAGTGTATGCAGGACTGTGCTGTGCTGGTTGTCATGGTGCTGGATGAGCGGAAGTTTCTGTGTGGGGTCAGGAGGAGTTTACAGGGTGGATGTAGCAGAGCCATGTGTATGAGGTGTACAGAGCGGAGCCACGTGTGTATGAGGTGTACGGAACAGAGCCGCGTGTGTGTACGAGGTGTACGGAGCGGAGCCGCGTGTGTACGAGGTGTACGGGGCGGAGCCGCGTGTGTACGAGGTGTACTGAGCGGAGCCGCGTGTGTACGAGGTGTACTGAGCGGAGCCGTGTGTGTACGGAGCTGAGCCGCGTGTGTACGAGGTGTACGGAGCGGAGCCGCGTGTGTACGAGGTGTACGGGGCGGAGCCGTGTGTGTACGAGGTGTACGGAGCAGAGCCTTGTGTGTACGAGGTGTACGGAGCGGAGCCGCGTGTGTACGAGTGTGTACGGAGCGGAGCTGCGTGTGTACGAGGTGTACGGGGCGGAGCCGTGTGTGTACGAGGTGTACGGAGCAGAGCCTTGTGTGTACGAGGTGTACGGAGCAGAGCCGTTTGTACAGGGTGTACAGCGCGGAGCCGTGTGTGTACGGAGCTGAGCAGCGTGTGTACAGGTGTACGGAGCGGAGCCGCGTGTGTACGAGGTGTACGGGGCGGAGCCGTGTGTGTACGAGGTGTACGGAGCAGAGCCTTGTGTGTACGAGGTGTAGAGCGTAAGCCGCGTGTGTACGAGGTGTACGGAGCGGAGCTGGTGTGTACGAGGTGTACGGGGCGGAGCCGTGTGTGTACGAGGTGTACGGAGCAGAGCCTTTGTGTACGAGGTGTACGAAGCAGAGCCGTTTGTACAGGTGTACAGCGCGGAGCCGTGTGTGTACGAGGTGTACAGAGCAGAGCCGTTTGTACAGGGGTACGGAGCGAAGCCGCGTGTGTACGAGGTGTACGGAGCCGAGCCGCGTGTGTACGAGGTGTACGGGCCCGAGCCGCGTGTGTACGAGGTGTACGGAGCCGAGCCGCTTGTGTACAGAGTGGAGCCATGTGTATGATGTGTATAGAGTAAAGCCTGTGTGTATGGAATGCAGCCGTGCAGGTACAATGTGTACAGAGTAGAGCCATGTGTGTGAGGGTGGTCTAGGATTTCCACTCCCCTCTGAATCTGTGTAACTGTATTTTATCATAAAATGTGTAATTTATGATTTGACCATTAGATGACAGTAATGGGTTACAGTAAATATGACTTTCTGTCCTGTCCTGTCAGTACAGGATATAGTTAACCCAATAGGCCAGTCCTTCAGGTGAGAGTTAGACTGAGGGATCACAGGGAGATTTGGGTTCCATCTTAGGCCGGCGTCACACTTGCCGTATGAAAAATCGGTCCGATTCTCTCGCACCAATGTTCTCTGTATGGTGAACCATATGTAATCCGTTTGCAATGCGATTTCCTCGCATGTATGTATCCGTATGGCATCCGTATGCCGTGATTCTATCCCAGACTTGCAAAATTGATATATAACGGATCCATGGCCTGAAATTAATTCAAATCCTAATCATCAACCCTATTTCTTGGCTCAACAACAGGTTCCACCCTCCAATCTATCCATTAGGCTGGCGTCACACTCACCGTAGAAAAATACAGACCGTACTGTACGAGCGTAATACGCCAAAATGTTGCCGGCCCAATAATCCGTATTTCATCCGTTGTCAAGGTGTGGCTGCATATTTTGCTCATGTAAGCATCCGTATGCAATCCGTATGGCATCCGTACAGCGCTTTTTTCTCGCAGCCTTGCAAAATGGACATTTAACGGTTTTTAGGCCTGAAACGCATTCAAACCATCATCAGCAAGCCTATTTATTGGCTCTGCATCAGGTGGCAGCCCCCAATCTGGCCATTTTGGTGCTGTGCTTGTGTTGGAGTACTGCTGCTTGGTTACCAAAATGTCTGACACTCTTCAGTTCACCCCAACTGATCGAGTTTTGTACAACTGGGTTTTGTCCCGCCGCTTTGGGCAGCCATACCCAGTGATCGTTGATCCGCGGAGGAGGAGGAGAATGTGGGTGCATCCGCATTTGAGGCAACGCCTCACTAAAGGCCATTTTCACCACCTTTATGCATCTCTGCGGACTCATCCAGACAAGTTTTTCCTGTTTTGTCGGATGACCATTCCCACATTTGATGTTTTGTTGGAGATTGTGCCCCCTGGGATCACCTACCAGGATGCGCAAAGCTATCTCTGCAGAGGAGCGCCTTCTCCTTACGCTACGGTATGTACAGTCATGGCCAAAAGTTTTGAGAATGACACAAATATTATATTTTCACATGATCTGCTGCCCTCTGGTTTTTATGTGTGTTTGACAGATGTTTTTATCACAGACAGAAATATAATTGCAAACATATGAGTAACAAAAGCTTATATTGACAGTTAGAATGAGTTAATGCAGCAAGTCAATATTTGCAGTGTTGACCCTTCTTCTTCAGGACCTCTGCAATTCTCCCTGGCATGCTCTCAATCAACTTCTGGACCAAATCCTGACTGATAGCAGTCCATTCTTGCACAATCAATGCTTTCATTTTGTCAGAACTTTTAGGTTTTTGTTTGTCCACCCGTCTCTTGATGATTGACCACAAGTTCTCAATGGGATTAAGATCTGGGGAGTTTCCAGGCCATGGACCCAAAATCTCTATGTTTTGATCCCTGAGCCATTTAGTTATCACCTTTGCTTTATGGCAAGGTGCTCCATCATGCTGGAAAAGGCATTGTTGATTGCCAAACTGCTCTTGGAGGGTTGGGAGAAGTTGCTCTTGGAGGACATTCTGGTACCATTCTTTATTCATGGCTGTGTTTTTAGGCAAGACTGTGAGAGAGCCGATTCCCTTGGCTGAGAAGCAACCCCACACATGAATGGTTTCAGGATGCGTAACAGTTGGCATGAGACAAGACTGGTGGTAGCGCTCACCTTGTCTTCTCCGAATGAGGCATTTTCCTGATGTCCCAAACAATCGAAAAGGGGATTCATCAGAGAAAATAACTTTACCCCAGTCCTCAGCAGTCCACCGCCTGTACCTTTTGCAGAATATCAGTCTGTCCATTATGTTTTTTCTGGAGAGAAGTGGCTTCTTTGCTGCCCTCTTTGAGACCAGGCCTTGCTTCAAGAGTCTCCGCCTCACAGTGCGTGCAGATGCACTCACACTTGCCTGCTGCCATTCCTGAGCAAGCTCTGACTGCTGGTAGCCCGATCCCGCAGCTGAAACACTTTTAAGAGATGGTCCTGGCGCTTGCTGGTCTTTCTTGGGTGCCCTGGAGCCTTTTTGGCAACAATGGAACCTCTCTCCTTGAAGTTCTTGATGATGTGATAGATTGTTGACTGAGGTGCAATCTTTCTAGCTGTGATACTCTTCCCTGTTAGGCCATTTTTGTGCATTGCAATGATGACTGCATGTATTTCTTTAGAGAAACAATGATGCCAAGCACCAGCCTCCTTTTAAAGTGTCCAGTGGTGTCATTCTTACTTAATCATGACAGATTGATCTCCAGCCATGTCCTCATCAACACCCACACCTGTGTTAATGGAGCAATCATTGAAAAGAGGTTAGCTGGTCCTTTTAAGGCTGGGCTGCAATGATGTTGAAATGTGTTTTGGGGGATAAAGTTCATTTTCTAGCCAAATATTGACTTTGCAAGTAATTGCTGTTAAGCTGATCACTCTTTATAACATTCTGGAGTATATGCAAATTGCCATTAGAAAAAGTGAAGCAGTAGACTTTGTAAAAATTAATATTTGTGTCATTCTCAAAACTTTTGTCCATGACTGTATTCCTCACCTACATACTGTCTGTTGATGATGTGTTTTCTCACAAGTTTCCCTTTACCCTTATGGCTGTTGCTGAAATATCCTCATAATATATGCCATATATCACCTCAAAGTACCATAACAATTCTGTGTATGTAAAAATTACAGAAACTTTAGACTTGTGGTAAATAGAACTTAGGATTATTTGTAGATGAAATGCTTTAAGGGTTATGTATAGTGCATTTCTTAAAGCTTTGTGCATGTGTAATGATTGTTCTCTCTACTTTTGGTTACTTGTAGGTTCCTAACTACTGGCATTTTCTATGCCGCACTCCATCTGGAGTTTTTGATTGGGAGATCAACCATATCTGGCATTGTGCGTGATACCTGCTCACAACTCTGTGACAGACTTCATCAACTGGTCATGCCAGAGCCAAAGATGGAAGACTGGCTGAGGATTGCCAGGGGATTTAAGGAGCAATGTCAGTTCCCAAATTGTATAGGAGCCCTTGAGGGGAAGCACATCCGTGTCCGTAAGCCGCCGAACTCAGGGTCCCAATTCTATAATTATAAACAATATTTTTCTGTTTTGCTGTTGGCTCTGTTTGACATTAACTACAGGTTTATAATTGTAGACATTGGGCCTATGGAAGAACTGGAGACTCTAGAGCCCATATGTCAAAGTCAAGGCCCGCGGGCCAGATCCGGCCCGCGAATTGATTATCTATGGCCCCCTGACAGGCGGGGCCCTGAGCAGGCGGGGGGGCCCACTCGCAGTCTGGCACCCCCGCGCCCGTTAGCGGAGGAGAGCGGTGTCAGCGCCGCCACTGGGCCCCCCCCCCCGCCTGCTCAGGGCCCCGGCAGCAGCTGGCAACAATACTTACCTCTCCCGTGCCTCCGCTGCCGCAGCTCCGGGCTCCAGGGGGCGCCGGCGCTTCCTCTCACAGCTGGCCGCTGAATGACGTCATCATTCAGCGGCCGGCTGTGGCACAGAGCGCGGGGACGCTGAACAGGTAAGACGTCTCTGTGTGTGTGTCTGTGTGTGTGTGTATGTAGTGCGGTGCTTTGTGTGTGTATGTATGTGTGTGTGTGTATGTGTGTGTGTATGTATGTATGTATGTGAGAGAGTGCTTGTGTGCTGTCTGTGTGTGATGATGGCAGGCATTGCTGATAATGGGGAGGCATTGATGATGGGGAGAAGATGATGATGGGCAGGCATTGCTGATAATGGGGAGGCATTGATGATGATGGGGAGAAGATGATGAAAATGGGCAGGCATTGATGATGGGGAGAAGATGATGATGGGCAGACATTGATGATGATGGGGAGGAGATGATGATGGGCAGGCATTGCTGATAATGGGGAGGCATTGATGATGATGGGGAGAAGATGATGATAATGGGCAGGCATTGATGATGATAATGGGGAGGCATTGATGATGGGGAGAAGATGATGATGGGCAGGCATTGCTGATAATGGGGAGGCATTGATGATGATGGGGAGAAGATGATGATAATGGGCAGGCATTGATGATGGGGAGAAGATGATGATGGGCAGACATTGATAGTGATGATGGGGAGGAGATGATGATGGGCAGGCATTGCTGATAATGGGGAGGCATTGATGATGATGGGGAGAAGATGATGATAATGGGCAGGCATTGATGATAATGGGGAGGCCATGATGATGATGGGGAGGCAATGATGATGATAATGGGGAGTCTTTCCACAGCGCCCTTTCCTGAGCTGTAACAGTGCAGAACGCAGTACAGCGCAGAGGAGAGCTCCATATTTTGTATGGAGCATTATATGGGGACCAGTATCCTGTATGGAGCATTATATGGGGACCAGTATCCTGTATGGAGCATTATATGGGGACCAGTATCCTGTATGGAGCATTATATTGGGTCCAGTATCCTGTATGGAGCATTATATTGGGTCCAGTATTCTGTATGGAGCATTATATGGGGGGTGACATCCTGCATGGGGTATTATATGGGTGATGAGGGGGAGACTGTGGTGCCCATAATATTGTATGGAGGACTGTACTGTCCAGTCTGTACTGTGCGCTGTGAGGATTTGGCGGTTTTTGAGCTATTGTACAATTTACAATAGATATCAGTCATGTAATGGAAGAAGTGAAGTATTTGGCATTGTACTGTACCAATATTTCTCTGCTGTATCTGTGCATCATGAATCGTGGTCTGTGTTAAAGGGGCCCACTGAGGCTCTTTTGCCCGGGGCCCATAAAAACCTGGAGCCGGCCCTGGCACCAACACTACATTTCCCACAATGCATCGGTAGCAGGGCCGGCGTCAGTCCGGCCCTCGGCTTGTAGCAAATTTTTTTTTTTGGCCCTCGGTGTGTTTGACTTTGACATCCCTGCTCTAGAGTCTTCAATTCTTCCATTATGGGTCAGCGGCTGCACAATAACGAGTTGCACCTACCACCAGCACGGCAACTTCCTGGCTCCAATCTAGAACCTGTCCCATAAGTTGTAGTTGGGGATGAGGCCTTCCAGCTATCAAGGAATGTGATGAGGCCATATCCACGACGAATCCTTGACTACCGTCATCGGATCTTCAACTTGCGCCTATCACGGGCCAGGCGCCTGGTGGAGTGTGCCTTTGGCATTCTGTGTGCAAAATGGCGGGTCCCTCAGTCTGCTATTCAGCTGAGTGAAGCCAACGTCAGTGATTTCATCAAAGCATGTGTTGTTCTACATAATTTCAACAGAATGCATGATTGTGGCCCATCTGATGTTGGTGAAAGTGTGGTGACCAATGGGGATATGCCTAGGCCCCATGTCATCTCTTTACGTCGTCCACTGTCAGGACTGAAAACCCGTGATATCTTTACCCAATATTTTGTGTCACCTGAAGGTAGTACAACATGGCAAGATGATGCATTATCCATGCTGTAATGTATTTCTGTGTGTATGAATTTTTTTTTTTACATAGTCTGTGTCTGGTGTTTACGTTCATAGCAGATGTGTTGATGATGTAGTAGAGCTTACTTATGAAACAAGACACCAAACTTTCTATAAAAATATATTTTTATATGTGCAAACTCTCACTTGAGGTAGTGACAACCATATTTTAGTCATATGGTATATGTCTTCATAGCACTATACTGTAAGTGTGCATTATTACACAAGTATAAAAAAGTCATAAAAAAACAAACATTTGCATAAATAATAATACATAAGGAAAATAACAAACTTTCACTATGACTAGTGAGCACCATATCTGACCCATATGGTTGAGTTTTAAGACTAGACTATTGCAATTATGCATAAGCCAACATGTTTTCAAAAGAAATATAAAAAAATAACAAACATTGGTATAAATTATAAGATATTAAGAAAATAACAAACTTTGAGGTAGGCCATTTAACACCATATCTGTACCATATGCTGTTTGTAGGCATTAACATTTGTGCAAATATGCTTTACACAATATGGTGTAAAAATAAATATAAAAAAATAAACTTTTGTGTAACTAATAAGAGATAATGAAAATAACAAACGTTGACTATGCCTACTGAAGAGCATATTGGAACCAATATGGTTTTTTGAGGCATTTAGATTAGTGCAAATGTCTTTGACACAACATGAGTTTCAACTAAGTATAACAAAATAACAAACAGGATTTGAAATCATAATATATAATGAAAATAAAAAATCACAGCTGGTGGTATGTGGGTGGTGGGGTTGGTGGGTGCCCAGCGTCTCTGGGTGGTTGGCTTTGATGAGAACCTTGACCATCACCCTATTGGGGTGGATTTTCTTGGCCCTGAGCTTTCATCTGCCCACGGTCAGGTTGGTGTGTGGGCACATTGCCATACAGATAAGGGAGATTATATTCCTGTGTAAGATGGTACCCCCGAGAATCATACCCCCAATATGACCATGTTGTGCACATCCAAGCCAGCCTCCAACACTGGATTTGTACAAGTGGCCATATTGGGAAGTCGGATTATAGCCTGCCATTTGACCCTGTTGCTGCCAAGGTTGGTTTTGTGGGGAATGGGTTGAGGTGTAGGCGCCCGTGCAAGAGGATCCTAAGATCCTAATTGAGCATGCACATTTTGTTGGGGGGTAAGCCGCAGAAAGTTATGGGGTGAGAGCTGCCACCTCTCAAGGAATTCAAATACCTCATATGGGGTATTGGGGGTGTGCATGCGTCAATTAGGATGTGAATTGATCCTCGCACACGGAGCCTGATCTCACGGGGTAGGGGACGAAGGTAGCGGGCAAGGCTACAGGCATAGGCCTCCTCACCCTCATCCACAGCTGCCCTTGACAGATAATTGAGGACCCCAGTGTCCACATGCCTCCAGGTATCAGAAGCGGTGATGTCTCGACGTCTTCTCCCACGGCGGGATATCGCAGCAGCCTGGGGGGAGCCCCCCAGAGGTACAGTGGGGCTGCTCTTATTTGCTGCATCCTCAACACTGGGGCCTGTTGGTGCAGCTGGTGGGTCAGGTACAGGTTGCGGTGCAGCTGCTTGGTCAGGTCCTGGTGCTTGGGAAGCCTAGGGGATGCAGCAGGGAGGGTCAGACGATGGGCCAGCCACCTCTTCACCTCCCCTAACCAGGTCAATTATGGCCTCTGAGTCAGAGCCTGCCTCCCTCTCAGTGAGGTTGGACTGAGTTCTGTTTGGAAATGAAATGGTATTAGAGCATGTAGATGTGAGCCTAAACTGTATAGGTGTTATGTGGTGTGATGTAGGTACTTATGGTCTCAGATCCAGAATAGGAGCCAGAAAACCAAGGCGGTCGAAATAAACGTACTTCCTCTTGGTGGGTGCTGCAGACCCGCTCCTTACCCTTTGCTGCCGTTCCCGACTGTGTTGGTCGCAGATGCTTCTCCATCTTCTCATTACATCATCCACTGCAATGTGACACATAATGTAATAATTGACCTAGCTGCACAATGCCAAAATCTTCGACATACACTTCACATAGTCATGGGGGCCTAGTCGGATGTGATTAACATAACATTTTGGCGCAACAAATTGAAAAAAAAAACAAACATATTTTTTGAAAAATCATCCCTATTATTACGTTCTGACCGTTAAGAAATTTGAAAAAAATTCAGGTAACTTACTCATTCGCTGCTGCTTCTCGCGTGGGCTGTCCCCAAAGTGGGGAAACATCTGCCCACAGATGCGCCTCCTTGCCGCCTCTTTTCTTGCGCGGTCTGCATAATGTGCATCTCGTTGGTCCCAAATTTCGGGCCTCTCCTGCACCAACACTATCAACCTCTTCACATTGATGAGCGTAGACATCATGGCCGACTCCGTGGAGGCGTTCTTCCTGGATGTCTGGCGCTCTTTTTGAGCTAATTTGCATGTGTGAGCTTCCTGATGCATGTGTTGCACCATTTCCTGTGAGCTGCAGAAGTCTTGTGTATTTCTCGCAAGTCACACATCTGGTCCGTGTGTAATCCGTTGTTTTCTCGCACCCATAGACTTTCATTGGCGTACAACGGACGTAATACGATGACAATCGCAGCATGCTGCGAGTGTCTCGCACCGTAACATACTCCTGAGAAAAATACGCATGATCAGAGCTGCCCCATAGAGAAATATTAGTCCGAGTGTAATGCGTGGTTTTCACGCCTCTCACTCGTTTGTATTCCTCCTTAGTGTGACGCCGGCCTTAGAGTCTGTGCTTGAGTTTTGGTGTTGCTGCTTTGTGTCAAACATGTCAGACAGGCTGACTTTCAACACTACTGAGCGGGTTCTTTTCCACTGGGTTTTGTCCCGACGTCTTGGGGAGCCATACCCACTGATTGTGGATCCAAGGAAGAGGAGACGAATGTGGGTACATCTGCTTTTGAGGCGACGGCTGACTAAAGGGCATTTCCACTGTCTGTATGCTTCTCTACGCAGCCATTCCTGACAAGTTCTACCAGTATTGTTGGATGAGCGTGCCCACATTTGACATTCTGTGGAGACCACCTTCAAAGACACCAAAATGCGCAAGTTTATTTCTACAAAGGAGCGCCTTTTACTTACATTACAGTATGTGTTCATCCTCTATGTTGAGGCTTTTTACTTGTTTTTTAGCTAAATACACTGATCCATTCCTTTTGTTGTAGTGGTTTGTTCCCTTTTTTTAAAATAATTATTTTGATCACATTTTGCCTTTGACATTCCATACTGTTTGTAATAGCTCCAAAGGCATTGAACTGTGGTGTCTTTTGTTTAGGCAGGCCTTATTTTCCACTGCCCATAACTTTTAGGAAGTCCTAAACTGTTTAGTTGAGACATGAATATGTTCATTTTCTTTTTGTTTGTTTTTTATATACCTTTTTAGATTCCTATCCACTGGGCTCTCCTTGCGGCTCTACATTTTGAATTTTTAATTGGGAAATCCACCATCTCTGGCATTGTCCGTTCTACATGCTCAGAAATATGGTCCCGACTGCAACAATCAGTAATGTCCGAGCCCAAAAAACAAGACTGGCTGCGGATAGCTCATGGCTTTGAGGAAACGTGTCAGTTTCCAAACTGCATTGGATCCCTGGATGGGAAGCATATCCGTGTGTTCGTAAGCCGCCAAACTCAGGGTCCCAATATTACAATTATAAACAGTTTTTTTCTGTAGTGCTGTTGGCCCTGGTCGACAGTGACTACAGGTTAATAATTGTAGATATTGGGGCCTATGGAAGAACTGGAGACACCAGAGTCTTTAATTCTTCCATAATGGGTTGGCAGCTGCGCACTAATGACTTGGACCTCCCACCCCAGTCAGCTACCAGGGTCTACTATGGAAGCGGTGCCTTATGTGATGGTTGCTGATGAGGCCTTTCAATTAACCTGCAATGTCATGAGGCCCTATCCACGTAGAGCCCTGGACCACTTGCGCAGAATCTTTAAATTTTCACCTATCCCGCGTACGACGACTGGTGGAGTGTGCCTTTGGCATTCTCTGTGCCTAATCGCGAGTCCTGCAGTCAGCCATTCAACTTAGTGAAGGCAATGTGAATGAGGTTATTAAAGCCTGTGTGATACTTCATAACTTTACCAGAATCCATGACTGTACATCAAATGATGTTGAATAAGTGGTGGATGGAAATAATGTCAGGGCTACTACACATGTACATCATCCACGTCGTCAGCCCTCTGGACTTAAAGTGCGGGATGTGTTTATGAATTATTTTCTTTCACCAGAAGGATATACTCCATGGCAAGACAATGCAGTGTCTATGTTATGATGTTTTTTCATTTTATTTGCAAAAATAAAGTTATGTTAATCTCCAAAATGAAACAAAGTGAAACTGCACTTGAGTGTTGCTTAAATCATTATTCACATGATGAGCGATCCTTTTGCATTGAATTAAAACCGCATACTTGCCCAATGTGGGGTGCTCAGCGCTGAAAGCTCATATTGATTTTCATTTTCATAAAGAAGAAAATAACGTGGCACTCACCACGTGGATTCAATATTCCAAAGTCCTTTTTATTTCATCCGTGCAGTAAAAGACTTTTTGCAGGATATGCGGGCTAGGGAGGCATGCAGGGAGTGTGCAGGTGGACGACGGCCGTTTCACGTATAATTGCTTCAACGGGTCCAGGTGTCCGAGAAAAAAAACGGTGATGGGAGCTGCCCCATAGATTAATACTGGTCCCAGTGCTATGCGATGTTTTATTCATCGCTAATGTGACTCCGGCCTTAGTGAGAGTCTCAGAGAAGACAGAAGCAAAGAGAGACAAGAACAAGTGAAGGTTGTGTATGGCGAATACAGGAGAATAGGAGCAACGGAGACAGAGCAGACTTACCTGAAGAGGCCAATTTGAGGACACCACAAGCATGCTGGGACCAAGACAGCCATATCTGCAAGGTGGATCCAAGAGTCAGGAAACTGGAACAGTAGGGTGGTAGCAGGAGCTCCCTTGTGTCAGGTTGTAGAGAGAAAATAGAGTTGCCCTTAGGGTTGAAGAAGTTTGCGTTATTCTTCATTTCAAGAACTGTGTCTGTGTCCATGATCACTGGGAAAGTGCCGTTTTATATGTGAAGGAAGAGAAAGGAAGGTCTGTCACATGCTATTCTCTGTGTTTGAAATGGCGCCCAGGACGGCGTGTTAGAAGTGAGTATGGAGATCTCCACTGAGACACCACAACACACACACCCAGGGATTTGCAGAATCCCCTATTTCTGTAGCAGGCCGGGGTGAAGAAAAATTAGATAACGTGCCACTCAGTCACATCTACAAAGTGTATGGAGCGGAGCCGTATGTGTACGGAGCAGAGCCATATGATAAATTTGCCAATGCCGATAAATTCTAATTTTAAAATATTTGCCCGTCTCTGCCGGCCAATCAAAATGGTCTGTGGACCGGCTCATCAAATAACCGTTTCGCTTCTCATCAGAACTACAGAAGCAACGATCGTTATCCATTATCGGATTATCTGATGTTTTACTGATATCTAATCACATACAGCACTCACTCAATAGATATACAGTGATGGACAAAAGTGTTGGCAGTCTTGATATTGTTTCCTTTGTGTGTACTGGAACAAAATGAAAAAAGCAAACTGGACATAATTTCAATCAAAACCCCAAAAATGAGCCAGAAAAAATTGGTCGCACCTTCTACTTAATCTTTGGTTGCACACGCTTTGGAATAAATAAATGTAATCAATCACTTCCTTTAACCATCAACAAGCTTCTTAAACCTCTCAGCTGGAGTTTTGGACCACTCTTCTTTTGCAAACTGCTCCAGGTTTTCCATATTTGAAGGATGACTTCTCCCAACAGCAACTTTAACTTCTCTCCACAGGTGTTCAATGGGATTTAGATCCGGACTCATTGCTGAATACTTCAGAACTCTCCAGCACTTTGTTTCTATCTATTTCTGGGTGCTTCTTGAAGTATGTTTGGGTTCATGGTACTGCTGGAAGACCCATGACCTAGGATGCAAACCCAGCTTTCTGACACTGGGCACTACATTGTGTCCCAAAATCCTTTGGTTATCTTAAGATTTCATGATACCTTGCACACAGTCAAGGCACCCAGTGCCAGAGGCAGCAAAACAACCCCAAAACATTTTTGAATCTCAACCATATTTGACTGTAGGTTCTGTGTTCTTTTCTCTGTAGCACTCATTCCATTTTCGGTAAACAGTAGAATGATGTGCTTTACCAAAAAGCTCTATCTTGGTCTCATCTGTCCACAAGATGCTTTCCCAGAAAGATTTTGCCTTACTGATGTGCATTTTGGCAAACTGCAGTCTACCTTTTTTATGTCTCTCTCAGCAGTTGGGTCCTCCTGGGTCTCCTGTCATAGCATTTAATTCAAATGTCAACAGTGCGTTCACTGATGCACACTGAGCCTGCAGGACAGCTTAAATTTCTTTGGAACTTGATTGGGGCTACTTAACCACCATCCGGACTATCTTGTGTTGCAACCTTTAATCAGTTTTTCGCTGCCGTCCACATCCAGGGATATTAGCTACATGCCATAGGTTGTACATTTTTTGATTACACCATGGAAAAAGAAACCTAAAGATCTCTGGAGATTAACTTGTAACCTTAAAAATGTTAATATTTTTCATCAATTTTGGTTCTCAAGACCTCAGACAGTTTTCTTCTCTTTCTGTTCTCCAAGCTTAGAGTGGCACTCACAGACACACAATGCCAAGATTGAGTCAACTTTTCCCCCTTTTTATCTGGTTTCAGGTATGATTTCATATTGCCCTGTTGTGAATGGACTTGAAATGAGTTCTGAGCAGAGGCTCCCTCTGGTGGTTACAAGCGGTACTGGACTGTCCAGTGAAGATTGTGAGGAGTGGGAATCAGGTGTTACTGACTGGTCTTATATAAGGGAGTCGCCTTCCCATCAGGGTTGCCGGTGATCAATTGTTCTGGTCTCAATCCTTGAGTCCTGTTTCCTTTGTAGCCTGCTGTGTCGTGTCTGCATCTCCTGCTAACAGATAAGACATTTTCTTCTTTTTGTTTTTGTGCTTGATTTTTGCATTTTGTCCTGCACTTCTGTGAGGGCCTTCAGGGTCCCCTCCGGGGGCTTTTGCCCTCTCAGTTTAGTTCAGCCACTGATGTTTGTACTTTTGCTTTTTCCAGTTTTTTCAGTGGCTGCTGTTTTGATTTTGTTACACCAGAGAACTAATTTAGGTGGTAGAGGTCGTGTGATCTCAGGTGATTTTGAAATTAGTAGAGTTGGTGCTTTTCAGGGTTTTTTGGGATTGCAGTAAGTGCCCTTCCTATCCTTTTCTATTTAGGTAGTTTGGGCCCCAACGTTTGCTCATACTATTTTCTGTCTGTGTCTGTATTTCATCTTGTCTAACCGCCATTACATGTTTGGGGCTTTCTATGTTCTTTGGGGATCTGCTCCGGGGCAGATAGCTTTCCTATATCTATCTTTAGGTGTAGTTAGTTTCTCAGGCTGTGACGAGCGGTCTAGGACCAACGTAGGAACGCTCCACGGCTGCCTCTAGTTGTGGTGGTTAGTCAGGGTACTGCAATCTCATAGATTCCAACTTCTCTGGTGTATTGCCTTTTTTACCTGCACTCCTCAGCTACCGAAACATAACAGTATCACCGGCCAAAAAATTGAAAATTGTATGGTACTCACAGAAGGGAAAAAATATTGTGAAAGAAAAAAGGTTGTCAGAGTTGTCAGGATATTTTTCTGTTTGTTGCATTTTTTTTTCCCTCTGTATCTCTGGGTGCTGGGGAGGATTTTTTTTTCTCTCAATGGAGTTTGCACAGTTGTCTGGCCGTGTGGATCAGCTTGCCACTGAGGTTCGGAGTATTGCTGCCTATCTTGCTAGGTTGCCTGTTGTGGAACCTAGGATTCCCATGCCAGATTTGTTTTTAGGGGATCGAGCTAAGTTTCAGAATTTCAAAAATAATTGTAAATTGTTTTTTGCCTTAAAATCTAAGTCCTCAGGGAACGCAGCGCAGCAGGTTCAAATTGTCATCTCTCTCCTGCGCGGCGATCCTCAGGATTGGGCTTTTTCCCTGACACCTGGGGATCCTGTTTTGAGTGATGTTGATGCATTTTTTCAGGCTTTGGGGTTATTGTACGATGAGCCTAATGTCACTGATCAAGCTGAAAAAGCCTTGTTGGCATTAAATCAGGGTCTTGATGACGCTGAGTTATACTGTCAGAGATTCCGTAGGTGGGCAGTCCTGACCAAGTGGAATGACGACGCTTTGGCGGCCCTTTTTCGGAAGGGTCTGTCAGATAATGTAAAGGATGTTATGGTGGTATTCTCTGTCCCCTCTGGTCTCAATGATTCTATGTCATTAGCGATTCAAATTGACAGACGTTTGCGTGAGCGGAGAAGTATGCGTGGAATGGTGTTGCCTTGTGAACCTGCTTCTGAACCCATGCAGTGTGATAGAGTGGTGTCTGGGGCACAGCGTCATGAGTTTCGAAAGCGCAATGGGTTATGTTTCTACTGTGGTGATGCCTCTCATGCTATTTCAGTCTGCCCTAAGCGGGGAAGACATTTTGCACGCTCAGTTGTCTTGGGTAGTGTTCAGACTAAGTTTTTATTAACTGTCACTCTGATATGCTCTCTGTCCTCATTTTCTGCTCAGGCTTTTGTTGATTCTGGAGCAGCTATTAACCTGATGGATTATGATTTTGCTAAACGTTGTGGGTTTCCCTTGATACCCCTACAGAAGTCTATTCCCCTACTGGGGATCGATTCTACCCCTTTGGCTGAGAATAAACCTCAGTTCTCTACTCAGGTGATAATGAGGGTTGAACCTGATCATCAGGAGTGCTGTAAATTTTTGGTTCTGTATAATCTGCATGATATTATCGTACTGGGCTTCCCTTGGTTGCAGTCTCATAATCCTGTTTTGGATTGGAAATCTGTGTCTGTAACCAGTTGGGGCTGCCAATGTGTTAATACCAACACTCCTGTTTTTTCTGCCTCCCCCCAGGCTCAGGATGTTCCTGACTTTTTGATTGATTTTTCTGATGTGTTTAGCGAAAGTAAATCTGCATCCTTGCCTCCCCATAGGAGCTATGACTGCGCTAATGAATTAGTGCCTGGTAGTAAATTCCCTAAAGGTCGCCTTTTTAACTTGTCTGTACCTGAACATGACGCTATGCGGTCTTATATCAAGGAATCATTGGAGAAGGGTCATATCAGACCATCCTCTTCACCCTTAGGTGCCGGTTTTTTCTTTGTGGCCAAAAAGGATGGTTCATTAAGGCCGTGTATTGATTATCGTCTTTTGAACAATATTACTGTAAAATATCAATACCCGTTACCTTTGATTTCTGACCTGTTTTCCAGGGTGAAAAACGCTACTTGGTTTACCAAGCTTGACCTCAGGGGGGCATATAACCTTATTCGATTAAGCACGGGGATGAATGGAAGACGGCATTCAATACCCCTGAGGGGCATTTTGAGTACCTTGTGATGCCCTTTGGGCTCACTAATGCTCCTTCTGTCTTCCAGTCCTTCATGAATGATATTTTCAGGGATTTTGTGGATAAATTTCTGATTGTTTATTTGGATGATATCTTGATTTTTTCTAATGACTGGGACTCTCATGTGAAACATGTTCGAACTGTATTCCAGATTTTGAGAGAATGCTCTGTATGTGAAGGGATCAAAGTGTCTTTTTGGCGTACAGAGGATCTCATTTCTGGGATTCATTTTGTCCCCATCTGTTATTGAAATGGACCCTGTCAAGGTTCAGGCCATCTGTGATTGGGTCCAACCTACTTCATTAAAGGCTCTTCAAAGATTTTTGGGTTTTGCCAATTTTTATCGTAAATTTATTGGTAATTTCTCGGTTATTGTTAAACCATTGACTGATTTGACCAGAAAGGGTTCTGATGTGGTGAATTGGCCTCCTGAGGCAGTCTCTGCATTTCAGGAACTTAAGCAGAGATTCACTTCTGCTCCTGTTCTACGGCAGCCTGATGTTTCTCTGCCATTTCAGGTGGAGGTTGATGCCTCTGAAATTGGGGCAGGTGCCGTTTTGTCCCAAAAAGATCCAGAGACCTCTAAAAGTAACCCTTGTGCCTTTTTCTCTCGAAAATTTTCTCCTACTGAACGTAATTATGACGTGGGTAATCGGGAGTTACTGGCCATGAAGTGGGCTTTCGAAGAGTGGAGACATTGGCTGGAGGGAGCCAAACATCAGGTGGTGGTCCTTACGGACCATAAGAATCTGGTTTATCTGGAATCTGCCAAGCGACTCAATCCTAGACAGGCCAGGTGGGCCTTGTTTTTCACACGTTTTAATTTTGTGGTTTCCTTTCTTCCTGGCACTAAGAATGTTAAAGCGGATGCCCTCTCGAGGAGTTTCCTTGCGGACTCTCCTGAGTTATCTGATCCTTCTGTTATTTTGAAAGAGGGTGTAGTTCTTTCCGCCATCTCACCCAATTTGAGACTTGCTCTGGAGGGGTGTCAGGAGGATAGGCCCGAGCGCTGCCCTGTTGGAAAATTGTTTGTCCCGGACCAGTGGAAAAAGAGTGTGATGTCTGAGATTCATTGTTCCGCGTTGGCTGGGCATCCCGGAATTTTTGGTACCAGAGACTTGGTTAGTCGGTCCTTTTGGTGGCCTACCTTGTCTCGTGATGTCAGGGAATTTGTGCAGTCCTGCGGGACTTGCTCTCGCTCCAAGCCTTGCTCTCGCTCTAGTGGTTTGTTGATGCCATTGCCTGTGCCCAAGAGACCATGGACCCATATCTCTATGGATTTCATTTCCGACCTCCCTGTTTCTCAGAGAATGACCGTCATCTGGGTGATTTGTGATAGGTTTTCCAAGATGATACATCTTGTGCCATTACCTAAGTTGCCTTCCTCCTCTGAATTGGTGCCTTTGTTTCTTCAGCACGTGGTTCGTTTACACGGCATTCCTGAGAACATTGTGTCTGACAGAGGAGTCCAGTTTGTTTCCAGATTTTGGAGGACCTTTTGTTCTAAACTTGGTGTTCAATTGTCTTTCTCCTCGGCGTTTCATCCTCAGACCAATGGTCAAACTGAGAGAACAAACCAGACATTGGAGACTTATCTAAGATGCTTTGTGTCTGCTGATCAGGATGACTGGGTCTCTTTTTTGCCTTTGGCTGAGTTTGCTCTTAATAATAGGGCTAGCTCTGCCACTTTGATGTCTCCATTTTTCTGTAATTCTGGGTTTCACCCTCGATTTTCTTCAGGACAGACGGAGGCTTCTGTCTGTCCAGGTGTTGACTCTGTTGTGGAGCGTATGCAACAGATTTGGGACCAGGTAGTGGAGAGGTTGTCCCTCTCTCAGGAGAGGGCCCAGCGGTTTGCTAACCGGCATAGGACTGATGGTCCTCGGTTTAAAGTGGGGGACTTGGTCTGGTTGTCCTCAAGAAATATTCCTATGAGAGTGGCATCTCCTAAATTTAAGCCTAGGTTCATTGGACCTTATAAGATCATGGAGATTCTTAATCCTGTTTCTTTTCGTTTGCTTCTTCCAGGGACATTTAAGATCCATAACGTGTTCCACAAGTCCTTGTTGAAGAGGTTTGTTGAGCCAGTGGTTCCTACTGCTTTGCCTCCTGACCCTGTTCTGGTTGAGGGCAATATGGAGTTTGTGGTTGAGAAAATATTGAATTCTCGTTTTTCTAGACGGAAACTCCAGTATTTGGTTAAGTGGAGAGGTTATGGTCAGGAAGACAATTCTTGGGTGTTTGCTTCGGACATCCATGCTAGGAGACTCATCCGTGCGTATCATAGAACTCATCCTGACCGACCTGGTTGCTCAAGTGAGGGTTCGGTGACCCCTCCTCAAGGGGGGGTACTGTTGTGAATGGACTTGAAATGAGTTCTGAGCAGAGGCTCCCTCTGGTGGTTACAAGCGGTACTGGACTGTCCAGTGAAGATTGTGAGGAGTGGGAATCAGGTGTTACTGACTGGTCTTATATAAGGGAGTCGCCTTCCCATCAGGGTTGCCGGTGATCAATTGTTCTGGTCTCAATCCTTGAGTCCTGTTTCCTTTGTAGCCTGCTGTGTCGTGTCTGCATCCCCTGCTAACAGATAAGACATTTTCTTCTTTCTGTTTTTGTGCTTGATTTTTGCATTTTGTCCTGCACTTCTGTGAGGGCCTTCAGGGTCCCCTCCGGGGGCTTTTGCCCTCTCAGTTTAGTTCAGCCACTGATGTTTGTACTTTTGCTTTTTCCAGTTTTTTCAGTGGCTGCTGTTTTGATTTTGTTACACCAGAGAACTAATTTAGGTGGTAGAGGTCGTGTGATCTCAGGTGATTTTAAAATTAGTAGAGTTGGTGCTTTTCAGGGTTTTTTGGGATTGCAGTAAGTGCCCTTCCTATCCTTTTCTATTTAGGTAGTTTGGGCCCCAACGTTTGCTCATACTATTTTCTGTCTGTGTCTGTATTTCATCTTGTCTAACCGCCATTACATGTTTGGGGGCTTTCTATGTTCTTTGGGGATCTGCTCCGGGGCAGATAGCTTTCCTATATCTATCTTTAGGTGTAGTTAGTTTCTCAGGTTGTGACGAGGCGTCTAGGACCAACGTAGGAATGCTCCACGGCTGCCTCTAGTTGTGGTGGTTAGTCAGGGTACTGCAATCTCATAGATTCCAACTTCTCTGGTGTATTGCCTTTTTTACCTGCACTCCTCAGCTACCGAAACATAACATTGCCCACACCTGTTACTTGCCACAAGTAAATGCTCCATTTTGGAAAGGTGACGATTTTGTCCTGCCCATTTTTGGAGTTTTGTGTGAAAATTATGTTCAATTTGAGTTTTTTTTTCTGTTTTTTTTTGTGTTGTACCAATACACACAAAGGAAATAAACATGGATAACAAAAGATGTGTAATTGTGATAATTTTCAGGGAGAAACAACTTAGTTTTCTGAAACAATTTCAAGGGTGCCAACACTTTTTTGACCATAACTGTACAGCATCTGCACACCGGATATACATCACATACAGCACTCACACACCGGATTATACATCACATACAGCACACATGCACCGAATATACAGCTCTGGCAAAAATTAAGATACCACTGCAAAATTTTCAGTTTGTCTAATTTTTTCTATTTATAGGTATATTTTTGAGTAAAATGCAAATTGCTCTTTTATTCTATAACCTACTGACAACATGTCTCCGAATTTCCAACCAATAAATTTTGTATTTATTTTCAGAAAATGAGAAATGGTCAAAAAAAATGCAGTTCTTGCAGACCTCAAATAATGCCAAGAAAACAAGTTCATAGTTATTTAGAAACAACAATACTACTGTTTTAACTCAGGAAGAGTTCAGAAATCAATATTTTGTGGAATAACCATGATTTTTAATCACAGCTTTTGTTTGAGCTTATGCCACTCCTGGTACAAAAATTTAAGCAGTTCTTTGTTTGATGGCTTGTGACTATCCATCGTCCTCTTGATAACATTCCAGAGGTTTTAGTGGGGTTCAGGTCTGGAGATTGGGCTGGCCATGACAGGGATTTGATGTGGCAGTCCTTCATCCACACATTGACTGACCTAGCTGTGTGGCATGGCGCATTGTCCTGCTGGAAAAAACAGTACTCAGAGTTGGGGAACACTGACTGAGCAGAAGGAATCAACTGTTTTTTTCTAGGATAACCTTGTATGCAGCTTGATTCATACGTCCTTCGCAAAGATTAACCAGCCCAATTCCAGCCTTGCTGAAGCATCTCCAGATCATCACCAATCATCCACCAAATTTCACAGTGGGTGCAAGACACTGTGGCTTGTACGCCTCTCCAGGGCTCCGTCTAACCATTAGACGACCAGGTGTTGGGCAAAGCTGAAAATTAGACTCATCAGAGAAGATTACCTTACTCCAGTCCTCTATGGTCCAATCCTTATGGTCTTTGGCAAACTTCAGCCTGGCTCTCCTTTGCTTCTCATTGATGAAAGGCTTTTTCTAGCTTTACATGACTTGAGCCCTGCTTCTAGGAGCCTGTTATGAACTGTTCTTGCTGTGCACTTCACCCCAGCTGCCATTTGCCATTCCTTTTGTAGATCACTTGATGTCATCCTGCGGTTGCTGAGTGACATTCGAATAAGATGACGCTGGAGAGTCGTTTTTGCCCTCTGCCGGTCTGTAGTGACAGGGAATCTAGGAGACCCTTCTAGATTATAAGACCCTTTTTATTATTCTAATATACTTATTCCATTTAAGAAATCTCTTCTCTCTCTGTATTTCAAAATGACATTATTTGCTGATTGAACCAACATTGTAGCATATGGTCTCAAAGGTCAGTCAACATGGCTACATGGCCTTAGGACTATGAGATAAGCACCCTAATGACAGGACACCGCAATGATGATGACTCTAGCTGATGACGATGAAGTATGCGACTAATCAATAGAGTAATAAAGATAGAACTGATAATGACTATAATTGGGGTCCACCAAATGGAATATCTGGTGACTAGTGAAAATCTTCTGTAAGATAACCAATGGTCAAGCTGATATGACCTATGAAGTGCGTGATAAGATGTATTTACTGTAATAAATGATTTACTAATATGTTCTGGAAAACACCATGACCTAATAAACGTATACGCCCTCTAGCAGGGTATATAAGCTGGACCCAGAGACCCATATAAACATGCCTGGTAATTAGATTACAGACGCTTGTCTTCTGTTTCATTTACTAGCATCACTTGCCTCGATTGAAGTTCTATCTAATCTGGCACAATCTAATATACTGAAGGGTCTGCATTAGAGACCACTTAACAATATCAAACTCCACAGTAGCTTTGTTGTCCCCAATGTCTGCTGCTTGACCTTGTTGTAATGGACTGCTGTCTTAGAAATTTTAAGGATGAAGGCAACATGGAGCTCACTGTATCCCTCTGCTAGTAAAGCCAGAATTGAGCCCTTCTTTTCCTCACTCAAGACTTTTCTTTTCAACTCCTTTGGCATGGTTGAAAGTTATTTTTTCATTCTTATTACTTTTGGAATATTACTAGCACTTGTTTTGCCATCCAGCTTATCCTATTGCAAGAGGATTGTGAACACCACAGCAGTGTTTTTTATACTTTCCTTCATTAAATAAGATTTGGTTCAGGTGATCACCTAATCAGAAGCACATTAAGTAGAATGAGGTGTACTCTGGTTGGAATTCAGCTGACACTGGAACGGAATGACTGTCAGACATGTAGAGAAGCTGATTTTATAAAACTGTGCAGTGGTCTCTTAATTTTTGCCACAGCTGTACAACAGATACAGCACTCACACATCGGATATACATCACATACTTCACTCACCACCAGAAGTACATCATATACACACAATGGATTTACAGCACGCACACATTGGTATATACATTACATATATCACTCACACAACGGATATAAAGTGCACGACAAACAGTATGAGAAAGCTTCTTGGTTAAATGTGATTGAACCATGTCAGTGAACTAGAGAAAATAAATATAATCATATGATTAATGAGATAATTGTAATTAAGGATGTAAGGTGATGGGAACATTATTTTATTTAATATTTTGATATCTCCTAATTAACTCCCTTAAATCAAAACAGTGCAAGTAGAACCATACTGACACATATTTTTATGATTTAAGAAGTAAATGATGAGTTATAAAAGAAGCAGACAATGAAAACACTTGTCACTAAACCATCGCCATCAGAACCCAAAGGAGAAATTGCCAAATGATTTTTCTGGCAGTTGTAATTTTTTTTACTGTTAGGGAAAGTTGTGAACTAAACTTCAGACTCTGACCACAATTATCTGGTATCGAGAGTCTGCGGGTAGGACTCACAATTTCCCTACTGCAGGGAGAACCCTTCTCCAAACCTCATGGTGCTCCAGAACTGACTTAACCACTTCACGCCGCAGCCCTTTTTCGATTTTGCGTTTCTGTTTTTCGCTCCCCTTCTTCCCAGAGCCATAACTTTACTTTTCTGTCAATATGGCCATGTGAGGGTTTCTTTTTTGCAGGATGAGTTGTTCTATTGAACGATACCATTGGTTTTACCATGTTATGTACTCAAAAACTGGGAAAAAATTCCAAGTGTGGTGAAATTGCAAAATAAAGTGCAATTCCACAACTGTTTTTTTTATTTTTTTTTTACCATGTTCACCAAATGCTAAAACTCACCTGTCATTATGATTCTCCAGGTCATTACGAGTTAGTAGATCCCAAAAATGTATAGATTGTTTTTTATTTACATGGTGAAAATAACATCCAAAATTTGTTAAAAAAAAAATAAAAAATTGCGTCATTTTCCAAGACCCGCATCGTCTCCATTTTTCGTAATCTGGTGCTGAGTGAGGGCTTATTTTTTGCGTGCCGATTTGAGGTTTTTAATGATATCATTTTGGTGTGGATACGATCTTTTGATCACCCGTTATTACATTTTAATGCAATGTTGCAGCAACCAAAAAAAGTAATTCTGGCGCCATTACCAATTGGATTATTTCTTTTTATAGCTGATAGGTTGGGCGATTCTGAACTCGGCAAAACCAAATATGTGCATATTTTATGTTTTTAAATTGTTTTATTTTGAATGGGGGGTGATTTGAAATTTTGTATTTTTTTATGTTTCTAATATTTTAAAAAACATTTTTTTTTACTTTGCAACTGCTTCAATAGTCTTCAATTGACAGAAAAGTAAAGTTATGGCTCTGGGAAGAAGGGGAGCGAAAAACAGAAACGCAAAATCGAAAAAGGGCTGCGGCGTGAAGTGGTTAAGTCAGTTCTGGAGCACCATGAGGTTTGGAGAAGGGTTCTCCCTGCAGTAGGGAAATTGTGAGTCCTACCCGCAGACTCTCGATACCAGATAATTGTGGTCAGAGTCTGAAGCTGTGATAACCTGATTGCCTCCGCTATAAACAGGCGATGATCAGATCGCCTGTGTGTAGCAGAAATGCTCACTTGCTATGAGCGCCGACCACCGGGATTAGTGACTCGTTTTCGGCGCTATCACAGAGATTGACATCAGCATTTAATGGGTTAAAAGCCACGGATGGATTGTGATTCCGCCCGCGGCTGTTAGGGCACATGTCAGCTGTTCAAAACAGCTGACATGTGCTGGGAAAGATGTGGGTTCAGCGCCGAAGTCCACATCAAAGGAAGGGACATGACACGCGCTGTACATGTTCGGCACATGTCGTGAAGGGGTTAAAGAGGTTGTCCATTACTTTTACAATGATGATTTATCCTTTAGGATAGGTCATCGATGTCTGATCGGTAAGGGTGCAACACCCGCCACCTCTTGTGATCAGCTGTTATCAGTGTACTCACTTGCGGCGGTGACAATTTTCTGATTGTGGCAGCCTCAGAGTACTACATATCCGCCTTCTATTGATTTGAATTGGAGGCGGATGTGCAGTACCCTGCCTCAGCTACTAGCAGAGGACGGAGCAGCTCTGCAAGTGAGTACTTCCGGCGGTCGTCCTTGACGACACCAATAACAGCTGATCGGCAGGGATGCCTGGTGTCGAACCCCAACTGATCATTTATGACCTATTGATAGGTCAGCAGTGTAAAAATAATGGACAACCTCGTTGACTCGTTTTTTGAGGCAATTAGGTTCTTTTAAGATGATGCTGACTGAGTAACAGTCACAAAAAGGAAATTAGCAGCCTTATCCTAAGGAGATTTACGGCTGAGGAATCCTGTACTGAGTTTTTTTACTTGACATGTTAATACAGTTTCATTCTTCTGATTCATAGGTTTGACTATACATCTTGACAGGCGATTGCGTGAATGTAGTTACGAATATACCACAGACTCAGCACCTTCACCTAAGGGCCCCATTACACATAGCGATGCTCCAGCGATTCCAACAACGATACGACCTGGTAAGGATCGCTGGTACATTGCTACATGGTCGTTAGTAAGTTGTCAAACAGGCAGATCTACTCAACAACGCAGCAACGATGCGGCGATCCGTATAACGACCTCGGCGGTCGTTGGGACCTTGTCACAGCAGCGATTCTGACATAGACAAAGCAAAATCACGCCTGCGTCGCTGAGTTCTGAGTCGCCAATGAGGCCGCTCGTCGTTTTTATGGCGTCAAACAGAGCGATGCATGCTGGCCAGCGGGACACCAACGATCAACAAATGGCCCGTTCATTCCAGCACGATCAGCGATATCGCACCGGGGTGCTAGTCGCCGCTATGTGTCACACTTAGCGAGACCGCTGGCGAGGTTGCTGTTGCGTCACAAAACCTGTGACGTTTCAGCGATCTCGCTATGTGTGAAGTACCCTTAAGTCCCTGTATTTACTTCAGAGCCCATGCAGACTAGAATCCCATCAACATCAAGTGGTCAAGCGACTACTGCTAGATGAAGCCAACTCCTGTGGAGAATCTGGACATCAGATAACAGTCAACCAAACAATGCCAGCGCCTAGGTGGTGCCTGGGATACCCATCTAGGTGTACAGATGTATATTTATGATTCTAATAATATATTACTCCCTGTACGTTTGTCTGATTGAGAAAAGTCTATGTGGTGGAAAGCTTTTCTGGATTGCAGTTCCTCAGCTAATTTTGTTGATGCCAAAGTGACTTAAGTTCTTGGCTTATCCTTAGTAAAAAAAAATTTCCTATGAAAGTCACTTGATAATACACATATCACCCAGGAAGTGGTGAAGTATGCCAATAACAAGGTTTTCCGGCTTACTGGTACTCTACATTGTGAATCCATTTTGTTTTTTTCTTCTTAAAAATCTATCAGTTATGGTCTTGAGCATGATTGGCTACATAAGCATAAGCCAGTTATTGTCTACTACCAGTTCATGACTGCATTAACGTTTCAGGAGTGAAGCATGGAGGCACACACCAGAGATAAGATGCACCTAATCCATTAATTGCCATATCTCTGTTAATGAATTAAGTGCGTCTTAAGGTACTGCCACACTACACAATCCCGCTAGCGATCTCGTTAGCGTCGCATACTAATGAGATCGCTAGCGGGATTATTTCTATATCGCTAGTAGCTACCTAATTTAGCGATATCGTTAAGGACGCTATCGCGGTTAGCGATCTCCTTAACGACTTTAGCGGTACAAAAGTACCGCTAAATCGCTAAAAAAGGTGCCACACTCAGCGATTAGATACTTACCAGCGGGACGCCAGCGATGAAAATAGGGTCCGGAACGATCAGGACGACGGACGAGATCACAGCAGGGGCCACGTCGCTGGTAGATGCCGCACACAACATCGCTAACGGGATCGCTAAATAGTGACGTTTTTTAGCGATCCCGTTAGCGATGTTGTTTAGTGTGGCATACCCTTTACTCCTGTATGCCTATCTTTAAGAAACGCCTATTGGGCCTATTGTGCATACCTCCCAACTTTTGAAGATGGGAAAGAGGGACAAAGGTTGCGGCGTGCGCAGCGCGCCGTGGCAAATATTAGGCCGCGCCCCAACCACACCCATTTCACAACTAGTCACACCCATGTCCACGCCCCCGACCACACCCATTTAGCACTGGTGATCACACTGACTGTTACTGAGGGCACACTGGTACTGAGTAAAAGAAAGAACAGAGAGAAAAAAAACAAAAAGAAAGGAGATAGAGAAAGAAAGAGGGGAAAGCAACAAAGAACAGAGAGAAAGTAGAGAGAGAAGAATAACAAAGAAAGGAAGAGAAAGAAACAGAGGAAAAAAAACAAAGAGGGGAAAGAAAGAACAGAGACGGAGAAAAGAAAGAGGGGAAAGAAAGAACAGAGAGGGAGGGAGAAAGAAAGAGGGGAAAGAAAGAACAGAGAGAGAGGAAAGAAAGAAAGAAAGAAGACGGGAAACAAAGAACAGAGAGAAGAAAGAAAGAAAGATGGGAAAGAAAGAAAGAACAGAGAGAAAGAAAGAAAGAACAGATAAAGAAAGAAAGAGGGGACAGAAAAAAAACAGAAAAAAAGAAAGCGGGGAAAGAAAGAACAGAGAGGGAGAGAGGAAAGAAAGAGGGGAAAGAAAGAACAGAGGGAGAGAGAAAGAAAGAGGGGAAAGAACAGAGAGAGAAAGAAATGCAGAGGGGAAAGAAAGAGCAGAGAAAGAAAGAAAGAAAAGAAAGAAAGAAAGAAAGAAAGAAAGAGAGAAAGAAAGAACAGAGAGAGAAAGAAAGAACAGAGAGGGAGAAAGAAAGAACAGAGAGGGAGAGAGAAAGAAGGGAAAGAAAGAATAGAGAAAGAAAGACAGAAGGGGAAAGAAAGAACAGATAGAAAAAGAAAGAAAGAATAGAGAGAGTAAGAAAGAAAGAAAGAGGGGACAGAGAACAGAGAGAGAAAGAAAAAGAAAGAAAGAAAGGGGAAAGAAAGAACAGAGAGAGAAAGAAAGAAAGAGGGGAAAGAAAGAAAGAACAGAGAGAGAGAGAAAGAAAGAAAGAAAGAGGGGAAAGAACAGAGAGAGAGAAAAAGAAAGAGGGGAAAGAAAGAACAGAGAGAGAGAAAGAAAGAACAGAGAGGGAGAGAGAAAGAAAGGGGAAATAAAGAACAGAGAAAGACAGAGGGGGAAAGAAAGAACAGAGAGAAAAAGAAAGAAAGAATAGAGAGAGAAAGAAAGAGGGGAAAGCAAGAACAGAGAGAAGAAAGAAAGAAAGAAAGAAAGGGGAAAGAAAGAACAGAGAGAGAGAAAGAAAAAAGAACAGAGAGAAAGAAAGAAAGAGGGGAAAGAACAGAGAGAGAGAAAGAAAGAGGGGAATGAAAGAACAGAGAGATAGAGAAAAAGAAAGAAACAGAGAGAGAAAGAAAGAGGGGACAGAAAAAAAGAACAGAGAAAAAGAAAGAGGGTAAAGAAAGAAACAACAGAGGGAGAGAGAGAGAAAGAAGGGAAAGAAAGAACAAAGAGAAAGAAAGAACAGAGAGATAGAGAGAAAAAAAGATGGGAAAGAAAGAACAGAGAGAGAGAAAGAGAAAGAAAGAACAGAAGAGAGAGAAAGAACAGAAAGAAAGAGGAAAGAAAGAAAGAGAGAAAAGAAAGAACATAGAAAGAAAGAAAGAACAGAGAGATAGAAAGAAAGAGGGGAAAGAAAGAACAGAGAGAAAGAAAGAAAAAGAACAGAGAAAGCAAGATGGGAAAGAAAGAACAGAGAGAAAGAAAGAAAGAACAGAGAGAGAGAAAGAAACAGAGAGAGAAAGAAATAAAGATTCTATAAAGATACTATAGCAGCCCGGCTCCCATTGTAGTGCCCACCTGAGCCTCCCGGTGCAGGACATATCATGATCTGCTCACATGGCCGACATCCCCGATTCCAAGGCGAGGACACGGTGATGGATCTAAAGCATTCCCTGAAGTGCCTCCATGGTTCCGTCACAATCTCCTCCCGAAATTACCTAATTTCCGGTCATCTTCCAGCACGTCACTTCTGGTCGAACATCACGTGCAAGTTTTAAAGTGCTCTTCGGGGCTCCAGCATGTACTCCTGTGTCCACGGGAAAAGCTCCTGGCCGGGACAGCGGGGCAGACTCTCAAAATTGGGAGTGTCCCGCTGAATTCAGGACGGTTGGGAGGTATGAAAGCTCCCCACCATACACCTTGTACACGCACGGCTCTGCAAACCTCATACACACACGGTTCCCCTTTGTATGCCTCGCACACACACGGCTCCGCTCCGTCCACCTCACACACACAAGGCTCCACTCAGTATACACACGACTCCACTCCGTAAACCTTGTACACATGCGGCTTTGCAGCATACACCTCGTACACACGCGGTTCTGCTCCATACACCTCGTACACACACGGCTCCGCTCCTACACCTCGTACAAACACGGCTCCGCTCGTACACCTCGTACACACACGGCTCCGCTCCATACACCTCGTACACACACGGCTGCTCCGTACACCTCATACACACACGCTCACTCTGTACACCCTACACACGGCTCAGCTTCGTACACCTCGTACACACACGGCTCCGCTCCGTACACCTGGTACACACACGGCTCCGCTCCGTACACCTCGTACAAACACGGCTCCGCTCCGTACACCTCGTACACACACGGCTCCGCTCCGTACACCTCGTACACACACGGCTCCGCTCCGTACACCTGGTACACACACGGCTCCGCTCCGTACACCTGGTACACACACGGCTCCGCTCGATACACCTCGTACACACACGGCTCCGCTCCGTACACCTCGTACACACACGGCTCCGCTCCATACACCTCGTACACACACGGCTCCGCTCCTACACCTCGTACACACACGGCTCCGCTCCGTACACCTCGTACACACACGGCTCCGCTCACCTCGTACACACACGGCTCCGCTCCGTACACCTCGTACACACACGGCTCCGCTCCGTACACCTCGTACACACACGGCTCCGCTCCGTACACACGGCTCCGCTTTGTACACCTCGTTCACACACGGCTCCGCTCCGTACACCTGGTACACACACGGCTCCGCTCCGTACACCTCGTACACACACGGCTCCGCTCCGTACACCTGGTATATACACGGCTCCGCTCTGTACACCTCGTACACATGTCTCCACTCCGTACACCTCGTACACACACGACTCTGCTACATCCAACTTGTACACACTACAACATTGCTACATCCACACTGTAAACACGAGTACCGACCCCACACACACACAAACTTACCCTCATCCAGCACCATGACAACCATCACAGCGCAGAGTCCTGCACACAAGAGGACACTGATCATGTGACCCCTGACTTCTCCCTCCTGTGACCTCATCACAGGTCCTGTGGGCACAGAAGAGAACAGCATAGCAACGTCACTGCTAGCTGTGAGCCGCTGAGCTGTAGAGACAAGGTGGGCAGGAAGGGGTGCATGGGGGGCATGGCGGCTCATCTCACTGCGGGACACATAGTGTCCTCAGCGGGACGGGGGGTCAGAATCGGGACTGTCCCGCTCAATCCGGGACGGTTGGGAGGTATGCTATTGTGTGTTTACATGAACATACCACAACATTTTGTTTCTAACTGAGGAACTCAGTTTGTTTCCAGATTCTGGAGCATATTCTGTAATTAGATTAATATGGAATTTATAGACACCTTGAAATTTATCTGGTCTGAGGTTAGGGAAAACCTGAGAAGGTCACAGTGTAATGCGACAGAGTCACTGATGAAAATATGGAGGGGAGATACATGTCACTGCGCATGATGGCATCAGTGATGTAAAACCAGAGTAGTTTCCTCCAGCACACTACGTGTTGAGAGGATTAAATGAGAGTTATGCTATGGGTTGGTTTTAGTAGACCTCCATAGAGCGGGTGGGAGGGGGTCCACCGTAGACTCTTCCCTGCAGAGTCCTAACAGGACCTGTGTGATGTCAGGATCATGTGATCAGTCACATGATGGAGGAATCACAAGTTCTGGATTTAAATGGCTGAAGGCCAGAGCTTTCAGTGTTCAGTGTGGGCCTGTAGAGAGCGCACTCCAGGAAAGTGTGTGCTGAACCTGACCCATGCATTGCTGCCTGTGGCGGCAATTCCGCTAGGAAAAGGACTGTGTTTTCTATTTGTTTCACTCTTTTGCCAGAGAGCCGTGTTTACTTTCCCAAGCTTGGTTTATGCTGTCTACAATAAACCAAGTATTTTCTTAAAGAGACAGTGTCACGATTCGACTGGCGAGTGACCTGGGACCAGGAGCACCTTTCCTGACCCTAACACTAGGGGGCGGCCTAGCTCACCCTGTTCCCTGGGATACTTTAGATGGTGAAGATGCCGGGACTTCCATCCTTGCCTTATCTCCTAGAATAGCCCTTCATCTGTCCCGTTCCCCCACCCAGGAAAGAGAGGCGCTACTGTGCACCGCAGAACAGCAACCCGACAGACATTGTAACAAAGACAAGGGTAAACTGAAAACTCCACACACACAAAATATACACTCACATATAACAGGTATTCACCAGAGAGTGTAGGGGGGGAAGAAAGCAAAACAGAGAAGGATAAGGAATTTCCAAGCGTAAAACCTGACAACAGTCACTAATAAACTCCCCCAGCTCTCCTTCACAAAACCAACTTCTCCCACTTCAATATCATGCAGCAAATGCTAACTCTGATGATCACTTGGTAATTGAACTCAGATTTTATAGGGAAAAGGAGTGGCGAACCAAGCACAGATGAATGTAGGAATAGGAATGTAGCCACACGTTGTCCCTTATCCTGGACTGTAGCCTAGGGAGACTCTGCTCCTACTATGCTTACCCCACCTGCAGTGTGGACTATCAGCCTGGTGAGGGGCCACAGGCATGTCCCGTGTCAATAAATGGGGTGCTGGTGAAAGGACTCTTTGACTCAGATAGTTTGGTGACCCTGATAAGGGCCACACTTCTCCATCAGTTGATCCCAGGGAAACACGTGGGTGTACGTTGTATCCACGGGGACGCCAAAGACTATCCCGTCGCCAGAGTGTCTGTTAAAACAAGCTGGGGTGCGAAGCCCCATGAGGTCGGGGTGGTTGAAGGCTTGCTGCACCCCGTGATAATCGTAAGGGACTTCAGCCTTTTCTGGGTTTTGTGGGGGAAGGCGGAGATATCAAAGGATGCAGACAGGAGCCAGCTCAACCCTGTTGAAACCCCATCACTGTCGGAGATGGATGAGTTCCCTTGTGTGTCCTGGCTGGTTACGAGGACGAGATGGTAACCAGTGAGACTGAAATTCCTAAACTAGGGGTTTCTGGAGGGAATTTGGGGACCGCCCAAATGTAGGTCTTGACCTTCAAAAACGTACTGGAAAATTTGACTGTGATAAATGGATTGTCCAAGAGCTGGGCCAACACCAGGTTCCCGTACTTTGCGGTCAATATCGGGTCATTAAAAAGAGAGGGGAAGTATTAGAGCAGTTCTTAGTCCCGGGACCCTATAGACGTAGGGTATTAGATCTGGTCCATGCTCATGCCTTGGGGGGCACTTAGGTGTAGATAAGACCCAAGAACGAGTCCTTCAGAGGTTTTACTGGTCTGGGTGTCATAGGGACATTATTTATTTCTGCCGATCCTGCCCTACCTGTCAGCTAACTGCCCCTGTATTCCACTTCTGTAGTCCCTAGTTCAGGTACCCATAATCGAGGTTCTGTTTGACCGGATTGCCATGATCCAGGTCGGGCCCTTAGTTAAGTCCGCCAAGGGTCATCAATACATCCTGGTGGTAATTGACTACGCTATGCGGTACCCGGAATTGGTACCACTGAGAAACTCCTCCACCCGGAATATAGCACGAGAGCTAGTCCATATTTTCTCCCAGACAGGCCTGCCGAAGGAGATACTGATGTACCAGGGGACACCATTTATGTCCAAGGTAATGAGGGAGTTGTGTAAGGCCCTCCAGATTACCCAACTTAGGACATCAATGTGCCATTCGCAGACAGACGGCCTGGTGGAGAGATTCAATAAGACCTTGAAGTCCATGCTGAAGGTCATGGAGAAGGATGGCTGAGATTGGGATTGCCTCCTACCATACCTACTGTTCTCCATCAGGGAAGTCCCACAGGCCTCTACGGAGTTCTCTCTGTTCTAGCTGTTAGATGGACGGCACCCCGGGGACTTCTAGATGTTGCCAAGGAGACTTGGGAGTCAGAAGTTACAACCCACAGGAGCATCATCGAGCATGTGGACCAAATGCAGGACCGAATCGCAAGTGTGCTGCCGATTGTGAAGGAGAGCCTCCTTCAGGCACAAGAAGCCAAGGCAAGGGTCTACAACCGGGCTGCAAAGCTGAGACAGTTTAGCCCTTGGGACTGGGTGCTCGTGTTCATCCCCACCGTGAAAAGCAAATTCCTGGCCAAGTGGCAAGGGCCATACCAAGTGGTTGAGAAGTTGAGTGATGTCAACTATAAGGTCCACCAACCAGGGAGAAGGAAGCCATACCAAGTGTACCACATTAACCTGCTGAAACCATGGCGAGATAGGAATCCGGTAGAAGCAACGTGTCTAGGGGTCCATCCTGAAGCCAAGGTCGAGGATGTCACAGTGGCAGAGACACTGTCACAGGCCCAGAAACAAGTGTCATGAGCTGCTTCAGCAGAACCGAGACCTGTTTTCAGAGTTAGCAGGATGTATGCAGGTGGTGGAGCACGAGATCCTCACTGAACCACATGTGAGGGTGAACCAAAGGCCGTATCTGATTCCTAAAGCTCGCCGCGAGGTGATCTCCCAGGACATGAAGAGAATGTTGAGCCTGAGTATCATCGAGGAGTCAAAGAGCGGCGTGGCCAGCCCTATCGTCTTGGTGCCGAAGCCAAATGGAGAGCTTCTCAAAACACAAGGCCAAGTAGACCTGTCATTGGCTACAACAGAACAAAGTGAAGGTCCTGGAGTGGCCATCTCAGTCTCCTGACCTCATTATCATTGAGCCACTCTGGGGAGATCTCAATCGCGCAGGTCATGCTAGACAGCCCAGGAATTTACAGGAACTGGAGGCTTTTTGCCAAGATCAGTGAGCAGCTTTACCATCTGAGAAAATAAAGAACCTCATCCACAACTACCACAAAAGACTTCAAGCTGTCATTGATGTTAGAGGGGGCAATAAACGGTATTAAGAAATGGGGTATGTGAACTTTTGATCAGGGTCATTTGGATGTTTTAGGTTGTCATTATGATTTAAAAGAGAAAACACAGTAGTTTGACAATAAATGGCTTCACCCAACCACTAACCATGAGTGGAGAAAAAGTTTTGGTGTTATCATTCATATTTGCTGAAAATGGAAAGCAAAAATTCTGCAGGGGTATGTAAACCTTTGAGCACAACTGTAACTATCCCAAAATTGAATCAATAAAACGTCCTCTTCTCCACCAAAAACCAACCCTGACATAGCTCCATTGACCAAAAAGTAAATTGTTACAGGTCTCAGAAAATGGCAACACAATCAGAGGATTTTTTTTTATACATTCTATTTTTTTTTTCACCACTAAAATATTTTTAAAAGTTCACAAATTTGGTGAAAAAATGAAACACAAACATGGAAATTGGCCATGTCGGGAAGGCTTAGGCAAGACAACATTACTTGCCTATTTCTTATGACAGCTGATGTCAAGATATTGGTAAAAGTACTGGCAAACAGATAGAATACAGTAAGCCTTCAGATCCCATCGGATAACTTTGGAGGTAGAGCCATATTCTCATTGGACATTGCATAAGCATTTGATAGTACTGAATGACCTAATCTAGAAGTGTAAATAAATCGTAATGAGCAGGTTTGGTCGGAGACGCAAAGATTTTTATTGGGGTATGTAGAAGAACTGACACTGAAAACATGGTAAATCTGCAGTAGGACGTTTATTGTTTCTTGCACATAAATTGATAACATTTAGATAGATTCAGACGAACCATCCTACAAAACATGATTAACAAAGTCATTACTACAGGACTGTATGAGAAAGTGATTTATTCCAAAATAAAAGCTAGAGCCAAAAATGAGAGAATTTGGGCGCTGTGGTTTGATACTTTGGACCTGGCTTCCAGTATGCAAGAACGAGACAAGGTTTTTGTTCCTGGAGCTTCTTTCCTCCGTATAATGAGACTCACTGATCTTGTTCCTATAAAGAGCATTTGAGTAAAATAGAAACTGCCTAAATATGAGGACCTTATCTGATCTATATGTCCTTGTATAAAGAACTATGGAGATAGCGCTATTCTTCTGTATAAAATATGTGATGTTGTTGTAGCACTAATATTTCTGTACATGTATATCTGTATAGATAATCTTAACCCATCATTCCAGATTGGGAGAAAGCACATGGATAGGGGCTACTTTTTGGGGGGAATTTCTCTTTGAAAAAATGTTTAATAAAATCTGATTGAAAAGTTCTTGCCACCATTTTGTATGTGTTCTCATATAGTACAAATTGAATACAAAATAAAGTATTTGAATATATACAAAATTTGTGCAAGGAACTTGTTTTTAGAGTTAAAAAGTCGATGCTGAAGGTGCTTCATCTCCAAAAGTCTACAAAATAGGGAAGGGATTGGCAACTTGTTTATTTCACAGCTTGGCAACTGGGAGCTTGGAAATGGGCGACTCCTATAGTTTTATGACTTGTCACTAATAATGGTCTTGAAATTTTGGAAACAGAAAGACTTGGAATAAATCCCATTTCTGAAATCCCAACACTGAAACTTTAATATGATTTTATAGAATCTGAAGAACAGTGAGTAGAAGTAATACTAGATTTCACTCCAATATGGGAGAAGTGTACTTTTCAGAACCTATTTTTCTTGACAGAATATAAATTTTAGAATACTGAATATTATGAATATAAATAAAATAGTTGTTGGAGAATGGAAGTATAAGGCTGATGGAGGAGTTGAAATTCATATTCAGCCTAGAGGAAGGCTCTATAATGGCATAATGTGGGAAAAGGATGGGCCAACCTCTGCTTCAACAAATAATATATTGAAGAAATAAGCATCGCCAATAAATGAAGAACAATGGTTTAGATTACTTGGACACGTATCTTCGCTGCCTAAAAATGCAGAATATAGAATTTTGCTATTGTTCTTTATTTCTTTATACATAGAATGCATTTGACACTGGAGGTTTTGTGAAAAATGAATATGAAAAAGCACTTAGTGTCCTAAATGCAAGATTAAAATGGGGCACGGCTATCATATGTTGTGCTTTAAACGGCAGATTATTATTTTAATGGTTTATTATTATTGCAATATAAAAAAGTGAAAGAAGTTAGTTCAGACACAGATTATAAAGTGAAAGAAACAGTAATGAATGGTAAATGGCCGAGATTGGGGTTTTTTTTGGGAAGAAGGTGAAAAGGCAGGGTTGGGTTGCATGTCTTTTTGTATTTATATACATAGAAATATGTAACAATATGAATATTGAATGCACATGGAATATTGCTTTTTGGATAGCAGATGTCTATTAGTATCGGCATATATTTTAAATTCAAACGTAAGTTGTAAATTGCATTCTCTTTCTCATCTACTTATGTCTATATTTCGTTAGGTGTTACATGTTTTCTTGCACAATTTGCCAATAACATATATGGTTTCTTTTTGAATGAGGCTTTTTTTTCTCTCACTTACTTATGTCTATATTTCGTTAGGTGTTACATGTTTTTCTTGCACAATTTGCCAATAACATATATGGTTTCTCTTTGAATGAGGCTTTTTTTTCTCTCACTTTCTAGGGATAATAATGGCTTCTACTCTGTGTGAGATTTTTCATGTTCAAGAAGACGCCATTTGTGGCTAAAAGATTTATTACATTCTGAACATAAATATGGCTTCTCCCCTGTGTGAGTTCTATGATGTGAAGCAAGATGATATTTATTTGCAAAACATTTCCCACATTCTGAACAGGAAAAAGGCTTCTCTCCTGTGTGAGTTTGATTATGTTTATCAAGTTGTGATTTCTTTGCAAAACATTTCTCACATTCTGAACAGGAATAAGGCTTCTCTCCTATGTGAATTTTTTGGTGTTTTAAACGACTCGATCTATCAGCAAAACATTTCTCACACTCTGAACATGAAAATGGCTTCTCCCCTGTGTGAGTTCTCTGATGTGAAACAAGATGTGGTTTATCTATAAAACTTTTCTCACATTCTGAACAAGAAAAAGGTTTCACCCCTGTGTGAGATCTCTGATGTGTAACAAGATGTGTTTTATCTGCAAAACATTTCCCACATTCTGAACATGAATAAGGCATCTCCCCTGTGTGAAGTTTCTGGTGTTTACAAAGATTTGAAAACATTGTAAATGTTTTCTCACATTCTGGACATGAATATGGCTTCTCACTTATGTGAATTCTATGATGTGAAGCAAGCTGATATTTATTTGCAAAACATTTCCCACATTCTGAACAGGAAAAAGGCTTCTCTCCTGTGTGAGATTGATTATGTTTATCAAGTTGTGATTTCTTTGCAAAACATTTCTCACATTCTGAACATGAATAAGGCTTCTCTCCTGTGTGAATTTTTTGGTGTTTTAAACAACTCAATCTATCAGCAAAACGTTTATCACACTGTGAACATGAAAATGGCTTCTTCCCTGTGTGAATTCTCTGATGTGAAACAAGATGTGTTTTATCTGCAAAACATTTCCCACATTCTGAACATGAATAAGGCTTCTCCCCTGCGTGAAGTTTCTGGTGTTTATAAAGATTTGAAAACATTGTAAACCTTTTCTCACATTCTGAACATGAATAAGGCTTCTCCCCTGCGTGAATTTTCTGGTGTTTAACAAAACTTGATTTAATAACAAAACATTTTTCACACTCTGAACATGAATGTAATTTCTCCCCTCTGTGAATTTTCTGGTGTATTTTAAGATGTGATTTCTGATTAAAACATTTCCCACATTCTGAACATGAAAAAGGGTTCTTCCCTGTGTGAATTATCTGGTGTTTAACAAGACTTGATTTACCAACAAAACATGTATTAAATTCTGAACATGAAAATGGCTTCTCCCCTATGTGAGATCTCTGATGTTTAACAAGATTTGATTTATTTTTAAAACAATTTCCACATTCTGAACATGAAAATGGCTTCTCCCTTGTGTGAATTCTCTGGTGTTTTTTAAGATGAGATCTCTGGATAAAATATTTTCCACATTCTGAACATGAATGTGGCTTCTCCCCTGTGTGAGTTCTCAGATGTGTAACAAGATTTGATTTGTGGTTAAAACAGTTTCCACATTCTGAACATGAATAAGGTTTCTCCCCTGTGTGAGTTCTCTTATTTCTAACAAGACCTGATTTATTGTTAAAGTATTTCCCACACTCTGAACAGGAATATGGCTTATTTACTTTTTTAATTTTCCTTTTGTGATGTTTATTTTTCTTAATAGTATGCCGTGAATCAGAAGATAGGACCAGTTTAACAGGATCAGATGATGGCTCTTTACTGTGAAGGGATGATGATATACCTGGGACAATGGCATACTCTTTAACTATATCCTGTGTGATATCAATGGTACATGATTTCAAAACTGAAAATGTCTGATGTCCCTCTGGTCTCCTGGTACAGTTATCTGGAAATAATAAAAGCATTTATTGATTAATATTCTAAAAAAATATATTTTGCAACACTTTCTTACAAATATCCTTAGAAATTGCAAGTTATGTGGAAAGAACAGACTGTAGAGCAAGGACCAAAAGGGCATGATATACAACTCTCTTAGTTCATTCTGCCTTCCAAAGATTGGAAAAATAAGTCACTAAATTATGCCAAAAAAGCTTTTACTAAGCCAGCAAAAAACAAGACCCCCTATTAGCTCCAACACTGGTCAATAAAAAAATAGAGGGTTTCCACCTTAATAGAAGCTCCAATGCTCTTAAAAATCAACATGGCTTCTATAAGCCAATCCAGCAAAACCCACACTTCTAAAGCCACACATCCCTCCCCTCCTGGGCCTTGCAGTGTAAACCACAGTTAGTGCCCACATATTTGGCATTTCTGTAATGGTAAGAACACACAATCTGCAATATGAGTATATCCAGAAGCACAAGCTGGTCATAATGTTTTGGCCAATAAATAACATGGCATATTTGCAACTTTCACTTTGCAACACCCACTGCACTTTAATTGTTTGGACTGTAAGTAGTCACTATACCTATACTTTCACTTACTGAGCGGTAAAATTTCCAAAACGGTAACTTTATGGGTTTTTCTTCTGTTCTTACTATTCAAACCAAAGACACTTCAGGAAAACAGCAGCATTTTTTTCATGAAGTTTAAATAATCCCAAAATATTCTTTAACTACATAAATAGTAAGAAACTAAAAAATGATAGTGTTGGTCCCCTTAAAAATAGTCTGGGCGAAATGGTGGATGAGGAAAAAGCCAAAATGCTTAATGACTTTTTTTCAACAGTATTTACACAAGAAAATACCATGACAGATAACATGATCAGTGATAAAAAAAATTCTCCATTCAGGCTAAGTTCACACGTTGCGGAATTGCCGCGGAAATTTCCGCGGCAATCCCGCACTTCTCCCGCAGGAAATACGCACGTTTTTTGTATGCTGATTCCCGCCAGAATAATAGCGTTTTGCAAGCGTAATTAGCTTGCAGAATGCTAGCGTTTTCCTAGCGATCTGTAGCATCGCTTGGAAAACTGATTGACAGGTTGGTCACACGAGTCACACATAGTGTTTGACACGTGTGACCAACTTTTTACTATTGATGCCGCCTATGCCGCATCAATAGTAAAAAGATCTAATGTAAAAATAATAAAAAAAATAATAAATAATGATATTCTCACCTTCCGGCGGCCCCCGCAGCCTTCCCGCCTCTCAGTGACGCTCCCGGCAACTCCGGTCCCAGGAGTGCTTTGCGACAAATCACACCGATGACGTAGCATCTCGCGAGACCGCTATGCCATCTGGGTGATTCTCGCAAAGGACTCCTGGGATCGGAAGTTGCCGGGAGCATCGCTGAAGGCGGGAAGGCTGCGGGGGCCGCCGGAAGGTGAGAATATCATTATTTTTTATTTTAATTATTGTTTTACCAGGGATATGGTACCCAGGGCCTGGAGGAGAGTCTCCTCTACTCCAGACCCTGGGTACCACCGCACATGAACCGCTTACATTCCGCAAAATTAATGAACATGTTGCTATTTTTTCCGCGAAGCGTTTTTTTCGCGGAAAAAAACGCAACATGTGGCCAAAACATGCGGAATCAATTAACATGTATAGGATGCTTAATGCTTGCGTTTTTATCGCGTTTTTACCGCGGAAAATCGCGGAAAAACCGCGAAAAAAACGCAATTATTCCTGATCGTGTGCACTTAGCCTCAATGTCACCTGCTTAACCCCTTCAAGACCCAGCCTATTTTGACCTTAAAGACCTTGCCATTTTTTGCAATTCTGACCAGTGTCCCTTTATGAGGTAATAACTCAGGAACGCTTCAACGGATCCTAGCGATTCTGAGATTGTTTTTTCGTGACATATTGGGCTTCATGTTAGTGGTAAATTTAGGTTGATAATTTTTGCGTTTATTTGTGAAAAAAAATGGAAATTTGGCGAAAATTTTGAAAATTTCGCAGTTTTCAAATTTTGAATTTTTATTCTGTTAAACTATAGAGTTATGTGACACAAAATACTTAATAAATAACATTTCCCACATGTCTACTTTACATCAGCACAATTTTGGGAACAAAATTTTTTTTGTTAGGAAGTTATAAGGGTTAAAAGTTGACCAGCGATTTCTCATTTTTACAGCAAAATTTACAAAACCATTTTTTTTAGGGACCACCTCATATTTGAAGTCACTTTGAGGGGTCTATATGGCAGAAAATACCCAAAAGTGACACCTTTATAAAAACTGCACCCCTCAAGCTACTCAAAACTACATTCAAGAAGATTATTAACCCTTCAGGTGCTTCACAGGAACTAAAGCAACGTGGAAGGAAAAAATGGACATTTTAATTTTTCCAACAAAAATTTTCTTTTAGCATCATTTTTTTCATTTTTACATGGGCAACAGGATAAAATGGATCCTAAAATTTGTTGCGCAATTTCTCCTGAGTACACAGATACCTCATATGTGGTCATAAACCATTGTTTGGGCGCACGGCAGAGCTCAGAAGGGAAGGAGCGCCATTTGACTTTTTGAATGGAAAATATGCTGGAATATTTAGCGGTTGCCATGTCGCATTTGGAGAGTCCCTGTGTGCCTAAACATTGGAGCTCCCCACAAGTGACCCCATTTTGGAAACTAGACCCCTAAGGAACTTATATAGATGCATAGTGAGCACTTTGAACCCCCAGGTGCTTCACAAATTGATCCTTAAAAAAAAGAAAGTACTTTTTTTTCACAAAAAATTTCTTTTAGCCTCAGTTTTTTTCATTTTCACATGGGCAACAGTATAAATTGGATCCTAAAATTTGTTGGGCAATTTCTCCTGAGTACACAGATACCTCATATGTGGTCATAAACCACTGTATGGGCGCACGGCAGGGCTCAGAAGGGAAGGAGCGCCATTTGACTTTTTGAATGGAAAATATGCTGGAATATTTAGCGGTTGCCATGTCGCATTTGGAGAGTCCCTGTGTGCCTAAACATTGGAGCTCCCCCACAAGTGACCCCATTTTGGAAACTAGACCCCCTAAGGAACTTATCTAGATGCATAGTGAGCACTTTGAACCCCCAGGTGCTTCACAAATTGATCCTTAAAAAAAAAGAAAGTACTTTTTTTTCCACAAACATTTTCTTTTAGCCTCAGTTTTTTTCATTTTCACAAGGGCAACAGGATAAATTGGATCCTAAAATTTGTTGGGCAATTTCTCCTGAGTACACAGATATCTCATATGTGGTCATAAACCACTGTTTGGGCGCACGGCAGGGCTCAGAAGGGAAGGAGCGCCATTTGACTTTTTGAATGGAAAATATGCTTGAATATTTAGCGGTTGCCATGTCGCATTTGGACAGTTCCTGTGTGCCTAAACATTGGAGCTCCCCCACAAGTGACCCCATTTTGGAAACTAGACCCCCTAAGAAACTTATCTAGATGCATAGTGAGCACTTTGAACCCCCAGGTGCTTCACAAATTGATCCTTAAAAAAAAGAAAGTACTTTTTTTTCACAAAAAATTTCTTTTAGCCTCAGTTTTTTTCATTTTCACATGGGCAACAGTATAAATTGGATCCTAAAATTTGTTGGGCAATTTCTCCTGAGTACACAGATACCTCATATGTGGTCATAAACCACTGTATGGGCGCACGGCAGGGCTCAGAAGGGAAGGAGCGCCATTTGACTTTTTTGAATGGAAAATATGCTGGAATATTTAGCGGTTGCCATGTCGCATTTGGAGAGTCCCTGTGTGCCTAAACATTGGAGCTCCCCCACAAGTGACCCATTTTGGAAACTAGACCCCCTAAGGAACTTATCTAGATGCATAGTGAGCACTTTGAACCCCCAGGTGCTTCACAAATTGATCCTTAAAAAAAAGAAAGTACTTTTTTTTCACAAACATTTTCTTTTAGCCTCAGTTTTTTTCATTTTCACAAGGGCAACAGGATAAATTGGATCCTAAAATTTGTTGGGCAATTTCTCCTGAGTACACAGATATCTCATATGTGGTCATAAACCACTGTTTGGGCGCACGGCAGGGCTCAGAAGGGAAGGAGCGCCATTTGACTTTTTGAATGGAAAATATGCTTGAATATTTAGCGGTTGCCATGTCGCATTTGGACAGTTCCTGTGTGCCTAAACATTGGAGCTCCCCCACAAGTGACCCCATTTTGGAAACTAGACCCCTAAGGAACTTATATAGATGCATAGTGAGCACTTTGAACCCCCAGGTGCTTCACAAATTGATCCTTAAAAAAAAGAAAGTACTTTTTTTTCACAAAAAATTTCTTTTAGCCTCAGTTTTTTTCATTTTCACATGGGCAACAGTATAAATTGGATCCTAAAATTTGTTGGGCAATTTCTCCTGAGTACACAGATACCTCATATGTGGTCATAAACCACTGTATGGGCGCACGGCAGGGCTCAGAAGGGAAGGAGCGCCATTTGACTTTTTGAATGGAAAATATGCTGGAATATTTAGCGGTTGCCATGTCGCATTTGGAGAGTCCCTGTGTGCCTAAACATTGGAGCTCCCCCACAAGTGACCCCATTTTGGAAACTAGACCCCCTAAGAAACTTATCTAGATGCATAGTGAGCACTTTGAACCCCCAGGTGCTTCACAAATTGATCCTTAAAAAAAAGAAAGTACTTTTTTTTCACAAAAAAATTTCTTTTAGCCTCAGTTTTTTTCATTTTCACATGGGCAACAGTATAAATTGGATCCTAAAATTTGTTGGGCAATTTTTCCTGAGTACACAGATACCTCATATGTGGTCATAAACCACTGTATGGGCGCACGGCAGGGCTCAGAAGGGAAGGAGCGCCATTTGACTTTTTTGAATGGAAAATATGCTGGAATATTTAGCGGTTGCCATGTCGCATTTGGAGAGTCCCTGTGTGCCTAAACATTGGAGCTCCCCCACAAGTGACCCCATTTTGGAAACTAGACCCCCTAAGGAACTTATCTAGATGCATAGTGAGCACTTTGAACCCCCAGGTGCTTCACAAATTGATCCTTAAAAAAAAAGAAAGTACTTTTTTTTCACAAACATTTTCTTTTAGCCTCAGTTTTTTTCATTTTCACAAGGGCAACAGGATAAATTGGATCCTAAAATTTGTTGGGCAATTTCTCCTGAGTACACAGATATCTCATATGTGGTCATAAACCACTGTTTGGGCGCACGGCAGGGCTCAGAAGGGAAGGAGCGCCATTTGACTTTTTGAATGGAAAATATGCTTGAATATTTAGCGGTTGCCATGTCGCATTTGGACAGTTCCTGTGTGCCTAAACATTGGAGCTCCCCCACAAGTGACCCCATTTTGGAAACTAGACGCCCTAAGGAACTTATCTACAGGCATAGTGAGCACTTTGAACCCCCAGGTGCTTCACAGAAGTTTATAACGCAGAGCCGTGAAAATAAAAAATAATTTTTTTTCTCAAAAAATGATTTTTTAGCCCACTATTTTTTATTTTCACAATGGTTACAGGAGAAATTGGACCCCAAAAGTTGTTGTCCAGTTTTGTCCTGAGTACGCTAGTACCCCATATGTGGGGGGGAACCACTGTTTGGGCACACGTCAGGGCTCGGAAGGGATGTAGTGACGCTTTGAAATGCCGACTTGATGGAATGGTCTGCGGGCATCTTGTTACGTTTGCAGAGCCCATGATGTGCCTAAACAGTAGAAACCCCCCCAAGTGACCCTATTTTGGAAACTAGACCCCGCAAAGAAGTTATCTAGATGTGTGGTGAGCACTTTGAACCCCCAAGGGCTACACAGAAGTTTATAATGCCCGGGCATGAAAATAAAAAAATCATATTTTTTCCACAATCAGGATCTTTTAGTCCCCAATTTTTTTATTTTCCCAAGGGTAACATGAGAAATTAGACACCAAAAGTTGTTGTCCAATTTGTCCTGAGTACGCTGATACCCCATATGTGGGAGAAAACTACTGTATGGGCACACGTCGGGGCTCTGATGGGAAGTAGTGACGTTTTGAAATGCCCACTTGATGGAATGGTCTTCGGGCGTCATGTTACGTTTGCAGAGTCCCTGATGTGCCTAAACAGTAGAAACTCCCCACAAGTGACCCCATTTTGGAAACTAGATCCCCTAAGGAACTCCTCTAGATGTGTGATAAGCACTTTGAATCTCCAAGTCCTTCACAGAAGTTTATAACGCAGAGCCGTGAAAATATAAAATCATTTTTTTTCCACAAAAATAATTTTTTAGTCCCCAATTTTTTTTCCCAATGTTAACAGGAGAAATTAGAACCCCCAAAGTTGTTGTGCAATTTTTCCCGAGTACGCTGATACCCCATATGTGGGGATAAACCACTGTTGGGCATACGTCGGGGCTTGAAATAAAGGGAGCACTGTTTGACTTTTTGAACGCAAAATTTGCAGGAATCAATGGTGGCGCCATGTCGCGTATGGAGACCCCCTGATGTGCCTAAATAGTGGAAATCCCTCAATTCTAACTCCAACCCTAACCCCAACACACCCCTAACCCCAACCCTAACCCCTACACACACCTAACCCTAATACAAACCCTAACCATAACCCTAACCCCAACACACCCCTAACCCTAATCCCAACTCTAACCATAAACCCAACCACAAGCCTAACCCTAATTCCAACCCTAACCCAAATTCCAGCCCTAACCCTAATTCTAACCTTAACCCTAATGCTAACCCTAACCCTAAGGCTGGGTTCATATTGCGTTTTACCAGCCCGTTCAACACGTAGTGTTGACCGGCTGGTAACGGTATAGCATAACGCGATCGCGTTATGCTATACCCGCTAGCGCAGATGAATCAGCAGATGATTCATATGTGCTAGCGGTGACGGAGCCCAGACGCTGCAGCCCGTGTCCGAGGCTCCTTCACTGAATGACGGCACGTCGCGAGGATCCCCAGCAATATCCGCCGCGGATCCGCAGCAAAATCAGCCGCGGATGAGCAGCAATATCCGCCGCGGATCAGCAGCAAAATCCGCCGCGGATCAGCAGCAACATCCGCCGCGGATCAGCAGCAAAATCTGTCGCGGATCACAAGCAATATCCGCCGCGGACCCGCAGCAAAATCCGCCGCGGACCCGCAGCAAAATCCGCCGCGGACCCGCAGCAAAATCCGCCGCGGACCAGCAGCAAAATCCGCCGCGGATCAGCAGCAAAATCCGCCGCGGACCCACAGCAATATCCGCCGCGGATCCGCAGCAATATCCGCCGCGGATCCGCAGCAAAATCAGCTAGGAAAAAAAAAAAATTCTTTATTTTTTTATTTGTCCCTACCTATGATAAAAGGGGGGTTCATTTACTTTTTTTTATTTTGATCACTGTGACAGTTTATCACAGTGATCAAAATAAATTTTTGAACACTGGGGGGCGCTGTGTCAAAGGTCGGGAAGGGGTTAAAGGGAATCTGTCACCCCATTTTAGCCATATCAGCTATAGATATGACTGAATAGTGCGTCCCATAAGCAAGCTATTGTTATGTAGCTTATATCCTGATACCCCCATTTTGATAGCAAAATACCTTAGTAAAGTTCGTATTTTTGGCTGACAATCAGGGCGGTCCGATCCGACGAAGATCGACGAAACGCGCGTTGAGGCGGCAGGCTGGGGCTGGGGTCCTATCGCACATGTAAGTTACCTTCTTAAGGCACTGGCACTTTATTTTGCTACATGTTTTATGAGGCACTACTGACACTGATGCTTATACTGGGCTGCTGGCACGTATGCACTTTACTCGTCCAAAAGATATATATTTAATGTTACTATGGCACTGACCTAACACATTATTCCTGTCCGTGGATTTTTTGTAGCTCAGCTGCACTGAAGCACTTTACTTAGTGGTAGTTAACCCTTCATATACTGTTATGGGCAATTATAAGTTATACTATTGATTAAACACATTATTTATGTCTTGAGATTTGATGCAGCTCAGGTGCACTGATGCACTATATTTTTTCTTTTGAGCTATAGTTTATATTTTACTTTGTACTAATTTATCTCTATTGCATTATTAATATGGGTAACTTATATTATGTAACCTACTTGGTGGTTTCAGAATTCCCCTATTCCCCATTTTCCTGCTTGGTTTGCGGTTACTCTGTATAATTAATTACTTGTTATTGTGGTCATTTATTTATTAAAAATTATTGTCATATCTAAAACTCTGGACCCCTTGCTTGTTCTTTCTTGCACACAGGGTTTATATGTGTGGTGTATTGCTTATACAGAGTTATTTATCATTCATTCCTGATTGGGATTTTTGTACTTTCTACTTAGAATACTTTGTAAAGTTCTGGTCTCCGGTGTATAAGAAAGACATAGCTGAACTGGAGCGGGTGCAGAGAAGAGGACCAAGGTTATTAGAGAACTGGGGGGTCTGCAATACCAAGACAGGTTATTACACTTGGGTTATTTAGTTTGGAAAAACGAAGGCTTAGGGGTGATCTTATTACAGTGTAAACATATGAGGGGACAGTACAAAGACCTTTCTAATGATCTTTTTACTCTTAGACCTGTGACGGGGCAGGGCATCTACGTTGGGGAAAGAAGGTTTAGCCATAATCACAGAGCAGTATTCTTTACTGTAAGAGCAGTGAGACTATGGAACTCTCTGCCGTTAATGTTGTAATGAGTGATTCCCTACTAAAATTTAAGAAGGGAACTGGATGCCTTTCTTGAAAAGTATAATATTACAGATTTATATCACTAGTTTCCTGATACGCGTTGATCCAGGGAGCTAGTCTGATTGCCGTATGTTGAGTCGGGAAGGAATTTTTTCCCTCAATGTTGAGCTTAGTGTTTGCCGCATGGTTTTTTTTGCCTTACTCTGGATCAACATGTTAGGGCAGGTTAGGATAGGTTATCGGTTGAACTAGATGGCCTCAAAGTCTCCCTTTAACCTTAAAAACTATGCTACTTTTGCAGTATCTTTTTGGTTGTTCTTTACAATGTCTTTGGTTGCAAATGCTTGTTTTTTTTTACCTGCACTATACAAACTAGTGAGAAGCTTCAAAGCAGAAGCCGCATGAAGAATGATCAGGTCGCTTCTTGCCTGATTAAGACATTGTGTACACATACCATAAAAGGTTAACAAACATCCTGATTACAGTTTTTATTAGCATGAAGAGTGTGATTTTCTAAAATTTAAAGTAGCAGTTAAAAGTTTGGACACATCTTTTCAGGCAAAGGTTTTCTTTGTTCTTATTGGGTTGTGAGCATTGTTGAGTCATACTGAAGCTGGTATGTATGAAACAAACCAGAATATTTGTAAAACGATAGATTCCTCAAGTTACTCCTCTTTTTCTCTCAAAACAGCTGTATTCCCGTCCTTGGCAATCTCTCAAGCATGTTCATCAGGAAATCTGGATTCCAACGAACAGGTATGCCTTTTCAGAAGTTTTTTTGTGGACTTGATGGCTTTCAGAAAGTGTTTGTGATTGTTAGTTGTGTTTTGCAGAGGCAGTAATGGTACACAGTGCCATACAGTGTTTAGTCTTATTCCACAACTGTTCTACGGCAGAATATGGCAAGAACCACCAAACTAAACAAAGAAAAACAACAGTCTATGATTGCTTTTAAGATATGAAGATTTGTTAATCCATAAAATTGCTAGAACCTTAAAGGCATCCTCAAGTGCAGTTATGAAAGAAAACCATCAATGATCATGATGAAACTGTTTCATGAGGACCTTCACAATCAGGAAGACCAAGAATTACCTCTGCTACAGAGGATAAATTCATCACAGTATGCAGTCTCAAAAATTCAAATTGACAGCACTTCAGACAACAGCTCTCATAAATGATCCTCAGACATGAAGTAACGGACACGTGACATAGAATGAGGTTATGAAGGTAGGATAATCCAGTTCTCACAGCAATTTCGATAAAATTTGTCTTTATTAAGAACTGAACGCGTTTCAAACACGGTATGTGTTCTTAAACTCGGATATACCGAGTTTAAGAACACATCGTGTTTGAAACGCGTTCGGTTCTTTGATACCCTCTCTTTTACACAGGCTGCGCACAACAATGCCTATCTTTCATTTTATATTGAAGAATTAATAAAGACAATTTTTTTTTATCGCAATTGCTATGAGAGCTGGATTATCGTACCTGCATAACCTCAGTGTTTCTACATCCGGCAGAGACGGAATCCCTTGCTCCACACATGGACCATATGAAGTCTTCCTTGACGGTGAGCTGAACTTTCTCTTTCATATGTTTTACTACGTGATACAGCATCCATATTCACTCGACCTCAGTCCAATTGAGATGGTTTGGGATGAGTTGGAGTTCAGAATGAAGGCAAAGCAGTCAACTAGTGCTTAGCACCTCAGTGAACTCCTTCAAGACAGTTGAAAAAAATCATTCCAGGGAATAATTAGGCTGCAGGTCAGGATGCCAAAGGGGTGTAAAGCGGTCAAAAGAGTAAATATGGGGTACTTTGAGGAATCTAAGATTAAATACATTCTGATTTGTTTCACATGTGTTTCTTTACTCCTTTTTCCATATAGGTTCACTTATGGTCACTTAGTGCAATAAGGTTTAAATTTAATTCAACAAATGAAACTTGATGCTAAACTTTTAGATCATCAAAAATTCTAAAAAAAAATATGAAAGTGTATTTGAAAAATGACATCAACTCAAAGCAAAAGTATTGTAAATGTTATTTATGAACTATCTTCTGGTAGGACTCTGTTTTAAGAGCATTCAAAACATGAAAATTACTATTAAATTTTTTTGCAAATTTTAATAAATAAACGTAAAACATATAGACCAAACTTTACCACAAATGGTCATGGAAAAAAAATCTGAGAATAACTAGAATCAAAAGAAACAAACTTATGACCACGTAAAGTGACATGTTAGATTGGAAAATTGAAAACCACCTACATTAGCTGCAGAAAGCGGTTCAATCTGGGCATCTTGGGCACTAACTACTTTAGAAAAAAAATCTGACAACAGACAATAACAAACTGATCACAATCAACCCTGACAATCTTTATCGTCAATGATTTAGCAACTAGTGTTAAGACAACTCTGGAGTAATTAGAGTCAGTAGCATGGTAGCTCTTGGTAATCCAAGATATCTTGAGGGCCAATATTTTCTTTCAGCTAAGGATCTTAAAGAAATTAGATATTTAGATAGAAATAATTAACATACAAGACATAAAAAAAACAAAAAGCAACTTGTTATTTTTTGGGGAAAGATCCAACACTACATCTGTGTAGTGCCCAAAGTAATGGGGACAGTTTTAGGTGTAGGAGCATGCAGTGGTCTAGATGCAAAACTGTGAAAACTTGATTGTGATATGGCCACACTACACCGCCGATAAAGTAGCTTCAGCCAGAAGCATCTGTGACATTTCTCCATTTAATGCTTACTACTCACCTGGGCGGTTACCTGTAGGAATCTCCTCTTTACTCCGCTCATCACACATCACAGATGTAAATGTAGTATTAATATTGCTCAGATCTTTATCCTGAAACAAATATTGTAAAAATCACAGATAGAAGGAGAAGTCACATCTATGATCAGCTCTAATCCTGCCATCTCCACCGCTCTCATTACACAAGTATAAAACATATAATACTGGTAGATAAAACAAGACTGAGGGCAAGACCTTCACAGCCATCTACACATCATAGGGGAGATCTCATGACACCTTCCCTCCATCTACCTGATGATCCTGAGGAACATAGGGATTTTCTTGTTTACAGTCCTGTGGAAGAAGATTATGGGGACATCTCTCTGGTGTTGTCTTCTTACTGGATAGAACTGGAGGAAACACATACAGGGACTGAGTTCATTCTTTACATACAGATAATTATAGGCAATACAAATTTAGTCCTGTCTATTACCTGGTGATGTGAGAGGCTGGGGAACCTCCATCATGACGTCCTTGTATAGCTCTTTGTGTCCTTCTAAATACTCCCACTCCTCCATGGAGAAATAGACGGTGACATCCTGACATCTTATAGGAACCTGAAACATACAATGATACCGTCATCCCCCCGATCCCTTCATAGCGTTACTGTATAATGTCCCTCCATTCCCAGCAGTGTCACCTCTCCAGTCAGCAACTCAATCATCTTGTAGGTGAATTCTAGAATCTTCTGGTCATTGATGACCTCATTTTTCAGGGGGCAAGGTGGAGGCCCTGTCATTGGGCTCAGGGGTCTTTCCCATCCCTCAGACACAGGGTCCTGACAGCGCTCACTAGAGGTCTTCTTCACTACTGTGTAATCCTGGTTATGGAGACACATTATAAATCTCACTACAGACATTTCCAGAGTCCTCACCTCTCCAGTTCTGTCCATCTGTTATTTCCATAGATAAGAATGATGTAATGTGAAGTCATCAGAATCTCTCACCTCTCCAGTAAGCCGGAAGAGGATCTGTAGGGTGAGGTGTAATATCCTCTCCGCCATCTTGTCCCTGTCCCTATCCATCTTTGATGGGTCAATCAGGAAAATTCTCTTATACAGAAAATCTCCACTGAAAGGATTCGATATTGTAGGGACCTGAAAGGGAAGAAGATGAGCGATGTAAACCAATGCTGAGGCACATTATGCAACTTGATGTGTTATTCCAGGACGTTGATAGCAGGACATCAAATGCTGGATTTTAACTCTTTATATGCTGAGATCAATAGCCACTGTCACAAAATGGTGATAAAATACAACTCATACTGAGCCAGGTCAAAGTATTGTAATGCTGTAGGCAGAAATGGAAAATAAAAAACCATCTCTTCCATCTACAACAGCTAACTGTAAAATGTTTCTTCACAAATGCAAGTAAAATGGTAGCGTTTGAGGCCTTGGTCCTGGAGGAACACATTGATGTATTTGGTGTTGCTGAGACTTGGTTTTCGTTCTTTTGGAAACACAGGTCAAATAGGAATATATTAGGCGTGATATAAAAGAAAGTGTGACAGATGGAGTTGTGGGGGCATTGCATAGGGAACTCAATGCTGAACAAAGTAAGTTTTGGTGTAGTTGGAAGGTTGGTGTAGTTGGAAGGTTGGCTGCATAGGCTGGTACAGTAGATTTTAACTACCTGGTTATTGACTGGTGTCATGGTTCTGCTTTAAAGGGAACCTGCCAGCAGGATTGTGCTGAGTAACCTACAGACAGTGTCAGGTTGGCGCAGTTATACTGATTACAATGATACCTTGGTTGATGAAATCCATCTTGTGGTTGTTTAGTCTTTATTTGTAGTTTTCAGTTAATGAGATTCTCGTGCTTCAGGGCGGGGCTTTATGTGGTGCTCTGATTAAGTATTCATCTGTTTGGCATTATGACAGGTCTCTGATCCCTCACTGACCTGCCCCATCTTTTCCATACTGAATATTATATGTATTGAAAAAAAATCACCTTCAGCAGGCAGGCGCCTGCGTTGTAGCATGATCACATCTATCGGCGATCCTATAGATGCTACTGCGCAGGAGTCGACGGCGCCATCTTGCTAGAAAGTAAAAAAATGGTCTCCACTAAGATGGCATCGGTGGTGCCTGCACAGTAGCATCTATCGGTGATCAGTGATCTGTCAGAAGCCATACAGATGAATATGTAAGCAGAGCACCACTTAAAGACCCCACAAGCCGCCCACTGAAGCACGAGCATCTCATCAACTGAAAATAAAGATTAAACAGCAACCACAAGACGGATTTCATCAACCCTGGTATCATTTTAATCAGTATGGCGCCAACCTGACACTATAGGTTATTCAGCACAATGCTGCTGATAGGTTCCTTTTAAATGTAAAGAGGAGACAATACCTCAGCTTGTTGTATGAAAATGTTATTGGTCAGTTCATGGAAGACTTGGACAGATGAGTATCTGTGGACATAGTGTTTTTGGAGAAAATCATTTGACACCGTCCCACATAGACACCTAATGGGTATATTACAGTCTATAGGATTAAAAAGTAAGGTTTTTAATTGAATTGAAAAGTAGCCACAGACCAGAGACTTGTGGTGAATGACTGCTACTCTGAATGTTCTCCGGTTATATGTAGTGTACCCCAGGCCATATTTGACATTCATGCTACCCTAGGCAATTTAAGTGGTCACTCCACCTGATAAGTCAGACTATGAGTATGCACACAAAACGTCTTTTTCAGGTAACGCCGCTCTCTAAAATGCTTGAGATAAT
>JARQOD010000003.1:39398158-39451689 GCA_033576555.1 Oophaga sylvatica | reverse complement strand
TGGAGATAGGCAAGGTTTTTATGGTCGGTGAATATGATTACCTGGTGATGAGCTCCTTCAAGAAGATGTCTCCATTCCTCCAGAGCCAATTTGATGGCCAACAGTTCGCGATCACCGACAGAGTAGTTCCTCTCTGCAGGAGAAAAAACCTTGGAAAAAAAACCACACGAGATCATCCGCCCGGTAGACGACTTCTGGGTCAGAACTGCTCCTGCACCTATGGAAGAAGCGTCAACTTCAAGAAAAAATTGCTCACTTGAATTAGGACGATGGAGAACGGGTGCGGAAGCGAAGGCTTTTTTGAGAGAAACAAAGGCCTCTTCTGCCTCGGAGGACCATTCCTTAGAGTTTACACCTTTCCGGGTTAAGGCTGTGATTGGAGCCACTCGGGTGGAAAAGTGTGGAATGAATTGCCGGTAGTAATTGGCGAATCCGAGGAACCTTTGTATGGCTTTTAGCCCAGACGGACGAGGCCAGTTGAGAACTGCAGACAACTTCTCCGGATCCATCTTTAATCCTGTGGAAGATACAATGTACCCAAGGAAAGGCAAAGAGGACTGCTCAAAGAGGCATTTCTCATATTTGGCATAGAGCCTGTTCTCTCTCAGTCTTTGTAAGACCAGGCGTACTTGCCTCCGGTGTGACGTCAAGTCAGCAGAAAAAAATCAAAATATCGTCCAGGTAAACCACGACACAAGTATAGAGCAAGTCCCTGAAAATGTCATTAACAAATTCCTGAAAAACCGCAGGTGCATTGCTTAGGCCGAATGGCATTACCAGGTATTCATAGTGGCCGTCACGGGTGTTGAAGGCTGTTTTCCATTCGTCTCCCTCTCTGATTCGGATCAGGTTGTAGGCCCCTCTGAGGTCCAATTTGGTGAAGATCTTGGCCCCTCGGAGACGATCAAACAGCTCTGAAATAAGAGGCAATGGATACCTGTTTTTTACCGTGATTTGATTTAGACCCCGATAGTCAATGCAGGGCCGCAAGGATCCGTCCTTTTTCTTCACAAAGAAGAATCCAGCTCCTGCCGGTGACGATGACTTTCGGATAAATCCTCTAGCCAAATTCTCTTGAATGTAGTCCGACATGGCCTGAGTCTCTGCCTGTGAAAGAGGATAAACTCTCCCGCGAGGGGGTGATGCTCCTGGAAGAAGCTCTATCTGACAGTCATACGACCTGTGTGGAGGTAGTCTCTCAGCCTCTTTTTTCCCAAAGACGTCAGAGAAGGACCAATAGGCGGAAGGCAACCCTGGCAGGGTATCAGGCTGGACTGGAGGCGAAACAGGTTGAATCCGGGTTAAGCAACGATTCATGCAGGTATCTCCCCAACGCAGAACTTCTCCAGTTCTCCAATTAAGGACTGGTTCATGCATCTGGAGCCAAGGTAAACCTAGAAGCATGGGATGGGATAAACCAGGATATACATAAAATCGCATTCGTTCAGTATGCATTAGACCTACCCGGAGTTCCACCAACTCGGTTTGAAACTGGACGGGCTCGGTCAGCGGTTTGCCATCCACGGCGGACACCTGTAACAGATCAGGAAGACGCTGGACTGGTAAGCGGTAATGATCCACAACCGCCTGCTGGATGAAGTTCCCTGCAGCTCCAGAATCCAGTAGACAGTGTTCGGAGAATTTTATTGCTCCATAGGACACGGTGACAGAGATGTGTAAAGAGGGAGAGGACTGCTCTTTACCTAGGTTGGCCCCTCCTACCGGACCTAGGCACTGGAGTTTCCCGACTTTTTAGGACAGAAATGAATCAAATGTTCAGAACTACCGCAGTAGTAACAACTTCCCTCCTTGCGACGTGCCTCCCGGCGGCGGGTGGCCAAACTTACATGGTCCACCTCCATGGCCTCGGAGGCGGAGGGTGAAGTACCTGTTTTGTACAAACTAGAGTCCAGGTGATAGGACCTTTTGTCCCGCTTGATCTCCATGGAACGCTCCTGAAAACGCAGGTCAATTCGGGTTGCCAAGGATATTAGCTCTTCCAAGAGAGTAGGTCTGTCCCGTCCCGCCAGCTCATCCTTGATTCTTCCAGATAGGCCTTCCCAGAAGTTAGCAACCAGGGCCTCATTGTTCCACGATAATTCAGACGAGAGGGTGCGGAATTTAACAGCATACTGAGCTACCGTGAGAGTACCTTGGCGCAGGCAGGGCAGAGCTGATGCAGTCGAAGTGGTACGACCAGGTTCATCGAAAGTCCTGCGAAAAGCCTCTAGGAAAGATTGAAGATCGTTAACCACCGGATCCCCTCTCTCCCATAGCGGGTTTAGCCAGGCGAGGGCTTCTCCTCCCAGGTGTGACATGATGAAGCCCACCTTGGCTCGGTCAGAAGCAAACACATGCCCCAAGATTTCGAAGTGTAGAGTGCACTGATTGAGGAAACCCCGACACAGAGTAGGATCACCCTGGAAACGGGTAGGAGCCACCAGACGGGGACCTTGATTTGCCATGGGAACTGGTACCTGATTATTGATAGAAGAGTCAGGTGCAGACGAGGACCCTAGGGAATCCATGCGGGTAGACAAGCTGCGTAGATAAGTCGTGATCTTGTCCTGTTGAACTCCCAAACGGGCCACCTCCTGGCACAGATCCGTGGTCGGAGGTCTCTGGGATCCAGCGGGTTCCATGGCCGGAGCAATCTGTAACGAATGGAAGCGGAGGCAGAGGTGGTGAAGCCACATTCGTTTTTATTTTTTAATGTGGAACCTCGAGACCGCGGTCCGGGGGCTCCGAAGGGGGCGTAACTAGTGAGCCCCGGGTACCCGTAGTAAGGTCCCTTGAACAGGACCAGAATGGAATACCCGGAGGACACAGGTGCTACCTCCAGTTAGACCCCGGACACGTGGCAGCTGCCCCAGAGGGACCAAAAGGGTAACAGGTATTTACAGAGTCCATGGAAGGTTCTTGACGGAGAAGGTTAAGGTCCTGGTCCAGAACGGATGGTAGTAGGCTGGCTTCAGTGACCTTGTCACGGTCCACGGGTACGGATGGCTGATGGCGGAACGGGATGACACTTGCGCCAGTAATAGCCGAGATTGTCCAGATTAGCCAGATACGGTTAGCAATGATCTGAGGAGACAAACAGTATCAGCGAAGCACAGAGACTGCAGACGCAGCGCAGACAGAACAGGCACAGAACCGGATGTAGCAATGATAGAACACGTTGCTCCGGCACTCCCCTAATGGTGGAGTGACCAGATATAGTACTGAGTGCGCAGCCATTGGATAATTAGCTATTTCAAAAGATGCACGCTGCCCCTTTAAGAGAGGCGGTGGGCGCGGCCTCGCGTCCTAAGCCGACTGTCTGGAGGCCTGCCAGCAGCGTGCCAGGAAGTGGAGGAGGACTCAGGACGCCGGAGAGCAGATGGGACAGGAGACCCCAGCCCACGCACAGACCGCCGCAGAGGGACAGCCCGAGGAACAGGTGAGTGAGCAGAACGGAGTGCAGAGGCAGCGCTGGGACCGGGTGTAACAAAAATCTTTGGTAACACATTACGCCGTTAAGGTTAAAAATCCTGCAGTGCCCGCCAGGTCCCCCTGCTCAAGAAGGCTCATGTGCAGGCCTGTCGGAAGTTTACCAATGAACACGTGGCTGATTCTGTGAGTGACTGGGGGAAGGTGCTGTGGTCAGAAAAGACAAAAATTGAGCTCTTTGGCATTAACTCAACTTGCCGTGTTTGAAGGAAGAGAAATGCTGCCTGTGACCCAAAGAACACATCCCCACTGTCAAGCATGGAGGTGGAAACATTATAATTTGGGGGTATTTCTCTGCTAAGGGCACAGGACTACTTCATCGCATCAATGGGAGAATGGATGGAGCCATGTACCATAAAATTCTGAGTGACAACCTCCTTCCCTCTGCCAGGACATTAAAAATGGGTCATGGCTGGGTCTTCCAGCAATACAATGACCCAAAACATACAGCCAAGGAAACAAAGGAGCGGCTCAATAAGAAGCACATTAAGGTCATGGAGTGGCCTAGCCAGTCTCCAGACCTAAATCCCATAGAAAACTTATGGAGGGAGTTGAAACTCAGAGTTGCCAAGCGATAGTCTAAATCTTAATGATTTAGAGATGATCTGCAAAAGAGGAGTGGACCAAAATTCCTCCTGACATGTGCGCAGACCTCATCATCAACTACAAAAAAGTCTGACTGCTGTGCTTGCCAACAACGGTTTTGCCACCAAGTATTAAGTCTTGTTTGCCAGAGGGATCAAATACTTATTTCTCACTGCAAAATGCAAATAAATTTATATAATTTATACAATGTGATTTTCTGGATTTTATTTCTGATATTCTCTCAATGATAAAAATAACCTACCCTTAAATTATAGACTGTTCATGTCTTTGTCAGTGGGCAAAATTACAAAATCAGCAAGGGATCAAATACTTATTTCCTTCACTGTATCTATTGGAAATAGGCGCTGTGGAGTTGGAGCCCATTTTGGTGGAGTCAGAGTCGGAGTTGGAGTCGGTGTCATGAAAATTGAGGAGTCGGAGGTTTGGCTTACTGACTCCACAGACCTGGAAGTAGCAATCCTAAAAGTTCATATTGACCCTTTAATGAGCCTTGACAATTTGCAGACACTATGTTTAAGGGTATAACAACCTATAAAGTCCTAATGTAATAGATAATTGTTCCCCACATGAATTAGTATTACTGGACCAAAAAGGGGTCAAAGTCATCATAAAAGCTATCGCGTAGATTAATATCTACGGTAGATCTTAACCAATGTGAGATCAGAAAAGGGGGATATAAATATAGTGTAATAATAATTTCTTTATTTCAACATAAACAATATATACATAGTGGACAATCTGCAAAAAAAGATATAAGGGACTATAAATCACTCTACTATATTGCCTCCAAAAATTGCCAATAAAACTGAAGATCTATACGATGGCAACAGCATTAATATGTCTAACCAGATACAATTATATTAATAACTATATGGATAAACAAGTATATAATCAACTCCTCTATTTACTACAGACAGATATGGTATAGTATCAGACAGAAACAAGTGCTTCTCACTAAATTAGAATATCAACAAAAAGTTAATTTATTTCAGTTCTTCAATACAAAAAGTGAAACTCATATTATATACAATCATTTATTACACACAGAGTGATCTATTTCAAATGTTTATTTCTGTTAATGTTGATGATTTTGGCTTACAGCCAATGAAAACCCAAAAGTCATTATATCAGTAAATTAGAATACTTTATAACACCAGCTTGAAAAATGATTTTAAAATCCGAAATATTGGTCTACTGAAATGTATGTTCAGTAAATGCACTAAATACTTGGTTGGGGATTCTTTTACATTAATTACTGCATCAATGTGGCATGGAGGCGATCAGCCTGTGGCACTGCTGAGGTGTTATGGAAGCCCAGGTTGCTTTGATAGCAGCCTCCAGCTCATCTGCATTGTTGGGTCTGGGTCATCTCCCTCTTGACAATACTCCATAGATTCTCAATGGGGATAAGGTCAGGCGAGTTTGCTGGTAAATCAAGCACAGTGATACTGTTATTTTTAAACCAGGTATTGGCAGTGTGGACAGGTGCTAAGTCCTGCTGGTGAATGAATTTCCACCTCTAAAAAGCTTGTCGGCAGAGGGAAGCATGAAGTGCTGTAAAATTTCCTGGTAGATGGCTGCGCTGACTTTGGTCTTGATAAAACATAGTGGACCTATAACAGCAGATGACATGGCTCCCCAAACCATCACTGATTGTGGAAACTTCATACTAGACCTCAAGCAGCTTGGATTGTGTGCCTCCCCACTCTACCTCCAGACTCTGGCACCTTGATTTACAAATGAAATGCAAAATTTACTTTCATTTGAAAACAACACCTTGGACCACTGAGCAACAGTCCAGATATTTTCCTCCTTGGCCCAGGTAAGACGCTTCTGGCGTTGTCTATTGGTCATGAGTGGCTTGACACAAGGAATGTGACACGTGTAGCCCATGTCCTGGATACGTCTGTGTGTGGTGGCTCTTGAAGCAATAACTCCAGCAGCAGTCCACTCCTTGTGAATCTCCCCCAAAATGGAGAATGGCCTTTTCCTAACAATCCTTTCAAGGCTGCGGTTATCCCGGTTGCTTGTGCACCTTTTTCTACCACACTGTTTCCTTCCACTCAACTTTCCATTAATATGCTTGGATACAGCACTCTGTGAACAGCCAGCTTCTTTAGCAATGATCTTTTGTGGCTTACCCTACTTGTGGAGTGTCAGTGACTGCCTTCTGGACCTCTGTCAAGTCAGCAGTCTTCCCCATGATTGTGGAGCCTACTGAAACAGACTAAGGGACCTTTTTAATCGCTTAGAAAGTATTTGCAGGTGTTTTTTGTTAATTATTCTAATTTACTGAGATAATGACTTTTGGGTTTTCATTGGCTGTAAGCCATAATCATCAACATTAACAGAAATAAACACGTGAAATAGATCACTCTGTTGGTAATGACTCTATATAATATATGAGTTTCACTTTTTGTATTGAAGAACTGAAATAAATTAACTTTTTGATGATATTCTAATTTAGTGAGAAGCACCTGTACATGTCTAACCAAAGGACGCCAAATTACATATACTTAATAACCTATAAAACTAATACTAACAAACCTGTGTAATCAGGTCAGTAGGATCATATTATACAAAAAATGCACAGATGGCAAGTTTTTCTCAGGTCTACAATTGCGACAACAGCATATAAATGTAAACGGTCAGTTGCTGTATATATAATATAGATAAATACAGATCAGGAGCTCATGGAAGGATAATCAGATAAAGACGAAGAGAAAAAGGCTCAACAATACAGACCCATAAAGTGCAGATAGTGCTGAGTACTTTGATTGTATCAATGATAACCTGTGGGCATGATGTAGCGACCAGATTCAAGTTAGTCTGCAGTTAGCTATTAGATATTCATCAATCATTAGATATTCATCAATCGTCCATAACTTTAATTTGAAAAGAGGTACCCTGGATCACTACTGCTCAAAATGAACATCTCAATGTCCTGAATAATATTTGACAAAAAAATGATCAACTCTATGTGTAGTTCAGAAGTTATTCACATAAATCGCTTATGTCGCGCATAATCAAACGTGCTCAATCGTCCATAACTTTTATTTGAAAAGAGGTACCCTGGACCACTAGTACTCAAAATGAACATCTCAATGTCCTGAATAATATTTGACAAAAAAATGATCAACTCTATGTGTAGTTCAGAAGTTATTCACGTAAATCGCTTATTTATATCGCATATAATCAAACGTTCTCAATCGTCCATAACTTTTATTTGAAAAGAGGTACCCTGGACCACTAGTGCTCAAAATGAACATCTCAGTGTCCTGAATAATATTTGACAAAAAAATTATCAACTCTATGTGTAGTTCAGGAGTTATTCACATAAATTGCTTATTTATAAATGTTAACGGAAACTTGCAAGAGTTTCAACAGTAACTTGGTAGGACTATCATCACAATGTACTTCATGGCCAGAATGTTGTGAACTACATCCAGTAAGACATTAATTATTCACAGATTCTGTATGAATTTGAATTTCTTTGTTACATAACGCGCATATTCAAAAGTACTCAATCGAACCAATTTTGCCCAAAAAATGCACAACTATGTATAATTGAAGAGTTAAAAAAAATATGCTTACTCCACATGTGCAACATTTTATAGGTACCTCACTGTTTGCTATCACAACTAACGAGAAATTTCCAAAGGGGCTTAACCAACTAATCCATGTTTAATTCAAGGTTTGTTGAACAGATGCTAAGTTTGTATGTTAAATTACACTTAATAAAGTTTTATGTCCTCAAATAATTTATATGTAATTGTAACGTCATTATTAACCTTTTTTTAACTTTACATAGTGGTTCTTGTGTTGACACGGGTGTCAGTGGGTGCTCTCGTCCGCTGGCCCGGCGGCCTTTACAAAGACAGCATTGACCAGGGCTCATCCCAACTTAACGCCCGACCTCCTTAACAGTGGGTGTAACACTACTCAGACAACACAGGGTGAGGGAATCACAATATTAGGACTTTATTGGATCCCCAAACAATTAAGGGCATATCTATCTATATAATTGTCTAACTTTTAACTTCCGTCTGCAACGGAAATCCTTCATCGCTGATTGGTCACGCCCGGCCGGACGCGACCAATCAGCGACAGGCACATCTGACCGCGAATTGGTTCAGGATTTCAACCAGGCACGCCACCGATATCGTCGGGAGATCAGCGACGTTAACGGCCGATCTCCCGACTGTAGCCGCGGGTCAGCTCCACGTACATACTCACCTTCTGTCTCACCCTGTCCAGGCCGGCGCGTCTGCTTCTATCCTGTGCAGTGCGGTCACGTAGTACCGCTCATTAAGGTCATGAATATGGATGCAACGCCACTCCTATAGGCGTGGCGTCCATATTCATGACCTTAATGAGTGATACCACGTGACCGCTCCACAGAGGAAGAAGCAGATGCGCCGGAAGAGAGATGCAGGAGCGTGGAGCAACGGAGCGAGGAGGGTAAGTATGATGGAAGAGCACGGGGGAGCTCAGCGGAGGGTGGGAGTGGAGCCAAGTATACAGGGTAGGAGCGGAGCCATGTATATAGGATTGGATTGGAGGATGGGAGCCGAGCCATGTATACAGGGTAGGAGCGGAGCCATGTATATAGGATTGGAGGGTGGGAGCAGAGCCGTGTATATAGGGTGGGAACAGAGCCATGTATATAGGATGGGAGGGTGGGAGCGGAACCATGTATATAGGGTGGGAGCGGAGCCATGCACACAAGGATGGGAGGGTTGGAGCAGAGCCATGCCTAAATAAACGACATACATATTCTAGAATATCCAATACGTTATAATCGGGCCACCATCTAGTCTACTATATAATCGTCTAATTCTGTCTGTCTGCAATGGACATAACGCGTCGCTGATTGGTTTCGACAGGCCGGACGTGACCAATCAGTGACAGGCGCAGTCCAGCCGCAAATTGGTGCAGGATTTGAACCATGCATGCCACTGCTATTGTCGGGAGCCGCGGTAGCCGCGGGTCTCTTGCCGCATGGAGGTCAGCGGCGACGCAGTCGGGAGATGACCGGAGCCAGCCGATTATCTCCCGGCTGATTGCAGCGGAAGTACCCAGACCAGCAGCCTCCATGTAAACACCTGCAGTAGCATCCACGTACACCCTACCAGCAGCAGCCTCTATATACCCCAGCAGAAGCAGCCTCCACATATACCCCAGCAGCAGCAGCCTCCACATATACCCCAGCAGCAGAAGCCTCCACATATACCCCAGCAGCAGCAGCCTCCACATATACCCCAGCAGCAGCCTCTATATACACCCCAGCAGCCGGAGCCTCTATATACACCCCAGCAGCCTCTGTATAAACACCAGCAGCCTCTATATACACCCCAGAAGAATCTATATACACCCCAGCAACCTCTATATATACCCCAGCAGCCTCTCTATACACCCTGCAGCCTCTATAAACACCCCAGCAGCCTCATATTTTGATGATCTGTTTAATAATTTTGTTCAGTTGTATTAAGTAATATGAGCAATAACATTTAATGAAAATGTATATATTTTACCTGGAAAATCCTGTGTATTCATTGTATTATTCTTAAATCTTCATAAATAAACTACATACATATTCTAGAATACCCGATGCGTTAGAATCGGGCCACCATCTAGTATCACATAACCAGCAAAACACAAAATGTAACAGGCAACAGTTTCTCACCCTTCCACTTCCAGGGCTACTTACTCCAAGCCAGCAGCACCCCGCTTTCGCCGGGCACCCACCGAGAAAGGAATAATGCCAGATTTAGGCAGCTGAGTACCGCAAAGTCTGTAGTCAGGTGACTGGATTTTCCCAAGCTGGATTCCGTCCTAATGTAGGCTTTGATATCTCAGTCGAATCCTTGCATTTGATGCTGAAGTCCATGTAGTCTTAAAATCCAGGTTCGGTTATGGCCGATCCAAAATTGGTACCATGCAGCAAGAGAGACTTGGTCACTGGACAGTCCTCCTTCTATACCCCTGAGATCTCAATTCAGACAGTTGGGGCTTCATGATTGGTGGAATAATTAGAGTGTGCTAGATTGGATAGACTCCAAGCCACATACATAATATCCCTAGTAGTAATGGTCTCTAAAGCCCCGTCTCACATAGCGATACACAACGATCAGGATCGCTGGTGTATCGCTACATTATCGCTGCTGAGCTGCCAAACAGGCAGCGATCAGTACAAGCGACACTGCGGGTAACTGATGCAGGGAGCTGGTAACCAAGGTACACGTCGGGTTTCTAAGCGCTGCGCGGTGCCTGGAAACCCGCTGTGTACCTTGGTTACCAGCTCCCTGCTTCAGGGAGCTGGTATCCAAGGTACACAGCAGGTTTCTAGGCACAGCCCCGCACCTGGAAACCCGCTGTGTTCCTTGGTTACTAGCGGATCGCTGGTCTCCCACCTGTCACACGCAGCGATGCGTGCCTGTCAGCGGGAGAGACCAGCGATCAAAAAAATGTCCTGACATTTCAGCGACGATCAGCGATACCCAGCAGGGGGGCTGATCGTCGCTGAATGTCACACACAGCGATATCGCTGGTGAGCTCGCTGCTGCGTCACAAAACTAGTGACTCAGCAGTGATCTCGTAGCGAGATCGCTGTGTGAGACGGGGGCTTAACAGACAAGGAAGAGTCAGCTAATTTAGAATCTAGCAATACACATAGTAATACAATGAAAGGTTAGCATAATTGATTTGTCTGAGTCTGTGACCTTCCCTGGCAAAGGTAATTACATGAGTCAACAGTAACTTCAAACCTAGACTCCTAATAGTCTTGTAGAAACAATGAGGGTCTTATCACAAGGTAATAAACAGAATACCTTCATGTCTGGCCAAATTTTAAGAAACTTAACCCATGCTAGGCATTGAAAGAGTCCATGTGGTGACAGTTCTGTTCTGAAGTGATACACTCACTTGGAAGCCATCAAAGTATTCCACAGAGTGGCCCTACTTGGAGGATTGTCAGTGAAATTAATCTGTCCATGATAAGGATTTGTGTTGAATTGGCATACTGGAGTGAACTAAAGGTACTGTCACACTAAGCGAGATCGCTTAAGCGTCAGCGATTTTATGACGCAGCAGCGACATCGTCAGCGACGTCGCTGTGTGTGACATGTATCAGCGATGTGGCCCCTGCTGCGATGTCGCTGATCGTGCACGAACGTTCTGGGCCGTATTTTGATCGTTGGTGTCCCGCTGGTGAGCCTGAATCGCTGAGTTTGACACCCTTTTAGTAACGACGAGTGACCTCGTTGCCGACTCATGTCAGCGGCGCAGGCGGGACTAGGTTTTCTTTCATAACGCCCCTCAGCTCCGATTGGTGGCCACAACATCACCTCAGCAATAAATGAAAACGTAAATGTGCCCCCACCATTGTTCCAGAGCGCTGTGTGGTTGACTCCAACGTTCTGTCCTTTGTGCGTTGTTGCGAGGATACTATCGTGTGTGGGGATTTTGCCATCCTGTCAAAGTCGCTACAGCGCTTCATCTTTGCCATTATACCTTTTGGATATTTGGATTTCCCTTGCAAGGTACATATTGTTTGTGATATTTTGTGATGCGTTTTTTGGATAACACACCTTTTCTTTTTGTCTGCTTAACTCCAATATATATACAGCCGTGTTGCCGGGATTTTTTTTTCCTCGCCCACCACTGCAATTTTATTAGATCTTTGTTGCTTTTTGAGGATTTTTTTTTGTTAGAATCATCTTGTCAACTAGTGTGCAAGGAAGTAGTGATTCAAATGGATATTCATACTCTATGTATTATAGGCACATATTTTGACGAGGCTGAAGTTGGTTTCTTATTCGTTCAGTTTCTTATTCGGAGCTGAAGTTAGTTTTTTATTTGTCAGTTTCTTATTCTGCAAATTTTTCTTTTCTGTTTTTTATAGGTTTAACAACAAAAAATAAGCATCAAAATAATAAAAAACAATGCAGCTAGATGCCCTGATGTGAATACACTTAAAATCTGCGCCAAAAATTATAAAACTGGCACAAAAATGGGCATCAGGCTATGTGCACACGTTGCGGAATTGCCATGGAAATTTCCGCGGCAATTCCGCACCTCCCTGCTGCGGGAAATCCGCATATTATAGGTATGCGTATTCCCGCTAAAAACTAGCGTTTTGCAAGCGAATTAGCTTGCAGAATGCTAGCGTTTTACAAGCGATCTGACAGGTTGGTCACACGAGTCAAACAAGTGTTTGACTCGTGTGACCAACTTTTTACTATTGATGCCGCCTATGCCGCATCAATAGTAAAAAGATCTAATTTAAAAATAATAAAAAAAATAATAAATAATGATATTCTCACCTTCCGGCGGCCCCTGCAGTTTTCCCGCCTCACAGCGACGCTCCCGGCAAGTTCCGTTCCCAGGAGTCCTTTGCGACAATCACCCCAATGACGTAGCATCTCGCGAGACCGCTACGCCATCTGGGTGATCCTGGGAACGCGATTGGCGGGAGCGTCGCTGAGAGGCGGGAAAGCTGCGGGGGACGCCGGAAGGTGAGAATATCATTATTTTTTATTTTAATTATTGTTTTTACATGGATATGGTACCCAGGGCCTGGAGGAGAGTCTCCTGTCCTCCAGACCCTGGGTACCATCCGCACAAGAACCGCTTACTTTCCTCATGGTGGGCACAGCCACATGCGGAAAGTAATTGGTTCAATGCATTCCTATGGCGGCGGAATCGCCGCGGTTCCGCAAAAAAGAATGAGCATGCTGCGGATTCTCCCGCGATGCGATTCCGCCGCGGAAAAACCCGCAGCATGTGCACAGCATTGCGGAATCTCATAGGCCTTAATGAGTTGTATTGTGTAAGCGGTTTTCGAAAAAACCGCGGCAAAACCGCTAAGAAACCTCAACGTGTGCACATAGCCTCAAAGTGGGCACCAGAGGGCGTTAATGAAAGGGTTAAATAACTTTGGGCCACTGAAATGACACTGCAGACATATAGAACAGGGCGCCCAACATTAAAAACAAGTCTCTCCAGTTGGCCCAGATGGGTTCTGGGCATCAGAATAGGCATCAAAGTGGGCACAGTCGATTTTCACAGGTTTGAATAAGTAACAGATGTTTTTAAGGGTTAAATGATTTTAGGACTCTGATCTCACACTAAGAATACAGAGATAGTGATGCTCCGCATCAAACCCAGGTCCCTCCTGCCTGGCCCAAATGGGTTCTGGGCATCAGAATTGGCATCAAAGTGGGCAAACAGGCAATTTTTGCAGATTTGAATAAGTAACAGATGTTGTTCAAGGGTTAAATGACTTTGGGCCACTGTTCTCACACTATGAGTACACAGATAGTGATGCCTCGCATCAAACCCAGGTCCCTCCAGCCTGGCCCAAATGGGTTCTGGGCATCAGAATTGGCATCAAAATGGGCAAACAGACAATTTTCACAGTTTTGAATAAGTAACAGATGTTTTTAAGGGGTTAAATTACTTTGGGACTCTGATATCACACTAAGTATACACAGATACTGATGTCTTGCATCAATCCCAGATCCCTCCTGCCTGGCCTAAATGGGTTCTGGGCATCAGAATTGGCATCAAAGTGGGCACAGTCGATTTTCACAGGTTTGAATAAGTAACAGATGTTTTTAAGGGTTAAATGATTTTGGGACTCTGATCTCACACTAAGAATACAGAGATAGTGATGCCCCGCATCAAACCCAGGTCCCTCCTGCCTGGCCCAAATGGGTTCTGGGCATCAGAATTGGCATCAAAGTGGGAAAACAGCCAATTTTTACAGATTTGAATAAGTAACAGATGTTGTTCAGGGGTTAAATGACTTTGGGCCACTGTTCTCACACTATGAGTACACAGATGGTGATGCCTCGCATCAAACCCAGGTCCCTCCAGCCTGGCCCAAATGGGTTCTGGGCATCAGAATTGGCATCAAAATGGGCAAACAGACAATTTTCACAGTTTTGAATAAGTAACAGATGTTTTTAAGGGGTTAAATTACTTTGGGACTCTGATATCACACTAAGTATACACAGATACTGATGTCTTGCATCAATCCCAGATCCCTCCTGCCTGGCCTAAATGGGTTCTGGGCATCAGAATTGGCATCAAAATGGGCAAACAGCCAATTTTCACAGATTTGACTAAGTAACAGATGTTTTTAAGGGTTAAATTACTTTGGGACTCTGATATCACACTAAGTATACACAGATACTGATGTCTTGCATCAATCCCAGATCCCTCCTGCCTGGCCTAAATGGGTTCTGGGCATCAGAATTGGCATCAAAATGGGCAAACAGCCAATTTTCACAGATTTGACTAAGTAACAGATGTTTTTAAGGGGTTAAATGACTTTGGGCCACTGATCTCACACCACCATTACAAACACAGTAAGGCTGGAGACATACAAGCGATTTAAAAATCGGTCCACTTTTGATGCAGGAGAGTCGGATGAGTGTAATGCGAGTGTCAGGCGTTTTTTTTTTCGAGTACAATTTGATTTTTCTCACCGATCATCTGATTTACAACAGAATGCAGTGTGATTGTAAGGCCTCTTTCACACATCAGGTTTTCGGCGTCAGGCCATGTGATGATACTGCAAGCTCCAGTACTTGTGCTGTTCTAGAACTTTCCACATAGAACTACGACCCCCATCGTTTTGCTAGCACAGAGCAAAGCCCCCTCCCTCTCTCTCTGCAGTTCACTCCTCTCATCCCTCCCACCTCAGGAATTCTTTAGGAATTCCCTTTGTCTCAAAACCCTGCAGAAAGGTCCCATACATATTATGAGAATTCATTCTTTTGGTCATAACACGGTGGGAGCTTTCGCCAGAAACACGAAAGCTACGGTTTTGAATCAGGCGTCGTTCCCATGGTAATGGTGAACCCGTAACTCCAACAGAACTCGAGAAATGGAATTCTCGGATGCACCATGAACTATCTCACCCAAGTTTGGGCTCATTTGAACAGTCATTTCAAAGTAAGATCATTGATAGGTCTGCCATTATTCTGCTAGGTTCCCAGGATGAGGTATGGCCCTTATGATCTTCCAGAACTTAAAGCTAGAACTTCTAGCCCGGGGAGGTGGCGTGAAAACCATCCCCTTTTGTGAGGTCACCAGCCCACATGTATAAGTCTTGCAGTTAGCCCCCCCTGGTCATTTCAGGCTGTGATGAGGTGACTAACAGATCTGCAAATGAACTATGACATGTGGCTCCTCCCCCAGCCTGTCTTGCCTGTACCTGCCTGAGTGCCATGTAAGTTTTCACCTTTAATCCTGTTTTATTTCTAACTGTATTGTACATAACTGTGTTGTCTCAGCTTGTTACCTTTTTTTTAAACTATAAGCACTGCCTGCGTTTTTAGGAATAAACCTATAAAATTATTAGTTTGTTTCTCCTGCTCTATAAACGATTTTGCACGTGCCTGAAGTACTACGCTACTGATTTGGGGTTGTTATGGACCCTCTTGATAAATTGTTCATTAAATAAATCGTAGCTGGTGGCAGCTAAAAAGAAGAGGTGTAAAGTGTTAACCTATTGGGTGGCGTTGGCAGTGACGGAGCGGGTTTTATAAGTGTATTGCCTGGCTGCGGCCCGGAGTAATTATAATTCCCTCACTGCAGCGTGCCCAATAGCCAGCACACATTCAAGTGGCCCGTCTGGCGACTAATTATCCTAGGTGCAGTTCCCTGACTGACCTGAGGGTAAGGGGGGCGCCAGAGAGCTGCAAGTTCCTAAGTGGAAGTGGGATAATTATAAATCCCTGCAGATTATTGGGTCGGACGGCAGCAGCCGTCGTATGTGTGTGCGCGTTTTCGTCACATTTGTGGCAACGGAGGGATCACAAGCCGTGATGCCCCGGGCTACCGTGTGGCGGACCGTGTGCACGCTCATCACAGGCCAAAAACCGGATCCGTCTCATCCAGTGTATCCGGTTTTTAAGCCCTTTTTCGACAGATTACGCCGGATCCAGTTTTTAAAAACGCCCTTTTTGGGGTTCCAAACGTGATTGGCTACTGAAAACCTATATATGCACTGTTCCTACAGCCCATCTGGTTGTATAGGAGCAAGTGCCGGTTGGAGAGAAGAGCAAGTGGCTGCTGAAAATGGATGTTGTGATAGGAAACATTCTGAAGAATTTGGTGGATTTCACAGTGGAGGCGAATTGTCTGAAAGCGATTGTTCTGGAGAAGGAGAGAAAGATACAGCAGCGACGACGACGACGTTTATGGATCCACCCCATCACAGCCCAGAGAATGACGCGTGGGGTATATTCTACACTATACGTGGAGCTACGAGGAAACCCTCAGAATTTTTTTGCATATCTTCGCAAGAAAATGGAGAAGTTTGATTTGTTGGTGGAGCGTGTTGGAGAAATTAAAGTTATGCATGATTGAAAGTTATGGACGATTGAGTACGTTTGATTATGCGCGACATAAGCGATTTATGTGAATAACTCCTGAACTACACATAGAGTTGATAATTTTTTTGTCAAATATTATTCAGGACTTTGAGATGATCATTTTAAGCACTAGTGGTCCAGGGTACCTCTTTTCAAATAAAAGTTATGGACGATTGATTGAGTACGTTTGATTATATGCGACATAAATAAGCGATTTACGTGAATAACTCCTGAACTACACATAGAGTTGATATTTTTTCTGCACATATTATTTAGGACACTGAGATGTTCATTTTGAGCACTAGTGATCCAGGGTACCTCTTTTCAAACTAAAGTTATGTACATTGATTGAGTATGTTTGATTATGTGCGACATAAATAAGCGATTTATGTGAATAACTCCTGAGCTACACATAGAGTTGATAATTTTTTTTGTCAAATATTATTCAGGACATTGAGATGATCATTTTGAGTACTAGTGGTCCAGGGTGCCTCTTTTCAAATTAAAGTTATGGACGATTGAGCACGTTTGATTATGCGCGACATAAATAAGCGATTTACGTGAATAACTCCTGAACTACACATAGAGTTGATAATTTTTTTGTCAAATATTATTCAGGACATCGAGATGTTCATTTTGAGCACTAGTGGTCCAGGGTACCTCTTTTCAAATTAAAGTTATGGACGATTGAGCACGTTTGATTATATGCAACATAAATAAGCGATTTACGTGAATAACTTCTGAACTACACATAGAGTTGATAATTTTTTTGTCAAATATTATTCAGGACATCGAGATGTTCATTTTGAGCACTAGTGGTCCAGGGTACCTCTTTTCAAATAAAAGTCATGGACGATTGATTGAGTATGTTTGATTATATGCGACATAAATAAGCGATTTACGTGAATAACTCATGAACTACACATAGAGTTGATAATTTTTTGTCAAATTTTATTCAGGACATTGAGATATTCATTTTGAGCACTAGTGGTCCAGGGTACCTCTTTTCAAATAAAAGTTATGGACGATTGAGCACGTTTGATATATGCGACATAATAAGCGATTTACGTGAATAACTCCTGAACTACACATAGAGTTGATATTTTTTCTGCACATATTATTTAGGACACTGAGATGTTCATTTTAAGCACTAGTGGTCCAGGGTACCTCTTTTCAAACTAAAGTTATGTACGATTGATTGAGTATGTTTGATTATGTGCGACATAAATAAGCGATTTATGTGAATAACTCCTGAGCTACACATAGAGTTGATAATTTTTTTTGTCAAATATTATTCAAGACATTGAGATGTTCATTTTGAGCACTAGTGGTCCAGGGTACCTCTTTTCAAATAAAAGTTATGGACGATTGAGCACGTTTGATTATATGCGACATAAATAAGCGATTTACGTGAATAACTCCTGAACTACACATAGAGTTGATAATTTTTTTGTCAAATATTATTCAGGACATCGAGATGTTCATTTTGAGCACTATTCGTCCAGGGTGCCTCTTTTCAAATTAAAGTTATGGACGATTGAGCACGTTTGATTATGCGCGACATAAATAAGCGATTTACGTGAATAACTCCTGAACTACACATAGAGTTGATAATTGTTTTGTCAAATATTATTCAGGACACTGAGATGTTCATTTTGAGCACTAGTGGTCCAGGGTACCTCTTTTCAAATAAAAGTTATGGACGATTGAGCACGTTTGATTATATGCGACATAAATAAGTGATTTACGTGAATAACTCCTGAACTACACATAGAGTTGATAATTTTTTTGTCAAATATTATTCAGGACATCGAGATGTTCATTTTGAGCACTAGTGGTCCAGGGTACCTCTTTTCAAATAAAAGTTATGGACGATTGAGCACGTTTGATTATATGCGACATAAGTAAGTGATTTACGTGAATAACTCCTGAACTACACATAGAGTTGATAATTTTTTTGTCAAATATTATTCAGGACATCGAGATGTTCATTTTGAGCACTATTCGTCCAGGGTGCCTCTTTTCAAATTAAAGTTATGGACGATTGAGCACGTTTGATTATGTGCGACATAAGCGATTTATGTGAATAACTCCTGAACTACACATAGAGTTGATAATTTTTTTGTCAAATATTATTCAGGACATTGAGATGTTCATTTTGAGCCCTAGTGGTCCAGGGTACCTCTTTTCAAATTAAAGTTATGGATGATTGAGTACGTTTGATTATGCGCGACATAAATAAGCGATTACGTGAATAACTTCTGAACTACACATAGAGTTGATAATTTTTTTGTCAAATATTATTCAGGACATTGAGATGTTCATTTTGAGCACTAGTGGTCCAGGGTACCTCTTTTCAAATTAAAGTTATGGACGATTGAGCACGTTTGATTATGCGCGACATAAGCGATTTACGTGAATAACTTCTGAACATACACATAGAGTTGATAATTTTTTTGTCAAATATTATTCAGGACACTGAGATGTTCATTTTGAGTACTAGTGGTCCAGGGTACCTCTTTTCAAATAAAAGTTATGGACGATTGAGCACGTTTGATTATGCGCGACATAAGCGATTTATGTGAATAACTCCTGAACTACACATAGAGTTGATAATTTTTTTGTCAAATATTATTCAGGACATTGAGATGATCATTTTGAGTACTAGTGATCCAGGGTACCTCTTTTCAAATTAAAGTTATGGACGATTGAGCACGTTTGATTATGCGCGACATAAGCGATTTATGTGAATAACTCCTGAACTACACATAGAGTTGATAATTTTTTTGTCAAATATTATTCAGGACATCGAGATGTTCATTTTGAGCACTATTCGTCCAGGGTGCCTCTTTTCAAATTAAAGTTATGGACGATTGAGCACGTTTGATTATGTGCGACATAAGCGATTTATGTGAATAACTCCTGAACTACACATAGAGTTGATAATTTTTTTGTCAAATATTATTCAGGACATTGAGATGTTCATTTTGAGCCCTAGTGGTCCAGGGTACCTCTTTTCAAATTAAAGTTATGGATGATTGAGTACGTTTGATTATGCGCGACATAAATAAGCGATTTACGTGAATAACTTCTGAACTACACATAGAGTTGATAATTTTTTTGTCAAATATTATTCAGGACATTGAGATGTTCATTTTGAGCACTAGTGGTCCAGGGTACCTCTTTTCAAATTAAAGTTATGGACGATTGAGCACGTTTGATTATGCGCGACATAAGCGATTTACGTGAATAACTTCTGAACTACACATAGAGTTGATAATTTTTTTGTCAAATATTATTCAGGACACTGAGATGTTCATTTTGAGTACTAGTGGTCCAGGGTACCTCTTTTCAAATAAAAGTTATGGACGATTGAGCACGTTTGATTATGCGCGACATAAGCGATTTATGTGAATAACTCCTGAACTACACATAGAGTTGATAATTTTTTTGTCAAATATTATTCAGGACATCGAGATGTTCATTTTGAGCACTAGTGGTCCAGGGTACCTCTTTTCAAATTAAAGTTATGGACGATTGATGAATATCTAATGATTGATGAATATCTAATAGCTAACTGTAGACTAACTTGAATCTGGTATGTAGCGTGTATCTATGCCAAGGAGAGACACTCTGGGGGACAGAAGGCACCTCGACGCACGTTTCATTGCCTGGGCTTCTCTCGGGACCCCTGAATAGAGTTAGTACTGAGAGTGAAGGTGTCCTGCCCCCCAACCAAACGGGCATGGTGGGGACCCGAACCATCCTGCCTCCTTAAGGCGACACCCCACCCCTTGCAACCAGAGAGCGACGACAGGAAACCCACCAGGGAGCCGGAGTATGCCGGAGGGGCACCTTCATTACATAAACATTACACTGTGTGTATAGGGGGAGCGGGGTGTCAGTACTTTTGGAACATTATACTGTATGTGGGGGTATTATACATACTATATGGGGGCACAGTGAGGAGCAAGAAAGTGGCACTGTACTATGTGAGCAATACGTGTTCCCACGTTTTCTGTTTCATAGTTGGGTCGTATGTATCTATAAGAGGAAAAGGGAAGAAAGTGTTACGACTCCTAGAAAGTAACACCGAGAGAAATGAGCAGTCAAAGGTCAAATATAGAAAAAGTAGAAAACACTTTATTAATGTAATAGGATAAAAAGACTAGCACAGCAATTGAATCCTGCATGTGCCCCAGTGCAAATACAAAAAGCAAGGGAAGCCACATGTGGTAAACCTGATAAGCTAATAGCCAATACTACTTGTAACAGATAGTATTCAGCATAGTTACAATACATAAATGCACATACAGAGGTAGATAAATGTACATACAAAAGTAAATAGATGTGCATACAGAGGTAAATAATCGATGGTGATGCAGTACATACCAAAACAGTCACAGTGTGACACCACACTGGCTGCCCCTGCCACCCCAACGCGCGTTTCGGAAGGTTCCTTCCTTCCTTCTTCATACTTTTGTATGTACATTTATCTACCTCTGTATGTGCATTTATGTATTGTAACTATGCTGAATACTATCTGTTACAAGTAGTATTGGCTATTAGCTTATCAGGTTTACCACATGTGGCTTCCCTTGCTTTTTGTATTTGCACTGGGGCACATGCAGGATTCATTTGCTGTGCTAGTCTTTTTATCCTATTACATTAATAAAGTGTTTTCTACTTTTTCTATATTTGACCTTTGACTGCTCATTTCTCTCGGTGTTGCTATATATTATATATGCAGTTGGTCTATTATGGTCCGATATATATTCAGTTTACTAACTTTTGACATTATGTCATTATACTCTTTATGATATGGTACACATAGCAACTGATATGTTGATCTATCGTCTTATTTGACTCCTAGAAAGTGACAACAGAAAAGCAGCAAAACAGTCTCAGCACTGAAGGGGTTACTGCCCCCTGTCCCCGCCCAGTAATGGGGAATCTCCAGCACCTACCTCCACCTGCAGAGCCGCACTCCACATGTATGGCTGTTCTGTGCCCAGTAATGGGGAATCTCCAGCACCCACCTCCACATGTATGGCTGCTCTGTGCCCAGTAATGGGGAATCTCCAGCACCTACCTCCACCTGCAGAGCCGCACACCACATATATGGCTGTTCTGTGCCCAGTAATGGGGAATCTCCAGCACCTACCTCCACCTGCAGAGCCGCATTCCACATATATGGCTGTTCTGTGCCCAGTAATGGGGAATCTCCAGCACCTACCTCCACCTGCAGAGCCGCACACCACATATATGGCTGTTCTGTGCCCAGTAATGGGGAATCTCCAGCACCTACCTCCACCTGCAGAGCCGCACTCCACATATATGGCTGTTCTGTGCCCAGTAATGGGGAATCTCCAGCACCTACCTCCACCTGCAGAGCGCACACCACATATATGGCTGTTCTGTGCCCAGTAATGGGGAATCTCCAGCACCTACCTCCACCTGCAGAGCCGCACTCCACATATATGGCTGTTCTGTGCCCAGTAATGGGAATCTCCAGCACCTACCTCCACCTGCAGAGCTGCACTCCACATATATGGCTGTTCTGTGCCCAGTAATGGGGAATCTCCAGCATCTACCTCCACCTGCAGAGCCGCACTCCACATTATGGCTGTTCTGTGCCCAGTAATGGGAATCTCCAGCACCTACCTCCACCTGCAGAGCCGCACTCCACATGTATGGCTGTTCTGTGCCCAGTAATGGGGAATCTCCAGCACCTACCTCCACATGCAGAGCCGCACACCACATTATGGCTGTTCTGTGCCCAGTAATGGGGAATCTCCAGCACCTACCTCCACCTGCAGAGTCGCACTCCACATGATATGGCTGTTCTGTGCCCAGTAATGGGGGAATCTCCAGCACCTACCTCCACCTGCAGAGCCGCACTCCACATAGTATGGCTGTTCTGGCCCAGTAATGGGGAATCTCCAGCACCTACCTCCACCTGCAGAGCCGCACACCACATATATGGCTGTTCTGTGCCCCAGTAATGGGGAATCTCCAGCACCTACCTCCACCTGCAGAGCCGCACTCCACATATATGGCTGTTCTGTGCCCAGTAATGGGGAATCTCCAGCACCTACCTCCACCTGCAGAGCCGCACTCCACATATATGGCTGTTCTGTGCCCAGTAATGGGGAATCTCCAGCACCTACCTCCACCTGCAGAGCCGCACTCCACATATATGGCTGTTCTGTGCCCAGTAATGGGGAATTCTCCAGCACCTACCTCCACCTGCAGAGCCGCACTCCACATATATGGCTGTTCTGTGCCCAGTAATGGGGAATCTCCAGCACCTACCTCCACCTGCAGAGCCGCACACCACATATATGGCTGTTCTGTGCCCAGTAATGGGGAATCTCCAGCACCTACCTCCACCTGCAGAGCCGCACACCACATATATGGCTGTTCTGTGCCCAGTAATGGGAATCTCCAGCACCTACCTCCACCTGCAGAGCCGCACACCACATATATGGCTGTTCTGTGCCCAGTAATGGGGAATCTCCAGCACCTACCTCCACCTGCAGAGCCGCACCCACATGTATGGCTGCTTCTGTGCCCAGTAATGGGGAATCTCCAGCACCTACCTCCACCTGCAGAGCCGCACACCACATATATGGCTGTTCTGCGCCCAGTAATGGGGAATCTCCAGCACCTACCTCCACCTGCAGAGCCGCACCCACATATATGGCTGTTCTGTGCCCAGTAATGTGGAATCTCCAGCACCTACCTCCACCTGCAGAGCCACACTCCACATTATATGGCTGTTCTGTGCCCAGTAATGGGGAATCTCCAGCACCTACCTCCACCTGCAGAGCCGCACACCACATTATGGCTGTTTTGTGCCCAGTAATGGGGAATCTCCAGCACCTACCTCCACCTGCAGAGCCGCACTCCACATGTATGGCTGTTCTGTGCCCAGTAATGGGGAATCTCCAGCACCTACCTCCACCTGCAGAGCCACACCCACATATATGGCTGTTCTGTGCCCAGTAATGGGGAATCTCCAGCACCTACCTCCACCTGCAGAGCCGCACACCACATATATGGCTGTTCTGTGCCCAGTAATGGGGAATCTCCAGCACCTACCTCCACCTGCAGAGCCCACTCCACATGTATGGCTGTTCTGTGCCCAGTAATGGGGAATCTCCAGCACCTACCTCCACCTGCAGAGCGCACACCACATTATGGCTGTTCTGTGCCCAGTAATGGGGAATCTCCAGCACCTACCTCCACCTGCAGAGCCGCACCCACATATATGGCTGTTCTGTGCCCAGTAATGTGGAATCTCCAGCACCTACCTCCACCTGCAGAGCCACACTCCACATTATGGCTGTTCTGTGCCCAGTAATGGGAATCTCCAGCACCTACCTCCACCTGCAGAGCCGCACTCCACATATATGGCTGTTCTGTGCCCAGTAATGGGGAATCTCCAGCACCTACCTCCACCTGCAGAGCCGCACACCACATATATGGCTGTTCTGTGCCCAGTAATGGGGAATCTCCAGCACCTACCTCCACCTGCAGAGCCGCACTCCACATATATGGCTGTTCTGTGCCCAGTAATGGGGAATCTCCAGCACCTACCTCCACCTGCAGAGCCGCACTCCACATATATGGCTGTTCTGTGCCCAGTAATGGGGAATTCTCCAGCACCTACCTCCACCTGCAGAGCCGCACACCACATATATGGCTGTTCTGTGCCCAGTAATGGGGATCTCCAGCACCTACCTCCACCTGCAGAGCCGCACTCCACATATATGGCTGTTCTGTGCCCAGTAATGTGGAATCTCCAGCACCTACCTCCACCTGCAGAGCCGCACATCCACATATATGGCTGTTCTGTGCCCAGTAATGGGGAATCTCCAGCACCTACCTCCACCTGCAGAGCCGCACCCACATATATGGCTGTTCTGTGCCCAGTAATGGGGAATCTCCAGCACCTACCTCCACTGCAGAGCCCACTCCACATATATGGCTGTTCTGTGCCCAGTAATGGGGAATCTCCAGCACCTACCTCCACCTGCAGAGCCGCACCCACATATATGGCTGTTCTGTGCCCAGTAATGGGGAATCTCCAGCACCTACCTCCACCTGCAGAGCCGCACTCCACATATATGGCTGTTCTGTGCCCAGTAATGGGGATTCTCCAGCACCTACCTCCACCTGCAGAGCCGCACTCCACATATATGGCTGTTCTGTGCCCAGTAATGGGGAATCTCCAGCACCTACCTCCACCTGCAGAGCCGCACACCACATGTATGGCTGCTCTGTGCCCAGTAATGGGGAATCTGCAGCACCTACCTCCACCTGCAGAGCCGCACTCCACATATATGGCTGTTCTGTGCCCAGTAATGGGGAATCTCCAGCACCTACCTCCACCTGCAGAGCCACACTCCACATGTATGGCTGTTCTGTGCCCAGTAATGGGGAATCTCCAGCACCTACCTCCACCTGCAGAGCCACACTCCACATATATGGCTGTTCTGTGCCCAGTAATGGGGAATCTCCAGCACCTACCTCCACCTGCAGAGCCGCACACCACATATATGGCTGTTCTGTGCCCAGTAATGGGGAATCTCCAGCACCTACCTCCACCTGCAGAGCCACACTCCACATTATGGCTGTTCTGTGCCCAGTAATGGGGAATCTCCAGCACCTACCTCCACCTGCAGAGCCGCACCCACATATATGGCTGTTCTGTGCCCAGTAATGTGGGAATCTCCAGCACCTACCTCCACCTGCAGAGCCGCACACCACATATATGGCTGTTCTGTGCCCAGTAATGGGGAATCTCCAGCACCTACCTCCACCTGCAGAGCCGCACTCCACATATATGGCTGTTCTGTGCCCAGTAATGGGGAATCTCCAGCACCTACCTCCACCTGCAGAGCCACACTCCACATTATGGCTGTTCTGTGCCCAGTAATGGGGAATCTCCAGCACCTACCTCCACCTGCAGAGCCGCACACCACATATATGGCTGTTCTGTGCCCAGTAATGGGGATCTCCAGCACCTACCTCCACCTGCAGAGCCGCACTCCACATATATGGCTGTTCTGTGCCCAGTAATGGGAATCTCCAGCACCTACCTCCACCTGCAGAGCCGCACTCCACATATATGGCTGTTCTGTGCCCAGTAATGGGGAATCTCCAGCACCTACCTCCACCTGCAGAGCCGCACACCACATATATGGCTGTTCTGTGCCCAGTAATGGGGAATCTCCAGCACCTACCTCCACCTGCAGAGCCGCACCCACATATATGGCTGTTCTGTGCCCAGTAATGGGGAATCTCCAGCACCTACCTCCACCTGCAGAGCCGCACTCCACATATATGGCTGTTCTGTGCCCAGTAATGGGGAATCTCCAGCACCTACCTCCACCTGCAGAGCCGCACTCCACATATATGGCTGTTCTGTGCCCAGTAATGGGGATATCTCCAGCACCTACCTCCACCTGCAGAGCCGCACTCCACATATATGGCTGTTCTGTGCCCAGTAATGGGGAATCTCCAGCACCTACCTCCACCTGCAGAGCCGCACACCACATATATGGCTGTTCTGTGCCCAGTAATGTGGAATCTCCAGCACCTACCTCCACCTGCAGAGCCGCACACCACATATATGGCTGTTCTGTGCCCAGTAATGGGGAATCTCCAGCACCTACCTCCACCTGCAGAGCCGCACACCACATTATGGCTGCTCTGTGCCCAGTAATGGGAATCTGCAGCACCTACCTCCACCTGCAGAGCCGCACTCCACATTATGGCTGTTCTGTGCCCAGTAATGGGGAATCTCCAGCACCTACCTCCACCTGCAGAGCCGCACACCACATGTATGGCTGTTCTGTGCCCAGTAATGGGAATCTCCAGCACCTACCTCCACCTGCAGAGCCGCACACCACATATATGGCTGTTCTGTGCCCAGTAATGGGGAATCTCCAGCACCTACCTCCACCTGCAGAGCCGCACATCCACATGTATGGCTGTTCTGTGCCCAGTAATGGGGAATCTCAGCACCTACCTCCACCTGCAGAGCCGCACACCACATATATGGCTGTTCTGTGCCCAGTAATGGGGAATCTCCAGCACCTACCTCCACCTGCAGAGCCGCACCCACATTATGGCTGTCTGTGCCCAGTAATGTGGAATCTCAGCACCTACCTCCACCTGCAGAGCCGCACTCCACATATATGGCTGTTCTGTGCCCAGTAATGGGGAATCTCCAGCACCTACCTCCACCTGCAGAGCCACACCACATGTATGGCTGTTCTGTGCCCAGTAATGGGGAATCTCCAGCACCTACCTCCACCTGCAGAGCCGCACTCCACATATATGGCTGTTCTGTGCCCAGTAATGGGGAATCTCCAGCACCTACCTCCACCTGCAGAGCCGCACACCACATATATGGCTGTTCTGTGCGCACAGGACCTGTGATGAGGTCACAGGAGGGGAGGAGTCAGGGGTCACATGATCAGGGGCCTCAGTGTATGCAGGACTCTGCTGTGCCGGTTGTCATGGTGCTGGATGAGGGGAAGTTTATGTGTGGGGTCAGGAGGGGTTTACAGTGTGGATGTAGCAGAGCCGTGTGTATGGAGCGGAGCCGTGTGTGTATGAAGTGTACGGAGCAGAGCCGCATGTGTACGAGGTGTATGGAGCGGAGCCGCGTGTGTACGGAGTGGAGCCGTGTGTGTATGAGGTGTACGGAGCAGAGCCGTGTGTGTACGAGGTGTACGGGGCAGAGCCGTGTGTGTACGAGGTGTGCGGAGCGGAGCCATGTGTGTACGAGGTGTAAGGAGCGGAGCCGCGTGTGTTCGAGGGGTACAGAGCGGAGCCTCGTGTGTACGAGGTGTACGGAGCGGAGCCGCGTGTGTACGAGGTGTATGGAGCGGAGCCGCGTGTGTACGAGGTGTACGGAATGGATCCGAATGTCTACGAGGTGTACGGAGCGGAGCCGAATGTGTGCGAGGTGTATGAGGCGGAGCTGAATGTGTATGGGGCGGAGCCATCTGTGTACGAGGTGTACGGAGCCATGTGTGTACAAGGTGTTCGGAGATAGTCGCGTGAGTACGAGGTGAGCTGAGCAGTGTGTGTGACGTGTACGGAGTTGAGCTGTGTGTATATATCATTGTCTCCCCCTTGGCACACACAGTTTCCCTCTTAAAGCCCTATTTCTCTGCCCTGAGTTCAGTCCCGCGGGTCCACTGCTCTCTGTTACAGATTAGGGGCATGTTGGTATTAGTCTCTCCCGGTTTCTTCCTTAGGCTGGAGTCACACTAGCGAGAAATATGGACGAGTGCTATGCGAGAAAACATCGCATTGCACTCGGACCAATGTTAATCTATGGGGCTGCTCCCAGCAGCCGATTTGTTCTCGGCCGTATTATACGTGCGAGTGAAATCGCAGCATGCATACAGTAATCCATTGCATATCCGTTATTTTTTTTATATGTCCCTCACTAATTATGTTAGGAGTGTGTGTGTAAAATTTTGGAGCTATAGGTGTTAAATTAAAGGATTAATTCACGGAAAAAAACTGGCGTGGGCTTCTGGGCAATTTTCTCCACCAGTGAGGGCAAGCCAGTGACTGAGGGCAGAAATTATTAGCCTAGAGAGGGACCATTGTTTTTGGGTCCCCCCTGGCTAAAAAAATCTGCCCCCTGCCACCCTAGAAAAGGCGCATCTGTAAGATGCGCCTATTCAGGCACTTTCTCTCTTCCCATTGCCCTGTAGAGGTGGCATATGGGGTAATAAGGGGTTAATGTCACCTTGCTATTGCAAGGTGACATTAACCCTTGTTATTAATGGAGAGCTGTCAGTAAGACAACTATCCATTATTAATCCACTAGTCTGAAAGGGTTAAACACACACGCACACACACAAAAAGAATAAACACATTTTTTCCATCTTTATTACACTCCCATTCCATACTGAAGCCATCGATCTAGAAAAATAGACAAAAAGCAGCACTATACCCATAACTGTCCGCTGTACAGTCAAGTCCCATGCTGCAATCCATCTGAAGGGGTTAAATAGTTTATAACGGGGAGCAGTGCTAATGCGACCGGCCCAGCTGTAAACCACGGAGGAATGAAGGAAAAGCTGCCTGTGCAGCCGCCCAGCCTGACCGGAGATGAACTGATTAGTGTGGGAAAGTTTCTGATCATTTTCCCACGCTGTCAGTTCACTGTGGGTCAGGTGGGGAAGTCTGCACAGCCTGAGCGAGTACCTCAATTTAGGCTATTTCTCATCTCTCATTCTATAGTTCTTTCACATGTTGTTCATACTGTATATTCATAACTTTGCATGTCTTATCATCTCCTGTTGCGGCGTATGTTGCCCTCTAGTGTTTCCTATATTGTAAAAATGTGTCATTTACGTATTGTCTGTATTTATCTCAATAAATTTATATTTGCAACTCATTTTGGCTGGACACAATTTTTGAAGGTTCTTTTTGGAGTAAAGTTATTACATTTGTATAACCATCAGCAGGTTTGGTCGGAGACACCAAGGTTTCTTTTATTAGGGAATGTGAAACCACTGACACTGTGAATCGGGGAGAAAAAAGACCAAACAAATAATAGTGTGCAAACCCGACGCAACAAAGATATTAAATATACATATATTTTTTTTATTAGAGACCTTGGGCATACAAAAAATGCACATTAAAATCATATGTATAGAACATGATCAATAAACAACACCCCCGAACAATAACCATGTGACTAATAAGTCGAGCTTATTTAAAAAAATATATATACAGTACAGACCAAAAGTTTGGACACACCTTCTCATTCAAAGATTCTTCTGTATTTTCATGACTATGAAAATTGTAGAATCACACTGAAGGCATCAAAACTATGAATTAACACATGTGGTTATTATACATTACACTTTACAAAAAAGTGTGAAACAACTGAAAATATGTCTTATATTCTAGGTTCTTCAAAGTGGCCACCTTTTGCTTTGATTACTGCTTTGCACGCAGAAAAGGTGAACGGATGGACTCTACATGTCTGGTTCCCACCGTGAAGCATGGAGGAGGTGGTGTGATGGTGTGGGGGTGCTTTGATGGTGACACTGTTGGGGATTATTCAAAATTGAAGCGCTGAGCGGTCCAGCTCACCCCAAACCATCTCGATTGAGTACAGGACTGGTGACTGTGGAGGCCAGGTCATCTAGGGTAGCACCCCATCACTCTCCTTCTTGGTCAAATAGCCCTTACACAGTCTGGAGGTGTGTTTGGGGTCATTGTCCTGTTGAAAAATAAATGATGGTCCAACTAAACGCAAACCGGATGGAATAGCATGCTGCTGTAAGATGCTGTGGTAGCCATGCTGGTTCAGTATGCCTTCAATTTTGAATAATCCCCAACAGTGTCACCAGGAAAGCACCCCCACACCATCACACCACCTCCTCCATGCTTCACGGTGGGAACTAGGCATGTAGAGTCCATCCATTCACCTTTTCTGCGTGCAAAGCAGTAATCAAAGCAAAAGGTGGCTACTTTGAAGAACCTAGAATATAAGACATATTTTCAGTTGTTTCACACTTTTTTGTAAAGTGTAATGTATAATTCCACATGTGTTAATTCATAGTTTTGATGCCTTCAGTGTGATTCTACAATTTTCACAGTCATGAAAATACAGAAAAATCTTTGAATGAAAAGGTGTGTCCAAACTTTTGGTCTGTACTGTATATATATATATATATATATATATATATATATATATATATATATATATATATATATATACAGTTATATGAAAAAGTTTGAGCACCCCTATTAATCTTAAGCTTAATGTTTTATAAAAATTGGTGTTTTTGCAGCAGCTATTTCAGTTTGATATATCTAATAACTATTGGACACAGTAATGTTTCTGCCTTGAAATGAGGTTTATTCTACTAACAGAAAATGTGCAATCTGCATCCAAACAAAATTTGACAGGTGCATAAGTATGGGCACCTCACCAGAAAAGTGACATTAATATTTAGTAGATCCTCCTTTTGCAAAAATACAGCCTCTAGTCGCTTCCTGTAGCTTTTAATGAGTTCCTGGATCCTGGATGAAGGTATTTTTGACCATTCCTCTTTACAAAACAATTCCAGTTCAGTTAAGTTTGATGGTCGCCGAGCATGGACAGCCCTCTTCAAATGATCCCACAGGTGTTCAATGATATTCAGGTCTGGGGACTGGGATGGCCATTCCAGAACATTGTAATTGTTCCTCTGCATGAATGCCTGAGTAGATTTGGAGCGGTGTTTTGGATCATTGTCTTGCTGGAAGATCCATCCCCTGCGTAACTTCAACTTTGTCACTGATTCTTGAACATTATTGTCAAGAATCTGCTGATACTGAGTGGAATCCATGCGTCCCTCAACTTTAACAAGATTCCTGGTGCCGGCATTGGCCAAAGCATGATGGAACCTCCACCAAATTTTACTGTGGGTAGCAAGTGTTTTTCTTGGAATGCTGTGTTTTTTTTTATGCCATGCATAACGCCTTTTTGTATGACAAAACAACTCAATCTTGGTTTCATCAGTCCACAGGACCTTCTTCCAAAAAGAAATTGGCTTCTCCAAATGTGCTTTTGCATACCTGTTTGTGGCGTGCTTGCAGAAACGGCTTCTTTCGCATCAGTTTCCCATACAGCTTCTCCTTGTGCAAAGTGCGTTGTATAGTTGACCGATGCACAGTGACACCATCTGCAGCAAGTTGATGCTGCAGCTCTCTGGAGGTGGTCTGAGGATTGTTGTCACGCTGTCTCTGCATACAGGAGAACCGGGGTCTATGCTGACCCTAAGCTGGGGTCCTGGCTAATCCCTCTACCTGGAGGTACTGTTGATGGTACAGAGGTCCAGGCCGCCAGCGTAAACCCTATCTCCTGTGAATCCCTTACCACTGTAATCTAGTCCTGAGAAGGACCCTGATTACCACCACAGGGATCAGGAAGGTATCTGCCTTAACACACAGTATAAGACAAACGAGACAGTACAAGGGGTAAAATAAAAGAACACCTTGCATACAAAACTACCAATACAGAGGTAACACAAACGGGTAGGGAGATAACTAATAAAGCGAGGAGAGGAGAAAACCACAACAGGTATTCTTAGCTTAGACTTCTCAATACGATCCGCTCTGCTGGTCTGCATGAATGCTTTCACCGACACTTCCCCAGCAGACAGGCAGGTATAAGAAGGAAACCAATTAACAAAACATTAATTGCAGCTGAGCGAGGCTGGTCAGTCCAGCACAGAGAGAGAAAGAATTAACTCCCTCAGTGCCGAAAAACACCCATCACCAGAAACTCAGCTGTGCGAAGTCAGGGTGTGCAATCGCGACGATCTTCGCAGCGACGCACCCGTGACAGTACCCCCCCTTCTACGAGGGGCCTCTGGACCCTCAGGGCCGGGTTTATCTGGGTGAGTAGTGTGGAAGGCCCGAACCAATCGGTCTGCGTTAATATCCGACGCAGAAACCCACGTCCTCTCCTCAGGACCATACCCCCTCCAATGAACAAGGTACTGAAGGGACCGGCAATTCAGACGTGAATCGATGACTCTCGACACCTGGAACTCCAAGTTACCATTGACCACCACAGGAGGAGGAGGTAAAGGTGAAGGTATCACCGGCGCCACATACTTCTTAAGTAACGATCTGTGGAACACATTATGAATTTTAAATGTAGGAGGGAGGTCAAGACGGAATGCAACCGGATTAATTATAGCACTGATCTTGTATGGCCCGATGAACCTGGGACCCAGTTTCCAGGAGGGAACCTTAAGTTTAATATTCTTGGTAGACAACCATACCAGATCGTTCACACTTAGGTCCGGACCAGACACTCTCCTCCTATCAGCCATACGTTTGTATCGGTTCCCCATAGAACTCAGATTATTCAGCACTCCTCTCCACACTGAAGCGAGTGACGACGAAAACCGTTCCTCCTCAGGAACCCCAGAAGAGCCCCCCCTATTGAAAGTACAAAACTGGGGGTGAAAACCATATGCCCCAAAAAACGGGGACTTACCAGTGGACTCGCTCCGCCTATTATTTAGAGCAAACTCCGCCAGAGGCAAGAAAGAAGCCCAGTCCTCCTGGTTCTCTGACACAAAACACCGGAGCTATGTCTCCAAGCTCTGGTTCAGACGCTCTGTCTGACCATTGGTCTGCGGGTGAAAAGCCGATGAAAATGACAACTGCATCCCCCGCCGTGTACAAAATGCTTTCCAGAACTTGGACACGAACTGGGACCCCCGATCCGACACCACATCGGAGGGTACCCCGTGAAGCCTTACAATCTCCCCAATAAACACCTGCGCAAGAGTTTTAGCATTAGGAAGAGCAGGAAGAGCGATAAAATGTGCCATCTTGCTGAACCTGTCCACCACAACGAGTATGACTGTTTTACCCGAAGATGGCGGGAGATCCGTAATGAAGTCCATAGACAGATGAGTCCACGGATGCTCCGGGATCTTCAAAGGTAAGAGGGTCCCCAACGGACGGGTATGTGGGGTCTTAGAGCGCGCACAAACCTCGCAGGACGCGACAAAAGTTACCACCTCCCTATGTAAGTTAGGCCACCAAAACCGGCGCGAGAGGAGATCCTCAGTTGCTTTACTCCCTGGGTGTCCTGCCAAAGCTGAATTATGATGTGCCTCGATCACCCTTTGTCGCAACTGATTTGGAACAAACAGTCTCCCTGGAGGTCCTACAGGGGCGTCCCCCTGAGCCTCCAATACCTCCTCCTCAAGCTCAGAGCATACTGCCGACACCACCACCCCCTCCTGAAGGACTGGAACCGGGTCCTCCGTATTCCCAGCCCCAGGGAAACCGCGAGATAAGGCATCCGCCTTAACATTCTTTGACCCAGGACGATATGTGACGACAAAATTAAACCTGGTAAAAAACAACGACCACCTAGCTTGTCTGGGATTCAGACGTTTAGCGGACTCTAAATATAGCAGGTTTTTGTGATCGGTAATGACAGTGACCGGGTGGACTGCCCCCTCCAAAAAATGACGCCACTCCTCAAAAGCCAACTTAATGGCCAAGAGCTCCCTATTGCCGACATCATAATTCCTCTCAGCGGACGACAATTTTTTAGAGAAGAAGGCGCACGGATGCCATTTACCAGGGGACGAACCTTGTGACAATACCGCTCCCACCCTACCTCGGAAGCGTCCACCTCAACAATGAATGGCTGAGACGCATCAGGCTGAACAAGTATGGGTGCAGAAGCAAAACATTTTTTCAAAGAGGAAAACGCTTGACAAGCCTTGTCAGACCACTTTGAAAAATCCGTCCCTTTTTTAGTCATGTCAGTGAGAGGTTTAACTATGGAGGAGAAATTACGAATGAATTTCCGGTAGTAGTTAGCAAACCCCAGGAAACGTTGTAATGCCTTAAGATCCTCTGGCAGATCCCACTCAAGAACTGCCCGCACTTTCCCAGGGTCCATACGAAAACCGGATGCTGAGACCAGGAATCCTAAAAACTGAAGTTCCTGTACGGCGAACACACACTTCTCCCATTTGGCGTACAGTTTATTATCCCGCAAGATCTGTAACACCTGCCTAACATGCTCCTGATGAGACACAAGATCTGGCGAGTAAATTAAAATATCATCCAGATATATGACCACAAACTGTCCCATTAGGTGGCGAAAGATGTCATTTACAAAGTGTTGAAACACCGCCGGGGCAATACTCAGACCAAATGGCATGACAAGGTTCTCATAATGCCCCTCCGGAGTGTTAAACGCCGTCTTCCACTCATCCCCCTCCTTCATCCTAATAAGATTGTACGCCCCCCTGAGATCCAACTTAGAGAACCATTTGGCACCCACGATCTAATTGAAGAGATCGGGAATAAGTGGGAGCGGATACGGATCTCGGACCGTAATCCGATTAAGCTCACGGAAATCCAAGCAAGGGCGTAGGCCTCCATCTTTTTTCTCACAAAGAAGAACCCCGCGGCCACCGGGGAAGATGAAGGTCTAATATGCCCCTTAGCCAGACTCTCTGAAATATAATCCTTCATGGCCTGTCTCTCAGGACCAGAAAGGTTGTATAACCTAGATTTCGGTAACTTGGCCCCAGGGATCAAGTTAACAGCACAGTCATACTCGCGATGAGGAGGTAGTTCTTGACACCCTTCCTCCGAGAATACATCCTCAAAGTCCACCAGAAATGGAGGTAAGGCCCTAGGAGCGACCGCACCAATGACCGTATTCATGCAGTTTTTATTACAGAAATCGCTCCATTGGCTTATCTCTCTGGATTGCCAATCAATAACCGGGTTATGCTTAGTTAGCCAAGGCAGGCCCAGCACTATAGGAGTGGGAAGACCCTCCAACACATAACAAGACAACAGTTCTTTATGTAGCGCCCCCACTTGAAGATCAATGTTATGCACTGCTTGCACAAAACTTCCCTGACCGAGAGGTCTGGCGTCGATCGAGAATATGGGGACGGGTTTAGCCAACCCACACAATCGCATACCTTGAACCCGGGCAAAGCGAGCATCCACCAGATTAGCCCCGGCCCCACTATCCAGAAGAACAGATATCCTCTCAGTTCTCGCACCCACCACCACCTCCGCCGGTACGAGAAACTGAGACGAACTTAGGGACGAAATACTTACTCCCAGATTGCCGTCCACCACACAATCTGGGATCAATAGTTTTCCGGCGACTTCTCACTCTGCAAAGGACGGGATGGACACCCCCTAATAAAATGTCCCTTTTTTCCACAGAAGAAACAACTTCTTGTTTTGTTGCGCCCCACCGATCCCCTCCCCCGGAATGATGTCCCTCCTAATTGCATAGGCTCCTCTGGACTGACCAGGGGAACCTCCGTGTAAGGGACCCTTGAGGAAGGTGGAGTCATCACAGGGGGCGGAGTTATCCCGCACCTCTCCCGCAACCGTCTATCAATGCGAATAGCAAGGGCCATAGCGGCCTCCAGTGACGTGGGAGGGTCATACTGCGCCAACACATCTTTTAATTTGTCAGATAAACCTTGACAAAACTGGCTCCTAAGAGCTGGGTCATTCCACTGGGTGTCTGTGGCCCACCTACGGAACTCCAAAGAAAATTCCTCTGCCGGACGATCTCCCTGCTGTATCTTACGTAACTTAGATTCAGCAAGGGAGACCCGATCCGGGTCATCATATACAAGACCCAGAGCTGCGAAAAATCTATCCACTGACTGGAGAGCCGGGGAGCCCGGGGGAAGAGAGAACGCCCAGGATTGGGGGTCCCCTTGTAGGAGCGAGATGACAATTCCCACTCTTTGATCTTCACTCCCAGATGACCGAGGTCGCAACCGAAAGTACAATTTACATGCCTCCCGGAAAGCAAAAAACTTGTCCCGCCCACCAGTGAACCTGTCCGGGAGAGCTACTTTAGGTTCAGTTCTGACTTGCTCCGGGGGTACAAAACCTTGGACTTAACATCCCTCAGCTCCATGGACAAACTCTGCAACTGCTGAGCTAGACTGGCTACTGGATCCATGGTGGCTGGGGAGAATCTTAAATATGGTCGGTGAAAATGTCACGCTGTCTCTGCATACAGGAGAACCGGGGTCTATGCTGACCCTAAGCTGGGGTCCTGGCTAATCCCTCTACCTGGAGGTACTGTTGATGGTACAGAGGTCCAGGCCGCCAGCGTAAACCCTATCTCCTGTGAATCCCTTACCACTGTAATCTAGTCCTGAGAAGGACCCTGATTACCACCACAGGGATCAGGAAGGTATCTGCCTTAACACACAGTATAAGACAAACGAGACAGTACAAGGGGTAAAATAAAAGAACACCTTGCATACAAAACTACCAATACAGAGGTAACACAAACGGGTAGGGAGATAACTAATAAAGCGAGGAGAGGAGAAAACCACAACAGGTATTCTTAGCTTAGACTTCTCAATACAATCCGCTCTGCTGGTCTGCATGAATGCTTTCACCGACACTTCCCCAGCAGACAGGCAGGTATAAGAAGGAAACCAATTAACAAAACATTAATTGCAGCTGAGCGAGGCTGGTCAGTCCAGCACAGAGAGAGAAAGAATTAACTCCCTCAGTGCCGAAAAACACCCATCACCAGAAACTCAGCTGTGCGAAGTCAGGGTGTGCAATCGCGACGATCTTCGCAGCGACGCACCCGTGACAATTGTCCTTGACTGATCTCACCGTTCTTCTCTGCCTTTCTGATGTTTTTCTTGGCCTGCCACTTCTGGCCTTAACAAGAACTGTCCCTGTGTTCTTCCATTTCCTTACTATGTTCCTCACAGTGGAAACTGACAGGTTAAATCTCTGAGACAGCTTTTTGTATCCTTCCCCTGAACAACTATGTTGAATAATCTTTGTTTTCAGATCATTTGACAGTTGTTTTGAGGAGCCCATGATGCCACTCTTCAGAGGAGATTCAAACAGGAGAACAACTTGCAAGTGGCCACTTTAAGTAGCTTTTCTCATGATTGCATACACCTGGCTATGAAGTTCAAAGCTCAATGAGGTTACAAAACCAAAAAAAGTGCTTTAGTAAGTCAGTAAAAGGTAGGTAGGAGTATTTAAAACAAGAAAATGATAAGGGTGCCCATACTTATGCACCTGTCAAATTTTGTTTGAATGCAGATTGCACATGTTCTCAAGGCAGAAACATTACTGTGTCCAATAGTTATTAGATATATCAAACTGAAATAGCTGTTGCAAAAACACCAATTTTTATAAAACATTAAGCTTAAGATTAATAGGGGTGCCCAAACTTTTTCATATAATATATATATATAATTTATTTCTATAGCACCATTGATTCCATGGTGCTGTACATGAGAAGGGGTTACATACAAATTACAGGTATCACAGTAAACAAACTAACAATGACAGACTGATACAGAGGGGAGAGGACCCTGCCCTTTCAGGCTTACATTCTACAGGATGGTGGGGAAGGAGACAGTAGGTTGGTGGGTTGCAGCTGTTCCGGTGTTGGTTGAGGCGATATCCCCGGGTAATGGATGGTGAGGAGGTAGCAGGGTCATGTATATAAATATTTATATATAGCTCTGGCAAAAATTAAGAGACCACTGCAAAATTTTCAGTTTGTCTGATTTTTCTCTTTATAGGTATATTTTTGAGTAAAATGCAAATTGCTCTTTTATTCTATAAACTACTGACAACATGTCTCCAAATTTCCAAGCAATAAATTTTGTATTTATTTTAAGAAAATGAGGACAAGAACCCAGGAAATGAAATGGAAACCAAGTGGCAGAAAAGAGATAAAGACTGGAACTACACAATATTGATGATAAATTAATAGCCTTTATTAAACAAATGGCACAATGTCAACAACCACAATAACCTTGTATATAATTTTTTTTAAAAAAAGAAGCATACAGAATAACAACAGCTGATACAATAATTCAATCGCATACAATCCTATATAATCACATATGAAATATATGTTGAACAATATATCTATATATAGACAGCGAAGTTGACACGGCTCAGGTAATATAACCAGGAAAAAGTCCACAATAAAAAAATAAAAATAAAAAAACAAGACCAAAAATAGGCACAATATGTGCCATATAGTGAAAAAAATTAATTAATATTAAAGTGCCATGTGCAATAAATTGACTCAGCAATATTGAAGGAAATATAATACCCAAAAAAATTCAAAATGTGCACACACTTATGTGAAAAGGTGCCAAGTGCAGTGATTCAGCATATACAGTGCCTACAAGTAGTATTCAAACCCCCTGCAGATTTAGCTGGTTGACACATGCGGAATTAACTTGGCATTGTGACATTTGTACTGTAGATCAGCCTGGAAGTGGGAATGCACTGCAGCAAAAATTTTTGTTTTAATTTTTGCTTTTTGTTTTTAAAAACGTTAAAAGTTAATTCAGAGTGTCATTTATTATTCAACCCCTCAAACCACAAGAATTCTGTTTGGTCCCCCTAAAGTATTAAGAAGTAGTTCAGGCACCAAGAATAATGAGCTTCACATGTGTGGATTAATTATCTCTTTTGCCCGCCTTTTCTGACTATTTAAAACCCTCCCCAAACTTGTGAACAGCACTCATACATGGTCAACATGGGAAAGACAAAGGAGCATTCCAAGGCCATCAGAGACAAGATCGTGGAGGGTCATAAGGCTGGCAAGGGGTACAAAACCCTTTCCAAGGAGTTGGCCCTACCTGTCTCCACTGTTGGGAGCATCATCCGTAAGTGGAAGGCTTATGGAACTACTGTTAGCCTTCCACGGCCTGGACAGCCTTTGAAAGTTTCCTCCCGTGCCGAGGCCAGGCTTGTCCGAAGAGTCAAGGCTAACCCAAGGACAACAAGGAAGGAGCTCCGGGAAGATCTCATGGCAGTGGGGACATTGGTTTCAGTCAATACCATAAGTAACGTACTCCGTTCCAGACGAGCCCGTAAGGTACCTTTACTTTCAAAGCGTCATGTCAAGGCTCGTCTACAGTTTGCTCATGATCACTTGGAGGACTCTGAGACAGACTGGTTCAAGGTTCTATGGTCTGATGAGACCAAGATCGAGATCTTTGGTGCCAACCACACACGTGACGTTTGGAGACTGGATGGCACTGCATACGACCCCAAGAATACCATCCCTACAGTCAAGCATGGTGGTGGCAGCATCATGCTGTGGGGCTGTTTCTCAGCCAAGGGGCCTGGCCATCTGGTCCGCATCCATGGGAGGATGGATAGCACGGCCTACCTGGAGATTTTGGCCAAGAACCTCCGCTCCTCCATCAAGGATCTTAAGATGGGTCGTAATTTCATCTTCCAACAAGACAACGACCCAAAGCACACAGCCAAGAAAACCAAGGCCTGGTTCAAGAGGGAAAAAGTCAAGGTGTTGGAGTGGCCTAGTCAGTCTCCTGACCATGGGTGTACCCAGGATCAAAACTAGGGGGGGCAAGCCATGGTGGTTGTTCAGGTTGTAAAATTTTAGAACGAAAAAGGGAATGAAACTGCTCTATACAGTATAATGAGCCCCATACCTGTATATACATCATCACCAGCCCCCACCCACTGAGCCCAGCACCTGTATATACATCATCCCCATCCCACAGAGCCCAGCACCTGTATATACATCCTCACCAGCACCAGCCACTGAGCCCAGCACCACCTGTATATATCATTACCAGCCCACTAAGCCCAACACCTGTATATACATCTTCACCAGCACCAGCCCACTAAGACTAGCACCTGTATATACATCCTCACCAGCACCAGCCCACTAAGCCCAGCACCTGTATATACATCATCACCAGCCCCATCCCACTGAGCCCAGCAACACCTGTATATATCATTACCAGCCCACTGAGCCCAGCACCTGTATATACATCAACAGCCCACTAAGCCCAGCACCTATATATACATCAACTCAGCCAGCCCCTGTATATACATCAACCCAGCCAGCCCTCTGTATATACATCAGCCCAGCCAGCCCCTGTATACATCAGCCCAGCCAGCCCCTGTATACATCAGCCCAGCCAGCCCCTGTATACATCAGCCCAGCCAGCCATTGTATATACATCAGCCCCCAGCCCCTGTATACGTCAGCCCAGCCAGCCCCTGTATACGTCAGCCCAGCCAGCCCCTGTATACTTCAGCCCAGCCAGACCCTGTATACTTCAGCCCAGCCAGAATCTGTATACTTCATCTCAGCCAGACACTGTATACTTCAGCCCAGCCAGACCCTGTATACTTCAGCCCAGCCAGAATCTGTATACTTCAGCCCAGCCAGCCCCTGTATACTTCAGCTCAGCCAGCCTCTGTATACTTCAGCCCAGCCAGAACCTGTATACTTCAGCCCAGCCAGAACCTGTATACATCAGCAAAGCGAGTGCATTGCTTTCCTGGCGGAGGGCTTCAGGAAGATGAATGCCATAGGCGGCGCATGAGCAGACTTAGATCTTTGCTGGACCAAAATCCAAATCTTCGGTGGCCCACGGCTTCAGGAACATGGCCGCCAGGAAAGCAATGCACTCCGCTTTGCTCACCGCCAACACCTGACCCACAGCATTGCACCACTGGGACACCCCCTCATCCCTCTCACGCCCGCAGCATTGCCCCACTTCTGCCACTGCAGACTTCCTGAGGAAGGGACCCGGCCTCCTGTGATCCCGCTTACAAGACTGTTATTACAGAACAGGAGGCAATTATTACAGGACAGGGGATGTTATTACAGGAAGGGGGATGTAATTACAGGATGAGGGATGTTATTACAGGACAAGGGATATTATTACAAGACGAGGAATGTTATTGCAGGACAAGGGATGTTCTTATACTGTAGGATGAGTGATGTTATTATAGGATGAGGGATGTTATTACAGGATGGAAGACTATTATTACAGGATGGGGGACTTTTTACGTGACAGGGGAAGTTATTACAGGTCAGGGGACGATATTACAGGACTGGGTACGTTATTACAGGACAGAGGATGTTATAACAGGTTTGAGGACATTATTACAAGACGGGGATGTTATTACAGGTTTGAGGATGTTATTACAGGACTGGGGACGTTATTACAGGACGGGTGATTTTATAACAGGTTTGAGGACGTTATTACAGGACTGGGACGTTATTACAGGACGGGGGATGTTATTACAGGATGGGGATGTTATTACAGATTTGAGGACGTTATTACAGGACTGGGGACGTTATTACAGGACGGGGGATTTTATAACAGGTTTGAGGACGTTATTACAGGACTGGGACGTTATTACAGGATGGGGGATGTTATTACAGGTTTGAGGACGTTATTACAGTACTGGGGACGTTATTACAGATCCGTGGACGATATTACAGGACAAGGCACGTTATTGCAGAACAGGAGACGATATTCCGGGAAGGGGTTATTTTGTTACGGGACGGGGGATGTTATTACAGGATGGGGGACGTTATTACAGGACGGGGACGTTATTACAGGGCCCATAGTTCCAACCAACATACTAGTAGGGGCATTGGTCAAAATTTTGCACCTGGGCCCATAGGATTCTAGTTATGTCACTTTTCATCTGACGTCTGTGCACAAAGTACAGCACAGACAGTATACAGATTAGTATATAATATACTGGGCTACAGATATCAGATGATATATAACAATATTGGGTGTTATACTGTGTACAGATATGCATTATAATATGCACTGACTGATCCTCAGCCTACAGAACCTCACATGCTATAATATATGGTCCTATAAATACTATATGATGTCCTGTAGGCCTAGGATCAGTCAGAGCAGGGTGCAGTATACAGGGCCTGCAGTCTCTATCTGACCCCCTCAGTGATTTATTACTGCAGACTGAACTTCTATAAAGATGGGGTGAAAGTTCAGGCTGCTGCAATAAATCAGCCACAGACAGCAGGACTGCAGATAGACATCCTCCTGTCACCTCCTCATTCTTCTCTCTGAGTCCTGCTTCTCCTCCGCCTCATGATCTCCATCCTGCTCCTCACTCCTGTCCAGCCAGAAGCAGCCCGGGAGCTGGTGAGGTGAGTTCAGCAGGCAGACGCTGACTGCACATGCACACAGTGTGGGCGTGTCTGCGGTGCTGGGATGGGGCTGCCGGCACTTATACACATTATTTAAAAGAACAGTGCTGGCACCCGACTTCTGAGACAGCGGCCTGACACTGCTTCTAGAGGGGGCAGTTGCCCCCCTCTGCCCCACGGTGGGTACGCCCATGCTCCTGACCTTAACCCAATTGAAAACTTGTGGAAGGAGCTCAAGATTAAAGTCCACATGAGACACCCAAAGAACCTAGATAACTTGGAGAAGATCTGCATGGAGGAGTGGGCCAAGATAACTCCACAGACCTGTGCCGGCCTGATCAGGTCTTATAAAAGACGATTATTAGCTGTAATTGCAAACAAGGGTTATTCCACGAAATATTAAACATAGGGGTTGTATAATAATTGACCCACACTTTTATGTTTAAAATTTATTAAAATTCAACTGAGCAACATAACTTTTTGTTTTGTAAGATTTATGCTTATGTTAATAAATCCTACTCTTGTTTGCAGTTTGAAGGCTCTAACTTATTTGCATCTTATCAAACCAGCTAAATCTGCAGGGGTTGAATACTACTTGTAGGCACTGTATATATATATAAGTGAAATAGAGCACATGCACAAACCACACAAACGACAATAATTGTGGACAAATACCTGGGAGCCAAAATCAGTCCAGTAATGCCTCAAAGAACGCACCCCGACGCGCGTTTCGGAAGTATATTCCTTCGTCATTTTTAAGAAAATGAGAAATGGTCAAAATAACAAAAAAATTTAATGCTTGCAGACCTCAAATAATGCCAAAAAAACAAGTTCATAGTCATTTAGAAACAACAATACTAATGTTTTAACTCAGGAAGAGTTCAGAAATCAATATTTTGTGGAATAACCATGATTTTTAATCACAGCTTTCATGCGTCTTGGCATGGTTTCCACCAGTCTTTCACACAGCTTTTGGGTGACCTTATGCACTCCTGGTACAAAAATTTAAGCAGTTCTTCTTTGATGGTTTGTGACTATCCATCTTCCTCTTGATTACATTCCAGAGGTTTTCAATGGGGTTCAGGTCTGGAGATTGGGCGGGCCATGACAGGGATTTGATGTGGTGGTCTTTCACCCACACATTGTTTGACCTAGCTGTGTGGCATGGCGCATTGTCTTGGTGGAAAAACCAGAGTTGGGGAACATTGCCTGAGAAGAAGGAATCAACTGTTTTTCCAGGATAACCTTGTATGCAGCTTGATTCATTCGTCCTACGCAAAGAATAGCCTGTCCAATTCCAGCCTTGCTGAAGCATCCCCAGATCATCGATCCTCCACCAAATTTCACAGTGCGTGCAAGACACTGTGGCTTGTATGCCTCTCCAGGTCTCCGTTTAACCATCAGACGACCAGGTGTTGGACAAAGCTGAAAATTAGACTCATCAGAGATTACCTTACTCTAGTCCTCTATGGTCCAATCCTCATGGTCTTTGGCAAACTTCAGCCTGGCTCTCCTTTGCTTCTCATTGATGAAAGGCTTTTTTCTAGCTTTACATGACTTGAGCCCTGCCTCTAGGAGCCTGTTATGAACTGTTCTTGCTGTGCACTTCACCCCAGCTGCCATTTGCCATTCCTTTTGTAGGTCACTTGATGTCATCCTGTGGTTGCTGAGTGACATTCGAATAAGATAACGGTCATTCCGGTCAGTGGAGAGTCGTTTTCGCCCACTGCCGGTCTCTAGCTTCGCTGTCCAAAATGTCTGCTTGCTTGAGCTTGTTGTAATGGACTGCTGTCTTAGAAATTTTAAGGATGGAGGCAACATGATGCTCACTGTATCCCTCTGCTAGTAAAGCCAGAATTGAGCCCTTCTTTTCCTCACTCAAGACTTTTCTTTTCAACTCCTTTGGCATGGTTAAAAGTTATTTTTTCATTCGTATTACTTTTGGGATTTTACTGGCACTTGTTTTGCCATCCAGCTTGTCCTATTGCAAGAGGATTGTGAACACCACAGCAGTGTTTTTTGTATACTTTTCTTTGTTAAATAAGATTTGATTCAGGTGATCACCTAATCAGAAGCACATTAAGGAGAATGAGGTGTTCTCTGGTTGGAATTCAACTGACACTGGAATGGAATGTGTTGTGAATGGACTTGAGATGAGTTCTGAGCAGAGGCTCCCTCTGGTGGTTACAAGCGGTACTGGACTGTCCAGTGAAGATTGTGAGGATTGGGAATCAGGTGTTACTGACTGGTCTTATATAAGGGAGTCGCCTTCCCATCAGGGTTGCCGGTGATCAATTGTTCTGGTCTCAATCCTTGATTCCTGTTTCCTTTGTAGCCTGCTGTGTCGTGTCTGCATCTCCTGCTAACAGATAAGACATTTTCTTCTTTTTGTTTTTGTGCTTGATTTTTGCATTTTGTCCTGCACTTCTATGGGGGCCTTCAGGGTCCCCCCGGGGGCTTTTGCCCTCTCAGTTTAGTTCAGCCACTGATGTTTTGTACATTTGCTTTTTCCAGTTTTTTCAGTGGCTGCTGTTTTGATTTTGTTACACCAGAGAACTAATTTAGGTGGTAGAGGTCGTGTGATCTCAGGTGTTTTTGAAATTAGTAGAGTTGGTGCTTTTCAGGGTTTTTTGGGATTGCAGTAAGTGCCCTTCCTATCCTTTTCTATTTAGATAGTTTGGGCCCCAACGTTTGCTCATACTATTTTCTGTCTGTGTCAGTATTTCTTCTTGTCTAACCGCCATTACATGTTTGGGGGCTTTCTATATTCTTTGGGATCTGCTCCGGGGCAGATAGCTTTCCTCTTTCTATCTGTAGGTATAGTTAGTTTCTCAGGCTGTGACGAGGCGTCTAGGACCAACGTAGGAACGCTCCACGGCTGCCTCTAGTTGTGGTGGTTAGTCAGGGTACTGCAATCTCATAGTTTCCAACTGCTCTGGTGTATTGCCTTTTTTACCTGCACTCCTAAGTTACCAAATCATAACAGTATCAAACTAAACTGAAAATTATATGGTACTCACAGAAGGGAAAAATATTGTGAAAGAAAAAAAAAGGTTGTCAGAGTTGTCAGAGATATTTTTCTGTTTGTTGCATTTTTTTTTTTCCCTCTGTATCTCTGGATGCTGGGGAGGATTTTTTTTTTCTCTCAATGGAGTTTGCACAGTTGTCTGGCCGTGTGGATCAGTTTGCCACTGAGGTTCGGAGTATTGCTACCTATCTTGCCAGGTTGCCTGTTGTGGAACCTAGGATTCCATGCCAGATTTGTTTTTTGGGGGATCGAGCCAAGTTTCTGAATTTCAAAAATAATTGTAAATTGTTTTTTGCCTTAAAATCTAAGTCCTCAGGGAACACAGAGCAGCAGGTTCAAATTGTCATCTCTCTCCTGCGCGGCGATCCTCAGGATTGGGCTTTATCCCTGACACCTGGGGATCCTGTTTTGAGTGATGTTGATGCATTTTTTTCAGGCCTTGGGGTTATTGTACGATGAGCCTAATGTCACTGATCAAGCTGAGAAAGCCTTGTTGGCATTAAATCAGGGGCTTGATGATGCTGAGTTATACTGTCAGAGATTCCACAGGTGGGCAGTCCTGACCAAATGGAATGACGACGCTTTGGCAGCCCTTTTTCGGAAGGGTCTGTCAGATAATGTAAAGGATGTTATGGTGGGATTCCCTATCCCCTCTGGTCTCAATGATTCTATGTCATTAGCGATTCAAATTGACAGACGTTTGCGTGAGCGGAGAAGTATGCATGGAATAGTGTTGCCTTGTGAACCTGCTTCTGAACCCATGCAGTGTGATAGAGTGGTGTCTGGGGCACAGCGTCATGAGTTTCGAAAGCGCAATGGGTTATGTTTCTACTGTGGTGATGCCTCTCATGCTATTTCAGTCTGCCCTAAGCGGGAAGACGTTTTGCACACTCAGTTGTCTTGGGTAGTGTTCAGACTAAGTTTTTATTAACTGTTACTCTGATATGCTCTCTGTCCTCATTTTCTGCTCAGGCTTTCGTTGATTCGGGAGCAGCTATTAACCTGATGGATTTTGATTTTGCTAAACGTTGCGGGTTTCCCTTGATACCCCTACAGAAGTCTATTCCCCTACTGGGATCGATTCTACCCCTTTGGCTGAGAATAAACCTCAGTTCTCTACTCAGGTGATAATGAGGGTTGAACCTGATCATCAGGAGAGCTGCAAATTTTTGGTTCTGTATAATCTGCATGACATTATCATGCTGGGTTTCCCTTGGTTACAGTCTCATAATCCTGTTTTGGATTGGAAATCTGTGTCTGTAACCAGTTGGGGCTGCCAATGTGTTAATACCAACACTCCTGTTTTTTCTGCCTCCCCCCAGGCTCAGGATGTTCCTGACTTTTTGATTGATTTTTCTGATGTGTTTAGCGAAAGTAAATCTGCATCCTTGCCTCCCCATAGGAGCTATGACTGCGCTATTGAATTAGTGCCTGGTAGTAAATTCCCTAAAGGTCGCCTTTTTAACTTGTCTGTACCTGAACATGACGCTATGCGGTCTAATATCAAGGAGTCATTGGAGAAGGGTCATATCAGACCATCCTCTTCACCCTTAGGTGCCGGTTTTTTCTTTGTGGCCAAAAAGGATGGTTCATTAAGGCCGTGTATTGATTATTGTCTTTTGAACAATATTACTGTGAAATATCAATATCCGTTACCCTTGATTTCTGACCTGTTTTCCAGGGTTAAAGACGCTACTTGGTTTACCAAGCTTGACCTCAGGGGGGCATATAAACCTTATTCGCATTAAGCACGGGGATGAATGGAAGACGGCATTTAACACCCCTGAGGGGCATTTTGAGTACCTTGTGATGCCCTTTGGCATGGGCGTACCCACCGTGGGGCAGGGGGGGGCCGTTGCCCCCCCCTAGGAGCAGGGGCGCGCCGTGCCAAGATGAGGCCATCGCATCAGCCGGCCCTTTAAAAGGTGCTTCTGGGCTGGCTGCGACTCACATACTAGACTGTATGGGCTCTTTCCAGCGGTGTGACATCGTTCCCGGGGGCGTGTTCTGCAAAGCCAGGAAGCCAGGAAGAGAAGCCGTGTGCTTGCTGCAGGAGGGAAATCTGAGGTCAGTCAGAGTCCTCAGTGACATAGGAGGATTTATTAATTAATGGGTTGATGTTTCCTTATCTACAGTAAAATATACCTGACAGGAGCCTGTACAGTCTATATCTACAGTCTGTAGATATAGACTGTATGGGCTCCTGTCAGGTATATATTACTGTAGATATAGACTGTACGGGCTCCTGTCAGGTATATATTACTGTAGATATAGACTGTATGGGCTCCTGTCAGGTATATATTACAGTAGATATAGACTGTACAGGCTCCTGTCAGGTATATATTACATCTACAATAATATATACCTGACAGGAGCCCATACAGTCTATATCTACAGTAATATATACCTGACAGGAGCCTGTACAGTCTATATCTACAGTAAATATATACCTGACAGGAGCCTGTACAGTCTATATCTACAATAATATATACCTGACAGGAGCCCATACAGTCTATATCTACAGTAATATATACCTGACAGGAGCCCGTACAGTCTATATCTACAGTAATATATACCTGACAGGAGCCCGTACAGTCTATATCTACAGTAATATATACCTGACAGGAGCCCATACAGTCTATATCTACAGTAACATATACCTGACAGGAGCCCATACAGTCTATATCTACAATAATATATACCTGACAGGAGCCCATACAGTCTATATCTACAGTAATATATACCTGACAGGAGCCCGTACAGTCTATAATCTACAGTAATATATACCTGACAGGAGCCTGTACAGTCTATATCTACAGTAATATATACCTGACAGGAGCCCGTACAGTCTATATCTACAGTAATATATACCTGACAGGAGCCTGTACAGTCTATATCTACAGTAATATATACCTGACAGGAGCCTGTACAGTCTATATCTACAGTAATATATACCTGACAGGAACCTGTACAGTCTATATCTACAGTAATATATACCTGACAGGAGCCTGTACAGTCTATATCTACAGTAATATATACCTGACAGGAGCCCATACAGTCTATATCTACAGTAATATATACCTGACAGGAGCCCATACAGTCTATATCTACAGTAATATATACCTGACAGGAGCCCGTACAGTCTATATCTACTGTAATATATACCTGACAGGAGCCCGTACAGTCTATATCTTCAGTAATATACTGTATATCTGACATACAGAGGCTGGGCTGGGGCACATTATTAAAAGAAGGAGACAATGATGGGGCATATTATACAAGAAGGGGACAATGATGGGGCATATTTCAGGGTGGAATCTACTTGCATTCCATGCTAAATCTATCTATCTATCTATCTATCTATCTATCTATCTATCTATCTATCTATCTATCTAAAAAGAAGAAAATTAGAGCAGCACAAAGAAAGAGTCCTGGTGCAGAGCCCCCCAGGCAAATACCAAACATCAATTAATAGAAATCCAGACAAATTGGAGGCAGCACACCGTTTGTAGTGAATAAAAAGCTGTTTAATAAGACCAAAAGGCGACGTTTTGGTCCAAACAACAGAACCTTTCTCAAGGCTTGAGAAAGGTTTGTGTTGTTTGGACCGAAATGTCGCCTTTTGACCTTATTAAATAGCTTTTTTTTTCACTACAAACTATGTGCTGCCTCCAATTTGTCTGGTTTTCTATCTATCTATCTATCTATCTATCTATTATCTATCTATCTATCTATCTATCTATCTATCTATCTATCATTCATTTTTTTTCCCCAAAGATCAATCCAATTGCTGTGTTTAGAAAGGGCAGTGTGAATGGCTCAGTGTCAGTGTGTGATAAACACGCATGAGCTTGAAGTCCCCCTGCTGAACAGAAGAGAAGACTGCAAAGGTAAGCCTAAAATCAATAAATTGTTTACATAATAGGATTGATCATGGTGGTATTTCTCCTTGTATGTGATATTATTGGTCTTGGTATAAGGAATTATGTTGTGTATGGCGTTCATTTTCGTTTTATTCACATTTTTTGTTCTTATATTTTACAACCTGAACGACCATGGCTTGCCCCCCCCTAGTTTTGATCCTGGGTACGCCCATGCCCTTTGGGCTCACTAATGCTCCTTCTGTCTTCCAGTACTTCATGAATGACATTTTCAGGGATTTTGTGGATAAATTTCTGATTGTTTATTTGGATGATATCTTGATTTTTTCTAATGACTGGGACTCTCATGTGAAACATGTTCGAACTGTATTCCAGATTTGAGAGAATGCTCTGTATGTGAAGGGATCAAAGTGTCTTTTTGGCGTACAGAGGATCTCATTTTTGGGATTCATTTTGTCCCCATCTGTTATTGAAATGGACCCGGTCAAGGTTCAGGCCATCTGTGATTGGGTCCAACCTACTTCATTACAGGCTCTTCAAAGATTTTTGGGTTTGCCAATTTTTATCGTAAATTTATTGGTAATTTCTCGGTTATTGTTAAACCATTAACTGATTTGACCAAAAAGGGTTCTGATGTGGTGAATTGGCCTCCTGAGGCAGCCCTCTGCATTTCAGGAACTTAAGCAGAGATTCACTTCTGCTCCTGTTTCTAACGGCAGCCTGATGTTTTCTCTGCCATTTCAGGTGGAGGTTGATGCCTCTGAAATTGGGGCAGTGCCGTTTTGTCCCAAAGAGATCCAGAGACCTCTAAAAGTAACCCTTGTGCCTTTTCTTTTTGAAAATTTTCTCCTACTGAACGTAATTATGACGTTGGTAATCGGGAGTTATTGGCCATGAAGTGGGCTTTTGAAGAGTGGAGACATTGGCTGGAGGGAGCCAAACATCAGGTGGTGGTCCTTACGGACCATAAAATCTGGTTTATCTGGAATCTGCCAAGCGATTAATCCTAGACAGGCCAGGTGGGCCTTGTTTTTCACACGTTTTAATTTTGTGGTTTCCTTTCTTCCTGGCACTAAGAATGTTAAGGCGGATGCCCTCTCGAGGAGTTCCTTGCGGACTCTCCTGAGGTATCTGATCTTTCTGTTATTTGAAAGAAGGTGTAGTTCTTTCCGCCATCTCGCCAATTGAGACTGGCTCTGGAGGGGTGTCAGGAGGATAGGCCCGAGCGCTGCCCTGTTGGGAAATTGTTTGTCCCGGACCAGTGGAAAAAGAGTGTGATGTCTGAAATTCATTGTTCCGCGTTGGCCGGTCATCCCGGAATTTTTGGTACCAGAGACTTGGTTAGTCGGTCCTTTTGGTGGCCTACCTTGTCTCGTGATGTCAGGGAATTTGTGCAGTCCTGCGGGACTTGCTCTCGCTCCAAGCCTTGCTCTCGCTCTAGTGGTTTGTTGATGCCATTGCCTGTGCCCAAGAGACCATGGACCCATATCTCTATGGATTTCATTTCCGACCTCCCTGTTTCTCAGAGAATGACTGTCATCTGGGTGATTTGTGATAGGTTTTCCAAGATGATACATCTTGTGCCATTACCTAAGTTGCCTTCCTCCTCTGAATTGGTGACTTTGTTCCTTCAGCACGTGGTTCGTTTACACGGCATTCCTGAGAACATGTGTCTGACAGAGGAGTCCAGTTTATTTCCAGATTTTGGAGGACCTTTTGTTCTAAGCTTGGTGTTCAGTTGTCTTTCTCCTCGGCGTTTCATCCTCAGACCAATGGTCAAACTGAGAGAACAAACCAGACATTGGAGACTTATCTAAGATGCTTTGTGTCTGCTGATCAGGATGACTGGGGCTCTTTTTTGCCTTTGGCTGAGTTTGTCTTAATAATAGGGCTAGCTCTGCCACTTTGATGTCTCCATTTTTCTGTAATTCTGGGTTTCACCCTCGATTTTCTTCAGGACAGACGGAGGCTTCTGCCTGTCCAGGTGTTGACTCTGTTGTGGAGCGTATGCAACAGATTTGGGACCAGGTAGTGGAGAGGTTGTCCCTCTCTCAGGAGAGGGCCCAGCGGTTTGCTAACCGGCATAGGACTGATGGTCCTCGGTTTAAAGTGGGGGACTTGGTCTGGTTGTCCTCAAAAAATATTCCTATGAGAGTGGCATCTCCTAAATTTAAGCCTAGGTTCATTGGACCTTATAAGATCATGGAGATTCTTAATCCTGTTTCTTTTCGTTTGCTTCTTCCAGGGACATTTAAGATCCATAAACGTGTTCCACAAAGTCCTTGTTAAAGAGGTTTGTTGAGCCAGTGGTTCCTACTGCTTTGCCTCCTGACCCTGTTCTGGTTGAGGGCAATATGGAGTTTGTGGTTGAGAAAATATTGAATTCTCGTTTTTCTAGACGGAAACTCCAGTATTTGGTTAAGTGAGAGGTTATGGTCAGGAAGACAATTCTTGGGTGTTTGCTTCAGACATCCATGCTTGGAGACTCATCCGTGCGTATCATATAGCTCATCCTGACCGACCTGGTTGCTCGGGTGAGGGTTCGGTGACCCTCCTCAAGGGGGGGGTATGTTGTGAATGGACTTGAGATGAGTTCTGAGCAGAGGCTCCCTCTGGTGGTTACAAGCGGTTACTGGACTGTCCAGTGAAGATTGTGAGGATTGGGAATCAGGTGTTACTGACTGGTCTTATATAAGGGAGTCGCCTTCCATCAGGGTTGCCGGTGATCAATTGTTCTGATCTCAATCCTTGATTCCTGTTTCCTTTGTAGCCTGCTGTGTCGTGTCTGCATCTCCTGCTAACAGATAAGACATTTTCTTCTTTTGTTTTTGTGCTTGATTTTTGCATTTTGTTCCTGCACTTCTGTGGGGGCCTTCAGGGTCCCCTCCAGGGGCTTTTGCCCTCTCAGTTTAGTTCAGCCACTGATGTTTGTACATTTGCTTTTTCCAGTTTTTTTCAGTGGCTGCTGTTTTGATTTTGTTACACCAGAGAACTAATTTAGGTGGTAGAGGTCGTGTGATCTCAGGTGTTTTTGAAATTAGTAGAGTTGGTGCTTTTCAGGGTTTTTTGGGATTGCAGTAAGTGCCCTTCCTATCCTTTTCTATTTAGATAGTTTGGGCCCCAACGTTTGCTCATACTATTTTCTGTCTGTGTCAGTATTTCTTCTTGTCTAACCGCCATTACATGTTTGGGGGCTTTCTATGTTCTTTGGGATCTGCTCCGGGGCAGATAGCTTTCCTCTTTCTATCTTTAGGTATAGTTAGTTTTCTCAGGCTGTGACGAGGGTCTAGGACCAACGTAGGAACGCTCCACGGCTGCCTCTAGTTGTGGTGGTTAGTCAGGGTACTGCAATCTCATAGTTTCCAACTGCTCTGGTGTATTGCCTTTTTTACCTGCACTCCTCAGTTACCAAATCATAACAGGAATGGCTGTCAGACATGTAGAGAAGCTGATTTTTATAAAAACTGTGCCGTGTTCTCTTAATTTTTTGCCAGAGCTGTATATGTGAAGGGCATGAAAGTATATATATGTATATATATATATAGATATACATACATAACGTTACAAATGTAACAAGCAAGGGCATAAATACAACCACATGATGAACTACCTGAATGTAATGAAACAATACAAAAGAACAAAAGTCTGGAAAATTTATTAAAACCATATATGTGAGGGAATAAATAACCCATGTATAAAGCAATAAATAGAGCTAAAATGATTAGAAGGAAAGGAAGGCATCAGCCATGTTCTGCCTTCCCTCCACGTATAGTGCTGTGTGGATTCAGCATACGGCTAAACCCTTCAATCCACTTCCCAGTAAAAAGACTGTATTGAGATGATGATGATGTGAACTTGGTAACAGTGAACAACAATGGTGGATGATATTATGTGGTAAAAACTACAAGAGAAATGAACAGCGTATCAGTAATGGCAGATAACAGAGACAACACATGATACAGAGTGCAATTACATCTGTAACTAACATTACAGAGGCTGCACAATAACATTAAACACAGCATGGCAAAGTACATGCTGCAATACTATCCTATCCTGCTCTATACATAAAGGCAACCTATCTGTAAGCAGTATGAAAACATTAGTAACTAAGAGATACAGAGACTACACAGAGGCTGTCTAACCAGACACATATGCATTAAGTGTCTCACCGGAACTCCATGGTCAGGAGCAATGCTTTGTAGGGAGAGAGCTGGGAGCACATATGCTTAACTGTAAATCTGAGAGAAAGTGCCTCTCAGCTTCTAGCCAGGAAATTGAGGAGCGGTAAACTTAACCAGAAGACACTGCTCTTTATACAGAAGTATCCGAGCATACAAACACAGGATAAATGAGTACCTAATGACCTTAATGGCTATAACTGGTACTGTACTATGAAATTAACTTGCTGCACATGAATGGGAGAACAAGCCATATGTACGATCATGACAAATTGAATCGGGTCTGAAAAACAAGGTGGGAAAATGGAAGATAATGTGAATTTAGTAGGTGGGAAATTAGAGATGCTAAGAAAATAAAGTGTGGGGAAGTCCCTGATGAAGCCCTTTAGCAGCGGCGATGCGCATGGGGTTCTCCCACACACCTGC
>JARQOD010000003.1:39214785-39398058 GCA_033576555.1 Oophaga sylvatica | reverse complement strand
TATAAAAAAAGTAATGAAATCACTTATCCCCTTTACCCCCTAAAGTGGTTTGCACATTAATGACCGGGCCCAATTTTTGCAATTCTGATCACTTCATGAGGTAATAACTCTGGAACGCTTCAACGGATCCCAGTGATTCTGAGACTGTTTTTTTCGGGACTTCATGATAGTGGTATGTTTTCTTCGGTAAGACTTGCGTTTAATGGTGAAAAAACGGAAATCTGACAAAAATTTGGAAAATTTCGCAATTTTCCAACTTTAAATTTTCATGCCTTTAAATTAGAGATATGTGACACAAATTAGTTAATAAATAACATTTCCCACATGTCTACTTTACATCAGCACAATCTTGGAACCAATTTTTTTTTGTTAGGAAGTCATAAGGTTAAGTGTTGACCAGCAATTTTTCATGTTTGCAACAAAATTTACAAAACCATTTTTTAGGGACCACATCACATTTGAAGTCACTTTGAGGGGTCTATATGATAGAAGATGCTTCATAGGAATTTTAAAATAAATAATTAACATTTAACTTTTTTTTTTTTTACAAAAAAATTGTCTTCAGATCCAATTTTTTTATTTTGACAAGGGTAAAAGGAAAAAATGGACCCCACAATTTGCTGTGTAATTTTTCCGGAGCATGCCGATACCCCATATGAGGGAGAAAACCACTGTTTGGACACACGGCCGAGCTCGGAAGGGAAGGAGTGCCATTTGACTTTTTAGATGCAAAATTTTCTAGAACAATTGTTGGACACCATGTCATGTTTGGAGAGCCTCCGATTGCCTAAACAGTGAAAATCCCACACAAGTGACACCATTCTGGAAAGTAGACCCCTCAGGGAACTGATCTAGATGTGTGATGAGCACACTGAACCCCTGGTGCTTCACAAAAGTTTATAATGTTGAGCCATAAAAATAAAAAAAAAAAAAATCAAATTTTCCCCACAAATATGTGTTTAGCCCAAAATATTGAATTTTCATAACGATATCAGGATTAATTGCACCATATGATTTGTTGTGCATATTCTCCCGAGTACGCAGATACCCAATATGAGGGAGAAAACTACTGTTTGGCCGCACGGCAGGGCTCTGAAAGGAAGGCGTGTAATATGACTTTTTGAATGTAAAATTTCCTGGAATCATTAGTGGACGTCATGTCCCATTTGAAAAGCCCCTGATGTGCCTAAACAGTGGAAACCTCCCACAAGTGATGCCATTTTGGAAACTAGACCCCTCAAGGAATGTATTTAGATGCGTGGTGAGCACCTTGAACCCGTAGGTGCTTCACAAACGTTTATATCGTTGAGCCATGAAAATAACAAAAGCAGATATTCCTCACAAAAATGTTGTTTGAACCCCAAGTTTTTAATTTTTATAAGGGCTAATAGGACATTTTTTTGTACAACAAACTGAGGTCCCTTTCTTCCTGAATACGTCAATACCCTACATGTAATCGGGAAATATTTTTCAGGCACAGTGCAAAGCTCAGAAGGCAAGGAGGGCCAGATTTTACGGTTATGGTTTGCAGGTGCCATGACCCACTGGGAGAGCCCATGAGGTGCCAGAACAGCAGAACCCCCCCATAAGAGACCCCATTTTACAAACTACACCTCTCAATGAATTCATCTACAGTCATGGCCAAAAGTTTTGAGAATGACACAAATATTATATTTTCACATGATCTGCTGCCCTCTGGTTTTTATGTGTCTTTGACAGATGTTTTTATCACAGACAGAAATATAATAATTGCAAACACATGAGTAACAAAAGCTTATATTGACAGTTAGAATGAGTTAATGCAGCAAGTCAATATTTGCAGTGTTGACCCTTCTTCTTCAGGACCTCTGCAATTCTCCCTGGCATGCTCTCAATCAACTTCTGGACCAAATCCTGACTGATAGCAGTCCATTCTTGCACAATCAATGCTTTCATTTTGTCAGAATTTTTAGGTTTTTGTTTGTCCACCTGTCTCTTGATGATTGACCACAAGTTCTCAATGGGATTAAGATCTGGGGAGTTTCCAGGCCATGGACCCAAAATCTCTATGTTTTGTTCCCAGAGCCATTTAGTTATCACCTTTGCTTTATGGCAAGGTGCTCCATCATGCTGGAAAAGACATTGTTGATCGCCAAACTGCTATTGGAGGGTTGGGAGAAGTTGCTCTTGGAGGACATTCTGGTACCATTCTTTATTCATGGCTGTGTTTTTAGGCAAGACTGAGAGAGCCGATTCCCTTGGCTGAGAAGCAACCCCACACATGAATGGTTTCAGGATGCTTAACAGTTGCCATGAGACAAGACTGGTGGTAGCGCTCACCTTGTCTTCTCCGAATGAGGCGTTTTCCTGATGTCCCAAACAATCGAAAAGGGGATTCATCAGAGAAAATAACTGTACCCCAGTCCTCAGCAGTCCACTGCCTGTACCTTTTGCAGAATATCAGTCTGTCCATGATGTTTTTTCTGGAGAGAAGTGGCTTCTTTGCTACCCTCCTTGAGACCAGGCCTTGCTCCAAGAGTCTCCGCCTCACAGTGCGTGCAGATGCACTCACACCTGCCTGCTGCCATTCCTGAGCAAGCTCTGCACTGCTGGTAGCCTGATCCCGCAGCTGAAACACTTTTAAGAGACGGTCCTGGCGCTTGCTGGTCTTTCTTGGGCGCCCTGGAGCCTTTTTGGCAACAATGGAACCTCTCTCCTTGAAGTTCTTGATGATGCGATAGATTGTTGATTGAGGTGCAATCCTTCTAGCTGCGATACTCTTCCACGTTAGGCCATTTTTGTGCATTGCAATGATGACTGCACGTGTTTCTTTAGAGATAACCATGGTTAACAGAAGAGAAACAATGATGCCAAGCACCAGCCTCCTTTTAAAGTGTCCAGTGGTGTCATTCTTACTTAATCATGACAGATTGATCTCCAGCTATGTCCTCATCAACACCGACACCTGTGTTAATGGAGCAATCACTGAAAAGAGATTAGCTGGTCCTTTTAAGGCAGGGCTGCAATGATGTTGAAATGTGTTTTGGGGGATAAAGTTCATTTTCTAGCCAAATATTGACTTCGCAAGTAATTGCTGTTAAGCTGATCACTCTTTATAACATTCTGGAGTATATGCAAATTGCCATTAGAAAAAGTGAAGCAGTAGACTTTGTAAAAATTAATATTTGTGTCATTCTCAAAACTTTTGTCCATGACTGTAGAGGTGCAGTGATCATATTGACTCCACAGGTGTGTCACAAAATTTTATACCATTGAGCAATGAAGAAAAAAATAACTACATTTTTACCATCAAAATTTAGTTTTAGCCCCAGATTTTACAGTTTCACACAAGAAATAAGTAAAAATGGCACCAAAATTTATCCCACAATTTCTACAGAACATGGCAATATCCAACATGTGGCTGTACAGTACTACTTAGCCATATGGACACACTCGAGAGGAGCGGAATACTATTTTGCTCCTGGAGCACACATTTGCCTAGAAGAGTTTATGGACTCCATATACAAAGCCCCTAATTGCTAGAAGAGCAGAATCCCCCTCAAGTGACCTCATTTTGGAAATTATACCCCTTTGGGAATTTCTGTACAGCCGTTGTAGTGACCATTACGTTGCAGTGACCAGTACATTATGCCCAGCCCGTGCTTCTGGATGCATGGACCCGTAAGTTAGACGGGCTCTTATCGCTAAGGAAATTCTAAACATGTGGACACTCTATGTGGTTTAGGTACACTGTGGGGCTCAGAAGGGAGGGAGCATTTGGATTTGGGAGCACAGAATTTGCAGAACTTCTTTTGGAAGGTTATGGAGCCAATTTGCTTTCCCAAAGCCTTTGTACTACCAATAAAGTGGAAGCCCCCTATATTTCTGTTAACAGATGACAGACCTGAGAGCTTGCTTTTTTTGTGGATTGAGTTGAAGCTTTTATTAGGAACATTTTACATAACGTTTGGGATCACATTAATCCGGCGCTCTGTGCTGAGCACTTACTTTGGGGTTTCCATCTAAATCTCTGAGTAACATGATTCAGATGAAACCCCCGAGGGATCCATTCACTATAATGAGGCAGCAGAGTTAATCTGGACTCCATCTGGCCTCTGTTCAGTGGTGTCCTTTTCAGAAGTGCACAAAACTGTGTCTGACAGCACTTTTATGCAATCCTAAAAAGTCGGACACCGCCGGATCATTATAGGGAATTTTACTTTTTATTTTTAACTTTTTTACTTTGTCCCACTATCATTTTTTGCAAGCTGATCGCTTCTACAGCATGCATCCCCATGTTGTACAAACTGTCAGCTCTGCGCTGACTGGGAAAGTTGTTGATCATGCACTGTGCCTGATCAGCAAGTTTACTAGCTCTTGTGACCCGGATGTCGCCATGACGATATCCGGTCACAATGGCATCACGCTGCGGGGTCTCTGATCCAAAGGCAGAGGGGTTGTCAGCCCTCTGCTGGCTCCTGGAATGCTGCGATCGTGTTCCATCGCAGCATTTTGGGGGTTAAAGTGCTGGGAGCGGTGCGTGACCACTCCTGGCACTTAGTGCCGGGTGTCAGCTGTCAGAATCAGCTGGCACCCGGCGGCGATAGCCCGCACACCACCCGTATACGCTGGCGAACGCGGGGACGTAATAATCCGTCCATATCCAGGGCACATCGATGGATTTTTACGTCAGATGTCAGAAAGGGGTTAAAGTACAAAATGAATATCAGGAGGAAAGGAAAGTAAGACAAAAACCAAGACATTATTTCAATACACAAATACAAAAAACCATGGTTCGCACAGGTGGGTCCCCAAAATAATGGTAACGAGGAATTGGTAACTGAAGATCAAGAGAAGGGAGAATTACTAAATAGATTCTTTATCTCTGTATATGCCAAAGAAAAGAGAAGCAGGTGTAGTTAATCTTAGTGCTCCTAATATGTCATCTATTATATTGAGTTGATTAACTGTACATATGGTCCAAGCTTAGAAAAATAGAAATTATGTGAACAAGGCCCTGGGCCCAGATGGACTGCATCCAAGGGTTCTTAAGGTACTTGGCTCAGTTATTGCTGGGCCTTTGTACATAATTTTTAGAGACTCTTTAGTTAGTGGTGATGAGCCAAGCAAATAGCGCAAAGCTAATGTGCTCATTTTCAAAAAAGGGCTTCAGGTCTTTCCCAGGTAATTATAGACCAGTAAGCGTAACATCCATTGTGGGAAAAGGGTTTATGAGACTTATAAGGGATCACATACAGGAGTATGTGTTATAATATTTTTTTCTAAGTTATGATTAGTGCGGTGTTACTAAATACAGAAGTTGTCAAACCATCCTGATTAATTAGTTTTTGGACTTTTGCAAAGACATTTGACACTGTCCCACATAGAAGCCTAATGGATAAATTAGGTTTCACAGGATTAGAAAGGAAGGTTTGTAATAGGATCAAAAACTGTCTCAAACACTCGTAAGTTGATGAATGAATGGAATGGCCTCTGAATGGTCTACTGTGAATAGTCTATGATTATAAGTGGTGACCCCAAGGTTGAGTACTGGGTCCGCTATTATTCAACTTATTTATGATATAGAAGAAGGGATTTATTGTGTTATTACTAAATTTGCAGATGACACCAAGTTATGTAGTATAGTGTTATGTTATGGTAGCTGAGGAGGCAGGAGCAGAAAACCGCATAGGCAGCCTAACATCAGAGAGGTTGGAAACTAATAGGTTGCAGACCCCTAAACTAACCGCACAACTAGAAGCAGCCATGGAGCGTACCTACGGTGGTCCTAGATGCCTCGGCACAGCCGGAGAGATAGCTATCCCTGAAGATGGAAAGAGGAAAGCTAACTGCCCCGGAGTAGACCCCAAAAGAGTAGGAAGCCCCAAACATATAATGGCGGTTAGACAAGATGAAATTACGAACACAGACAGAAAATAGATTGAGCAAACGCTGGGGCCCAAAACTGTCTAGATAGGACAGCACTTCTGAATCAAAAAACACTGAGACCACATGGTCTCGACCACCTATATCAGATCTCTGGTGTGGACACGTAAGAAAAATATCACAAGAACTGAGCAAATGAACAAATACAAAAAACGAACGGAGACCAGCCAAAGCCCCCCAGAGGGGACCCGGCTGAAGACAAAAAGAAATGCAGCAAAAGGCAAAGAATCCAAACCACAGTAAAAAAAACTGAAAGAGACTTATCTGAACGCAAGCAGGAGACAGCAGGAAAGCAAGCTGAATTCCAAACTAAACCAGAAAGCACAATTGATCACCGGCAAGGATCATGGGAGATCAGCTCACTTATATCAGGCCAGTCAGTACCACCTGACACCCACTCGTTATCTGTGGGTGTAGGACTCTTGGTATTCAAGATAGGTTCAATACCCTCAGCAACCACCAGAGGGAGCTTCAGTTCCGAAGTCGTCTCCAAAATGTTCACAACAGTATAGTGAACACTAAGGAGGATGTTCTTATGTTACATGCTGACCTGGACATACAGTGTTTGGGCATTCACTTTGCAGATGAGATTCAATGTATAGAAATAGATACTATACCATAGAATCATAGAATAGTGTAGTAAACTGAATTACTGCATACAGCAGTATATTGTAAAAGACACACATCAGATATTTACTTTTCTTTACATTGGATGACAGAAGCCACTGAATGACATCTAAAATAAGGAAACTATTTTCATATGCATCCACGTGTATTAGGGTGCCAAGGAGCAATGAACTTTGCAAATTGGTAAGTCTTACCCGTCAGATTTGTTCCTTTTGGCATAAGGATTCACCATGTAAAATATGTTGACATTAAATTTAGATTTACCACTTGCTTAAGGCATGTGAATTATTCCATGTTTCTCATTTTCCACAATATTGTACACACAAAAAAAAACAAAACCTAAAAGTTCAAATCACCCCCCTTGCGTCCCATTGAAAATTAAAGGGTTAAATAAATAATATTATATATATTATATATATATATATATATATATATATATATTTGTGAGACAGTGAAGGAATATGTGTTGAATGGGGTGTACATTTCACCTAGGTACTGTGCTGTATGGTATAAGGGAGATGTGTGGCTTTGTAAACCTAGTGGTAGAGAAAGGTCACTACACCTCACATTCAGCACACACTTGCAGCTCAGGCCTGAAACCATTCAGCTGTTAATTAGGAGACCAGAAGTAGGTGTCTGCAAACACAGTCAGAGAGCTGGCTTAGTCTGGACACAGGAAGGTGTCCCGGCACAAGAAGCAGTCTCCAGGAGTTTGAGCTATCTCAGTCTGGGTGCAGGAAGTACCCCGGACACAGGAGTAGTCTCAGTGAGAATCCGTGCGAATAGCGGCTGAATAGGAGTGGATCTCTCTCAAGTCTGGACGTTGAAGGTGCCTTCAGACACAAGGAGGAGTATCTGTGTAACTCCATACTGGTAACATATATCATATGTGTTGTTTTGGGTCAGGCTGGTAGAGCCGGGACCCGGATAGACAGGGCAATCGATCTATGTGTAATTAGTGGCTAGACAAGCCTAGGTTTTCTGTTTATGCTTTATTTTTATCTGTTTGCTGTGGACTTTAATAAAGCTGGTTGCGGCCAGTTTTCACCAGAACTGCTGTCTGAATGAACTGTTTTCGTGTCACTCTGTCTACCCAGACAGCGATCCTAGAGCTAAATCCCCTGGAAATGTTACTATATATATATATATATATATATATATATATATATATATATATATATATATATATATATATATATATATATATATTACACACACACACACAACACACACATTTGGTATCAAACGCCCGATCTATCAAAATATAAAATCAATTAATCTGATCGGTAAACGGCATAACATAACGCAGGATATGCATGACTATAAATACTAAACAAACATTTAAAACTGCAATATGATGTGCCATTGAGCAACCAGTAAATGATAACTAATCTTAAAAAAAGAAAATTATAAAATATCTATGACCAAAAAGGAACAAAATTAGGAGGCAAGACCTTCAAAAACTTGATACTTAAAATTTTCCATGCATTTCCTTGGCACCCTAACGTGTATACGCATATACTGTACATACACATGTACACTCCTCGCAGACAGATGGAGAAGTCACATCTATGATCAGCTCTAATCCTGTCATCTCCACCGTTCTCATTACACAAGTATAAATATACTGGTGGATAAAACAAGACTGATCACAAGACGTTCACAGCCGTCTACACATCATAGTGGAGATCTCATGACACCTTCTCTCCATCTACCTGATGATCCTGAGGAACATTGAGATCTTCTTGTTTACAGTCCTGTGGAAGAAGAGGACGGGGACATCTCTCAGGTGTTGTCCTCTCACTGGATAGAACTGGAGGAAACACATACAGGGACTGAATTCATTCTTTACATACAGATAATTATAGGCTGTGTGTATTTAGTCCTGTCTATTACCTGGTGATATGAGGGGCTGGGGAACCTCCATCATGATGTCTTTGTACAGATCTTTGTGTCCTTCTAAATACTCCCACTCCTCATGGTAAAATAGACGGTGACATCCTGACACCTTATAGGAACCTGAAACATACAATGATACCGTTATCCCCCAAACCCTTGATAGTGTTACTGTATAATGTCCCAGCAGTGTCACCTCTCCAGTCAGCAGCTCAATCATCTTGTAGGAGAGTTCTAGGATCTTCTGGTCATTGATATCCTCATGTATCAGGGAGTGAGGCCCAGTGATTGGGGTTAGTGGTCTTCGCCATCCTCAGACACAGGGGTCTGACAGCGCTCACTAGAGGTCTTCTTCATTACTGTGTAATCCTGGTTATGGAGAGACACATTAATAAATCTCACTACAGACATTTCCAGAGTCCTCACCTCTCCAGTTCTGTCCATCTGTTATTGCCATAGATAAGAATGATATAATGTGACATCATCAGAATCTCTCACCTCTCCAGTAAGCCGGAAGAGTATCTCTAGGGTGAGATGTAACATCTTCTCTGACAAGTTGTCCATGTTCTTAGCCATTCTTGACAGGTCAATCAGGGAAATTCTCTTACGTACAAGATCTCCACTGAGAGGATTTGATATTGTAGGAACCTGCATGGGAAGAACACGAGCTAATGTAAAACTATAAGGAATCCCATGTAATAAAACAATCACTGGAGATAATAGAGGAAACATATGAGGAGATATAAAGTGTAGATGTTGAATTCTCAGCTTATGTACACTGCAATGTAACGAACCATATACTTGCTGCACTTTTCACTCAGATGGAACTGCAAAGGGGGACTCCACTATTCACACTCACTCATCCACTCATCTATCACAATGTGTTGATAATAAACTGTAGAACAAGAAAATCGGTGTACGATATTTAACCTGTTTTTAGGTCAGTTTTTGTCACTAATTCTAACCTGCCCTTATTTTTCTGAGATGTGATTAACCCTATGTATAAGACAGATCAAACACTATGACTGGTGTACACTCAACATTATTATTTTTGCCTCCTTGGTTATTAAAACAAATCCATACATGTAAATTTGTTTTATTTATGAAGAATCTACTTCACAGAATAAGTATTAAACATGCATAAAAAGTTGTCATTGATACACTGTTCATTTACTGAGATATCTCTCAAAAGCAGAACTTTCTAGCTTTCTTGTGGCGAGTTGCACCAGGGCAATCACTCTGAATAGACCTGCAGTTACCCACCATTACATGGGTATCCCAGTGTCTTCTGTATCTTGCTTCTATGGTTCTTAAATCTTGGTGAGATCGTTCACCGTGTTCTTCAGTTAGGTCACCAAGGTTTTCTGGGAAACAATCCAAGTGGCTTTGGAGATAATGCACCTTGATTGATACTCATTGTACAGCCAAAGTGATGGAAAGAAGATAGTGTTCTCTCTACTAGTTCAGTGTAATTATCTGCTTTACAGTTCAAGAAAATGGTGTAGCCATAGTGAAAGAAGACCATGCATCTGCCTCAGCATTTTTCAATGAACCTTTGAAGAGTGGATCTTACACGAGTTCTCTGATTTGAGGACCTTTAAAAATCCCCACCTTTGGCTTTTCCACAGTCAATGATGGAAATCTTGTACGATTGTAGCTGAAGCATCTTCCCTCTTTGTTTAGAGACTTTACAAACTGCTTCATCAAACCTAAGTTGATGCACAGTGGTAGTAAAATAATCTTATGCCTGTCAACCAATGGTTCTGCAATTCCATTATTTTGCTTCTACTACCATGTGTTCTCTCAGAGATTAGTTTTTCCACCCAATGCTCATTTTCTGGTCTACTATCCCAGAGACAGATAAATCAGGGATACTTAGTGTTTCCACCCTGCTGTCCCAGGAGCATATTCACCATCTTTAGATCCACGCAGATTGGCCACTGGTGATTGTTGCATGATATTTTCTGTAGGACAAGAGCAAAATTGTCATCTTGTTGAGTGACCTATTGAGATTGATCCATATTTGTTTCCATTGTGTAAAAGCACACATTTTAGGTTCCGCTTAGTACTGTCTATGAACAGCCATCATTCGCATTGGTCGATATTGTGATATGTCCTTCTTCATGAACATGGTTTCAATAAAGAAAATCACTTTACTCTGAGAAGAATGTCAGCAAGTCCTTTTCTCTGTTGCGTTAGTATGCGATTTTGATTTCCGGAGGTAATAAACTCCTCTCTGCTATTCTAGATGCCAACAATTTTGCTGATTTCTTTGGGAAATTTAGCTCTCTAATGAAAACATTGAGCTCCGACTGATTAAAAACTTATGGCACTGATGAGGTCCTTTCAAAATCACTATCATCTGGAGTACTGTTTGTATTTGAAGAACAAGATTTATCTTCTAGCTTATAGAATGATAGGACTGGTATTTCATCTAAGTGTAAAACAGGTCGTTTTACCGAGTCTAGGTCAGGTTGCACAGGTTGAGGGTCCGGTGATGGTACAGGCTCCGTGCGGAGGGTAAGAGGCCTGGGGAGTATCCTCCTGTAGCATCTTGTTTCCTCCGGGTGCCGGAGTTAGAAAAGGACGGAGTCCTTTGAAACGTGTTGGTTTTTGGCCTTCTCGCGCACTCGTCGCTGAGATCTGGTTACCTAACCCAGACCAAACCCCCCACTAACCTCGCCACTACACTGCGACGCTTCCGGCTGGAGCGCACCGCCGGCTTTCTAACTCCGGCACCCGGAGAGAACCAGCTGCTATGGGAGGATGCTCCCCAGGACTCTTACCCTCCACACAGAGCCTGTACCATCATCAGACCCTCAACATGTGCATCGCGCTCACCGCCACCCTAGTAAGTAGTTTATGATTATCTCTCATTCATCTACTTATTGGTGACCGCTTACACACGGGACTAACAGTAGAAAAAACCAAAGTGGAGGGCACCACCCCAAATACCTTGAAAAAGAGGGTTCAACCTGGAGTATGTCAAATAGTATAGTGACAAAACAAGAAAAGAGGGCATACTATGCACCAGGGAACTCCAATAAGTAAAAAATAACCAATTTTATTAGAACACTACAAAGTATCACACTAAACAATTAAAAACAATTAAAAATGAAACAAACAATCCCTGAAAGGGATACATAGCTCCCTGAAACCCATATAGATGTGCAAATATGACAAATACAAATAGGATGTGAATATTAGTAGTATCAATGTAAATATATCATAAAAAACACATTGCACAAGAATGTATATGAATATATATATATACCCAATCAAACCCCACAGAAATTCTTGGATATAGAATAACATACATGTAAATAAAGATTGTTCTAGAACCTAAAATGCTGAAAGGTGATGGTATGACCAGATGCAACAATAACAATTAAATTGCAATATAGATGGCACCAATAACAATTTAAGCCTAAACAAAAACCATACTGATAGAAAAAATCAACATGTGAATGCAGCATGGAACAAATTGAGCACCTATAAGGTCAATGACCTAAGAAAAAAAGTGCCCATAGAAGATGACCAAAATAATAACCAGCCTGTGGGGAAGAAAAGAGGGGGTCAGGGAGGGCAGAGCCCAACGCGTATCGCCACCTCCGTGGCTTCGTCAGGAGCAGTTATAGTGCTTCCCTTGTAGAGTTCAATATTTATAGAACACAAAATAAAGCAAAAACTCACGTCAGCTGAGAACGGTATACACCCCCCGAAGCAGGAAGTACCTGGAGGCGGAAGTGATGCGATCAGGCATCGCTGTCTAGGAGTGCTAAGATGGCTGACAAATGCACTAGAGCACATGCGCTAAATCGTCGATGATATCACAGAATTGCAAATGAACAGGATGTATCTGGAGGCGACCAGGCATCACATAACAAGAGTACCAAGATAGCTATCAAATACGCTACTGCGCATGCGCTAATTCGTCGATAACATCACAGAATTGCAAATGAACAGGAAGTATCTGGAGGTGGAAGTGATGCGGACAGGCATCACATAACAGGAGTACCAAGATGGCTATCAAATACGCTACTGCGCATGCGCTAATTCGTCGATAACATCACAGAATTGCAAATGAACAGGAAGTATCTGGAGGCGGAAGTGATGCAGACAGGCATCACATAACAGGAGTACCAAGATGGCTATCAAATACGCTACTGCGCATGCGCTAATTCGTGCACAAGATCGCAAATGCAAAAGATAAAAGCACATGCACAAAATAAACCACTAGAGCCGCGATGAATAAAGGGGACTCAAAAAAATCTCTGCACTGTCCCATAGGTATATAGAATAAACCGCACAGAGTACATAAGAATTATTACATGTAATAAAAAGAACAGGAATATAGAATGTACATCAAAACACAATATATTGTGGACACCAGAAATGGATGCAACTTATGTCTACAGGATCAGTTCAAGTTTGAGTAAAAAAGGTGTATTTTTGACCATTTGAGTTAGTCCAATATTTATGTGGTAAGTATTAAACATAACCTCACATTCGCCAAAAATAGCTGTGTGGCTAAAAGGGTGAATATATGCCGCACAGGTCGAAAAATGTATCATTAGTTTGTAAGCACACAACCCTATATACATTTTCAAAGACTTTTATTTTTTTTTTCTTTTACAAAAATTATCATATATCTCTCTCTCTCAATGATATATACAAAAAATCCTGTAGCATAACTATAGCATATTTCTATTCTCAGTCAAAAAAAAAAAAAAATGTATATATCAAAGAACGAATAAATTATATCCATTCCCAAGCATTGAATAATGTGCCACAAATTGGTCACAAAAAGTCACCAAAGATGTGATTCATATGTGTACAAATTTTACCAACACCCACAAAGTGGCACCCACCATCAAGCCATGATGTACAAAAGTGTCTTTATTGGGGTTTATACATAGATGGAAAAATGGCCTATAATGGACCCTTAATGTCTTAAAGGACAAGGAGCCATGGACCCCAAAGAAATACGTCACATGAGTTGAGAAGGGGGAGAGAGAAAGAAAACATTTGTCAACTATATTGTTTGATCTCACTAACAGTAGACACGCAGGGTTGGAGCGTGGCATTATATTCTTATATGTCATCACTTTGTATGCTCATCCAGCATTTCCATACAGAGTACACATCTGTCAATCAGGACTGTAGCTCGGTATCTTCTTATAAATTTTGCTTTGTGCTCACTCTGACAGAACAAGCCCAGAACCTGTCTAGCTACCAACTGCTTCAGCCCACCGCCTTCTTGAGAGCGCCAGTGTGTTTCATTCTTCAGTGCTTCTATTTCACCTGTAGAAGTGCCGCTCTCTTCACTTCTCCCACTGTTGTTGATCCACTCCAGCTGCAGCTATGGCACCCATCGGTTTTCCTCCCATGGACTTTCAACCTATAAAGCGTGGTAACCTCTGATACTTTTTTCTACTGCACTTCACGTTGTCTTTTCTAGATCTGACAAATGAGTTGATATTGAAAGATAATATAAAGGGTCTCATCCACCCACCTTAGCCCTCCTCCTGGTCAGGTGAGAGGAGGATGGCTAATTGAAGGCACAAGAAGATGGTGCAAGGACATGATGGCAATCAATGTCAGGTTTTCCCACTGGAACCTCCTAGTGGAATAATATAACTGCTATATTTATGAACATCACACTACACTAGACGCACCAAACACGACTATGATATACCCATAATTTGGGTTAATGTTACATTTCTGTGGTTTCTCAAGGTCAAAAATCCTTGAACCCTCTGATCACAGATATATCCATGGATGGCATTGAAATCAGATTATTATAGGTATGGCATGGAAATATTGCATTTACATGGTGCCTAATGATGGTAAAAACATACAGTCTGCCTAAAGGTCAATTATCTACACCCTTGATGTAACACCTATGGTATTTGCTGACGAGGAAGTAGAGTAAATGTACAGAAAAAGGTCTTCCAGAAAATGTCAGCTACTTGATAAGTTATTTACACAGAGAAGTTTTTGTGATTCTTTTTATAAACTTCTTTATTAGATGATTTGGCATATTAATATGCAATCAAATATATATCAAAGCCATACATTATATGCATATATCTTGAAAATACAATGTTGCTCTCATCCAATTTCAATTTAATCTTTTAAATGTTACAACAATACTTCATTCGAACCATATACAGAACTAGCAATGAAACAATAAACAAATATTATGACCTCAATATCCCAAGTTACCAGCTACATCTTCAAGATTGTACCATATTGTCCCTTAAATGCTACCATTAATTGATTGATTTCTGCTTGTGAATAACTACATTCAATAAAAGTCCTCCATTTTTTGAAAAATTTTTCAGTATTCTTTTCTTTTTTGGATTCTGTATCTATTTTGTCCATCAACATTAGGGATTTTATAGTATCTATCAGTTCTGAAACACTCGGTGGTTTCTTCTCCAGCCAGTGTCTCAAGATACATTTCTTAGCTGCCAGCAGAACAATATGTACAGCATCGGGAGTACTATATATTTTATTATTTGATTCACTTATCAGGCTGATGAACTGAAAAACACATGCCTGTACATTTTTGGGTATCTCAACCTTCCAGATTCTCTGTATGTATTTAATTACCTCAGACCAGAATCTTTGAATAATTGAGCATTCCCAAAACCATGTAATAAATTGGCCCTGTGTAGACTACATTTTGGACAGCTGGTAAGATAGTGAGCAGATGCACCATTGTAGGTAAGATTAAAAGCGTATATCGCTTGATGTATCAGTTTATAATGCATCTCTCTCCACTGCTCATTAATCATTACCTTTCTTATTTTTTTCCATCCAATCAGTAATTTGTTACCTAAGTCTTCATCTGGAATGGATTTATACCAGGTTTTAAATATTTTTGAGCACCATGGTGACTGAATCTGGACACGAATATAGTCATAGATGCTGGAAAGCAGTTTTTGTGATTCTGAATTTTGATTTATCTGATCTGTAATTCAATCCAGAAAATGGAACATACGTGTAAATGTCTCCTCCTTGCCACGGATTGTATTTAGGGATCACATTTGTTGGAACTTGCTAAGAAATCGACAGGCTGTCGGTGACTCAAGCAGTAGTGGTCCAGGAGTCATGGGGATTGTTAATTTGAGTCTGTTTTTATTCTTATTTATTCTTTTACAGTAGTTTTCTTCTTTTCATCTAATAACTCCTATATATTTTAGGCGACGAACAGATAAAGCAGTTTCTTCCTCAGAGTCTGACTCACACACAGAAGCTTGAGGCATTTTTCAGGAGTTTTTTTGTTTGCACAAATATCGTAGACAGAATTTGATACAACAATCTACACGTACAGTGTTTTGTTACTGTTTTTTTCTGCATATTCTCTAGATTACATGAAAAACACCAGAAAAAAATCATGTGTTAAAATAATTCAAAATAAAAAATAGCACCAACAGCACCTGTATATCACCATGAACAAAAAAAAACCATGGCGCTACTTTTAACAATATTAAACAAACACATTATATATATATATATACACACATACCGTATATACCCATGTATAAGCCGAGATTTTCAGCCCATTTTTTAGGGCTGAAAGTCCCCCTCTCGGCTTATACGTGGGTCATATACGGGGGTCGGCGGGGGGGGGGGGGGGGGGGAGCTGGGGTGTCGGATCATACTCACCCCTCCGCCAGCGCGGTCTCTGCAGCCCCCCTGCTTCTCCCACAATCTCCGGCTCCTTCCTGCAGCTGTCACATGGCACCGCTCATTAAAGTCATGAATATGCACATATTCATGACTTTAATGAGCGGTAGCACGTGACCGCTGCAGGACTGAAGCGCTGCGGAGAGCGCCGGGAGGAGAGGCTGCAGGGACGCGGAGGGATGAGTATAGTGATATTTACCTGTCCCTCGGTCCACCGCAGCTCACTGCTCCCTCGGTCTGACTCCTCTGTGTGTGAATGATCAGGCAGGGGGCGCGATGACGTCGTTAGTGCGCGCCCCGCCCCCTGCCAGATCAGTCACACACAGAGGAGTCAGACCGAGGGAGCAGTGCGCTGCGGTGGACCGAGGGACAGGTAAATATCTCAGGTGCCGGGGTCCTGAGCGAGCGGTGACACCGGCACCTGTCCCTCAAAGCGCGCCGCTGTCACCGCCTGCTCAGGACACCGGCACCTGGCCCCCAGCGACGAGAGGTGAGTATGTCATTTTTTTTTTTTTGCAGCTGCAGCATATGAGGCCTATACTATGGGGCATAATTGTGCAGCATATGGGGCATAATATGGAGCATATGGGAGCATAATATGGAGCATATGGGGGCATAATCTGGAGCATATGGGGGCATAATCTGGAGCATATGGGGGCAAAAGCTGTGGAACATATGGGGCATAATCTGCAGCATATGGGGGCATAATATGGAGCATATGGGGGCATAATCTGGAGCATATGGGGGCATAAGCTGTGGAACATATGGGGCATAATCTGGAGCATATGGGGGCATAATCTGTGGATCATACGGGGGCATAATCTGTGGAATATTAGGGGCATAATCTGGAGCATATGGGGGCATAATCTGTGGAGCATATTGGGCATAATCTGTGGAGCATATGGGGGCATAATCTGTGGAGCATCATATGGGGGCATAATCTGTGGAGCATCATATGGGGGCATAATCATTTTTCACCCTAGGCTTATACGCGAGTCAATAAGTTTTCCCAGTTTTTTGTGGCAAAATTAGGGGGGGTCGGCTTATACACGGGTCGGCTTATACATGAGTATATACAGTGTGTATATATATATGAAGGCTTGGGCACAGCTGCAGCAATAATCCTGACAGTTAAATTATTTGTATCTATCAAAGGTAGTCATAATATCTAAAAAGGTTGACAGAAGTACAGGACTCCATCATACAGCTCATTAAATGTCTAACCCTCACCCAATTACTCGATGGTGAGGTGCTGATGGGTTACTATGGTACCTGGAATTCTAAAAATGGTCTCTGAGTCCAGTCTTATACAGATTATACTAAAGTCTGACGAAACTGCTGATTTTGGAGAGATTGGGTGATTGTAAAATGTACTAGTAGAATTACCCAGCTTTGCATTGCTCTATTTGGTGGTAAATAACTTTTTTTGCTACAGCAATGAAGACAAATTGATCCAATAAGTATGAACCCCAGTTTAAGTGCCAGATTTACCTAGGAGGTAAATTTAGGGATGATGTCACTCCAACCTGGGAGATCTGGGGGTAGGTCACTGCGTATTGTGTATCGCAAATCTTTCAGCTAGCCTGTGTATTTGGATCCCATATTAAATTAATTTGGTTTCCTTTGGTGCTGAAGAGGTTAATAATCCTTTCTATTCTGGTCAGAAACTTGCAGCTCCATTTCAGCAGAATCTGGTCGCTAACTCCTATAAAACCTGGCCAAACCTTCTATGTCCTGCTAATGAAATCTCAGCTTCCATGCTTTTATGAGAGGCAGTGCTGTGTGCTAAAGCTAAGTAGTTGAAGTTTGGAGTTGGAGTGTTCTGTAGTTTCCTGTTGTTCGTGTGTGTTTATCTCCTGGTCCCTTTTCCCATTTAGTTTATTCCTCACAGTCCCTATCCTCCTCTCTATTGTTGGTTAGTGCTTTTGTATGATAGAGGTTTTTGTTATCCCCATTTTGTCTTTGTTCCTGGTTTACCTTTTATTTCTATCCCACGCCTCATGGGATGAGGGAGGGGACAGATTAGAGTTTTTACATGAGCATACATTGAAGAGTACCCCTGGGACAGAAATAGTTAAGGTCCCAGATACAGGGACAGTTATTGGCCCCTCTTCCTCTACTGAAGACGAATATGTCAAGAAAGGTTGGTTTGAGAGAGAGCTAAAATCCAGTCTAAAACCTATGGAAGCGCCTGATTTACCTAGATGCCAAATTTGGTGCAGATTACTCCCATAATATACCATTGTTTTAGAAAAACACCTGGTCCAAACATCTAAAAGTTACATATTGATCTATTGCGGTTAAAGGGAATCTGTCACCCCATTTTTCGTATATCAGCTGTAGCCACCGCCATCAGGGGCTTATCTACAGCATTCTGGAATGCCCCCCAGGGGGGCAGTCCAATGCGGTCCGGTCCGAGGGGTGTCGCAGGTCCGGGTCTGTCACCTCCCATCTTCTAGCGAGCTCCTGCGCAGGCGTACTTTATCTGCCCTGTTGGGGGCTGAGTAAAGTACTGCAGTGCGCAGGCGCCGGGAATGGTCAGAGAGGCCCAGCGCCAGCGCACTGCAGTACTTTACTGTGCCCTCAACAGGGCAGATAAAGTACGCCTGCGCAGGAGCGCGACAGAAGCAAGAAGGAGGACGTCATCACTAGTAGATGGGAGGCGCCGGACCTGGACCGCGAAGCCCATCAGACCCGGACCGCATCGGACTGCCCCCCGGGTGAGTATAATATAACTCGTTTTTTCTTATCTTTCAGGTTACATCGCGTTCTTATCTACAGCATTACAGAATGCTGTAGATAAGCCCCTGATGGCGGTGGCTGATATACGAAAAATGGGGTGACAGAGTCCCTTTAAGTCAACTTTTACAAAACTGAGCATGAGGCTCTTACTCAACATTTTGATTAGACTTTATGAACCCCACTGCAACATCATGGCAGAACTTTTAATATATCCCTGATGGTGAAGGTGATTCGCCACTCACCGGTGTGGCAATACTGCACTAGCTTGCATGAATTGTTGTAACCTGGAATTGTGGGGGCTTTGCATGGCAGTATGGGTGCTATGTGGCATCAGGGTCACTCTCCTTGCTGATGCAGGATCACTTTGATGTTGCCGTTACGTGGCAGTGGGCTTCACATTGTCTGAACAGAATGTTAACTAAGAACCTCGTGTTCAGTTTTGTAAATTTTAGTTTAGCTGCAAATACATCAATATGCGAATTTTTGAATTTGTGGTCAATGTTTGCTTTCAACAGTTGTTGCATTTTGGTCACCGTCCCCTCTCCTTTCTTCTTTTACTTGGTACCAAAACTCCTACCGTACCCCATTCCTCTTCATAAGTTTTTTTACATTAACAAGAGAGCAATACGGCCTATTTTTCTCTCAGCTTTAGGTCTATGCTCATGTAGAAGGATTGTTTTATCCCCTTTCTGTTGGAATTAGTGCAGTGTTGCGACCATTGTTGCGGTTGTGCCATACCTTTGGGTTGGCGTGATATGGAGACATGGGGGCTTTGCCTGGCTGCATGGGTGTTTTGGAGCATCTAGATCAGACCTGGGTAAAGTGCGAGACAGTCGTGGGGCTGGCCACACCATGCCAGCCTGCTCGCTGTCTCCATCGCTGGAGTGTATATAGGGAGGCTGTGTGGGGCTCATGCAGTGTATATAGGGAGGCTGTGTGGGGCTCATGCAGTATATATAGGGAGGCTTTGTGGGGCTCATGCAGTGTACATAGTGAGGCTGTGTGGGGCTCATGCAGTGTATATAGGGAGGCTGTGTGGGGCTCATGCAGTGTATATAGGGAGGCTGTGTGGGGCTCATGCAGTATATATAGGGAGGCTGTGTGGGGCTCATGCAGTGTACATAGGGAGGCTTTGTGGGGCTCATGCAGTGTACATAGTGAGGCTGTGTGGGGCTCATGCGGTGTATATAGGGAGGCTGTGTGGGGCTCATGCAGTGTACATAGGGAGGCTTTGTGGGGCTCATGCAGTGTATATAGTGAGGCTGTGTGGGGCTCATGCAGTGTATATAGTGAGGCTGTGTGGGGCTCATGCAGTGTATATAGGGAGGCTGTGTGGGGCTCATGCAGTGTATGTAGGGAGGCTGTGTGGGGCTCATGCAGTGTATATAGGGAGGCTGTGTGGGGCTCATGCAGTTGTGTAGCCCTGGTGTTAGGCACACGCAGTACCCTGGAGAGTGTGTGGCGAGACAGCAGTTTAATGCTAAATACCCATTCACTCAACATACACTAGACACACCCTTAGGGTAGTGTAGTTACTTTTGAGGGAGTGGTCAGTCAGTCAGTGCCTGGACTTCAGAGAGGAAGGTCTAGCCTGGACTGAGGAGAAGGAGATTAGTGCAGAAAGACTTCAGTCACCTGTCTAAAGGACAGTGAAAGGTTCAGAGACGTGCTCCTGCCTATTGATAACTGAGCATCTGTAACTAACTTTGAAGGAAGTGAATGAAGGAAGTGACTACCCGACTTTATGCAAGTGTGAGTGCTTATGCTACCAGCGAGGACAAGGCGAAAGGCACAGTGGTTTATTGGAAAGGTGCGTTTGGATTGAAGAAGTCCTGCACATGGCAACCGGTCACTGGGGACCGAAGGATCACTATTAGCTTCAAGCATAGTGGTAAGAAAACCAGGGATTTACCGGACCTTAGGTCGCGGCAAACAAGCCCCTTATAGTCAGTACGTAACTGGGGTCAGGGGGAGTGAAGACTTTGAGCCTGATCAGCAATATAGGAATTCAGCTCTCTCGCAGGAAGGCTCCTAACACAAAACTGACTGGGCAGTACAGCTATGGATTAGCTGGAGTTATTGAGGGAACTACGCTTCAGGCTGGTTGTACTCATTGTGTTGAAAGTAAAGGAGGCCCCTAACTTGTCCAGCTGCTGTCTCAAGATACACTCTCCTTGGATCAGCCTCCCTGGGACCTGCCTGAACATCTTACAAGTAAAGGTATGGAAAGACGCTGACCGTGTGAGACTGTGTTATTTATCTGCACTCGACTTCACTATCTTCATAGACTTTGAGGGACCAGTCCCACCTGTAGGGGACCCGACATCTAGCTGCCTCACCATCCACTCAGAGATCTACAGCAGCGCTGGTACAAATTACCAGAATACTACAGGTGGCGTCACGAACTGTATATAAATCTATCCCCTGTAAATATTCCCCCAACATACGCCAGACCGCCCGGGCCACAGACCGAGCCACCGCTACCTGTGACAACCCATAGACTTCTACGGGCTCGGCTCTGAGTACCCCATTGCCCTGGTAAACCACAATTGTGGTGGCGGGTCGACACAACTTGGCGTCACGAACAGGATGCGAAACTCGCAGAATTGCGAGCCCTGTGTGCCTAAGGAATTGTTTTTGTGAAAAAGGACTGTTTGCACTTTTGGCGCCAAAATCGCCATTTTTGTCGCCATATTCGCGCCCTCAGGCGCTGGAGAAGAAGGTGGGCGTACCTTCGTGGGCGTGTACCCCCCAGTGGCGCGAAGAAAATGCCTGCCCTCTCAAAGTGCTATTACAACATGCGATCCTGCCCTACAGCAAAGGAGGTCCGCCTCCTCTTCACCTTCCCTGCGAGGAGGAGGAGACGCAAACCCCGCCTCCACGGAAGAGACCGGATGTCTCTGGAGGAAGAAGAAAGAATCTTCTGGAACATCATGGAAGCAGGACGTGTGCAGCCGAGCAGGGAAGCGGAGGAAGGCGGGCCCCGTGCCCCAGCCAAGCTGCCACCAGCACCGGAGTTATCCGTGCTCCTGCATCTGCAGCAGGCGTTGCTAGAGACAAAAGAAGAAAATGCACGCCTGAAGAAGATGGTCCAGTACCAACCTGGCTTTGAAGAGATCGAGAGACGCCGGCGTACCCTGGAGCAGCGGAGGCTGTGGGACACGGTGATCTCTCCCCTCAACGACCCCCACGATTCCAGTTACCGAAGATTCTGCTGCCCAAGGCGAAGGAGCAACCGGAGGCTGCCCCGAAAGTACCAATCCTGATCCCACCGGTGAAGCGGTGGAGGCGAAGGAGGTTGAGGAGGTATCGCCAGTTCCGGAACGCCCGCCCGGCCAGGAGGCCGCAGCAGATGATCGGTCCCCGGCAGGGACACCGGAGGGGTCCTGTCCGTCACTACCAGACGTGGACTGGGACGAGATGGCGCGCCTGGATGACGTCGCCTACACCGCCCAGTGGGAATATGAGTGGCAGCGTCGTGAGGAGAAGCAGAAACGCCAGCAGGAGGAAGAGCGGGAAGCTCAGCGGAACCGTCAGCGACAACATGCAGAGCTGATCGCGGACAAAGAGAGTGTCCGGAGAGAGAAAGGTACCCTGAGGGAACCGCGGCGGCAGGGGTGTGTGACTGAGTTCCAGCTCCGGAAGGGCTGGGGCTTCATCCGTGAACCGGGCCTCTACCCAGGGGTCTTTGTCAGCAGGCGTGACGTAGAATCCCACCTACCGCAAGGCCATCCCGGGAGGGACTTAGTAAATGGAGACATTGTCACGTATACACGGCATTGGGGAATGAAGGGATGGTATGCCCTTAACGTCACCATCGTCCGTGACCCCGTCCCCGACGCAGGTAACGTCACCACTACCGCAGCGTCCCCGTCTCCAGCTCAAGCAGTATCCGGCCGTGCCCCAGCATCGCCCCCTGCAAGTTCATCGCAAATTCAAGCCACCTCTGCATCGCAACATGCGACCCAGTCTCAATCGCAATCCATGACACGGTCCATATCGTTAACTGTGATTGAAACGCAATCGGTGTCACGTGAAGAGAAAGTACCCGTTGCGCCCCTAGAGGTTCGCACGAGAACTGTGGCGACCCAGACCCTAATCGCAGCGCATGATTTGTTAGTCCTGGGATCTAGGGCCCATTGCATTGTTCCAGCCCCCGGGGTGGAAAGTGTATTTGAAGTAAATGAATAAATAGTAAAGAAGAAACGGTGAGATCCCTATAGGGTCTACCATAAGTAATATTGTAGAAAGTTTGAGAATGTTTTACAAAAATTTTGCATAAGTTGAAGAGTATAACGTATATAATACATATATATATTTCTAACCGTAGAATGCCCGGCTGGGTAAACGGTAACCAGAAAAAGTTTTGCACTTTAGTATAATAATGTGATATTATATTTGTGTCTTTGTTTTACAATGGACTTTGAGGTTGAGGACTGTGCCAACCCAGAACTTATTTGTACATAGTTGCGCTTCGGTGCCTTATCTTGGTTTTACATAAACCAGCACAACTACCTCTGAATACAAAAACCCGTGTGGTGTGGCACTGAGTGAGGTCTGCATTTGGATGTCCTGCAGCCCACCCAGGACCTACGTTGAAGGTTTGGTGCGGGTCCTTCACAAGAATACTGTATATTTATTGAATGCTATTTAATACTTTTGTATTTCTATATATAATGTTTTGTTGTTTGCAACGTTCAAGATATCCTCACCTCCCGGATGGGACGAACCAATGTTTATTGTTTAATGTTTTCATGCATAAACAAAATGTCTCTTTTGTATTTTACAGCCCGGGAGTGCTGTCTTTTACCATGGGGGAATGTGTAGCCCTGGTGTTAGGCACACGCAGTACCCTGGAGAGTGTGTGGCGAGACAGCAGTTTAATGCTAAATACCCATTCACTCAACATACACTAGACACACCCTTAGGGTAGTGTAGTTACTTTTGAGGGAGTGGTCAGTCAGTCAGTGCCTGGACTTCAGAGAGGAAGGTCTAGCCTGGACTGAGGAGAAGGAGATTAGTGCAGAAAGACTTCAGTCACCTGTCTAAAGGACAGTGAAAGGTTCAGAGACGTGCTCCTGCCTATTGATAACTGAGCATCTGTAACTAACTTTGAAGGAAGTGAATGAAGGAAGTGACTACCCGACTTTATGCAAGTGTGAGTGCTTATGCTACCAGCGAGGACAAGGCGAAAGGCACAGTGGTTTATTGGAAAGGTGCGTTTGGATTGAAGAAGTCCTGCACATGGCAACCGGTCACTGGGGACCGAAGGATCACTATTAGCTTCAAGCATAGTGGTAAGAAAACCAGGGATTTACCGGACCTTAGGTCGCGGCAAACAAGCCCTTATAGTCAGTACGTAACTGGGGTCAGGGGGAGTGAAGACTTTGAGCCTGATCAGCAATATAGGAATTCAGCTCTCTCGCAGGAAGGCTCCTAACACAAAACTGACTGGGCAGTACAGCTATGGATTAGCTGGAGTTATTGAGGGAACTACGCTTCAGGCTGGTTGTACTCATTGTGTTGAAAGTAAAGGAGGCCCCTAACTTGTCCAGCTGCTGTCTCAAGATACACTCTCCTTGGATCAGCCTCCCTGGGACCTGCCTGAACATCTTACAAGTAAAGGTATGGAAAGACGCTGACCGTGTGAGACTGTGTTATTTATCTGCACTCGACTTCACTATCTTCATAGACTTTGAGGGACCAGTCCCACCTGTAGGGGACCCGACATCTAGCTGCCTCACCATCCCCTCAGAGATCTACAGCAGCGCTGGTACAAATTACCAGAATACTACAGGTGGCGTCACGAACTGTATATAAATCTATCCCTGTAAATATTCCCCAACATACGCCAGACCGCCCGGGCCACAGACCGAGCCACCGCTACCTGTGACAACCCCATAGACTTCTACGGGCTCGGCTCTGAGTACCCCATTGCCCTGGTAAACCACAATTGTGGTGGCGGGTCGACACACAGTGTATATAGGGAGGCTGTGTGGGGCTCATGCAGTGTATATAGGGAGGCTATGTGGGGCTCATGCAGTGTATATAGGCAGGCTATGTGGGGCTCATGCAGTGTATATAGGGAGGCTATGTGGGGCTCATGCAGTGTATATAGGGAGGCTATGTGGGGCTCTTGCAGTATATATAGGGAGGCTGTGTGGGGCTCATGCAGTATATAGGGAGGCTGTGTGGGGCTCATGCAGTGTACACAGGGAGGCTGTGTGGGGCTCATGCAGTGTACATAGGGAGGCTGTGTGGGGCTCATGCAGTATATATAGGGAGACTGTGTGGGGCTCATGGAGTATATATAGGGAGGCTGTGGGGCTCTTGCAGTATATATAGGGAGGCTGTGTGGGGCTCATGGAGTATATATAGGAAGGCTGTGTGGGGCTCATGCAGTATATATAGGGAGGATGTGTGGGGCTCATGCAGTATATATAGGGAGGCTGTGGGGCTCTTGCAGTATATATAGGGAGGCTGTGTGGGGCTCATGGAGTATATATAGGAAGGCTGTGTGGGGCTCATGCAGTATATATAGGGAGGATGTGTGGGGCTCATGCAGTATATATAGGGAGACTGTGGGGCTCTTGCAGTATATATAGGGAGGCTGTGTGGGGCTCATGCAGTATATATAGGGAGCTTGTGTGGGGCTCATGCAGTATATATAGGGAGACTGTGGGGCTCTTGCAGTATATATAGGCAGGCTATGTGGGGCTCATGCAGTGTATATAGGGAGGCTATGTGGGGCTCTTGCAGTATATATAGGGAGGCTGTGGGGCTCTTGCAGTATATATAGGGAGGCTGTGTGGGGCTCATGCAGTGTATATAGGGAGGCTGTGTGGGGCTCATGCAGTATATAGGGAGGCTGTGTGGGGCTCATGCAGTGTACACAGGGAGGCTGTGTGGGGCTCATGCAGTGTACATAGGGAGGCTGTGTGGGGCTCATGCAGTGTACATAGGGAGGCTGTGTGGGGCTCATGCAGTGTACATAGGGAGGCTGTGTGGGGCTCATGCAGTGTACATAGGGAGGCTGTGTGGGGCTCATGCAGTATATAGGGAGGCTGTGGGGCTCATGCAGTATATAGGGAGGCTGTGTGGGGCTCATGCAGTGTACATAGGGAGGCTGTGTGGGGCTCATGCAGTGTATATAGGGAGGCTGTGTGGGGCTCATGCAGTATATATAGGGAGGCTGTGTGGGGCTCATGCAGTGTACATAGGGAGGCTTTGTGGGGCTCATGCAGTGTACATAGTGAGGCTGTGTGGGGCTCATGCAGTGTACATAGTGAGGCTTGTGTGGGGCTCATGCAGTGTATATAGGGAGGCTGTGTGGGGCTCATGCAGTGTATATAGGGAGGCTATGTGGGGCTCATGCAGTGTATATAGGGAGGCTGTGTGGGGCTCATGCAGTATATATAGGGAGGCTGTGTGGGGCTCATGCAGTGTATATAGTGAGGCTGTGTGGGGCTCATGCGGTGTATATAGGGAGGCTGTGTGGGGCTCATGCGTGTACATAGGGAGGCTTTGTGGGGCTCATGCAGTGTATATAGTGAGGCTGTGTGGGGCTCATGCAGTGTATATAGTGAGGCTTGTGTGGGGCTCATGCAGTGTATATAGGGAGGCTGTGTGGGGCTCATGCAGTGTATTAGGGAGGCTGTGTGGGGCTCATGCAGTGTATATAGGGAGGCTGTGTGGGGCTCATGCAGTGTATATAGGGAGGCTGTGTGGGGCTCATGCAGTGTATATAGGGAGGCTATGTGGGGCTCATGCAGTGTATATAGGCAGGCTATGTGGGGCTCATGCAGTGTATATAGGGAGGCTATGTGGGGCTCATGCAGTGTATATAGGGAGGCTATGTGGGGCTCTTGCAGTATATATAGGGAGGCTGTGGGGCTCTTGCAGTATATATAGGGAGGCTGTGTGGGGCTCATGCAGTATATAGGGAGGCTGTGTGGGGCTCATGCAGTGTACACAGGGAGGCTGTGTGGGGCTCATGCAGTGTACATAGGGAGGCTGTGTGGGACTCATGCAGTATATATAGGGAGACTGTGGGGCTCATGCAGTATATATAGGGAGGCTGTGGGGCTCTTGCAGTATATAAGGGAGGCTGTGTGGGGCTCATGGAGTATATATAGGAAGGCTGTGTGGGGCTCATGCAGTATATATAGGGAGGATGTGTGGGGCTCATGCAGTATATATAGGGAGACTGTGGGCTCTTGCAGTATATATAGGGAGGTGTGTGGGCTCATGCAGTATATATAGGGAGCTTGTGTGGGGCTCATGCAGTGTATATAGGGAGACTGTGGGCTCTTGCAGTATATATAGGGAGGCTATGTGGGGCTCATGCAGTGTATATAGGGAGGCTATGTGGGGCTCTTGCAGTATATATAGGGAGGCTGTGGGGCTCTTGCAGTATATATAGGGAGGCTGTGTGGGCTCATGCAGTATATATAGGGAGCTTGTGTGGGGCTCATGCAGTATATATAGGGAGACTGTGGGGCTCTTGCAGTATATATAGGCAGGCTGTGTGGGGCTCATGCAGTGTATATAGGGAGGCTATGTGGGGCTCATGCAGTGTATATAGGGAGGCTGTGTGGGGCTCATGCAGTATATATAGTGAGGCTGTGTGGGGCTCATGCAGTATATATAGTGAGGCTGTGTGGGGCTCATGCAGTGTACATAGGGAGGCTTTGTGGGGCTCATGCAGTGTATATAGTGAGGCTGTGTGGGGCTCATGCAGTGTATATAGGGAGGCTGTGTGGGGCTCATGCAGTGTATGTAGGGAGGCTGTGTGGGGCTCATGCAGTGTATATAGGGAGGCTGTGTGGGGCTCATGCAGTGTATATAGGGAGGCTGTGTGGGGCTCATGCAGTGTATATAGGGAGGCTGTGTGGGGCTCATGCAGTGTATATAGGGAGGCTATGTGGGGCTCATGCAGTGTATATAGGCAGGCTATTGGGGGCTCATGCAGTGTATATAGGGAGGCTATGTGGGGCTCTTGCAGTATATATAGGGAGGCTGTGGGGCTCTTGCAGTATATATAGGGAGGCTGTGTGGGGCTCATGCAGTGTATATAGGGAGGCTGTGTGGGGCTCATGCAGTATATAGGGAGGCTGTGTGGGGCTCATGCAGTGTACACAGGGAGGCTGTGTGGGGCTCATGCAGTGTACATAGGGAGGCTGTGTGGGGCTCATGCAGTGTACATAGGGAGGCTGTGTGGGGCTCATGCAGTGTACATAGGGAGGCTGTGTGGGGCTCATGCAGTGTATATAGGGAGGCTGTGTGGGGCTCATGCAGTATATAGGGAGGCTGTGTGGGGCTCATGCAGTGTACATAGGGAGGCTGTGTGGGGCTCATGCAGTGTACATAGGGAGGCTGTGTGGGGCTCATGCAGTGTACATAGGGAGGCTGTGTGTGGCTCATGCAGTATATATAGTGAGGCTGTGTGTGGCTCATGCAGTGTATATAGGGAGGCTATGTGGGGCTCATGCAGTATATATAGGGAGGCTGTGTGGGCTCATGCAGTATATATAGGGAGGATGTCTGGGACTCATGCAGTATATATAGGGAGGCTATGTGGGGCTCATGCAGTGTATATAGGGAGTCTGTGTGGGGCTCATGTAGTGTATATAGGGAGGCTGTGTGGGGCTCATGCAGTGTATATAGGGAGGCTGTATGGGGCTCATGCAGTGTATATAGGGAGGCTGTATGGGGCTCATGCAGTATATTTAGGGAGGATGTGTGGGGCTCATGCAGGGTATATAGGGAGGCTGTGTGAGGCTCATGCAGTGTATATAGGGAGGCTGTGTGGGGCTCATGCAGTGTATATAGGGAGACTGTGTGGGGCTCATGCAGTATATATGGGGAGGCTGTGGGGCTCTTGCAGTGTATATAGGGAGGCTGTGGGGCTCTTGCAGTATATATAGGGAGGCTGTGTGGGGCTCATGCAGTATATATAGGGAGGCTGTGTGGGGCTCATGCAGTATATATAGGGAGGCTGTGTGGGACTCATGCAGTATATATAGGGAGGCTATGTGGGGCTCATGCAGTATATAGGGAGGCTGTGTGGGAATCATGCAGTGTATATAGGGAGGCTGTGTGGGGCTCATGCAGTATATATAGGGAGGCTGTGTGGGGCTCATGCAGTATATATAGGGAGGCTGTGTGGGGCTCATGCAGTATATATAGGGAGGCTGTGTGGGGCTCATGCAGTATATATAGGGAGGCTGTGTGGGGCTCATGCAGTATATATAGGGAGGCTGTGTGGGGCTCATGCAGTATATATAGGGAAGATGTGTGGGGCTCATGCAGTGTATATAGGGAGGCTGTGTGGGCTCATGCAGTATATATAGGGAGGATGATGTGGGGCTCATGCAGTATATATAGGGAGGCTGTGTGGGGCTCATGCAGAGTATATGGGGAGGCTGTGTGGGGCTCATGCAGTATATATAGGGAGGCTGTGTGGGGCTCATGCAGAGTATATGGGGAGGCTGTGTGGGGCTCATGCAGAGTATATGGGGAGGCTGTGTGGGGCTCATGCAGTGTATATAGGGAGGATCTGTGGGGCTCATGCAGGGTATATAGGGAGGCTGTGTGGGGCTCATGCAGTGTATATAGGGAGGCTGTGTGGGGCTCATGCAGTGTATATAGGGAGGCTGTGTGGGGCTCATGCAGTGTATATAGGGAGGCTGTGTGGGGCTCATGCAGTGTATATAGGGAGAGTGTGTGGGGCTCATGCAGTGTATATAGGGAGAGTGTGTGGGGCTCATGCAGTATATATAGGGAGGCTGGGGCTCTTGCAGTATATTAGGGAGGCTGTGGGGCTCTTGCAGTATATATAGGGAGGCTGTGGGGCTCTGCAGTATATATAGGGAGGCTGTGGGGCTCTTGCAGAATATATAGGGAGGCTGTGTGGGGCTCATGCAGTATATATAGGGAGGCTGTGTGGGGCTCATGCAGTGTATATAGGGAGGCTGTGTGGGGCTCATGCAGTATATATAGGGAGGCTGTGTGGGGCTCATGCAGTGTATATAGGGAGGCTGTGTGGGGCTCATGCAGTATATATAGGGAGGCTGTGTGGGGCTCATGCAGTATATATAGGGAGGCTGTGTGGGGCTCATGCAGTGTATATAGGGAGACTGTGTGGGGCTCATGCAGTATATATAGGGAGGCTGTGTGGGGCTCATGCAGTATTTATAGGGAGGCTTTGTGGGGCTCATGCAGTATATATAGGGAGGCTGTGTGGGGCTCATGCAGTATATATAGGGAGGCTTTGTGGGGCTCATGCAGTATATATAGGGAGGCTGTGTGGGGCTCATGCAGTATATATAGGGAGGCTGTGTGGGGCTCATGCAGTGTATATAGGGAGGCTGTGTGGGGCTCATGCAGTATATATAGGGAGGCTGTGTGGGGCTCATGCAGTGTATATAGGGAGGCTATGTGGGGCTCATGCAGTGTATATAGGGAGGCTGTGTGGGGCTCATGCAGTGTATATAGGGAGGCTGTGTGGGGCTCATGCAGTGTATATAGGGAGGCTATGTGGGGTCATGCAGTGTATATAGGGAGGGGCTGTCCGCATATAGCGGGATGTCCGCATACTAAATTCTGCTCAATATTAAGTGATACAATTAATATTATCAATAATATAATAATTATAATATATTGATATCAATGCTGAGTAGAATTAATTTCAGCTTAATGGTTCGGTATCCACAACAGTCACGGTCTCTCATGTGGTCCCTCAGGAAAATTAATTGCCCACCCCTAATCTTGATCATTCCCACTGGTCATGAGGTATCACTTTGGCACTAGTTACCTTTAATGTCAGGAACCCATCAAGAGGTTTGCTGTGATTCATTTTATCTATGTAGCAAATTCCAGTCATTTGGCTGTAAATTTGCATTCCCATTTTTAATGAATATCTTCAGAATGGTAGGTCTGAATGATCCAGTTGTTTGGTTATGAATAAAGGGACATCAGACAACAAAAGTTGATTTTTGTATTTAAAGAAAGAAATATGGGGGCCTCATGACAGATGAGGTCAGAGCAGAGCAGAGAAGGATCTGGCATGCTGAATTTCAGAGGCATATACATTTATTCATTTAATCCTCTGCCAGCAGCTCTCTCTTAGGATATGTTCACACTATGTTCCCGCGTTTTTTGATGCTTTTTTATGCAAATTTACAGCTGCGTTTTACAGTCCTAGCAAAGTTTATGAGATTTCAGAAATCTCATGCACACAGCTTGTTTTGTTGTCCTCAGTATTTTATGCAATACCTTAGTTTTTGCCAAATGCAGCATGTCACTTCTTTCAGCTCTTTTTTACCCATTGAAAGCAATGACTGGTGCAAAAAAGGCAAGTATTAGTTTTTGTTGCGTTTTTATGTGTGCCAGAAGCTGATAAGCAGAATCAGAATTTATTTATGCACTAAACTTTATAAGCATGCAGAGACAAATGTACCCTGACAAAAACGCAGGAAAAAAAAGCAAAAACTAAGCAAAATCTGCTTTTTTGAAGCAAGTTTCTTAATGCCACGAGAGCAGGTTTTGCCTGCGGAAAAAAATGCATCAAAAGCGCAATGTATGAACATAGCCTTAGAGACCAAAAATTAGCCGAGCTGAAGGTTTGTGTGTAGGGGAGAGGTAGCCATGGACTGAATGACCGTTTGAGACATGCCGAGAGAGCTAGAGCCTCCTCCATTTTATCTGAGACACAAAGAGAGGGAGAAGGTCCTATTCCCTATCGACACATCCCGAGACATCACCAGGACACACAGGGGTCCGTCAATCCTAGAGCAAAGGCATTAAACAGTTAAAGTAAAAAAAAAGCAAGCTAAAATTACAGCAATATTGTCTAAAAAAGATCCATAGTTCTACTTCTGGGATAATCTGTCCCCAGAATGTCTCCATTACATGTACAGCTCACACCGCAGATAGCAGCCCCTAAGGCTATGGTTCCACGGTCCGGAACCATAGCGCTTTGGACGGAGCGGAAATTCCGCTCCGTCTAAGCCCCGCCCCCTTTCTGACGCGCGATCTTTCCGGAGGTGTTCAGGACACCTCCGGAACACCTCCGGAAAGAGCGCAGGGCTACATAGCCCTGTGTTAATTCTGTTGCGGCGACGCACCGTCGCCGCAATACGCGAGGACATGCTGCGGTCTGAAAAGACGCGCCGCATGTCCGTTTACGCAGGTTTGCCACCTGCGTATTGTTACGCATAGTGGAGACGGGATTTCTTGAAATCCCCTCCACTATGCTGTAACATCTGGACGCTGCGTGTTTGGCGCTGCGCCAGCGCACAGCGCCAAACACGCAGCGTTTCCTGACCGTGGAAACTCACCCTCATACATCTATAGCACCGGCCCCGGGGCCACATCTCCAGACCTGGGGACTGATCCAGGAGGTCGGTGCTGTGTCCCGGGGTCACCGGTATCTGCACCAGGAGTGGGGGAAGGGAGGATTTATTTATTAGCCGGAGGGTAGTGTCATATTGTGGGGGGCAACTGGTACCATCACATTATTTGTGGGGGCTGGGTGGGGTCGTACTATGGGAACATTATATTGCATGTGGGGAACTTTAGTATGTGAGCAATACCTATCCCCATGTTTCCTGGCTTTCATTGTTGGGTCGTACGTATCTATCAGAGGGAAGGGAACAAGAACAGTAACACAAATACTACACAATAGTCCCATAGAAGGGGTTACTGCCCCTGCCCAGTAATGGGGAATCTCCAGCACCTACCTCCACCTGCAGAGCCGCACACCACATATATGGCTGTTCTGTGCCCAGTAATGGGGAATCTCCAGCACCTACCTCCACCTGCAGAGCCGCACTCCACATATATGGCTGCTCTGTGCCCAGTAATGGGGAATCTCCAGCACCTACCTCCACCTGCAGAGCCGCACTCCACATATATGGCTGTTCTGTGCCCAGTAATGGGGAATCTCCAGCACCTACCTCCACCTGCAGAGCCGCACACCACATGTATGGCTGTTCTGTGCCCAGTAATGGGGAATCTCCAGCACCTACCTCCACCTGCAGAGCCGCACACCACATATATGGCTGTTCTGTGCCCAGTAATGGGGAATCTCCAGCACCTACCCCCACCTGCAGAGCCGCACACCACATATATGGCTGTTCTGTGCCCAGTAATGGGGAATCTCCAGCACCTACCTCCACCTGCAGAGCCGCACACCACATATATGGCTGTTCTGTGCCCAGTAATGGGGAATCTCCAGCACCTACCCCCACCTGCAGAGCCGCACACCACATATATGGCTGTTCTGTGCCCAGTAATGGGGAATCTCCAGCATCTACCTCCACCTGCAGAGCCGCACACCACATATATGGCTGTTCTGTGCCCAGTAATGGGGAATCTCCAGCACCTACCTCACCTGCAGAGCCGCACTCCACATATATGGCTGTTCTGTGCCCAGTAATGGGGAATCTCCAGCACCTACCTCCACCTGCAGAGCCGCACACCACATATATGGCTGCTCTGTGCCCAGTAATGGGGAATCTCCAGCACCTACCTCCACCTGCAGAGCCGCACACCACATATATGGCTGTTCTGTGCCCAGTAATGGGGAATCTCCAGCACCTACCTCCACCTGCAGAGCCGCACTCCACATGTATGGCTGCTCTGTGCCCAGTAATGGGGAATCTCCAGCACCTACCTCCACCTGCAGAGCCGCACACCACATATATGGCTGTTCTGTGCCCAGTAATGGGGAATCTCCAGCACCTACCTCCACCTGCAGAGCCGCACTCCACATATATGGCTGCTCTGTGCCCAGTAATGGGGAATCTCCAGCACCTACCTCCACCTGCAGAGCCGCACACCACATGTATGGCTGTTCTGTGCCCAGTAATGGGGAATCTCCAGCACCTACCTCCACCTGCAGAGCCGCACTCCACATATATGGCTGTTCTGTGCCCAGTAATGGGGAATCTCCAGCACCTACCTCCACCTGCAGAGCCGCACACCACATGTATGGCTGTTCTGTGCCCAGTAATGGGGAATCTCCAGCACCTACCTCCACCTGCAGAGCCGCACTCCACATATATGGCTGTTCTGTGCCCAGTAATGGGGAATCTCCAGCACCTACCTCCACCTGCAGAGCCGCACTCCACATATATGGCTGCTCTGTGCCCAGTAATGGGGAATCTCCAGCACCTACCTCCACCTGCAGAGCCGCACTCCACATATATGGCTGCTCTGTGCCCAGTAATGGGGAATCTCCAGCACCTACCTCCACCTGCAGAGCCGCACTCCACATATATGGCTGTTCTGTGCCCAGTAATGGGGAATCTCCAGCACCTACCTCCACCTGCAGAGCCGCACACCACATATATGGCTGTTCTGTGCCCAGTAATGGGGAATCTCCAGCACCTACCTCCACCTGCAGAGCCGCACTCCACATATATGGCTGTTCTGTGCCCAGTAATGGGGAATCTCCAGCACCTACCTCCACCTGCAGAGCCGCACTCCACATATATGGCTGTTCTGTGCCCAGTAATGGGGAATCTCCAGCACCTACCTCCACCTGCAGAGCCGCACACCACATATATGGCTGCTCTGTGCCCAGTAATGGGGAATCTCCAGCACCTACCTCCACCTGCAGAGCCGCACTCCACATATATGGCTGTTCTGTGCCCAGTAATGGGGAATCTCCAGCACCTACCTCCACCTGCAGAGCCGCACTCCACATATATGGCTGTTCTGTGCCCAGTAATGGGGAATCTCCAGCACCTACCTCCACCTGCAGAGCCGCACTCCACATATATGGCTGTTCTGTGCCCAGTAATGGGGAATCTCCAGCACCTACCTCCACCTGCAGAGCCGCACCACCACATGTATGGCTGCTCTGTGCCCAGTAATGGGGAATCTCCAGCACCTACCTCCACCTGCAGAGCCGCACACCACATATATGGCTGCTCTGTGCCCAGTAATGGGGGATCTCCAGCACCTACCTCCACCTGCAGAGCCGCACTCCACATATATGGCTGCTCTGTGCCCAGTAATGGGGGATCTCCAGCACCTACCTCCACCTGCAGAGCCGCACACCACATATATGGCTGTTCTGTGCCCAGTAATGGGGAATCTCCAGCACCTACCTCCACCTGCAGAGCCGCACACCACATATATGGCTGTTCTGTGCCCAGTAATGGGGAATCTCCAGCACCTACCTCCACCTGCAGAGCCGCACTCCACATGTATGGCTGTTCTGTGCCCAGTAATGGGGAATCTCCAGCACCTACCTCCACCTGCAGAGCCGCACTCCACATATATGGCTGTTCTGTGCACACAGGACCTGTGATGAGGTCACAGGAGGGGAGGAGTCAGGGGTCACATGATCAGGGGCCTCAGTGGATGCACCTCTATTATTATAAAAATATAAACAATACATCATAATAAATAACAAACTGTACAGAAATAAAACATCGCTAAAATAAGTAACAGAAACAAAAGGAACCAGCATCAAATAAACCAAAAAGTCCAGAGTCCTTAGTCCTTCCAAAGCTATTGCAGCTTCCAGAGGAACATTCCCCCTAACCAAAATTATATATAAACCATAAAAGAAACATGCACACACACTGACACACACTCACCCCCCAAAAGAAAGGAAAAAGCCCTCACCTGGCCACACATACAAACAATCTATATATACACTACTATATACACTACTATATACATAATACGACATGCACAAACATTTTGTTTCCTTTTTCCCCTCCACACCACAGGTCCATGAGTTCATGCCCTTTTCACAGCAAGCTTGACGGGTCCATGAAAATTTATGCCCTTAGAAATTTTCAACCCTCGGGTCCATGGCAAGTTCCATGCCCTCCCCTACACACAAAAACCCCCACCCAACCTAAACTACACCCCCCCAACATATAACTATTGACACTTATATACAAAACATAACATTAACAGACCTACCACACAAGAACACCACATTACATTACTTTACTGTAAACACAACATTATAAACATTTATAAACATTTACACTATACACTGACCACATAACCTGCAAGGCCCAAGTTCAGCGCCTGCAAGCCCAATATCCATTATTTCCTGAGTTTACAAAACAAAAAGCTAAATGTGCCACACACCAGCCCACCACCGGGAAACTGGAGTCCTAAGAGGCCCCATCCCTAACCACCAACACACGCACCCTGTCCCTCACCAACTAAATCTGTCCCTAAAAGAAAAGAAACTGACCCTAACTATCCCTACCTGTCCCTACCTATCCCTTCTCTACCTAGCTTATCAAAACTAACTATCTAGCTATCCCTAAACTGGCCCTCCTGTCCCTATCTGTCCCTACTTTTATCTCCCTCAACACCCACACCACCTTATATTACCCTACCAACAATCACACACAGACCAGCTCTCCCTAGGGCACGTTAAAGGAGAAACCCCTCCAAAGCCAAGAGGCCCTCCTCACACCCAGCTAATCGAACTCCATAGAGCGCACCTTCCCCAGATCACCCAAGATGTTTCTAACCACCCCATCCTGGGGGAGGACTTTCCACTGCGTGGAAACTAAACTCAGTGCATTCCAAGTGTGGAACCTAATGACTACACTAACTAGGAATAAAGTGCTCCGTTCTCGGCCACCCAGGGATCTGAATGCACCATAAGCCCACTCCGGATAAGAAAGGGACGCCAGCCTAGGCCAGCCCATGGAAGCACCCACCCTGTTGTAGACCCCTGTATTAAAGGGACACTGAAGGAGGAAGTGCTCCATGCTTTCCAGCATGTCGCCACACTCCTCACGGGGACAACCCCGATCATCGGAGCTCCTCCACTTCAGGTTGTCCCTTACATACAGCCTCCCATGGAAGCAGCGCCAGGCCAAGTCCCAAAACTTCAAGGGGATCCACTTGGAATTTAATAACCCAAGCCCAACCTCCAGATCCCGGCCTGGGCAATCCTTGAGCACCAGGGGCTTCTGGAAATGGGTCAACAGAACCCTGCTGTCAAGGAATTTCCTCGACATGGTCCTGATTTCCCACATTCCCAGACCCCACCGGCGGATCACCTTCAGAACCGGGGTAGCATAAACCGGGAGATGTCCGTGTGGCGTGCGCAGGTCCTTCACCTGCCCTCCTGTCTCCCATTCCTGGAAGAAAGGCCAAAACCAACCCTGCAGGAGAATACCCACTGAGGAGCCCTCTCTGAATAGAGGTTGGCAACATTGATCTTAAGAAAGGTGTTTATCAGACACACCACCGGGTTGACCATACCCAACCCACCTAGTCTCCTCGTGCGGTACGTGACCTCTCTCTTAATTAGGTTAAGCCTTTTTTCCCCATAACAGCTGGAAGAACAGGCTATAGACTCGTGTCCAGAGAGGTTCTGGCAAGACGCAGACACTGCCCAGGTATATTAACAAGGGAAGCAGAAAGCCTTTGGCCAAGTTGACCCTTTCCCTCAGGGTTAAAGACCAACCCTTCCACTGGTCCACCTTTTGGGCAGCGATCTTAAGTCTGCCCTCCCAATTTTGCTGGGGGTAGTCCCCGGGGCCAAATTCGATGCCTTGGATTTTGGCGGAGTTCTGGGGCCCTGGATGGGTGTCCGGGAGATCAAAACTAGGATCTCCCCCTCCCAGCCAGAGACTTTCGCACTTTTCCCGGTTGATAATGGACCCGGACGCCTCCGAGTAGCGCTCGACCTCAGACATGACCCAATCCGCCTCCTCTCTCAAGGACACAAAGAGGGAAACGTTGTCGGCGTATGCTACCCCCCTCAGAGTGGCCACCGGCTCCGCCCGGTCCATCCCGACTCCCACCAACGGTCCACGATCTACCCTCCTCAAGAAGGGATCGATCGCGAACACGTATAAAAGTGGACTCAGAGGACAACCCTGGCGGACCTCGGAACTCACCTCAAAATGGTGACCAACCCAACCGTTCACGAGTGTAAAAGTCTCAGCCCCCTGGTATAAGGTCTCTAACCAATTTACAAACCTCCCAGGCAGACCGTACCTCAAAAGGACAGACCAGAGGTACTCGTGATTCACCCGGTCAAAGGCCTTCGCTTGATCTAAGGACAGCAAGTACCCCTTCCAGTGACCCGTCCTGCCCTGCTCCACTGCCTCTCGGACACCGAGCACAGCACTAAAAGTACTGCGGCCTGGAACAGAGCAGTGCTGAGCCCCGAAAGGAGCCGGGGTGCAAACTTCACCAGCCGATTAAACAGCACCTTTGCCAGAACCTTCCGGTCCACATTGAGAAGCGCTATGGGACGCCAATTCTCAATACGGGACGAGTCCTTACCCTTTGATAGGATAATCAGGGCTGACCTCCTCATTGAGCTGGGAAGAGCGCCCGAGGAAAGGCACTCATTAAACACCTCAGTCAAAAGGGGGACCAAGGAGTCCCTAAAGGTCTTGTAAAACTCGGATGTTAAGCCATCCGGACCTGGCGATTTTTTGGGCCGAAGCCCATCAATGGCCAGTCTCACTTCCTCTTCCCTGATTGACTCTACCAAAACATCAAGAGATGGGTCATCTCCTGGCTCAGGAACGGTCTCATCCAGGAAAGCCGACATCCCGTCTCGATCCATATCCCTCTTTCCCAAGTGGCATGAGTAAAAGGATCTGACCACCTCCAGGATCCCTGATTTGGATCGGTTCAGGGAACCCGTACTGTCGATCAGTCCTGTCACCATCTTACAATTCAATGACATATTACAGTTTCTGTAAGAGTCGGGCGAGCGGTACCTCCCGAAATCCCTCTCAAAAACCAAAGATGTGTGCCTATCATACTGACACCTCTTGAGCAAAGACTTTACCCTGGAGATCTCCTCACGGTCACCCCCAGTCGAGACGAGCTGCTCGAGTTTCCTCCTCAAGGCCTGATACAAGCGGTGCCTGTTCAGACTCCTGAGGCTCGAGAGCTGACGGAAGAACCCCGCCACCCTCTCTTTGAAGATCTCCCACCACTCAGACTTACTACTACTGAGATCCAAAAGCGGTACCTGGCTCTGAAGAAATTCCTCAAAGGACTGTCTCACTTCCGCTTCTTCCAAGAGGGATGAATTCAGCTTCCACAGCCCTCTTCCCATTCGGGGTGTCTCTGTAACATTCAGAGAAAAGAAAATTAAACAGTGATCGGAGAATTCCACCTCAACGGCGGACACTGCAGAAAAGATTGCATCCTCCTTCAAAAAAACCTATCTATCCTAGACCTACAGCTACCTCTATGAAAGGTGAAACCCATGTGACCTGGGGTGTGCCGGATGTGGACATCCACCAGGCGAGCTTCGCTAGCTATACTATTTAATGCTGTACTATCATAAGCCAGGTGGCCTCCGGGACCCCCCCCTATCACGGGATCTCGTAATGGTGTTAAAATCCCCACCGAAGACCACCTGCCGGCTCGTAAAAAGAAAGGGCTTGATCTTCATGAAGAGACATTTACGGTCCCACCTGGATTGCGGACCATAGATGTTTATGAGCCGTAGTTCCTGTCCCCTCATGAAAACCTCTAAGACCAGGCACCTCCCCATTTCTATCTCAATAACCCGTCGGCATTCCACCTTCGCGGTCTTAAAAAGGACCGCCACCCCGCTATACGGCTCGGCCGCAAGAGACCAGTATGAGGGCCCACACCTCCACTCCCTCCTGGCTTTATGGATGGCCACCATGTCTGTTAGTCTGGTCTCTTGCAAAAACAAAATTTCAGCCTCAAATCGGGTGAAAAAATCAAAGGCCGCAAATCTGGCCACATCTGACTTAATTCTGGTGACATTAATGGACGCCAGAGTCAACGGGGTGAGTTCCGCCATCATGGGTGATTGGGTTAGATGGCCTTCTTCTTCCCCACCCCGTCTTCCCCATCTTTCCCCTCCGAAGAGGGGTCTGATCCCTTCCATTTAAGGGAAGACGAGGTATCCATCCCCAAGGTCTCCTTGCTTCCGGGCTCCAGGTCTGTCCCCCCCCAGAGGAAATGCCGTCCCCTGGAGGACAGACTCCGCCATCCCCTGAAGGTCCCCCAGATGCCGCCCCCGACCCCTCGCCCCCGACCTCCATCTCAGCAGGATCGTCGAGGGCTTGGTATCAGTTGGAGAGGGCGATCAGAGGGGAGCCGGTGAGCCCTTCCGTTGGCATACTTACGGTCGGGGGAGGAGGTTTGGAAGGCTTAAACACCTTCTTCTTCCTCCTTCCGGTACGCTTTTATCACCCCTCTCTACTGTAGGCTGATCCGTGACCGCCTCATCCACACTTTCATATTGGGAGGAGTTGTCGGAGTCAGTCAGGTTTTCCTCCCTCTCCATCCTCCTGATCTCCTCGCATACCTCTTCCTCCCCCGGGGCCTCAGAGACACCGGCCACCGGCCTAGAGAGGGGGCAGGCATCACCCCAGTTGCCTGAGGCTCTCCCCGCCCTTCACCCCGTGGCGCTTTTCCTGGCCCCTTAGCCCCTCTCCCGCCACCACCACCTGCCACAGCAGAGGTCGCGCCGCCAGAGGTTGCCCCCTCACGGTCTCCCCCCAACGGGCCTGAGGCGGCATTGGTAAAGGAGCGAGGGCAGCGGCTATACAGGTGACCTAGGTCACCACACAGGTGGCACCGAATGTCCTTGCAAGATGCGGCGATATGACCTACCCCACCACACAAGGCACATTTCTGCACCTTGCAGCTTGCGCTGAAGTGGCGGGGATCACCGCACTTGTGGCAGACCTTCAGCTGCCCCTGGTAGAAGACCAGGATCCTGTCCCTCCCTAGGAACGCTGAGGAAGGGATGTGGGTGACGGTACCCCCTGAGACCTTCAACTTCATCATGAAGGTCCAGACCCCTGACCAGATACCGAACTCATCCCGATTTTTTTGGGGGGACGTCCGTGACTTCCCCATAACGGGAAAGCCATGTCATGATGTCGACACCGGAGAGTGACTCGTTATAAGTCACCACGGTCACTCTCTTAACGGCATTTTGGTGAGACAATGCCTGTACGGCGAAGTCTCGCCATCCGGGCTCCCCCTTCACCAGCTCGTAATTCGACCAGGAGAGCTCTAGCCCCTCCGGCCGGACGAAACTGATGTCGAAGAATAGGGTGGCCGAAGGATGGATCAGGGCAAAGATGTCCGTCGCCCTGAAGTCCATCTTCAGGAGAGCTCCACCACCCTACTCCTGGGTGAGCAAGCTTCACCGCCCCTCCAACGAAGACGGACCACATTCCTCCTGGCCGGCCCTTGCCCGGCTGTCGGGAGGGACCAAATGGTTTCCCCCTCCCTTCTATCTTGGAAGGCGACCAGGCCATGTCTCTCCAACCAGAAAGACAGGTCCACCTCTCTTCCCTCTACATTGACCGACCGCTCTCCTTTTTTAAGGGCCTCCAGAAAACGGCGATGCAAAATGCCGTCCCCAGAGTCCGGAGGCAAGGAGACCCCCCGAGAAACCCCCGGAGCCACAGCCGTGACCCCCGCAAAAGTACGGGGTCTCACGGCTGGTGGGCCAGATGGGCCAGCCCCTCCCTCACTGCCCATGCTTCCACATACACCAACACTCCCTCCGCATTCACTCCCACATCCACTCCCACATCCCTGTCACTCATGTCACTCACCTCACAGATAACATTCACCTTAGCCAATTCTTCAATAATATCTGTTATTTTTTTTGCAGATTCGTTTTTTTACCTGCTGGGGGCCCTGGATGATCGGTGCTCTGCCCCACATTGTTTTTGCCCAGGAGTGCTGCCGCCCCTTTAAGAGCCGCAGAACAGAGCCCACTCAGTAAGCTCTGCCTGGGCTCAGGAGCAGCAACACTTCCTGAGCTTTCTGGCTCCATTTTTTTTTTTTTGTTGTCATACTTGAGGCAGGGCCGGGCTCTGCCTCCGCACCCTGCCCCCCACTGGAGACCTGACCTGGCCTCTCTTGGGGCACCGAAGCCCCCGCACCACCAGATGGAGGTAAGTGGGCTGGGGACCCCGGCAACCCCTTGCCAGTTTTTTCGGACATTATTTTGGTGGGGGGGACAGAAGGCAGCGGGCCCGCCGAGGCCACACCCCCTGCTGGTCACGGCTATGGCGGGTAGAGCTAAGGCCCAAAAGGTCATGCCCTCCCCACCAGCCACGAGCACAGCGAGCGGAGCTGCAGCCGCCGAGGCCACGCCCCCCCTCCAGCCGCAGTCATAGCGGGTGGGGCAGTAGCCCGCAAGGCTATGCCCCCCCGCCAGACGCGACAGTAGTGGGTGGGACAGCGGCCGAGGAGGACACGCCCCCCTCGCAGCCCACCACCGCCTTCTTGTACCCACCACTCACTTTTGGTAAGGTCGGCCACTCCCCCACAGCGTCCAGCAGCGGCGGGGCCCCCGGCACGGACCCCTTATTGGATCTACGCGCAGAGGACCCCAACCCTGCCGCGGACACCGCCAGGGAGCGACCAACAACTTGCATTTTTTTACTTGCCGCCTTACGGCAGACTCCACCCTCTTTCTAGGTCTCTGGACCCCCAAAAGTGATCCAGTCTTAGCGGATCCGTGTGTGGGGGACCCCAGCTCTCGCCGCCGGAAATGCGGCCCCGGCTGTACAGACTCCAGGTTCCGGGCCAGCCACCCCTGCCACAGAGGACTGGGCCCGAGCACCACCACAATCAATAATACCGGCACCGACACTCTCCATATCGCTTCCCAAGTCCAAGCTGCCACCACTAGGCATGGCACCCAGACCCGGGCAGACTCTCCTCTCCCCTCTCCCTTGCTGCAGACCCACCACAGGGCCCGAGCCGGGGTGGGTAGTGGGTTCCACACAACGGGATAGGGGTGCCCCAGGAAGGGGAGCATAGACGAATTTGTCTATGGTGGTGACCTTGGCTTTTTTTTTCTTCCCCTTCCCAGTTGCCCCATCCTCGCAGATCTCATCCCCAAACAGCTCGACAAACCGTGCTGGGGACTCGATCTGCCGAAACTTGTTGCAGGATGAGGCAGCCCCCCTCACTGCTGCTACACTCCCTCCATCCTCCCCCTCGCTCCCACTTTCCTCTGAATTACTGGAGTCCGGTGGGAGGGCCACTTGCTTGAGGGCTATCCCGCTGCATGATACCTGGGCGTTTACACTCACCAGGTCTTCAGGTGGGACTGGCGCAGATGCCTCACAGCCGCCATCTTCCTCCTTCTCCTCCTCTATCTGGCTGGGGCCTCCTGACCCCCCAGGAGACCCTCCGGTCAGGGCCCTGAACCGGTCGTCATTTTTGAGCTTTTCCTCAAAGAGGCCGCTTCTCGCCAGGATCTCTGCCCTCCGTTGTTCCAGAGCTTTAATGGACCCCTTCAGCCTCTCCACCGTGGCGGAGACATCTGCTCTCCTTGAGGCAGGGAGCTTGTTCTTTAAGATCACGCGTGCTCCCTTCAACTCCTCCCGGAGTCTTCTCAGCTGTTTGGCGGCCTCATATTCGCAGAGGTGCGCGTGGATGCGGGAGCCATAGGTGGTGACAGGCTCCCCCGCCACCTTGGAGCCCCAGAAGTTGGGGGGCTCCACCACCGCACCTCCACTGGCCGCCTCTCCTCCTCCTCCGGGAGGAGGAACCGCCACGGTCCCAGCCTCAGGGGTCTTGGTCCCTGGGGTCTTGCGGCCCCCAAGGGCTTTATCCTCACCATCTTCCCTGGGACTGGCTAGATGGTATGGCCTCCTGATGATAGGTGAGGCCTCCCACCCCCACCCGGCTTGTCGTGAGGTGGGAGCCAGGGGCCCAGCCCCAGAGCTCAGTCCCAGGGATAAGCCTCTCTTTCTGAGAAGGGCAGGCAGGTAGTCCAGGGAAAAAAAAAACCTCCCTTTGCAAGGAGCTCTCCCCAAGCAGCTGCAGACAGGAGCACACGGCTAGCTCCACCTCTTTCTGTGTGCAGGACTCTGCTGTGCTGGTTGTCATGGTGCTGGATGAGGGGAAGTTTATGTGTGGGGTCAGGAGGGGCTTACAGGGTGGATGTAGCACAGCCGTGTGTATACGAGGTGTACGGAGCGGAGCCGTGTGTGTACGAGATGTATGGAGCGGAGCCGAGTGTGTACGGAGCAGGGTCGTGTGTGTACGAGGTGTAAGAAGCAGAGCCGCGTGTGTACGAGGTGTAAGAAGCGGAGCCGTGTGTGTACGAGGTGTACAGAGCAGAGCCGTGTGTGTACGAGGTGTACGGAGCAGAGCCTTATGTGTACAAGGTGTACGGAGCGGAGCCTTGTGTGTACGAGATGTACGGAGCTGAGCCTTGTGTACGAGGTGTACGGAGCGGAGCCGTGTGTGTACGTGGTGTACGGAGCGGAGCCGCGTGTGTACGAGGTGTACGGAGCGGAGTCGCGAGTGTACGAGGTGTACGGAGCGGAGCCGCGAGTGTACGGAGCGGAGCCACGAGTGTATGAGGTGTACGGGCGAGGCGAGTGTACGGTGTACGGAGCGGAGCCGCGAGTGTACGAGGTGTACGGAGCGGAGCCGCGAGTGTACGAGGTGTACGGAGCAGAGCCGCAAGTGTACGAGATGTACGGAGCGGAGCCGTGTGTGTACGAGGTGTACGGAGCGGAGCCGCATCTGTACGAGGTGTACGGAGCGGAGCCGCGTCTGTACGAGGTGTACGGAGCGGAGCCGCGTGTGTACGAGGTGTACGGAGCGGAGCCGTGTGTGTACGAGGTGTACAAGATGTGCAAAGAAAAAAAAAGCAATCAGCTTACACCACTCAAGAATGTGGATACCAATCCAACTCCCAGCACGGATCCAGGCAGAGCAACCAGACAGCACAGGAAAAAGGGGAATAGATCCAGCGTGAGTTGAAAAAGGTTAAAATTACTATTTATTGGTAACTTTAAAATGGAAAAAAAAAGTTTCCAGGAAAAATCAAAGCAGATACAGCTCCATGCGGATAGGTGACGCAGATCAACGTGTTTCGATGTGAGTCTTTGTCAAGATGTGTACGGAGCGGAGCCGCGTGTGTACGAGGTGTACGGAGCGGAGCCGTCGTGTCAGGTGTACGGAGCGGAGCGTGTGTAGGTGTACGGAGCGGAGTCGCGTGTGTACGAGGTGTACGGAGCGGAGTCGCGTGTGTACGATGTGTACTGAGCGGAGCCGCGTGTGTAAGAGGTGTACGGAGCGGAGCCGCATGTGTACGAGGTGTACAGAGAGGAGCCGCGAGTGTACGAGGTGTACAGAGCGGAGCCGCGAGTGTACGGAGCGGAGCCACGAGTGTACGAGGTGTACGGGGCGGAGCCGCGAGTGTACGGGGTGTACGGAGCGGAGCCGCGTGTGTACGAGGTGTACGGAGCGGAGCCACGTCTGTACGAGGTGTACAGAGAGGAGCCGCGTGTGTACGAGGTGTACGGAGCGGAGCCGTGTGTGTACGAGGTGTACAAGATGTGCAAAGAAAAAAAAAGCAATCAGCTTACCCCACTCCAGAATGTGGATACCAATCCAACTCCCAGCACGGATCCAGGCAGAGCAACCAGACAGCACAGGAAAAAGGGGAATAGATCCAAAGTGAGTTGAAAAAGGTTAAAATTACTATTTATTGGTAACTTTAAAATGTAAAAACATTTTCCAGGAAAAATCAAAGCAGATACAGCTCCATGCGGATATGTGACGCAGATCAACACGTTTCGATGTGAGTCTTTGTCAAGATGTGTACGGAGCGGAGCCGCGTGTGTACGAGGTGTACGGAGCGGAGCCGTCTGTGTACGAGGTGTACGGAGCGGAGCCGCGTGTGTACGAGGTGTACGGAGTGGAGTCGTGTGTGTACGAGGTGTACGGAGCGGAGCAGAGCTCTGTGTATATGATGTGTATGAAGTGGCCCTATGTATATAGTGGCTTGCGAAAGTATTTTCCACACCCCACCCACTTGGCTTTTTGCCTATTTTGTTACATTACAACCTGTGTGTAAATATTTTTGCACTCCGATTTGTGTGTGATGCATCGGCACTAAATACTCTAAGTTGGTGAACTGAGAAAAATACACGCATAAATTAAATTTATGGAACCAAATAACTAAAAAATTGACTTGTGCATATGTATTCACCCTTTTGCGATGAAGCCCCTAAAACTTTCTAGTGCAGGCAATTACCATCATAAGTCACATGCTTAGTGAGAGGACATCCCCTGTGTGCAATAGTGTCACATGTCTGCCAATTTATACACCTTATCTTTTCTGAAAGGCCACAGAGGCTGCAACACCTTTCATCAAGAGGCACCACTAACCAAACAACACCATGAAGACCAAGGAGATCTGCAAACAAGTCAGGGCTATTGAGAAGTACAAGTCAGGGTTCTTTATTAAGAAAATACCCCAATCTCTGATAATCCCCAGGAGCGCCATCAAATCCATTATCAAATGGAAAGAGCATGGTACCACAACAAACCTGCCAAGAGAGGACTGCCCACCAAAACTCTCAGCTCGGGCAAGGATGGCATTAGTCAGAGAGGCAGCACAGAGACCAAACATAATCCTGAAGAAGCTGCAGAGATTCCAAGCAGAGATAACGACAATAAGCCGTTCACACTATAGAGGTGACTTTTATGGAAGAGTTGGAAGAAAAAAGCCTGTATTTACAAAAATTGTAAAGCTCGCTTTGAGTTTGCCAAAAGACATGGGAGACTTCCCAAATGTATGGAGGAAAGTGCAATGGTCATATGAGACCAAAATTTAACTTTTTGGCCACAAGGTAAATGCTATATCTAGCACCAACCCAACAAAGCTCAGCACTTCAAGAACACCAACCCCACAGTGAAACATGATGGTGGCAGCATCATGGTGTGTGGATGTTTTTTGGCAGCAGGGACAGGGAAAATTGTCCGAGTTGAGGGGTAGCTGGATGGTGCGAAATACAGAGATATTCCTTAGCAAAACCTGTTTCGGTCTGTCAGTGATTTGAAACTAGGACGGAGGTTCACCTTCCAACAAAACAATGACCCAAAGCATACTAAAGTAACACTCAAGTGGTATAATGGGAAATGTGTAAATGTTTTGGAGTGGCCTAGTCAAAACGCAGACCTTAATCCAATTGAGAATCTGGCGTCAGACCTGAAGATTGCTGTTCACCAGAGGAAACTATCTAACTTGAAGGAAATGGAGCAGTTTTGCCTTGAGGAATGGGCACAAATCCCAGTGGCAAGATGTGTAAAGCTCATATAGACTAGTGATGAACAAGTATGCTTGTTACTTGGGTTTTAGCAAGCATGCTCAGGTGTTCTCCGAGTATTTGGGCGTGCTCGGAGATTTGGTTTGTGTCGCCACAGCTGCATGATTTGTGACTGCTAGACAGCCTGAATACATGTGGGGATATAAAAATGTCCATAGAAATTGCAAGTTATGTAGCATAATTCAATTATTCCATAAGAAAAAAAACATTACAATATAACTGCAGTCTTCAGCTCAGAGATAGGACAAGTATAGCATGTTTGAGTTGTTTTACTCACTATTCCTCTAAATGTTGAACTGAAAACCCATCAAAAAAGTTAATAGCCTAAAATAAGCTCAATAGAAACTTCTACTCATCCCACAAAAAAACAAGCCTCCATTATAATAATAATATAATAATAATAATTTTATTTCTATAGCGCCAACATATTCCGCAGCACTTTACATTATAGAGGGGACTTGTACAGACAATAGACATTACAGCATAACAATAAACACAGATCAAAGTAGATACCAAGAGGAATGAGGGCCCAGCTCGCAAGCTTACAATCTATGAGGAAAAAGAGGAGACACAAAAGTTGGATGGAAACAATTGCTTTCATTGTTCGGACCAGCTATAGTGTAAGAATCGGGTGTTCATGTAATTCTGCATGAACCAGTTAACAGCCAATGTATGTAACAGTACAGACACAGAGGGCTATTAAATGCATAAAGCGGGTGAGAACATAGTAAGAGGTACCTCCATTAAAGTCAATCATCTGTCAATGCCAAAATAGAGGGGCTCAACATTAATACTGGCTCAAAGGCTCTAAGGGCTTTGAGCTACTAGTAACATGACTTCCAGAAAGCATCTGTACCGACCCGCCACCACAATTGTGGATTACCAAGGCAATGGGGTACTCAGAGCCGAGCCCATGGAAGTCTATGGGGTTTGTCACAGGTAGCGGTGGCTCGGTCTGTGGCCCTGGCGGTCTGGCGTATGTTGGGGGAATATTTACAGGGGATAGATTTATATACAGTTCGTGACGCCACCTGTAGTCTCTGGTAATTTGTACCAGCGCTGCTGTAGATCTCTGAGGGGATGGTGAGGCAGCTAGATGTCGGGTCCCCTACAGGTAGGACTCTTCCCTCAGGTCGGTAGTTATATAGGGATTGTGCAAGCATGCAAATGAATAACTCAGTCTCACACGGTCAGCGTCTTTCCATACCTTTACTTGTAAGATGTTCAGGCAGGTCCCAGGGAGGCTGATCCAAGGAGAGTGTATTTTGAGACAGCAGCTGGACAAGTTAGGGGCCTCCTTTACTTTCAACACGATGAGTACAACCAGCCTGAAGCGTAGTTCCCTCAATAACTCCAGCTAATCCATAGCTGTACCGCCCAGTCAGTTTTGTGGTAGGAGCCTTCCTGTGAGAGAGCTGAATTCCTATCTTGCTGATCAGGCTCAAAGTCTTCACTCCCCCTGACCCCAGTTACGTACTGACTATTTGGGGCTGTTTGCCGCGACCTAAGGTCCGGTAAATCTCTGGTTTTCTTACCACTATGCTTGAAGCTAATAGTGATCCTTCGGTCCCCAGTGACCGGTTACAATGTGCAGGACTTCTTCAATCCAAAAGCACTTTTCCAATAATCTTTCCACTGTGCCTTTCGCCTTGTCCTCGCTGGTAGCATAAACACTCACACTTGCAAAAAGTCATGTAATCACTCCCTTCTTCTCTTCCTTTAGAGTTAGTTCCAGACTCTCAGTTATCCACTAGGCAGGAGCACGTCTCTGAACCTTTCACTGTCCTTGAGACAGGTGACTGAAGTATTTCTGTACTAAGCTCTTCTTTCTTAATCAGTGTCTTCAAGTGAGGTACAGCTCTGACCAGGCTGAGGTGAACTAGCTCACCTGTACTAGCCTCCACTTTCTGAACTGATGAAGAACCAGGCTGGACTGCTTCCTCCCTCCTAGTCCCAGCTAGACTCCACACGTCTGCTCTGTCCGAAGACAGGAAACTGACTATTCTAAAATCACTCAACCAATATACACCCTGACCACTCCCTAACAAGTAACTACACTACCCTAAGGGTGTGTCTAGTGTATGTTGAGTGAATGGGTATTGAGCATTAAACTGCTGTCTCGCCACACACTCTCCAGGGTACTGCATGTGCCTAACACCAGGGCTACACATTCAGGAAAATCTTCCCAAAGCCATTTCTCACCCCCTTTCTGAGCCTTGCAATATGCCCACCGCAGTTAGTGTCCACATGTTTAGCATTGCTGTTGGAGGAATAACCTTAATTTATGGCGTGCATGCCTCCTGGAGAACAGTCAGAGTAATATATGTTGGACACTGACATGGCATATTTCCATTTGTAACTCTGCGACATCCACTGGGTGGTAATTTATGAAAAGTGCCTATGGTTTCAAAATGGTCACCAACAAGATCACCAAGCGGTAAATATTTTTTTCCTATCACCCATGACAGCACCAACAAGAGAGGGGATCCGCCCCACAAGGACAGAGCACCTTTAAGATAAAAAGGGAGGCTCCTCTCTCTGCATCAGTGGTTTCCTGTCCCTGTTGGACAGAGGAAGAAAGAAGATGTTCCAGGCCTGGGCCGGTCAGCAGTGGCAGGGAACCGGCTCTGCTTCAGCTGACGTCAGTGCTCCTGGAAGCGCAGCGGGAGGCCCAATGGAGGTCTCGTCCGACAAGCAGGCAGGAGTCTGCAGCGCCATCACCGCATAGTGTCCGTCAGCCCTGGGTCCCGGCGCGTTGTCAGGGCGCGGCCGGAAACAGGAAGTTGCGCCCTGATGACGTGGGCGGGACCTCTACACCTGGGAAAAGCCAGGGGGGCGGTACCGGAAGCTGCAGGAGACGCTGGCCGGTAGATCTCCCATGAGCAAACTTTTTAAGGGAGGATCGCCGGCCAAGCAGGGGCACTGGTGCTGCATGGAGGCACAGCAGCACTCTCCACAGCACCAGCAGCAGCAGTTTGCAGCCACAGTAGCAGCATGGGGAACTGGAGCAGCCGCAGCAACCCCGACGCCAGCCTCACCCGGATGGAAGTCCAGCTCGCAGGTCCAAGGATTACAGGACAAGTCGGCACAGCTCCTCCAATATGAAAGGTTCCATTGTCCCTAAAGCAGATCCTTTGGACGACACCCTGCCTCCTGCTCCGGTACCCTTTAATTGTTGGGGTGGTGAGTGAGCTACGAGAATGCCATTTATTAATGCAGGCCTCTCTTTCTCTCTCGCTCCTTTTTTCTATATGGCTTTCTGATAGGAGCCCCCTAGAAAGAGTATGGGGAAGTCAAGGCAAAGAGGTTGTGCTTTATGTGGGCATGATCTGGACAGTGCATGGCCCAAGAAGTTGTGCCAGCCATGTATTAATGACACGGTGGCTAATGAGACCCCTGGGTAGAGCCGAGGTATCTCCTTCACTATCAATGTCATATGACGAGGGGGTTTTGCAGGATACTTCAAATTCCTCCTCTTTGGAAAGTGACTCGGGCTCAGGTTACTGCTCCCCCGTGGAGGAGAGGTGGACAAATTAGTTAAGGCAGTATGTCCACAATGGAGTTGGTGGACCAGAAGCCTAAAAGATCCGTCCAGGATATTATGTTTGGTACCTTGGATAAGAAAAAACTTAAAAGTTTCCCCATAAATGACCAACTGCAGAGCCTCATCACTAGAAAGTCAGAGAAGCCAGATAAGAAAGATCCCCTGCCATCCTCCTCCAAAAGGAAATACCCCTTTATAGATAAGGCATCTTCATCCTGAGGTAAAGCTCCCAAATTAGATGTAGCCATATCTAAAGCCTCAAAAAGTTCATCCCTTCCTTTTGAGGACTCCGGATTGCTAAAGGACCCTCTTGATAAGAAAGTAGATACTTTTTCAAGGCAACATGGGAATCGTCAGCAGGGGCATTGAGACCGGCCATTGCAGCGACTTACACAGCAAGGTCTCTTGTGGTCTGGCTGAGCACGTTGGAAGACCAGCTGGGCAAGGATTCATGAAGTGAAGCTATTAAAACCACACTCCCAATGATTAAGGGTGCAGCAGCCTTCCTGGCAGATGCGTCAGCCAACTCAGCCAGGCTGACTGCAAGATCAGCTGCACTATCTAATGCAGGCCGGAGAGCGGTCTGGTTAAAAAGCTGCCCAGGAGATGCTCAGGCAAAAGGGAAGTTACGTTCCCTTCCCTGCAAAGGACAGTATTTATTTGGCCTGGCTCTAGATGACCTTTTGGAAAAAGCCGCTGATAAGAAAAAGGGGTTCCCTAAGCCTCCCTTCCCTTCTGTCAAGCAGTCCTTTTGGAGGAAAAGGTACGATAGGAGAAGGTCCACGGAACAAAGGAGACGGGATGATGGACAGAAAAAATCCAAAGGGTTCCTGTTTGGTACCACTTCCCGAAGAGATTGGAAATCCTCCAAATGACTCTCTTCCCCAGGTGGGAGGAAGGTTCTCCCTCTTCTTTCCAGCCTGGGAGAAGATATCATCCAGTCCCTGGATTCTCAACCTGGTAGGGGCAGGGTTGCGACTGGTGCTTGAGGTATCCCTCGGACAGATTCATCATGACAGCCCCAAGAGCGTCCGTATCAGAACAAATAGCACTGGAGGAAGACGTTCTATGCCTTGTAAGAAAGAATGTCCTGCAGTATGTACGAGCGAAGGAAGAGGGGAAAGGGTTCTATTCTCCCCTGTTCCTAATAAAGAAGCCGGATGGCTCCTACAGGCCGATCTTCAAGTTAAGGGGCCTGAACAAGTTTTTGAAGATCCCGAAGTTCAACATGGAGTCAATAAAGTCGGCAATTCAGCTACTCTTCCTGGATTGCTATATGGCCGTCCTGGACCTAAAGGACGCATATTATCACGTGCCAATACATGCAGTGTTCAGAAAATTTCTCACAGAAGCAGTATCGATGGAAGGCACTATAAGACACCTCCAGCACATGGCTCTCCCCTTTGGCCTGGCAGTAGCTGCTCGGGTTTTCACAAACCTAATAGTGAAGGTTCCGGCCCACCTGAGAGGGAGGAACAGGCTAGTCATCCCATAACTGGACGATTTCCTAATAGTAGGCTGTTCCTTCACTCATTGCCACACTCAGGGGGCGGATATAGTCACCATCTTAAAAAACTTAGGATGGTGTTTAAACCTAGAAAAATCAAGGTTGAGGCCACAGAGGACACAGTTGTTTTTAGGACTCTTGCTCGACTCCCACCGGAAAGGAATGTCGTCTGCCAGAGCAAAGAAAGAGAAATTGTTCTGTCTTATCTCCAGGTCAATACAAAATCCAGTAATGACCCTCAGAAGTGCTATGTCCCTCCTGGGCTCCCTAACCTCATGTATCCCAGCGGTGAAATAGGCCCAGATCTACTCGAGAGAGTTGCAGAGCTTCATCCTTGAAAGACAGCGTTCATTGCAGGGGCATCTGTACAGTACACTGACACTACCACAGGAGGTTGTACTGTACATTCTCTTCACTGGTGGTTGGGCATAAAATCCCTTCAGGAGGGGGTCACGTGGTTTTCTCACATCACCAGGGCAGTTACCAAAGACGCCAGCCCCAGGGGGTGGGGAGCACATTTGGACAGCCACGTGGTTCAGGGGACATGGTTGCTGATAGAGAAGGAGGCCTCCTCGAATATGCTGGAACTTTGCGTAGTAGAAAATGCATTACGGACTCTTCTACCATTCCTGCAAGGCCATCATGTGGGGATACTGTCGGACAATCAGGTCATGGTGGCATATCTGAATCATCAAGGGGGTACACAGTCCCAAGCCTTAATGCATGTAACCAAACAAATCTTTAGTCTGGCAGAGAGCAACATCCTATAACTGTCAGCCCTCCATATCAAAGGGAAAGGCAATGTAAGGCCGGTTTCACATGTCAGTGTCTCCGGTACGTGTAGTGACAGTTTTCTCAAGTACTGGAGACACTGACACACGTAGAGCCATTCAAATGAATGGGTCAATGCACGTAAGCGTGTTTTCATGGACCGTGTGTCCGCGTGCAAAACACGCTGACATGTCTGTTTTTTTCCGGCAGCATGGTCTGCAAAACGTGCATACGGAGAACAGTGCACACTGTCCTCTGTGTGCATGGACGGCCGCTGGGGAAGAAGTGGCTACTGTAAGCGCTGTTCCCCGGCGGCAGGTGCTGAAGCCGGCTGTCATACACCCCTGCTCTAACCCCTGTCTGCCAGACACCAGCCCTGTCCTCCAGCCCCGGCGCCCACACTCACCCGCGGACTCCCCGGTGCCCGCTCCCCCCAGACGGCCGCTGGCAGGGCAGGGGAGAATGACAGCCAGCTTCAGCACCAGCCGCCGGGGAACAGAGCTTACAGTAGCCGTTACTTCCCCGGCGGCAATCCGTGTGGTATTGATGCGGCACACGGTTGCCACACGTGTGCCGCACGTAGTACACAGACGAACACACATATCTCAGGACGTGTGAAACCAGCCTAACAGAGGATTTTCTGAGCCTTAGGCCACTTCTGCAGGGCGAATGGTTCCTCAAGGCGGCAATATTCAGACGTTTGGTGGACATGTGTGGGGGAGCCGAAGAATGAACTTTTTGCCACCTGACAGAACACAAAGGTGGGAAAGTTCTGTTTCCTGAATCCGAGAGAAAATCCCCAGGCAGTGGACACCTTCTGAATCAGATGGGGGTTTTCCCTGGCATACGCCTTTCCCCCAATTTGTCTGATACCAGCAGTCCTCAGGAAAATCAGGCAGGACAGGGCGAGAGTAATACTCATAGCTCCCTTTTGGCCCAAGAGGCCCTGGTTCTTTTGGCTGAGTATATCGGTCACGGATCCGTGGGTTCTTCCAGAGATCCCAGACCTCCTAGCTCAAGCACTGGTGCTTCATCCTCAGGTTACTGGGCTGCACTTAGCCTGAAACTTGAAAGGTTGGTGCTAGAAGGTAAGGGATTCTCGGCCAATTTGATTTCTACTTTACTCGCTAGTAGAAAGCCAGTCACTACAAAAGTTTATGGTAGAACATGGAAGTTTTTGTCATCCACGGGGTGTTCTCCAGAAGGAAAGGTACCCCTGAAAGAGATCCTGGAGATCCTTCAGAGAGGGTGAGATTAGGGCTTGGCACTGAGTACCTTAAAAGTTCAGGTGTCAGCGTTAGGGGCGTTTATAACTACAACCTAGCGGGTAATTGGTGGGTGATTAGATTAATTAAGGCCTGCGCTAGATCCAGACAAGCCCCAATAGCCAGGGTCCCTCCATGGGACTTGAACTTGGTCTTGGATGCCTTGACTGAACCTCCATTTGAGCCATTAGCGGAAGGATCCATGAAGTTGGTTACATTTAGAACCATACTCCTAGTAGCTCTTACATCAATATATAGAATCAGTGATCTAAAAGCCCTTTTAGCCGATCCTCCCTTCATGACAGCAATGGATGATAGGGTAGTTCTGAAGCCTGATCCAGCTTATTTGCCTAAAGTAGTGTCTAGGTTCCATAGATCAGAAGATATATCTCTACCTTCTTTTTGTCCTAACCCAAAAAAATGATAGGGAGAAGAAATTCCATACCCTAGATATTAGGAAGTGACTCCTTCACTATTTGTAGGCAACAAGATCCTGGAGGAAGGATAGGGCTCTGTTTATCTCCTTTCAGGGTTCTAGGAAGGCGACGGGAGCTTCAAAGGGTACCCTATCCAGGTGGATAAGGGAGGCGATCAAGTTGGCCTATGTATGTGTGGGAAGACCAGCTCCAGAAGACTTGAAAGCCCATTCTACAAGGGCGATGGCAGCATCCTGGGCAGAAAGGGCAGATTTGTCCATCGAACAAATCTGTAAGGCCTCTTTCACACGTACGTTTATTTCGGGTACCAGAAAAACAGGTACCGGAGATATTCGTGTCCATGTGTGTACTACATGTGGAAAAATGGGAAGTGATGAGGTCACGGCAGTTCAAGCTCTGTCACAGTGACCTCATCACTTGCATTTTCCCAAGGTCCTGAAGTCACAGGAGTTCATGCCGGCAGCGAGCACAGACTCAGTGACGTCACCGCTAGTCACTGAGCCTGTGGCCGCAGTGTCTCATTCATTCATTCTCCTCTACTCACGCTGATCGTTGGCAGAGCAGGGAAGAATGGATGAAAGCCGGGTTCAGCACCTGCCTGTAAGGTTCTTTGTACATGTTTCTTGAAACTCAGTTTTTCCGTCAGCCATTTTACTTTCTGTCTTGCTGCAGCTATCTTGCCCTCAGTCAATATGGAGTTTCCAGCTTTCATGTTCCCGCCCTGATTCTCTCCCTCTTGCTTCTTAAGCAGCCACAGCTGAGCAATCAGTGCTTCAGAATCAAGCCTGCAGTGAACCTGTGACCTGACTCCTGGAAGCCTTGGACTTTGTTCTCCAGCTATTTCCTACTGAGGAACTTTGGAACACTTGTGGACTCTGGAACCCTGCTATTTGATAAATCCACGTTTGCATGAATTACGGTAACAGAGAAGAGATCCTGAACCTGTTGTGGAGAGTGATTGCTGAGCTTAAGTTACTCTGGCCTGCTGTGTCTCCTGCTTTTGTATCTGCAAACTGTGTGACTATTTTTGCTACTTGTATGAAGTAATACAAGATCTTCTATATCAAACCTGTGACTCATGTGTTTTCATCGCACCCAAGCACAAGACGCTATATGAACTGTACTCCATACATTACAAGATTCTGAAGCCAAACGTTAGTGTCTGCTGGGTCTGGGAAGGCTGTGTCTGCTGTAACTGTGGATATCAGATGTTCGGTTGTACTTTCTGTGATGATAGTGGTTGTGACTTCTCACAACCATTCCAGGTGAGCAGTTCCCTTAATTTTTTTTTTTCTCTGCAGTGTTACCACAGGTAAACACTATTGTTTTTTTTTTTTTCTCTTTTTCTCTTCTCCTTTCAGTACTCCTGTCTTAAAAGATCTGGAAGATGGAAGCCCGCATAAAGGAACTTTGCGGAGTGACTGATAATATCCTTGCAGATTTACAGACTATAAAAACCCGTTTTACAAACCTACAGGACCTCACTAATCACAATTTGCAAGTGTTTGGACAGACTGCCCAGGAATTGCGAGCCAGGATTGAGGTTCTAGAGGAGCGAGTCCAGGCTCCTGCCGTAGCCCCGAGTTCTGGGATTCCCAAGTTGCCCCCTTTTCGTTTTGGCGGTGAACGTGAGAAATTCAGGGGATTTATTAATCAATGCAATCTTTTTTTTTCTGCCACATGCTTCACAATTTCCTACTGAACGATCTAAAGTGCTTACTATAATTATGTTGCTTACCAACAAAGCTTTGATGTGGGCAAACCCTCTGATTGAGACTGAGGATGAATGTTTGGATCATCTTGATGCTTTCATTTCAGCCATGGGGCAGGTGTTTGATGACCCCAATCGAGGGGCAACAGCTGAAGCAGCCATGTTAACTTTGCGCCAAGGTAAGCACTCGGTAGCCGAATATGCCTTGGATTTCAGGAGATGGGCCCTTGATACCACTTGGGACAGTTCCGCCAAAAAATCTATTTTTCGAAAAGGGTTGTCTCCACTGATTAAGGATGAACTAGCTCGTGCCGACCCTCCCACTGCGTTAGGTGACTTTATTAACTACTGCATCCGCATTGATGCTCGTCTGACTGAACGCAGGCAAGAGAGATGGTTCGAAAGCAATCGCACTAACCTTTTCCTACCTTCCTCCCCAGCTAAGGAACCTTTGAGTAGGATCACACGGGAACCTGAACCTGAACCCATGCAGGTAGACTCTTTACAAAGACGGGTTAGTGATGCACGCAAAGAACATCGTTTTAAGGAAAATCTATGTTTCTATTGTGGTAAGTCAGGGCACTTCATTATAAACTGCCCCAGCCGTTCTCGTAAGACTACTGCAGCACTCATTCACTGTGAGTGTTGCGAGAGGAGATCTGTCAGGTCCGAGCCTCAGGCTCCAGAGAGATCTGCAGCAACAGATATTGATTTCTCGGACTTAAACTCCGTTACTTCTGAGGACGTTGACTGTGTAAACGCTGCCATTTTTCAAGTTTCCTCAGCGGTGTCCCAGCTGAGTTGTAGGAAAAAAAATTCTCATTGCTTCCTTTCCATCAAACTCTGGGTTGACTCAGTCTGGGTGTCTAGCTCTGCTATGATCGACTCAGGGGCAAGTGGAAATTTTATGGATGTCTCCTTTGCTCTGAAACAGGGGATACGTTCAGTGAAGAAGGCTACTCCAGTACAGATGGAAACTGTGGATGGCTCCCTGCTGACCTCTGGACCAGTGGATCAGGAAACGGAGCCTTTGAAGGTCCTTATGGGTAAAGATCATCAAGAGAAACTGTCCTTTATGCTTATCTCTTCTCCCCACTTTCCCATTATTCTAGGGCTACCATGGCTGCAGGCTCAGAACCCTACCATTAACTGGGAGACCAAGGAATTACACTTTCCAGAGAAACAGATGAGTCCAGAAGTTTCAGCTTGCTCTGTTCCTAAAGGAACCATGTCAGTCCCTGAACTACCAGCTGTATACCAGGACTATGTGGATTTATGTGACAAGAAGAACGCTGACCAGCTTCCCCCTCACCGTCCATATGATTGTCCAATTGAATTATTGCCTGGAGCAGAGATACCTTTTGGTAAGATCTACCCCCTGGCGGGGCCCGAGCTAAAGGCTTTAAAGGATTACATAGACGAAAATCTAGCCAAGGGCTTCATACGCCCCTCTTCATCTCCTGCAGGTGCACCCATCTTCTTTGTGAAGAAGAAAGATGGATCTCTGAGACCCTGCGTAGACTATAGGGAACTCAATAAGGTTACTATTAGAAACCGTTATCCATTGCCTTTAATCCCTGAGTTATTGGAGAGAGTGCGGCATGCCAAAATTTTCTCTAAACTGGATCTCCGTGGGGCTTATAACTTGGTCCGTATTAGACCTGGGGATGAATGGAAGACTGCATTCAGGTCACGCTATGGACACTTTGAATATTTAGTGATGCCTTTTGGTCTGAGTACCGCCCCAGCCACTTTCCAACACTTGGTGAATGACATCTTCAGGGATCTCCTAGATACATTCGTGGTGATTTATTTGGATGATATTCTAATTTTTTCTAACTCCACAGAGGAACATCATGGACATGTGAGAATGGTTTTGGAACGTCTAAGACAAAATCATCTTTACATCAAACTTGAAAAGTGTGAATTCCATAGGACCGAAATTCAATTTCTGGGGTATGTACTGTCTACACAAGGAATTAGTATGGATGGAAGCAAGACCCAAGCCATCAAGGATTGGCCAATTCCTAGAAATGTGAAGGAGGTGCAGCGCTTCATCGGGTTTGCCAACTTCTATAGACGTTTCATTAGGAATTTCTCTGAGGTAGTGTCACCTATCACCCAACTTACCCGGAAAGAGTCTAGGTTCTCCTGGACTCCCCAAGCCCAGGAAGCATTTTCCCGTCTAAAAGATAAATTTACCACCGCACCTATCTTAGTACATCCCAACCCCGAACTTGCCTTCATAATAGAGGTGGATGCTTCAGACTGTGCCGTTGGAGCTATACTATCTCAGAGAACAGGTGAGAAGAATGTCTTGCATCCCTGTGCCTTCTTTTCCCAGCAGTTGTCTTCGGCTGAGAGGAACTACGATGTGGGCAATAGAGAGTTGTTGGCCATTATTGCCGCCTTCACAGAATGGAGACATCTTCTTCAGGGAGCTGCACAGCAAATAGTCGTCCTGACAGATCATCGTAACCTTGAATTTATCAGGTCGGCTAAGTGCCTGACTCCTCGCCAGGCTCGCTGGAATCTTTTCTTAAACCAATTTAATTTTGTCATTTCTTATAGACCAGGATCGCGCAATGGAAAGGCTGATGCACGCTCTAGGATTTATTCAGCAGAGACCCGTCCACTTGCTCCTCCTAAGACTATTCTTCCTGACTCTAGATTCCTGGGAGTGATTCATAATCAAGACCTACTTAAGGACATCAAGGAAGCATACCATGCGGATTCCTGGTTGGCACAACCCCCAAGGGACGTAAGTCTTGTCTTTAAGAATGGTGTGTGGATTCAGGGACAACGTCTGTATATTCCTGAAACAGTCAGATTGAGAGTATTGCAACTCATTCACGATTCCAAGATAGCTGGGCATAGAGGAATTCTAAAGACACAGGAATTTCTTTCTCGTTTCTTTTGGTGGCCCACTTGCAGGAAGGATGTTTTAAACTATGTCACTTCATGTGAAGTCTGTGCAAGATGCAAAACACCTCGCTCCTCACCAACTGGTCTGTTACAACCTCTTCCCACCCCGTCCCGCCCGTGGGGATCCATTTCTATGGACTTCATTGTGGAGTTACCAACCTCTCAAGGGAAGAACACCATTCTAGTGGTGGTTGATCGTTTAACAAAGGCAGCTCATTTTATTCCTTGTGTCGGCTTACCCACTGCAAAACAGACATCAGATTTGATGACTAAGAATGTGTTTCGTTTACATGGAGTACCGGATGAGGTTATTTCGGATCGAGGGGTGCAATTCACTTCAAGGTTCTGGCAAAATTTCTGTGCCGCATTGGACATTAAAGTAAACCTTTCTTCTGCTTTTCATCCCCAGACTAATGGACAGACAGAACGAACCAATCAGACCCTGGAGCAGTATCTCCGCTGCTTTATCTGCCACCTACAGGATGATTGGGTGGATCTACTTCCACTGGCTGAGTTCTCTTATAACAACTCTCAGAGCGCCTCCACTAACAGTCTCCTTTTTACTCCAATTTAGGTTATCATCCTAACATTCTTCCTCGATTTCCCATAGAAACGCCCTTGCCAGCAGTGGCTGAAAGAATCACATCTTTGCAAAAGAATATGGATCTTCTAAAGGAAAATCTGGAATTGGCTCAGGAAAGGTACAAGAAAGCAGCAGATAAATTTCGTAAACCTGCACCAGCTTTCAAGGTAGAGAACCTGGTCTGGCTGTCAACCAGAAATCTTAAGTTAAGGATTCCATCGTCTAAGTTGGGACATAAGTACATTGGACCCTATAAAATCAGTAAAATTATAAGTGCCGTTGCTTGTCGTCTTCAACTGCCCAGAACTATGAGAATCCACCCTGTCTTTCATGTATCCCTGCTAAAGGCTGCAACACCCAATACGTTTCCTGGACGTTCTTCTCCTTGCCCTGGCCCGGTGCTGGTCGATGGTCAGGAAGAGTTTGTGGTGGAGAGGATTCTAGATTCCAGGTTCTACAGAAATCAGTTACAATATTTGATTAAATGGCAGGGCTACCCAGTGGAGGACAACTCATGGGAACCAGTCAATAACGTTAATGCTCCTCGCTTGCTCGCCAGTTTCATCAGAGGTACCCAGACAAGCCTGGTCTGAGGTCATCCGGAGGTTGTCCCTAAGGGGGGAGTAATGTAAGGTTCTTTGTACATGTTTCTTGAAACTCAGTTTTTCCGTCAGCCATTTTACTTTCTGTCTTGCTGCAGCTATCTTGCCCTCAGTCAATATGGAGTTTCCAGCTTTCATGTTCCCACCCTGATTCTCTCCCTCTTGCTTCTTAAGCAGCCACAGCTGAGCAATCAGTGCTTCAGAATCAAGCCTGCAGTGAACCTGTGACCTGACTCCTGGAAGCCTTGGACTTTGTTCTCCAGCTATTTCCTACTGAGGAACTTTGGAACACTCGTGGACTCTGGAACCTTGCTATTTGATAAATCCACGTTTGCATGAATTACGGTAACAGAGAAGAGATCCTGAACCTGTTGTGGAGAGTGATTGCTGAGCTTAAGTTACTCTGGCCTGCTGTGTCTCCTGCTTTTGTATCTGCAAACTGTGTGACTATTTTTGCCACTTGTATGAAGTAATACAAGATCTTCTATATCAAACCTGTGACTCATGTGTTTTCATCGCACCCAAGCACAAGACGCTATATGAACTGTACTCCATACATTACACTGCCGCAGGAGAACAGCGCTTGCAGTAGCGCTTCTTCCCCGGCGGTCGTCCGTGCACATGGAGGATATCAATGTGTGTTCTCAGTGTGCACGTGTGCGAGACGTTTTGCCGTCCGTGTTGACGGCAAAAAACGGACATGTCAGCGTGTTTTGCCCACAGACACACGGTCTGTAGGAACACATGGACATATGCACAGACCCATTCATTTGAATGGGTCTACATGTGTATGTGTCTTCGGTACGTGTGAAAACTCACCTCGTACTGGAGACACGGATGTGTGAAAGGGGCCTAAAGGTACTGCCACACTACACAATCCCGCTAGCAATCTCGTTAGCGTCGCATACTAATGAGATCGCTAGCGGGATTGTTTCTATATCGCTAGTAGCTACCTAACTTAGCGATGTTGTTAAGGACGCTATCGCGGTTAGCGATCTCCTTAACGACTTTAGCGGTACAAAAGTACCGCTAAATCGCTAAGAAAAGGTGCTACACTTAGCGATTATACTTACCCAGCGGGAGAGCCGGCGATAAAATAGGGTCCGGAACGATTCCAGCGACGAGCGAGATCACAGCAGGATCTCAGCAGGGAGCTCGTCGCTGGTAGATGCCGCACACTACAACATCGCTAACGGGATCGCTAAATAGTGACGTTTTTTAGCGATCCCGTTAGCGATGTTGTTTAGTGTGGCATACCCTTAAGGCAGCTATGTGGTCGTCACCTTCCACCTTCTATAGTCACTATGGACTGGATCTTTCTGCCTTTTCTGATCTGACTTTTGGGAAAAGGGTTCTACAAGCTGTGGTTCCCTCCCTGACAGAGTAATTGTCTGTAATTCTCTCGATGCTGTCATGAGTGATAGGAAAACACATATATTAGTTACCGGTAATGTGTTTTTACGAAACCCATGACAGCACCCTTATATTCCCTCCCGTTACTAAGCATTCACCCTTTGGTGGGTCATTGTAGTTTCCACTTAAGTGGGGTTGAGGATAATTGATATAGTTGATTAAGTAGTTTAAATGTATATATGTGCATGTACACTAACCCGGAGGTCCTCTCAAGCTCTGTAAACCACTGATGTGGAGAGAGGAGCCGCCCTTTTTATCTTAAAGGTTCCCTGTCCTTGTGGAGCGGATCCCATCTCTCATTGGTGGTGTCATGGGTTTCGTAAAAACACATTACCGGTAAGTATTATACGTGTTTCTTCAATACTTTATGTCCATCTTCCAAGTGCAGACTTTACTTAAAATGAGGAGTGTGTATAGCGGCGCTGGTGCACATATATCCAATAAGCAGCAAGTATAAATAAGCCTTCTACCACAGAGAAAGCATAGGAACAAGGGGAATATATATTTCTATAGGTATACTCGCGCTATAATTGGAATATATCAACAAAACTGATAAACCCTTACCTTCAAATATGTGTGGCATAGAGGGTGTCAAAAAAGGAATGCAAAATAAAATCCAGGTGTGAATGCGCCTTTTTCAGATATTTTCAGAATATTTTCAGCAGGCTAAAAAGGGAAAATAGACATTTAAAAGAATATATCCAAAGGTAAAAGTACTCAAAAGGGTGATAATAAAAGGTAAAGGTGTTACCATAAAAAAGCGAATGAAATCAGATGTATATATAAGATAAGACGGTTGTGTAAATACTATAATTGTGTGCGTGCAAAAAAGGGTAATTAATACTGAGAGCTCAGTGTATAAAAGAAGAAATAACAATAATGAGCTGATCCCTCTTATATAGAAAAATAATAAATAATAAATCCTATATAGGAGTACCGTAAAAAGATAGCTTCCAGAGAGACAAGAGGATACTTATGTGTGCCAGAAGGTAAATAGTGAACAGATATTCTACTATACAGGGTGCAAAAAGGCCCTATATATATATAATATATTCAGTGCACAAGTGTTATAATAAGAAGTCCAGCTGGCGAACGTATGGGGGTAGGTAGCCAGGAATCCCCATATAAATGCGCAAAAAAAGGGGGAGGGTGCAGTTAAAAATGTATCATAAGTGCTATCTAAAACACAATATAGTGATAGTACAGTGTCAATAGAAAACGGCACATGTGAGCGTATTCCTAATGAAGCAATATGGCGGTATAATAGTGCCTTGGAGATACGTATTGACGACAGCTGAACAGTACTTATCTGAGGAAAAATGGAGATCGCAATGATGGAGTCCGGGGGGGTCTTCACAGCACAGCGTGGGTTCCGGAGAGCGGCCCCGGCCGGTGGCGCGCTTCTGGTACACCCAGATGAAAAACGCTTAATGCTGTAGATGAAGGTGCAGTAAAACAAGCCGTAATGGCGTCGGTGGAGCTCGGCAGTTCGGGTCACGTGGCGCGGACGGTCACGTGGTGCCCAGGGAGCAAGATACGGTGTCCTGGAAGAGCCAAAATTCGTCCTACACGTTTCGGAATCTGTTGGATTCCTTCCTCAGGGGTCCCGACAGATTCCGAAATGCGTAGGATCGAATTTTGGCTCTTCCAGGACACCGTATCTTGCTCCCTGGGCACCACGTGACCGTCCGCGCCACGTGACCCGAACTGCCGAGCTCCACCGACGCCATTACGGCTTGTTTTACTGCACCTTCATCTACAGCATTCAGCGTTTTTCATCTGGGTGTACCAGAAGCGCGCCACCGGCCGGGGCCGCTCTCCGGAACCCACGCTGTGCTGTGAAGACCCCCCGGACTCCATCATTGCGATCTCCATTTTTCCTCAGATAAGTACTGTTCAGCTGTCGTCAATACGTATCTCCAAGGCACTATTATACCGCCATATTGCTTCATTAGGAATACGCTCACATGTGCCGTTTTCTATTGACACTGTACTATCACTATATTGTGTTTTAGATAGCACTTATGATACATTTTTAACTGCACCCTCCCCCTTTTTTTGCGCATTTATATGGGGATTCCTGGCTACCTACCCCCATACGTTCGCCAGCTGGACTTCTTATTATAACACTTGTGCACTGAATATATTATATATATATAGGGCCTTTTTGCACCCTGTATAGTAGAATATCTGTTCACTATTTACCTTCTGGCACACATAAGTATCCTCTTGTCTCTCTGGAAGCTATCTTTTTACGGTACTCCTATATAGGATTTATTATTTATTATTTTTCTATATAAGAGGGATCAGCTCATTATTGTTATTTCTTCTTTTATACACTGAGCTCTCAGTATTAATTACCCTTTTTTGCACGCACACAATTATAGTATTTACACAACCGTCTTATCTTATATATACATCTGATTTCATTCGCTTTTTTATGGTAACACCTTTACCTTTTATTATCACCCTTTTGAGTACTTTTACCTTTGGATATATTCTTTTAAATGTCTATTTTCCCTTTTTAGCCTGCTGAAAATATTCTGAAAATATCTGAAAAAGGCGCATTCACACCTGGATTTTATTTTGCATTCCTTTTTTGACACCCTCTATGCCACACATATTTGAAGGTAAGGGTTTATCAGTTTTGTTGATATATTCCAATTATAGCGCGAGTATACCTATAGAAATATATATTCCCCTTTTTACTTAAAATGAACCTGTCAGTAGGATTTTACTCAGTAAACTACAGACACTGTTAGGTTCTCGCCGTTGTACTGATTAAAATGATACCTTGGTTGATGAAATCAGTCTTGTGGTTATTGTTTAATCTTTATCTGTAGTTTTCAGTTAATGAGATTCTTGTGCTCCGGGGCGGCCTGTAGCGGGGTCTTTTTGTGGTGCTCTGCTTACATATTCATTTGTATGGTTTTATGACAGGTCACTGATCCCTCAGTGACCTGCCCCCTATTTTACATACTGTAAATCTTATTGTTTGAAAAAAAAAAATATTACTTTCATCATGCAAGCACCTGCGCTGTGGCATGATACGGTGGATAATGTCTGTTTTCATCTTATTTAGACATATAGTTTTGTAAAAAAAAAAAAATCTAAATCAAAATGGTGCCGGAGGCCATGCCTTCGCAGTAGCATCTACCACCACCAACACTTTAAGAATTTTTTTTTTCCTCAAGAAATTTATATGGTTAAATTAAAGTATTGATATTATACATCATATCATATGCTACAACTAAGGAGAAATTGCCTAAGAAATTGAATGGTGCAATTTCTCCTGTCACCCTTATGAAAATGCTAAATCTGGAGCTAAAAATCATTTTTGTGGGAAAGATTAGATTTTTTTTTCTATTTTCACAGCTGAACGTTATATACTTCTGTGAAGCACCTGGGGGATCAAGGTGCTCAATACACATGGGCGGACATACCGCCGGTTCAACTGGCAGCGGAGCCCAAAGGCTCCAGGTGGCCCCTGCAGGGCGGCTAATAATGAGGGCAATCTTGCCTATGTATCTGGCCCCGAGGCTCCGGGGGCTCATGGCCAGATTGCCCTCATGTGCGGCGGGAAGGAAGCGATCCCAGCAGCTCCGCTGCCTACAAGAGAAAATAGCAGGAGAGGAGCTACAAGGATCCGTCCTGCACGCGCTTCCTCTCATAGCAGCGCCGTTGGATGACATCATCATTCAGCGGCCGGCTGTGGCAGAAAAAGCGCGGGCGCCAGTGATGCTGCGGGAGTGCCTGTGGTGCGGACGCCGGACAGGTGCTGTATTTGTATGTGTGTGTGGAGATGAGCGGTGGTCTGTGTGTGTTGGTGCTGTGTGTGTAGAGATGAGCGGTGTTGGGTGTGTGTGCATGCGTAGAGATGCGGGGGAATGTGCAGACAGGTGAATGTTGCTCTGTGTGTGTGTAGGTGGAGAGGGCAATGATGGGGAGAAGGCAATGATGGGGGTGATGGGGAGAATGCCATCATGGAGGTGATGGAGAGAAGGCCATGATGGAGGTGATGGAGAGAAGGCCATGATGGAGGTGATGGGGAGAAGGCCATGATGGAGGTGATGGGGAGAAGGCCATGATGGAGGTGATGGGGAAGGCCATGATGGAGTTGATGGGGAGCAGGCCATGATGGAGGTGATGGGGAAGGCCATGATGGGGAGAAGGCAATGATGGGGGTGATGGGGAGAAGGCAGTGATGGAGGTGATGGGGAGTAGGTAATGATGGAGAGAATGCCATAAAAGGAGGTGATGGAGAGAAGGCCATGATGGAGGTGATGGGGAGAAGGCAATGATGGGGGTGATGGGGAGAAGACAATGATGGAGGTAATGAGGAGAAGGCAATGATGGGGAGAAGGCAATGATGGGGGTGATGGGGAGAAGGCAATGATGGAGGTGATGGGGAGAATGCCATCATGGAGGTGATGGAGAGGCCATGATGGAGGTGATGGGGAGAAGGCAATGATGGGGTGATGGGGAGAAGAGGCAATGATGGGGGTGATGGGGAGAAGGCAATGATGGAGGTGATGGGGAGAAGGCCAAGATGGAGGTGATGGGGAGAAGGCAATGATGGAGGGTATGGGGAGAAGGCAATGATGGAGTGTGGAAAGGCAATGATGGGGTGATGGGGAGAAAGGCAATGATGGAGGTGAGAAGGCAATGATGGGGTGAATGGGGGAGAAGGCAATGATGGGGATGGTGGGGGAGGAGGCAATGATGGAAGTGGTGGAAAGGGCAATGATGGTGGTAGTGGAAAAGACAATGATGGGATGATGGGGAAAGAGGCAATAATAGGGGTGGTGTAGGAGAAAGCAATGATGGAGTTGGTGGAAAGGGCAATGATGGGGTGGTGGGGGAAAAAACAAAGATGATGGAGGTGGTGGGGGAGAATGCAATGATGGAGGTGGTGGAATGAGCAATGATGGGAGTGGTGTGGGGAGAGACAATGATGGGGTGGTGGGGAGGAGGAAATGATGGAGGTGGTGGAATGGGCAATGATGATGTGGCAGGGGAGAAAGCAATAATAGTGGTGAGGGAGAAGGCAATGATGAAGGTAATAAAGAGGGCAATGATGGGGTGGTGGCGAGGACAATAATGGGATGTGGGGGGAGGACAATGAGGGGTGTGGGGGATTGGGATGGGAGACTTATGACTTATAATGGACTTAAGAACAGGGGGAGGTGAAGGAAGACATTATTATCGCTTATTATGTCTAACACAGTCCCTTAGTATATAGTGTACTCACTTATGTCTAACACAGTTCCTTAGTATAAAGTGTACTCACTAATTCCGTATAAGACCATTGTTAGTTACATAGTTTCATCATTTATTATGTATAACACTGTCCCTTATTAAATACCATCCTCTCTAGTTATATATGGTGCCGTCCCTTAGTATATAGCTTCCTCTGCTGTTATGTACATTGCTGTCTCTTACATAGTGTATTCTTGTTAATTCTGTTATTAACCCCTTTACCCCCAAGGGAGGTTTGCACATTAATGAGCGGGCCAATTTTTACAATTTTGACCACTGTCTCTTTATGAGGTTATAACTCTGGAACGCTTCAACGGATCTTCGCGATTCTGAGAATGTTTTCTCGTGACATATTGTACTTCACGTTAGTTGTAAAATTTATTTGATATAACTGAGTTTATTTTTTTAAAAAATGCAAATATGGCGAAAATTTTGAAAATTTTGCAATTTTCAAACTTTGAATTTTTATTCCCTTAAAACAGAGAAATATGTCACACAAAATAGTTCATAAATAACATTTCCCACATGTCTACTTTACATCAGCACAATTTTGGAACCAACATTTTTTATTGTTAGGAAATTAGGAAACAAAATTTACAAAGCCATTTTTTTAGGGACCACCTCACATTTGAAGTCACTTTGAGGGGTCTATATGGCAGAAAATACCCAAGTGACACCATTCTAAAAAACTGAAGCCCTCAAGGTACTCAAAACCACATTCAAGAAGTTTATTAACCCTTCAGTTGCTTCACAGGAACTGAAGCAACGTGGAAGGAAAAAATGAACATTTAACTTTTAGTCACAAAAATGATCTTTTACAAACTTTTTTTAATTTTCACAAGGGTAAAAGGAGAAAATGGACAGATAAAGTTGTTATGCAATTTCTCCTGAGTATGCCGATACCCCATATGTGGGGGAAAACCACTGTTTGGGCACACGGCAGAGCTCGTAACAGAAGGAGTGCCGTTTGACTTTTTCAAACCAAAATTGGCCGGAATTGAGATTGACACCATGTCGCGTTTGGAGAGCCCCTGATGCGCCTAAACAGTGGAAACCCCCCACAAGTGACACCATTTTGGAAACTAGACCTATGGAACTTATCTAGATCTGTTGTGAGCACTTTCAACCCCCAAGTGTTTCACAAAAGCTTATAATGCCTGGGTGTGAAAAAAAAAAAAACAATTTTCCACAAAAATGATTTTTTAGTCCCAAATTTTTGATTTTTCCCAAGAAAATTGGACCCCAAAAGTTGTTGTCCAATTTGTCCTGAGTACGCTGATACCCCATATGTGGGGGGGGGGGAAACTGTTTGGGCGCACGGCAGGGCTTGGAAAGGAAGTAATAACGTTTTGGAATGCAGACGTTGATGGGTGTCATGTTCCGTTTGCAGTGCCCCAGATGTGCCTAAACAGTGGAAACCCCTCACAAGTGACCCCATTTTGGAAACTAGACCCCCTAAGGAACTTATCTAGATCTGTGGTGAGCACTTTGAACCCCCAAGTGCTTCACACAAGTTTATAATGACCGGGCAAGAAAATAAAAAATCCTATTTTTTTCCCACAAAAATGATCTCTTAGTTACCAATTTTTTATTTTCCCAAGGGTAAAAGGAGAAATTGGACCACAAAAGTTGTTATCCAATTTGTCCTGAGTATGCTGATACCACATATGTGGGGGGAACCACTGTCTGGGTGCACGGCAGAGCTCGTAATGGAAGGAGCGCCATTTGACTTTTTCCAACCAAAATTGGCTGGATTTGAGATTGGACGCCATGTTGCATTTGGAGTGCCCCTGATGTGCCTAAACAGTGGAAAACCCCCATTTTGGAAACTAGACCTCCCTAAGGAACTTATCTAGATCTGTGGTAAGCAATTTGAACCCCTAAGTGCTTCACACAAGTTTATAACGTAGAGCTGTAAAATTAAAAAAATCATATTTTTCCAAAAAAATGATCTTTTCACCCCAATTTTTATTTTCCCAAGGGTAACAAGACCCCAAAAGTTATTGTGCAATTTGTCCGGAGCACGCTGATACCCCATATGTGGGGGTAAACCACTGTTTGGGTGCATGGCAGAGCTCGGAAGGGAAGAAGCGTCGTTTGACTTTTTCAACGCAGAATTGGCTGGACGCCATGTCGTGTTTGGAGAGCCCCTGATGTGCCTAAACAGTGGAAACCCCCCACAAATGACACCATTTTAGAAACTAGACCCCTTAAGGAACTTATCTAGATGTGTGGTGAGAACTTTGAACCCCCAGGTGTTTCACCAAAGTTTATAATGCCCGAGCATGAAAATAAAAAAAATCATTTTTTTTCCACAAACATGATTTTTAGTCCCCAACTTTTTATTTTCCCAAGGGTAACAGGAGAAATTGGACCCCAAAAGTTGTTGTCCAATTTGTCTGAGTACGCATATACCCCATATGTGGTAGAAAACTACTGTATGGGCACACGTCGGGGCTCGGAAGGGTAGTAGTGACATTTTGGATTGCAGACTTTGATGGAATGGTCTGCGGGCATCATGTCGCGTTTGGAGAGCCCCTGATGTGCCTAAACAGTGGAAACCCCCCACAAGTGACCCCATTTTGGAAAATAGACCCCACAAGGAACTTATCTAGATGTGTGGTGAGCACTTTGAACCCCGAAGTGCTTCACAGAAGTTTATAACGTACAGTCGTAAAAATAAAAAATCTTTTTTTTTTTTACAAAAATTTTTTTTTGCCCCCAATATTTTATTTTCACAAGGGTAACAGGAGAAATTGGACCCCAACAGTTCTTGTCCAATTTGTCCTGAGTACGCTGATACCCTATATGTGCCAGAAAACTACTATATGGGCAGACGTCGGGGGTCGGAAGGGAAGTAGTGACGTTTTGGATTGCAGACTTTAATGGAATGGTCTATGGGTGTCATGTCGCATTTGGAGAGCCCCTGATGTGTTTAAACAGTGGAAACCTCCCACAAGTGACCCCATTTTGAAAAATTGACCGCTCAAGGAACTTATCTAAATGTGTGGGGAGAACTTTGAACCCCCAAGTGCTTCACAGAAGTTTATAACGTAGAGCCATAAAAATAAAAAAATCAATTTTTTTCCACAAAAATGATATTTTCGGCCCCAATTTTTTATTTTCCCAAGGGTAATTGGAGAAATTGGACCCCAAAAGTAGTTGTCCAATTTGTCCTGAGTACGCGGATACCCCATATGTGGGAGAAAACTACTGTATGGGCACACGTCGGGGCTCGGAAGGGAAGTAGTGACGTTTTGGATTGCAGACTTTGATGGAATGGTCTGCGGGTGTCATGTCGCATTTGGAAATTATCTTTTCACCCCAATTTTTGTTTTCCCAAGGGTAACAAGACCCCAAAACTTATTGTACAATTTGTCCTGAGTACGCTGATACCCCATATGTGGGGGTAAACCACTGTTTGGGTGCATGGCAGAGCTTGGAAGGGAAGGAGCGCCGCTTGAATTTTTCAACGCAGAACTGGCTGGACGCCATGTCGTGTTTGGAGAGCCCCTGATGAGCCTAAACAGTGGAAACCCCCCACAAGTGACCCTATTTTAGAAAATAGACCCCATAAGGAACTTATCTAGATGTGTGTTGAGCGCTATGAAGCCCCAAGTGCTTCACAGAAGTTTATAACGTACAGCCGTAAAAACAAAAAAATCATTTTTTTTTACAAAAATGATATTTTCGCCCCCAATTTTTTATTTTCCCAAGGGTAACAGAAGAAATTGGACCCCAAGAGTTATTGTGCAATTTGTCCTGAGTACGCTGATACCCCATATGTGGGGATAAACTACTGTTTGGGCGCATGGCAGAGATCAGAAGGGAAGGAGCACCGTTTGACTTTTTCAGCGCAGAATTGGCTGGAATTGAGATCAGACGCCATGTCACATTTGGAGAGCCCCTGATGTGCCTAAACAGTGGAAACCCCCCAATTCTATCTCCAACCCTAACCCCAACACACCCCTAACTCTAGTCCCAACCATAACCCTAACCACAAACCTAACCCTAATCCCAACCCTAACCCTAACTTTAGCCCCAACCCTAACCCTAATGGGAAAATGGAAATAAATACATTTTTTTAATTGTATTATTTTTCCCCAACTAAGGGGTTGATAAAGGGGGGGGGGTTGATTTACTATTTATAGCGAGTTTTTATGTTTGGCAGCTGTCACGCTAAAAGACTCTTTTTGTTGCAAAAAATAGTTTTTTCATCACCACATTTTGAGAGCTATAATTTTTGCATATTTTTGCCCACAGAGTCATGTGAGGTCTTATTTTTTGCGGTACGAGTTGACGTTTTTATTGGTTCCATTTTTGGGCACGTGACATGTTTTGATCGCTTATTTCGATTTTTGGGAGGTTAGAATGAACAAAAATCAGCAATTCATGAATTTCTTTTGGGGGGGCATTTATACAGTTCCGCGTGTGGTAAAATTGATAAAGCAGTTTTATTCTTCGGGTCAGTACAATTATGGCGATACCTCATTTATATAATTTTTTTATGTTTTGGCGCTTTTATACAATAAAAGCAATTTTATATAAAAATAATTATTTTTGCATTGCTTTATTCTGCGAGTTATAGCTTTTTGATTTTTTCGCTGATGATGCTGTATGGAGGCTTGATTTTTGCGGGACAAGATGATGTTTTCATCGGTACCATGTTTATTTATATCCATCTTTTTGATCGCGTGTTATTCCACTTTTTGTTTGGCGGTATGATGATAAAGCATTGTTTTTTGCTTTGTTTTTTTTTTTTTTTTAAGGGGTTCACTAAAGGGGTTAACTAGTGGGACAGTTCTATAGGGCGGGTCGTTATGGACGCGGCGATACCAAATACGTGTACTATTATTGTTTTTTTTTTTATTTACATGAAGAAATGAATTTATTGGGGAATATTTTTTTTCCTTTATTTTGGAATTTTTTTTAACTCGTTATTTTCATTTTTTTTACTTTTTCCCAGTGTGGGACACCACTGTATAAAGTCAGATCGCTGGTCTGACAGTTTGCACAGCACTCTGTCAGACCAGCGATGTGACAGGCACTGCTGCTGGCCTTCTCAGCGCCTGCTCTCAGCAGGCACTGAGGAAGCCGCCTCCCTGCAAGACCCCGAGGCCATCTTGGATCCGGGGTCCTGCAAGGAGGAGGGTCCCTCGCAACAGCGCGATACATTGCGCTGTTCTGAGGGTCTCACGGAAGCACGCAGGGAGCCCCCCTCCCTGCGCGATGCTTCCCTGTGCCCCCAGTACACCGCGATCATGTATGATCGCGGTGTGCCAGGGGCTAATGTGCCGGGAGCGGTCCGTGACCGCTCCTGGCGCATAGTGCCGGGTGTCAGCTGATAATCAGCTGACACACGGCCGCGATCGTCCGTGCTCCCCCTGGGAGCGCGTCCGATCGCATGTGACGTACTATCCCATCCATGGTCATATGGGCCCAGGTCACATGGATGGGATAGTACGTCCGATGACAGAAAGGGGTTAACAGCGCCCTCTTATTACATAGTCCCCTCTCTTTTTAGATATAAAATGACTGCTGATGGAGGAGCCGGTCATCAGACTACCAGTCCATCAGCTCCTCCACCAGAAAAGAAGCTTTCCCATGCTCCATCAGCCATCATTGCATTATACAGCTAACAAGACAGGATGGTATGTAATAAAAAACAGGGTTCTATATAATCCAATATGTAAGGGACGGTACTGTATATAACGAGAGGCCACTGTATAATAGGGGATGGCAATATACATAATAAAGGAGACTATGCAATATATATACATGTATGTGCCTGTGGCTATATATTTATATATTACGTACATGTGTATATATACACATGTAGCTTTGTTGTCATAAAAGGGGGCCCAGACACATTTCTTGCACAGGGGCCCCAAGCTGTCAGTGTCCGCCCCTGTCAATACACATCTAGATAAGTTCCCTCAGGCGTCTAGTTTCCAAACTGGTGTCACTTTTTGGTGGTTTCCACTGTTTAGGCACATCAGAGGCTCTCCAAACATGACATGGCGTCCGCTAATTATGCCAACAAGTTATACATTCAAAAGAGAAATGGCGCTCCTTCCCTTTCGAGCGCTGCCGTGTGCCCAAACAGTGGTTTCCCACACATATTGGGTATCGGCAGACTTCTTGAATGTGGTTTTGAGCACTTTAAGGGGTGCAGTTTTTAGAATGTTGTCACTTTGGGGTATTTTCTGTCATATAGGACCCTCTAAGTCACTTCAAATGTGAGGTGGTCCCTAAAAAAACTGGTTTAACAAATTTTGTTGTAAAAATGAGAAATTGTTGGTCAACTTTTAACCCTTATAACTTCCAAACAAAAAAATGTTTCAAAAATTGTGCTGATATAATTAGACATGTGGGAAATGTTATTTATTAACTACTTTGTGTGACATGACTTTTTAAGGGTATAAAATTAACAATTTTGAAAATTGCAAAATTTTGGCCAAATTTCTGATTTTTTTCACAAATAAACGCAAGTCATATCAAAGAAATTTTTAGAAATTTTTACTACTATCATGGAGTATAATAAGTCACAAAAAAACTCTCTCAAATCAAATCAGTGGGATCTATTGAAGTGTTCCAGAGTTATGATCCCATAAAGTGACAGTGGATAGAATTGAAAATCTTGGCCTGGTCACAAAGGAGGAAACAGGCTTTGGGGTCGGGTGAAACAGGCTTTGGGGTTAAGGGGTTGAAGAAAAATAAATAAAAATATGCCTAAAAAGAGTATTGACAGAAATTCAAAAATGAAGGCAGCACTCCATGTTCTCAAGGTGAAAAAAGCCTGATCTAAAAGTATGGGCGTTTGTAATAGGCTGTGAGCCGGATGCTCTGCATTACCTGTGTGAATTATGCCGCAGACAGATTGGAATCTTTTGTGTGCACTAGTATACTGAACAATCACCCCCTCCATGGCTTGGTAGGCTGAGCGTGATTGTTATATTGGTATTGCTGAACCTGTGTTGTTGCCATAATTAGCTGGGTCCACTGCACCCTGATAGTGCAATTGTTTTGAGCCATAGGCAGGTAAGCATCTCTGCCTCTTCTCAGTGATTTTGTAAAAATTTTTGGATCATTTTTTTTTCAAAAAATCCTTTCAGTGTCAGCAAATATCATTATACTCTGTAAGGGCTCACTTTATCCATTTTTGTTTTATATTGTTTTTAACTTATGTGTATGTCTTTTTACTTAATCTTTTTATTATTTTTGTAAGCACTGTATTTTTTTTCATATATTGAATGTAAAATTTTATGTTTCTTGTTGCTATTAAATTACACACAACCTCGAAGAGGGAAAAAAATAACCATGTTTATTGTATAATTTGTAATTTAATTATATTGCCTCTCACCATGTGAGTTTTTTTTGATGGCCAACAAAATATGATTCTCTCACTTTCTAGATATGATAATGCCTTATGCCTTGTGAGATTTTTGATGTTTTAGAAGATTACATTTGTGAGCAAAATATTTTCCACATTCTGAACATGAAAATGGTTTCTCCCCTGTGTGAATTTTCTGATGTGTAGCAAGATGTGATTTATCTGTAAAACATTTCCCACATTCTGAACAAGAATATGGCTTCTCCCCTGTGTGAATTCTCTGGTGATTAACCAGATTTGACTTCTTTGCAAAACATTTCCCACATTCTAAACAAGAAAATGGTTTCTCCCCTGTGTGAGTTCTCTGATGTGTAGCAAGATGTGATTTATCTGCAAAACATTTCCCACATTCAGAACATGAATATGGCCTCTCCCCTGTGTGACTTCTCTTATGTGTGACAAGATGTAATTTTGTTGGAAAACCTTTCCCACAATCTGAACATGAATATGGCTTCTCCCCTGTGTGAAGTTTCTGGTGTCTAACCAGATTTGGTTTCTGCGCAAAACATTTCCCACATTCTGAACATGAAAATGGTTTCTCCCCTGTGTGACTTCTCTGGTGTGTAGGAAGATGTGATTTATCTTGAAAACATTTCCCACATTCTGAACATGAATATGGCTTCTCCCTTGTGTGGCTTCTTTCATGTGTAATAAGATGTAATTTAATTGCAAAACATTTCCCACATTCTGAACATGAATATGGCTTCTCCCCTGTGTGAAGTTTCTGGTGTCTAACCAAATTTGGTTTCTGTGCAAAACATTTCCCACATTCTGAACATGAAAATGGTTTCTCCCCTGTGTGACTTCTCTGATGTGTAGCAAGATGTGATTTCTGGTTAAAATATTTCCCACACTCTAAACAAGAGAATGTTTTTTTTCCTGTAAAATCGCTTTGATTTGTAACTACCCTTTTGTGACTTTTATTTTTCTCAATAGTCTGTGATGAATCAAAAGATAGAATTTGTTTAAAAGGATCAGATGATAGATCTTTGCTGTAAAGGGATGATGGTATATTTGGAATAATGGAATTCACTTCAGTTGAATCTTGTGTGAGATCAAGGTCATCTGATTTAACAACAGAAGATGTCAGCTGTCCCTCTGATCCACTATTACAGTCATCTGCCAAAAATAAAACAAATTATTATTTTGGATAAAATATTCTTAAACATGATATTCTTACATTTCTATAAAAATGTCCATAGAAATTGCAAGTTATGGCGCATAATTCAGTTATTCCCCAAGGAAGAAAACAGTTCACAAATTACAATCCAACAATAGACTTTCCCCACGTGAAAAGAAAAATATTGGGACTACATAAACATTTTACAAAATAAAAAATAAAATTAATTTTTGCATTCAAATTTGTGTCAATTCATGTGAAGCATCTAAAGGGTTAATAAACTTCCTGAATGCAGTTATTGATATTAGGAGCAGTGAAATTCTCTAAAATATATAGCACCAGTCAAAAGTTTGAACACACCTGTTCAAGCAATGGTTGTACTTATTGTTAATGGAATGTGCATATTGTAGAATCAGACTGAAGGCAGTAAAACCATGAAGGAACAAATTTAGAAACAATAATTAAAGAAACATGTATGAAACAAACCAGAATATGTATTAAGCCTTAGATTTTTCAAACTATACCAATTTTACTCAAAAGATAACTATACGCCCTCCGCTTTCTCTCAAGCAGCTTAATCAGGCAGTCACTTGAAATAGCTAGCAATGAAGAGGTTGCCTTGTCAAAAGTTTATTTGTCGAATCACTGGTCTTCAGAATCCCACAATGTATGTCCGCTATTTCATCCTTCTTCTCTGCTAGATTTCTAAAACTTAATATGGACAAAACAGAATTCATCATCTTTCCCCATCTCACTCGACTCCCCCCAACAGACCGATCCATTAAAGTAAATGGCTGCTCACTCTCCCCATTCCCACAAACTCGCTGCCTCGTGGTAACCCTTGACTCTAATCTCTCCTTTATACCACATATCCAGGCCCTTTCCACTTCCTGACGACTCAACTTAAAAATATTTCCCAGATCCGTACATTCCTCAACCAAGTATCTGCAAAAACCCTAGTCCATGTACTCATCATCTCCTGCCTTGACTACTGCAACTTCCTACTTTGTGGCCTCCCTTCTAATACTCTCCCACCCCTCCAATCTACTCTAAACTCTGCAGCCCGACTAATCCACCTGTCCCCCAGCCTCTCTCCTCTGTCAATCCCTTCACTGGCTCCCCATTACGCAAAGACTCCAGTTCAAAACCCTAACCATGGCATAAAAAGCCATCCACAACCTGTGTCCTCCATACATCTGTGATCTTGTCTCCCGGTAGTAACCTGCACGCAACCTCCGATCCTCACAAGATCTACTTCTCTACTCCCCTCTTATCACAATCGCATACAAGATTTCTCCCACACATCTCCCCTACTCTGGAACTCTCTACCCCAGCATATCAGACTCTTGCCTACCATGGAAACCTTCAAAAGGAACCTGAAGACCTACCTCTTCCCACAAGCCTACAACCTGCAGTAACCACCAAACCGCTACACAACTAGCTCTACCCTCACCTACTGTATCCTCACCCCTCACTTGTAGATGTTGTGAGCCCTCATGGGCAGGGTCCTCTCTCCTCCTGGACCAGTCGTGACTTTTATTGTTTAAGATTACTGTACTTGTTTTTATTATGTATACCCTTTTTCACATGTATAGCGCCATGGAGTAAATGGCGCTATAATAATAATAATAATGTGTTTGTGACCACTGAATGTGTTTCGCAGAGGCTGTGTTGGTACACAGTGCCATGTAGTGTTGCGCCCTGGTCCACAACAGTTTAAAGCCAGAGTATGGCAAGAACCACTCAAATTAGTAAAGAGAATTGACAGTGAATGTTTTTTTCTGAAAAGGGCTCATTTGAATATTAATAGCATCATTTGTGGACCATACAAAATTATCAACTTAAGCAATATTCTGCTATATTTTTTCAGACATTTAATTCACTCTCCCCTAATGTGATAGCTGGAGGAGTTTGGGGAGATGTTCTATGTTAGGTATAATTCATGATGTTGCAACTCGCAACTGCTTTTCCGCATCTGCATCGGTCTAGAGCGTAGTTGATTGTTTGCAATGATAGGCCCAGGGGATGGAGGAAATGTCACCAAGGGGATCAAAAGCCCAACAGCCCATGGGTCAGAAGTTTCCCACCTTTGTGATAAGAGATGAAGATCTATCAATTTGTAAAATTGCTAGAACCTTAAAGGTATCTTCATGTACATTTATGAAAACCCATCAATCACTGTGATGAAACTGGCTGTGATGAGGATAGCTCATGGAAAGGAAAGATAAAAATTACCTCTGATGCAGAGGATAAGTTTATTAGAGTTACCAGCCTCAAAAAAATGCAAATTTATAGCACCTCCCTGGAGTATGTGGCTTAGTGGCTCTTGGCAATCTAAACTATCTTAAATGCCAATCTTTCTGTCAGTAAAGCTTCTTGAAAACATATTAGACATTTACAGAAAACTCTTTGACATAGACCAGAGCTAATGTAGGTTAAATTTAGGTCTCAGACACTCAGCAGAGACAATGGAGACCATTTTTAAAGACTACCAGAAGTTGCAGACTTGCAGAGGGAAGGCAGGCCAATCACACCACAATCAAATATATCATACACAGCAAACCTGTAGGAAAAGACATAGTAAAAAAAAAAAAAAAAACAACATGTTATGTCTCTACCAAGAAGTAGGGACACCTGAGCAGTGTCCAAATTAATAATGACAGTTTTAAATGGAGGAGCATGCAGTGGTATAGTGGCAGTATGGTGAGCACTTCATTGCGATATGGTGGGACAGCACCGCCAATAAAGCAGCCACATCCAGTGACTGAGAAGAATCTGTGACTTCTCTGCATTTAGTGGTTACTACTCACCGGGACGGTTACCTGTAGGAATCTCCTCTTTACACTGCTCATCACCCCTCACATATGTCTCTGTAGTATTAATATGGGTCAGATCTTTACCCTAAAACAAATAATCGAAAAGTCAAAGACAGATGGAGAAGTCACATCTATGATCAGCTTAATCCTGCCATCTCCACCGTTCTCATTAACAACGTATAAAACATATAATACTGGTGGAAAAAATAAGACTGAACACAAGACATTCACAGCCGTCCACACATCATAGGGGAGATCTCATGACAACTTCTCTCCATATACCTGATGATCCTGAGGAACATCAGGAGCTTCTTGTTTACAGTCCTGTGGAAGAAGAGGACGGGGACATCTCTCTGGTGTTGTCCTCTTACTGGATAGAACTGGAGGAAACACATACAGAACTAATTCATTCTTTACATACAGATTATAGCCCATGTGTATTTAGTCCTGTCTATTACCTGGTGATGTGAGGGGCTGGGGAACCTCCATCATGACGTCCTTGTACAGATCTTTGTGTCCTTTTACATACTCCCACTCCTCAATGGAGAAATAGACGTGACATCCTGACACCTTAAGGAACCTGACACATACAATGATACCATCATCACCCCGTTATCCTTCATAGCGTTACTGATAATGTCCCAGCATTCCCAGCAGTGTCACCTCTCCAGTCAGCAGCTCAATCATCTTGTAGGTGAGTTCTAGGATCTTCTGGTCATTGATGTCCTCGTGTATCAGGGAGTGAGGTGGAGCCCGTATTGGGCTCAGGTTTTTCCCCATCCCTCAGACACAGGGTCCTGACAGCGCTCACTAGAGGTCTTCTTCACTACGGTGTAATCCTAGTTATGGAGAGACACATTAATAAATCTCACTACAGACATTTCCAGAGTCCTCACTCTCCAGTTCTGTCCATCTGTTATTCCCATAGATAAGAATGATGTAATGTGACTCATCAGAATCTCTCACCTCTCCAGTAAGCCGGAAGAGGATCTCTAGAGTGAGGTGTAATATCCGCTCCGCCATCTTGTCCCTATCCATCCTTTACAGGTCAATCAGTAAAATTCTCTTATATAGAAGATCTCCACTGACAAGATCCGATATTGTAGGGACCTGAATGGGGAGAAGATTAACTGATATAACATCATAAAGAATTTCATGTAATAATACACTTAGTGGAGATAACGAGGAGACGATATGAGGAGATATAATATGTAGATGTTGTATTCTCTCATCTTGTACGGACAGGAACACAAGTTGAATATCTTACATGGCTCCTCCATGATCGCTGCTATATTATTCACTGCTTCAGCCATTGCTTGTCTATATGGATCACGTTTGTCAGGACTGAGCAGGAAATACAAAACTGACAATGGCCTCCATATCTGGCTTACTCCCCATCTACCGTATTTTTCAGACTATAAGACGCACCGGACCATAAGACGCACCCCATATTTTCAGAAAGAAAATGGGGGAAAAAAAATATTGAGTCAAATGGGGGTCCGTCTTACAGTCCTGAATTCATCTTACCCGGGAGAGGTGGGGGGAGGATAGGCAGCGCCGGTGGCAGCAGGAGTCAGGCGATTCTTTTGTTGGTCCGACGCTGCAGGGTGATGATCTCGCTCCCATCCCAGCCTGGTGTGGCAGTTTCGGCGGTGGGGGGGCTCCAGCGACATGGTGCAGCAGTTTCGGCAGTGCATAGTGCTGCGAGGGATCCGGCGACATGGTGTGGCAGTTTCGGGGTGCACGGTGCTGCGGGGTGCTCCGGCGACATTATGTGAATGCCCGAAACCACCGCAGTTCTATTGCCTTGCCTTGATGTTGTGGAATCAGGGAAAATGGCCGCGGGAGGCGGCGCATGCGAAGATTGAGATCTCGGGAAACGAGATCTCAGAGCTGAGATTTCAATCTACGCATGCGCCTCCTCTGGCGGCCATTTTCCTGGTGGCCAGATATTCACCAGGTAGATTGAATCTCGGCAACGAGTCATCCCAAATCTCGGGAGACCAGATCTCAGAGCCGAGATCTCAATTTGCACAGTGCTGCCTCTGGTGGCCATTTTCCCGGAGGCCACAGCATCGAGGCAATAGAACTGCGGGGGACTTCGGGCTTTCACATAATGTCGCAGAAGCCCTCCGCAGCACCGAGGACTGCCGAAACTACCGCACCATGTCTTCGGAGCCCCGCGCAGCACTGTTGAAACTGCCGCACCAGGCTGGAATGGGAGCAAGATCACTGGAAGAATCGCCAACTCCTGCTGCCACCACACTAAAGGCACTGTCACACTTAGCTGATCGCACCAGCGATCACGACAACGACACGACCTGGCGAGATCGCTGGTGCGATCGCTATGTGATCGCTAGTTAGATTCCAAACACAACTCATCAGCGATCTGTATAACGACCTCTGCTGTCGTTGGGAAAACCTAGTCCCACCTGCGACGCTGGTGAAGTCGTTCATAAAGGGTGTCACACTCAGCGATTCAGGCTCACCAGTGGGACACCAACAACCAAAAAACGGCTCAGAACGTTCATAAGCGATCAGCGACTTCGCAGCAGGGGCCACATCGCTGCTACATGTCACACACAGCTGCGTCGCCAATGAGATCGTTACTGCGTCATAAAATCGGTGACGCATTAGCGATCTCGTTAGTGATCTCGTTTAGTGTGACAGTACCTTAACTGCAAGTACATTCCGACTATAAGATGCACCCCCATTTTCCTCAAAAAATTTTTTGGAAAAAAAGTGTGTCTTATGGTCTGAAAAATATGATAATTAGATCCTATCTGAGGTGAGGTCTGATAGGCTACACGTCAGTTAAACACTGACAGGCTGGATAATAAACTACTACATACAGTACAGACCAAAAGTTTGGACACACCTTCTCATTCAAAGATTTTTCTGTATTTTTATGGCTATGAAAATTGTAGAATCACACTGAAGGCATCAAAACTATGAATTAACACATGTGGAATTATACATTACACTTTACAAAAAAGTGTGAAACAACTGAAAATATGTCTTATATTCTAGGTTCTTCAAAGTAGCCACCTTTTGCTTTGATTACTGCTTTGCATGCAGAAAAGGTGAACGGATGGACTCTACATGCCTGGTTCCCATCGTGAAGCATGGAGGAGGTGGTGTTGATGGTGTGGGGGTGCTTTGCTGGTGACACTGTTGGGGATTTATTCAAAATTGAAGGCATAGTGAACCAGAATGGCTACCACAGCATCTTGCAGCTGCATGCTATTCCATCTGGTTTGCGTTTAGTTGGACCATCATTTATTTTTCAACAGGACAATGACCCCAAACACACCTCCAGACTGTGTAAGGGCTATTTGACCAAGAAGGAGAGCGTTGGGGTGCTACGCCAGATGACCTGGCCTCCACAGTCACCAGACCTGAACCCAATCGAGATAGTTTGGGGTGAGCTGGACCGCTCACCGCTTCAATTTTGAATAAATCCCCAACAGTGTCACCAGCAAAGCACCCCCACATCATCACACCACCTCCTCCATGCTTCACGGTGGGAATCAGGCATGTAGAGTCCAACCGTTCACCTTTTCTGCGTGCAAAGCAGTAATCAAAGCAAAAGGTGGCTACTTTGAAGAACCAGAGGACCGGGATCTTCTATCTCAGGTGCCTTTTCTACATCCTCAGATATCCGGGCTGCATTTAACAGCCTGGAATTTGAGAAGTCAGTTTTAGAGAAAAAAAGGTTCTCGGCTAAATTGATTTCTACCCTGCTTAGTAGCAGGAAGTTGGTGACCATTAAGATTTACGGGAGAATCTGGAGGAAGTTTCTTTCCTTTTCAGGGGCAGAGCGGGAGAACTTCCTTTAACGTCTATACTGGAGTTCCTCCAGAAAGGGCTAGAACTTGGCCTTTCTGTTAGCACCCTTATGGTGCAAGTCTCGGCCATAGGGGCTGAATACAATCGTGACCTACCGGGTAATAGGTGGGTTTTCAGGTTCATTAAGGCCTGTGGTAGAGCCAGGTCAGTCCGTCCTATAGAACCCCTCCATGGGATCTAAATTTAGTATTAACCACGCTGACAGAGAGGCCCTTTGAAACGTTGCTCTCCGTCTCGGAGAAGGTAATCTCATAAAGACATCCCTGCTGGTAGCGCTTACATCAGCCTGCAGATTTAGCAACATACAGGCTTTGTCAGCAGATTCCCCCTTACACTCAGGTCATGGAAGATAGGGTGGTTTTAAGGTTAGACCCGGCATACCTCCCTAAGGTGGGTAAAAATTTTACAGGGCACCGGAAATTGTATTGACATCATTTTGTTCTAACCCCAGCAACCAAAATGAGGTAAAGCAACTCACCCTAAATGTTAGGAGGTGCTTACTGCGATATTTAGAGGTGACAGAACCCTGGAGAAAACAGATGGCCCTGTTTGTATCCTTTCAGGGGACCAGGAAGGGCCTTAAAGTATCTAAACAAACCATAGTGAGATGGGTTAGAGAGGCTATCAAACTAGCTTATGTCAGTGAAGGTAGGGCCATTCCTGAAGGTCTAAAGGCCCATTCTACAAGAGCCGTGGTGACATCCTGGGCGTAAAAAGCAGTTGTCTTCATCGACCAGATTTGTAAGGCGGCCACATGGTCCTCTCCATCCATCTTATTTAAACACTGGTGCTGTCATGGGTTAAGAAAAAACACATTACCGGGAAGTAATATCTGTGTTTTTAGACTGGTCTATTGCCTCACCTCACTTATGTAACTATTCCAGTTTTGCCCTTCCAAATCTGGTCCCTGTAAGCATCTGCTCACACACCCTCCATGCACTTAATTGCAATTTGCATCTGTACTTGTACAGATACTGGTTGGTGACCGTTTCTTGCAATGTTTTTTGAAGATCCTAATTATTATATTGATGGCTGGACCGTACAACACAAGCACTTTTTGAGATTTACGTTTTGTGTCTCCCCTACTTCCTCATAGATTGTAGCTTGAGAGCAGGAACCTCACTCTTTTTGGTGTCTGTTGAATAATGTGTTTACTTTGTTATGTCTTTATTGTATGTACAAGTCCCCCATGAAGTATAAAGTGCTGCGAAATATGTGGCGTAATAGAAATAAAAATTATTATGATTTTTTGAGATGCAATATTCTACCTCTGTAATCTGTCCCCAGAATGTCTCCATTAAAATGTACATCTCATGCCGCAGATAACAGCCCCTCATACATCTATAGCACCGGCACGGATTATTCTGCATGTGGGGGATGGCGGTACAGTGGGAACATTATACTGTTTGTGGGGGGATGGCGGTACTGTGGGGACATTATACTGTGTGTAAGGGATGGCGGTACTGTGGGAACATTATACTGTGTGTGGGGGGATGGCAGTACTGGGGGAACATTATACTGTGTGTGGGGATGGGGGTAGTGTGGGAACATTATACTGTGTGTGGGGGGATGGTGGTACTGTGGGAACATTATACTGTGTGTGGGGGGATGGTGGTACTGTGGGAACATTATACTGTGTGTGCGGGGATGGTGGTACTGTGGGAACATTATACTGTGTGTGCGGGGATGGTGGTACTGTGGGAACATTATACTGTGTGTAAGGGATGGCGGTACTGTGGGAACATTATACTGTGTGTGGGGATGGTGGTACTGTGGGAACATTATACTGTGTGTGGGGGAATGGTGGTACTGTGGGAACATTATACTGTGTGTGCGGGGATGGTGGTACTGTGGGGACATTATACTGTGTGTAAGGGATGGCGGTACTGTGGGAACATTATACTGTGTGGGGGGATGGCGGTACTGTGGGAAAATTATACTGTGTGTGAGGGATGGCGGTACTGTGGGAACATTATACTGTGTGTGGGGGATGGCGGTACTGTGTGAACATTATACTGTGTGTGGGGGATGGCGGTACTGTGTGAACATTATACTGTGTGTGGGGGGGATGGCGTACAGTGTGAACATTATACTGTGTGTGGGGATGGCAGTACTGTGGGAACATTATACTGTGTGTGAGGGATGGCGATACTGAGGGAACATTATACTGTGTGTGGGGGGTGGCGGTACTGTGTGAACATTATACTGTGTGTGGGGGATGGTGGTACTGTGGGAACATTATACTGTGTGTGGGGGGATAGCGGTACTGTGGGAACATTATACTGTGTGTGGGGGATGGCGGTACTGTGGGAACATTATACTGTGTGTGGGGGGATGGCGGTATTGTGGGAACATTATACTGTGTGTGGGGGATGACGGTACTGTGTGAACATTATACTGTGTGGGGGATGGCGGTACTGGGGAACATTATACTGTGTGGGGGGATGGCGGTACTGTGGGAACATTATATTGTTGGGTGTGGTACGTGGACAATAGTGTGGGGGATGGCGGTACTGTGGGAACATTATACTTGTGTGGGGGATGGCGGTATGTGGGAACATTATACTGTGTGTGGGGGGATGCGGTACTGTGACATTATCTGTGTGGATGCGGACGGGACATTATACTGTGTGGGGGATGGCGGTACTGTGGGAACATTATATGTGTGTGGGGATGGTGGTACTGTGGGAACATTATACTGTGTGGGGGATGGCGGTACTGTGGGAACATTATACTGTGTGTCGGACGGGTATGTGGTAGATTTTACTGTGGGGAAAGCTGTACTATGAATTTCTGTGTGTGGGGATGGTGGTACTGTGGGAACATTATACTGTGTGTGGGGGGATGGCGGTACTGTGGGAACATTATATGTGTGTGGGGGATGGCGGTACTGTGGGAACATTATACTGTGTGGGGGGATGGCGGTACTGTGGGAACATTATACTGTGTGGGGGATGGCGGTACTGTGGAACATTATACTGTGTGGGGGGATGGCGGTACTGTGGGAACATTATATGTGTGGGGGGGATGGCGGTACTGTGGGAACATTATACTGTGTGTGGGGATGGGGTACTGGGGAACATTATACTGTGTGGGGATGGCGGTACTGTGGGAACATTATACTGTGTGGGGGGATGGCGGTACTGTGGAACATTATACTGTGTGTGGGGGGATGCGGTACTGTGTGGAACATTATACTGTGTGTGGGGGATGGCGGTACTGTGGGAACATTATACTGTGTGGGGGATGGCGGTACTGTGGGGAACATTATACTGTGTGGGGGGATGGCGTACTGTGGGAACATTATACTGTGTGTGGGGGATGGGGTACTGTGGGAACATTATACTGTGTGTGGGGGATGGCGGTACTGTGGAACATTATACTGTGTGTGGGGGATGGCGGTACTGTGGGAACATTATACTGTGTGTGGGGGATGGCGGTACTGTGGAACATTATACTGTGTGGGGGATGGCGGTACTGGGGGAACATTATACTTGTGTGGGGGATGGCGTACTGTGGGAACATTATATTGTGTGTGGGGATGGCGGTACTGGGGAACATTATACTGTGTGTGGGATGGTACTTGGGAACATTATACTGTGTGTCACTTACTTTACTTCTGTTGTCCATATTCAATCCTATGTGTATACTACACATAAGGGAAAAAATGCTGGGACTGTACATAAGGTGGGCAGGCAACAGGAAATACCAAATAGCTCAGCACTGAAAGGGTTTATGCGCCCCCTCCCCAGTAATGGGGGAATCTGCGACACTACCTCCACCTGCAGAGGCCGCACATACTCAGACGAAAATATCTGTCTGTGCCCAGTAATGGGGAATCTCCAGCACCTACCTCCACCTGCAGAGCCGCATCCCACATATATGGCTGTTCTGTGCCCAGTAATGGGGAATCTCCAGCACCTACCTCCACCTGCAGAGCCGCACTAACCACATATATGGCTGTTCTGTGCCCAGTAATGGGGAATCTCCAGCACCTACCTCCACCTGCAGAGCCGCACACCACATTATGGCTGTCTGTGCCCAGTAATGGGGAATCTCCAGCACCTACCTCCCCTGCAGAGCCGCATCCACATATATGGCTGTTCTGTGCCCAGTAATAGGGAATCCCAGCACCTACCTCCACATGCAGAGCGCCCCACATATATGGCTGTTCTGTGCCCAGTAATGGGGAATCTCCAGCACCTACCTCCACCTGCAGAGCCGCACACCACATATATGGCTGTTCTGTGCCCAGTAATGGGGAATCTCCAGCACCTACCTCCACCTGCAGAGCCGCACACCACATATATGGCTGTTCTGTGCCCAGTAATGGGGAATCTCCAGCACCTACCTCCACCTGCAGAGCCGCACTCCACATATATGGCTGTCTGCTGCCCAGTAATGGGGAATCTCCAGCACCTACCTCCACCTGCAGAGCCGCACATCCACATATATGGCTGTTCTGGCCCAGTAATGGGGAATCTCCAGCACCTACCTCCACCTGCAGAGCCGCACACCACATATATGGCTGTTCTGTGCCCAGTAATGGGGAATCTCCAGCACCTACCTCCACCTGCAGAGCCGCACTCCACATATATGGCTGTTCTGTGCCCAGTAATGGGGAATCTCCAGCACCTACCTCCACCTGCAGAGCCGCACTCCACATATATGGCTGTTCTGTGCCCAGTAATGGGGAATCTCACACACCACCTGCAGAGCCGCACACCACATTATGGCTGTTCTGTGCCCAGTAATGGGTAATCTCCAGCACCTACCTCCACCTGCAGAGCCGCACACCACATATATGGCTGTCTGTGCCCAGTAATGGGGAATCTCCAGCACCTACCTCCACCTGCAGAGCCGACACCACATATATGGCTGTTCTGTGCCCAGTAATGGGGAATCTCCAGCACCTACCTCCACCTGCAGAGCCGCACACCACATATATGGCCTTCTGTGCCCAGTAATGGGGAATCTCCAGCACCTACCTCCACCTGCAGAGCCGCACACCACATATATGGCTGTTCTGTGCCCAGTAATGGGGAATCTCCAGCACCTACCTCCACCTGCAGAGCCGCACTCCACATGTATGGCTGTTCTCGTGCCCAGTAATGGGGAATCTCCAGCACCTACCTCCACCTGCAGAGCCGCACTCCACATGTATGGCTGTTCTGTGCCCAGTAATGGGGAATCTCCAGCACCTACCTCCACCTGCAGAGCCGCACTCCACATATATGGCTGTTCTGTGCCCAGTAATGGGGAATCTCCAGCACCTACCTCCACCTGCAGAGCCGCACTCCACATGTATGGCTGTTCTGTGCCCAGTAATGGGGAATCTCCAGCACCTACCTCCACCTGCAGAGCCCCACTCCACATATATGGCTGTTCTGTGCGCACAGGACCTGTGATGAGGTCACAGGAGGGGAGGAGTCAGGGGTCACATGATCAGGGTCCTCAGTGTATGCCGGGCTCTGCTGTGCTGGTTGTCATGGTGCTGGATGAGCGGAAGTTTCTGTGTGGGGTCAGGAGGGGTTTACAGGGTGTACAGAGCTGAGCAGTGTGTGTACGAGGTGTCGTGTGTGTACGAGGTGTCGTGTGTGTACGAGGTGTCGTGTGTGTACGAGGTGTACGTGTGTGTTACGAGGTGTCGTGTGTGTACGAGGTGTCGTGTGTGTACGAGGTGTCGTGTGTGTACGAGACGTATGGAGCAGAGCCGTGTGTGTACGGTGTACGGAGCGGAGCCAAGTGTGTACTGAGCAGAGCCGTGTGTATGAGGTGTACGAGTGGAGCCGTGTGTGTACGAGGTGTACGAAGCGGAGCCGTGTGTGTACGAGGTGTACGGAGCGGAGCCCTGTGTGTACGAGGTGTACGGAGCGGAGCCCTGTGTGTACGAGGTGTACGGAGCGAGCCCTGTGTGTACGAGGTGTACGGAGCGGAGCCCTGTGTGTACGAGGTGTAGGAAGCGGAGCTGTGTGTGTACGAGGTGTACTGAGCAGAGCCGCATGTGTACGGAGCGGAGAGCCGTGTGTGTACGAGGTGTCGTGTGTGTACGAGGCGTACGGAGCAGAGCCGCATGTGTACGGGGCGGAGCCGAGTGTGGACGAGGTGTACTGTGCGGAGCCAAGTGTGTACAGAGCTGAGCCAAGTGTGTACGAGGTGTACGGAGCGGAGCCCTGTGTGTACGAGGTGTACGGAGCGGAGCCGTGTGTGTACGAGGTGTACGGAGCGGAGCCGTGTGTGTACGAGGTGTACGAAGCAGAGCCCTGTGTGTACGAGGTACGGAGGAGCCGTGTGTGTAGAGTGTACGAAGCGGAGCCGTGTGTGTACGAGGTGTACTGAGCAAGGCGCATGTGTACGAGGTGTACGGAGCAGAGCGGCGTGTGTACGGAGCGGAGCAGTGTGTGTACGAGGTGTACGGAGAGGAGCCGTGTGTGTACGAGGTGTACGGAGCAGAGCGGCGTGTGTACGGAGCAGAGCTGTGTGTGTACGACGTGCGCGGGCTGGACTGTGTACTGTATGAGATACATGGAGTGGAGCTGTGTGTGTTTTCACACCTGTAATAACCCCCGACAGTCTGGCGCCCTTTGTGTTATAGATTCGGCTTGTAGTTACTCTCGTTTTCATTCTTAGGCTACTTTCACACATCAGTTTTTTTGAATCAGGCATAATCCGTCCTATGCCTGATAGGACGGATCCGGCGCTGATTTTAAAAAACTGATGCAACTGATCAGGTTTTTTGCCTGATCTGTCCTGACCTTTTCAACCCGGAAAGATAAAAATTTCCATGTTGAAAAGAGAGAGAGAGAGGACACCTTGGATTCCGGATCAGTTTTCTGACGGATTTGTCAAAAAACTGGTCCGGCTTCATAGACTTTCATTGTTTCCGGCCGCCTGAAGTGCCGATTCAGGCACTATCAGGCGGCTCCGGAAAAAAAACAAAATAGCTATAAAGCAATTTGACCAATAAAAATTGGTTAAAACCAATTTCTAAAAACCAACAGTGAAGCTAGTTAGTATTATTTGGTGGGATATGAAAAAAGCAGTGAGACTGTATCTTGAGGGTTTATTGATTTTGGATTGGAAAAGATACAGTGCTCAGCATAAATGAGTACACCCAACAGATTTGTCAGAAAACCTTTAGTTTCTTTTTGGAATCAACATTTTCTTTTCTATGGGAAAAAAAAACATACTACAAAATACTCCCACAAATGTTGGATATTGATTGCAAACAATATTTGTTATTTTGTACACCCAATAAGTTATTTTCCTAACAAGTTAATTCAAGATCACGTTGCAATAATGAAATACCCCCTCAATGAAAGTCTTAGGAGAAAAGCTAAATGTGACACACCTGGACTATGCTCTCTTTATCCCGGTACACTGTGCTCCACGTCTGGCTGTGTGGTCTGGCATGCACCCATGTGATCATCTGCCTGGGCCTATATTAGGCCTGAAGTCGGGATCACACATGTGAGAAACTCGCACGATTCTCATGCGAGTCTCTTGCATGAACACCCGGCGCTGCCGCCGGCACTCAGACCGTAGCGTGGGGCTGCATGTATTTCTATGCAGCCGCACGCTCCGATCCGAGTGCCGGCGGCAGTGCCTGGTGTTCATGCGAGAGACTCGCATGAGAATCGTGCGAGTTTCTCGCATGTGTGACCCCGGCCTAACAAGACACGCACCTTGGTATTAAGACTTTTTGTGTTTCTGAGTCCTGTCCACCTCCAGGACTTCTGCTACCTGCTTCCTGATTTGCTGTCAGAGACACCAAGGGTATTATTCATAAAGGAAACCTCTCCTAAAGTCCATGAACAAAAAAGCCAGCCTGCAATTTACCAGGACCCATTCTGAAAAAAATTAAGACTTCTGATACTCTATACTGCATTTTTTGGAACTTATAGCTTCATAACTGTCACAGACGTGAGGAGTACAAAGAAAAATGCAATATGCATATAGTGAAACATGGTGGTGGCAGTGTCCTTATGTGAGGTTGCATGAATGCTGCTAGTGTTAGAGACCTATGTTTCATTGATTATATCATGAATTCACAGATGTACTGCTCCATATCGAAAGACAAGATGCTACCATCACTCCGTGCCCTTAGTAGACATGCACTTTTCCAACACAACAATGATTCAAAACACACATCTAAGGGCACTGTTGTATTTTTGAAGAAGTACAGGATGAAAGGGATTCAATGGCAAGTCCCTCCTGATCTGAACAGAATTGAACACCTTTGAGTAATTCTGAAGAGACAAATTGAGCATTCCTCTACATGCAGCATCTAGGTTGTAGAGGTCACTCTTGAAGAATGGAAAAAGTGAGATGTTGCATTATGTCAAATTGCAAAATTTGCAAAATTGTTCTTGAGTCCAATGAGATATTGATTCAAATTTTACTTTTCAAAGTGGGTGTGCTCATTCATGCCGAGCACTGTAAATGGACTATATCATTATTATCTTCCATTTCACTTCTAATATTTAATTCCACCAGAATACTTGTTTGCATTTCTAACCCTTTTGTCTTCAAGACAAGATCTTCCTCGTGTTCTTCTTCCATGTCTTGTACATTTTGCTAAAGAGGCACTCTGAAGCTGTTGTGGTTGCGGATTGGTTTTATTGGCATGATGGTTATGGTTAGAAGACTGCACTTCGTCCTGTTGTCTAGACTCAGAACCTGAGTCTGTTGTCCATTAGTCCCAATTTTCTCTACCGTGTCAATTTATGATATTTCTACTTTTGCGAGAAATGTATCAAACTCTTGTTGAGTTACACTGCATATCTTTTTTTTCCAAGTTCCACTATTGCTTCTGAACAGTCCCATTCAGTAACAGGTAGTACAATTCTGGTTAGCAGTAATGATTAACCCCTTAAGGATCAGGGTATTTCTGTTTTTTTTTTCTCCCCTTCTTCCCAGAGCCGTGACTTTGTTTTTTATCCATCAATATGGCTTGTCTATTGCGGGACGAGTTTTACTTTTGAACGACACCATTGCTTTTACCATATCGTGTATTGGAAAATGGGGGAAAAAATTGCAGTACGGTGAAATTTCAAAATAAAGTGCAATTCCATAATTTTTTTTTTTTACCACGATCACTAAATGCTAAAACTCACCTGCCATTATGATTCGCCAGGTCATTACGAGCTCACAGATACAAAACATGTCTAGGTTGTTTTTTATTTAAGTGGTGAAAAAAAATCCAGTTTGTATATAAAATATATATATATATATTATATATGTATAAAAGTTGCCTTCTTCCGAGACCTGTATCGTCTCCATTTTACATACCCCCAATCTGCCCAAAGCTGACGGCTGGACAGCATCTAACAACACACAGAGCCTACAGGGCATTAAGTTGACCCAAACGTAAGTGCTCATGCTTGATGATACCAGTGTGACCTAGTAACTATAAAAACATGCCCCTATATTTGGGTACAGATTTTGGGCAGTGCTGATTTTTGGAAAGTGGCAAAGTTCCTGCCACTTTGACACCTACAAGGTTGGCTTCTGACCTGGCCAACCTGCATAGTTGGAATCTGACCTGGCCAACTCGCAAGGGGTTTCAAGCGGGTCTCTACCCTTGCAGGGTTTTTGTATGTTGCCACAATAAACAGGAAACGCCTTTCTGTTCCCTGGTTGTTGTACTTTATAGCTGATCTGTCCCACCTTTTCCAGCACCTTTTAAGAACCCTGCCACTGGGTAATAAACTTGCTCTCCCCTGTGGGCATTAACAAAAGTACCCAATACCCAAGCTTAAATTGTCTCCCTTTAGCCGATCGATTATACCCCCTGGATTTTTTTTCTCTTAGGCCTTGAGGAGTCACTCTTTCACCTGGCCCTTCTCTTTGTTCCTATGACACAACAAATCATTATGCCTGGCCCTTTACGGAAATATTTATTATTATAATATACCGTAGATAAATGAAAGACATTTGTACAGATATGGAGATTGGGGATTGAAAGAAACAGTAATAAATGGCAAATGGAATACTGCTTTCAGATGTCTGAAAGTAACTACATATTTTTCATTTTCATATAAGTTTTAAATTGTTTTCCCTTTGTCATTCACTTATCTATACTTTAACTGTCTCTGTTACGTGGTTTCTTGTACAATTTGTAATTTAACCCCTTCACGCCACACCCCTTTTTCGTTTTTGCTTTTCTGTTTTTTCCCTCCCCTTCTTCCCAGAGCCATAAGTTGTACTTTTGAACAACATCATTGGTTTTACCATATCGTGTACTCTAAAACGTGAAAAAAATTCCAAGTGCGGTAAAATTGCAAAAAAAAAAGTGCAATTCCACAACTGTTTTTTGGATATAACTTTTTTTTACCATGTTCACCAAATGCTAAAACTGACCTGCCATTATGATTCTCCAGGTCATTACAAGTTTGTAGATACCAAACAGGTATAGGTTGCTTTTATTTAAATGGTGAAAAAAAAAAAAAAAAGTTTGTTAAAAAAGAAATAAAAAAAACTTGCATCATTTTTAGAGACCCGTAGCGTCTCCATTTTTTGTGATCTCAGGTTGGGTGAGGGCTTATTTTTTGAGTGCTGAGCTGACATTTTTAATGATACCATCGTGGTGTGGATACGATCTTTTGATCGCCCGCTATTGCATTTTAATGTAATGTTGCGGCAACCAAAAAAACGTAATTCTGGAGTTTTGACTTTTTTCTTTTGCTACGCCGTTTACGATCAGTTTAATTATTTTTATATATTGATAGATCAGGTGATTCTGAAAGTGACAATAACAAATATGTGTGTCATTTGAACGTTTATATTTTTTAAAAATATTTTTAAAAACATTTATTTTTTACTTTTTGCATGCTTTAATAGTCTCCATGTACGGCGCATGTTGTGAAGGGGTTAAATAAATTGCATCTAACCATGCGAGGTTTTTTTTTGATGATCAACAAAATATGATTTTAAAGTAAAACATCATTTTCTAGGTATGACAATGTGTTATCTCATATGAGATTTTTGATGTACAAGAAGATGCCATTTGTCGGTAAAACATTTTCCACATTCTGAAAATAAATATGGCTTCTCCCCGTGTGAATTTTCTGATGTCTAACAATACTTGATTTATTTGTAAAACATTTCCCACATTCTGAACATGAAAATGGTTTCTCCCTTGTGTGAAGTCTAAGGCTACTTTCACACATCAGTTTTTTGCCGTCAGGCGCGATCCGCCATTTTTTGAAAAAACCGGATCCGTTTTTTTTCTCATTGACATGCATTAGCGCCGGATCGCGCCGCATGTCATTGCGTTTAGTCCGTTTTCTGCCGGATCCGTCATAGATTTTAATTTTGGCGGCCGGACAGAACGCATCATGCAAAGTTTTTTTTTCCTGCCGGAAACGCCTGACAGTGCCTGAAGCGGCGCGTCAGGCTAGGTCATACAATACAAGTCTATGGGAGCCAGATCAGGCATAGGACTGATCCGGCCACCAGACTCCGTTTTCTTCATATACGCCTGCCTGGAAGCCGAACCAAGGTCTCTCCTCCGTGCCAGACATGCGTACACTACATTTTCTGGGTTCAATAGTTCACAATGGATCCGGCTAAAAACCGGATCCGGCACATCAATCTTAAGCCGAATCCGTCTTTTTTGCAATTGGAGGATTGTGCCTGATTGCAAAAAACTGATGTGTGAAAGAGGCCTAAGATGTGTAGTAAGATTTGATTTGTCTATGAAACATTTTCGACAATGTGAACAAGAATAAGGCTTCTCACCTGTGTGAATTTTCTGGTGATTAACCCCTTACTGCCATCGGACGTACTATCCCGTCCATGGTACCTGGGCCCGTATGACCATGGACGGGATAGTACGTCTCGTGCGATCGGACGCGCTCCCAGGGGAGCGCAGCCGATCGCGGCCGGGTGTCAGCTGATTATCACAGCTGACACCCATCACTGTGTGTCAGGAGCGGTCACGGACCGCTCCCGGCACATTAACCCCTTGCACACCGCGATCAAACATGATCGCGGTGTACTGGGGGCACAGGGGAGGATCGCGCAGGGTGGGGCTCCCTGCGCGCCCCCCTGAGACCCTCAGAGCAGCGCGATGTGATCGCGCTGTTCTGAGGGCTTCCTCCCTCCCAGGACCCGGATCCAAGATGGCGCCGGGGTCCTGGAGGGAGGCGGCTTCCTCAGTGCCTGCTGAGAGCAGGCACTGAGAAGCCTGCTGCACTGCCTGAGCGATCGCTGGTGTGACAGAGTGCTGTGCACACTGTCACACCAGCGATCTGACAAAATACAGTGATGTCCCACCCTGGGACAAAGTAAAAAAGTTAAAAAAATAAAAAAAACATGTTTTAAAAAAAAATCCAAAATAAATAAAAAAAAAAAAAATAAATATTCCCCAATAAATTCACTTCTTCCTGTAAATAAAAAAAACAAAGCAATAAAAGTACACAAATTTGGTATCGCCGCGTCCGTAACGACCCCCCCTATAAAATTGTCCCACTAGTTAACCCCTTTAGTGAACCCCTTAAAAAAAAAAAAAAAACGAAGCAAAAAATCAATGCTTTATCATCATACCGCCGAACAAAAAGTGGAATAACACGCGATCAAAAAGACTGATATAAAAAAAACATGGTACCGCTGAAAATGGCATCTTGTCCCGCAAAAAACTAGCCACCATACAGCATCATCAGCGAAAAAATAAAAAAGTTATAGCTCGCAGAATAAAGCGATGCAAAAATAATTATTTTTTATATAAAATTGTTTTTATTCTATAAAAGCGCCAAAACATGAAAAAATGATATAAATGAGGTATCGCCATAATCGTACTGACCCGAAGAATAAAACTGCTTTATCAATTTTACCACACGCGGAACGGTATAAACGCCTCCCCCAAAAGAAATTCATGAATTGCTGATTTTTGTTCATTCTAACCTCCCAAAAATCGAAATAAAAAGCGATCAAAAACGTCACATGCTCAAAAATGGTACCAATAAAAACGTCAACTCGTCCCGCAAAAAATAAGACCTCACATGACTCTGTGGGCCAAAATATGCAAAAATTATAGCTCTCAAAATGTGATGATGCAAAAACTATTTTTGCAATAAAAAGCGTCTTTTAGCGTGACAGCTGCCAATCATAAAAACCCGCTATAAATAGTAAATCAAACCCCCCTTTATCACCCCCTTAGTAAGGGAAAAATAATAAAATTAAAAAAAAGTATTTATTTCCATTTTCCCATTAGGGTTAGGGTTAGGGTTGCGGCTAAAGTTAGGTAGGTTGGCGCTAAAGTTAGGGTTAGGATTAAGGGTGTGTTAGGGTTAGGTTTGTGGTTAGGGTTGGGACTAGGGATAGGGTGTGTTGGGGTTAGGGTTGGAGTTAGAATTGGGGGTTTCCGCTGTTTAGGCACATCAGGGGCTCTCCAAATGTGACATGGCGTCTGATCTCAATTCCAGCCAATTCTGCGTTGAAAAAGTCAAACGGTGCTCCTTCACTTCTCAGCTCTGCCATGCGTCCAAACAGTAGTTTATCCCCACATATGGGGTATCAGCGTACTCTGGACCCCAAGAGTTATCGTGCAATTTGTCCTATTTCTTCTGTTACCCTTGGGAAAATAAAAAACTGGGGGCGAAAATATCATTTTTGTACAAAAAAAATTATTTTTTTGTTTTTACGGCTGTACATTATAAACTTCTGTGAAGCACTTGGGGCTTCATAGCGCTCACCACACATCTAGATAAGTTCCTTGTGGGGTCTATTTTCCAAAATGGGGTCACTTGTTGGGGATTTCCACTGTTTAGGCGCATCAGGGGCTCTCCAAATGCGACATGACGCCCCCAGACCATTCCATCAAAGTCTGCAATCCAAAACGTCACTACTTCCCTTCCGAGCCCCAACGTGTACCCATACAGTAGTTTTCTCCCACATATTGGATATCAGCGTACTCAGGACAAATTGGACAACAACTTTTGGGGTCCAATTTCTCCTGTTACCCTTGTAAAAATAAAATATTGGGGCAAAAAATCATTTTTGCAAAAAAAAAAAAAGATTTTTTATTTTTACGGCTGTGCGTTATAAACTTCTGTGAAGTACTTCGGGTTCAAAGTGCTCACCACACATCTAGACAAGTTCCTTGTGGGGTCTATTTTCCAAAATGGGGTCACTTGTGGGGGGTTTCCACTGTTTAGGCGCATCAGGGGCTCTCCAAATGCGACATGACGCCCCCAGACCATTCCATCAAAGTCTGCAATCCAAAACGTCACTACTTCCCTTCCGAGCCCTGACGTGCGCCCATACAGTAGTTTTCTCCCAATATTGGGTATCAGCGTACTCAGGACAAATTGGACAACAACTTTTGGGTTCCAATTTCTTCTGTTACCCTTGTGAAAATAAAATATTGGGGGCGAAAAAATCATTTTTGTAAAAAAAAAAAGGATTTTTTATTTTACGGCTGTACGTTATAAACTTTAGTGAAACACCTGGGGGTTAAAAGTTCTCACCACACATCTAGATAAGTTCCTTGAGGGGTCTAGTTTCCAAAATGGTGTCATTTATGGGGGTTTCCACTGTTTAGGCAGATCAGGAGCTCTCCAAACACGACATGGCGTCCAGCCAATTCTGCGTTGAAAAAGTCAGACGGCGCTCCTTCCCTTCCAAACTCTGCCATGCACCCAAACAGTGGTTTACCCCCACATATGGGGTATCAGCGCACTCAGGACAAATTGCACAATAACTTTTGGAGTCTTAGTTACCCTTGGAAAAATAAAAATTGGGGTGAAAAGATCATTTTTGTGGAAAAAATATGATTTTTAAATTTTACGGCTCTACATTATAAACTTGTGTGAAGCACTTGGGGTTCAAATTGCTCACCAAAGATCTAGAAAAGTTCCTTAGGGGGTCTAGTTTCCCAAATGGGGTCATTTGTGGGGGTTTCCACTGTTTAGGCACATCAGGGGCTCTCCAAATGCAACATGGCATCCAATCTCAATTCCAGCCAATTTTGGTTGGAAAAAGTCAAATGGTGCTCCTTCCATTCCGAGCTCTGCCGTGAGCCCAAACAGTGCTTCCCCCCCACATATGGGGTATCAGCGTACTCAGGACAAATTGGACAACAACTTATGTGGTCCAATCTCTCCTGTTACCCTTGGGAAAATAAAAAATTAGTGACTAAAAGATAATTTTTGTGGGAAAAAAATAGGATTTTTTATTTTCATGCCCGGGCATTATAAACTTGTGTGAAGCACTTGGGGGTTCAAAGTGCTCACCAAAGATCTAGATAAGTTCCTTAGGGGTCTAGTTTCCAAAATGGGGTCACTTGTGGGGGTTTCCACTATTTAGGCTCATCTGGGGCACTGCAAACGGAACATGACCCCCATCAACGTCTGCATTCCAAAACATTACTACTTCCTTTCCAAGCCCTGCCGTGCACCCAAACAGTTTCCCCCCCCCACAAATGGGGTATCAGCGTACTCAGGACAAATTGGACAACAACTTTTGGGGTCCAATTTCCTTGGGAAAATTCAAAAATTTGGGACTAAAAAATCATTTTTGTGGAAAATTTTTTTTTTTTTTCACACCCAGGCATTATAAGCTTTTGTGAAACACTTGGGGGTTTAAAGTGCTCACAACAGATCTAGATAAGTACCTTATGGGGTCTAGTTTCCAAAATGGTGTCACTTGTGGGGGTTTCCACTGTTTAGGCGCATCAGGGGCTCTCCAAACACGACATGGCGTCCAATCTCAATTCCAGCCAATTTTAGTTTGAAAAAGTCAAACGGCGCTCCTTCCCTTACGAGCTCTGCCGTGTGCCCAAACAGTGGTTTTCCCCCACATATTGGGTATTGGCGTACTCAGGAGAAATTGCATAACAACCTTATCTGTCCATTTTCTCCTTTTACCCTTGTGAAATAAAAAAAAAAAGTTTGTAAAAGATCATTTTTGTGGCTAAAAAGTTAAATATTCATTTTTTCCTTCCACGTTGCTTTAGTTCCTGTGAAGCACCTGAAGGGTTAATAATCTTCTTGAATGTGGTTTTGAGTACCTTGAGGGGTGCAGTTTTTAGAATGGTGTCACTTTTGGGTATTTTCTGCCATATAGACCCCTCAAAGTGACTTCAAATGAGAGGTGGTCCCTAAAAAAATGGCTTTGTAAATTTTGTTGAAAAAATTTAGAAATCGCTGGTCAACTTTTAACCCTTATAACTTCCTAACAAAAAAAAATTTTGGTTCCAAAATTGTGCTGATGTAAAGTAGACATGTGGGAAATGTTATTTCTTAACTATTTTATGTGACATATTTCTCTGTTTTAAGGGAATAAAAATTCAAAGTTTGAAAATTGCAAAATTTTAAAAATTTTCGCCATATTTGCGTTTTTTTCAAAAATAAACGCAAGTTATATCGAAGAAATTTTACTTCTAACGTGAAGTACAATATGTCACGAGAAAACAATCTCAGAATCGCGAGATCCGTTGAAGCGTTCCAGAGTAATAACCTCATAAAAGACAGTGGTCAGAATTGTAAAATTGGCCCGGTCATTAACGTGCAAACCACCCTTGGGGGTGAAGGGGTTAAGAAGATTTGACTTCACTGCAAAACATTTACCACATTCTAAACATGAAAATGGCTTCTCCTTTCCATGAATTTTCTTATGTCTAAGAACATTTGATTTGTCCTAAAACAGTTCCCACATTCTGAACATGAAAAAGGCTTCTCCCCTGTGTGACGCATCTTATGTGTAAAAAGATGTAATTTAGCTGTAAAACATTTTCCACATTCTGAACATAAAAAAACTTCTCACCTGTGTGAAGTTTATGGTGTCTGCCAAGATTTGATCTGTTTGCAAAACATTTCCCACATTCTGAACATGAATATGGCTTCTCCCCTGTGTGCATTGTCTGGTGTTTAGCAAGATTTGATTTCTTTGCAAAATATTTTCCAGATTCTAAGCAAAATGGCTTCTTCCCACTGTCAGTTTTCTCATGTTTAACAACATCCTGGTTTTCTGGTTACTATATTTCCCACACTCTAACCCTTTTTGACTTTTATTTTTCTCAATAGTCTGTGATGAATCAGAAGATAGAACATGTGTAAAATGATCAGATGATAGATCTTTGCTGTGAAGGGATGATGGTATATCTGAAGTAGTTACATTTCCTTCAATTGTATCTTGCATGATATCAATGTCATCTGAATTAAAAACAGAAGATGTCAGCTGTGCCTCTGATATCCTGGTGCAGTCATCTGCCAAGAATAAGACCAATTATTTTAAATAAACTATTCTTAATTATACTCTAAAAAAATATCCAACTATAAGTTATGTTGCATAATTTAATTATTCAATAAGAAAAAAAAAGTTTACAATATATTGTAAATTCTAGACTTAAGCTCAGAGCAAGAACAAGTAGAGCATATTTCAGTAATTTTACTCACTATTCCTCCAAATATTGAAATAAAAATCCACCAAAAAAGTTAATAGCCTAAAATGAGACCAATAAACTTCTCCTCATCCCACAAAAAAACAAGCCTCCAATAAGGTTCACCATCTATCAATACCAAAATAGAGGGTATCCACATTAGTAGAAGCTCAAAGGCTCTTGAAAAGCAACATGTCTTCCATAAACCAATCCAGCAAAAGCTGCGATCTGAAAGCCAATGACATCTCCCTCCTTTTTGAGCCTTGCATTGTGCATAACCACAGTTAGTGTCCACATGTTTAGCATAGCTGTAGCGGGAATAACTTTAATTAAGTGCGAGTCTCCTGCAGCACCAACAGGGCAGTATGTATTGGGCACTACCATGACATATTTACAATTTTAACTTTTCAGCATTCAATGAGAATTATTTTCACTGTGCTATAGCAGTGATCTCAGAGGTCCCGGCAGTTCAGTGGCCCAGCTAAAATTGCAGCCTCAGTGACCAGCGGTAAACTCAATGACATCCCCGCTAGTCACGGAGGCTGAGCTCGCAGCAGTTCATTCCCCAGTGGTTCTCAGCCTGGACGGTCGCATCTTGGCACCGTCCAGGTTGAAAACCGTTTAAACCCAGACATAGATTACAGCATGGAACAGAACGATGGACAGGTGAGGGATATGGTTATTTTTTATTTTCTATTTTTACAGGAGATGAGGGCTTCAATGGAATGGGTGTTATACTCACCTGGAAAAGTGTGTTTTGTTTGTATTTCAAATAAAACACTTTATACTTGCTGTGTGTTTATTTACAATACAACTATAGATTTAGTAATGTAGAGGCGTCTTAGACACCTCTCTATTACTAAGCTGTGGGCTTGATGTCACCATATAATACAAAAGGTGACATCAACCCAACTTGCCACCGCCACTGGACAAGTGGGAAGAGTTAACTATCGGATGAAGTGATTGTTTTCTCATGCAGAGTCATGCATACCACACCCCTAGCTGAATTCTTTCTGGGAATTAGTATGTCAAGTGGGGTCACTTATGGGTGTTTATGTTTTTTTAGCACCTCAGGGGCTCTGCATATGCAACACGGTGCCCAAATTTGCATTCCAAAAATTAAATAGCGCTTTGCTTTACGATTTTTGTCATGTGCCCAATATAAATTTTTGACTGCATGTTGGGAATCACTTTTTTGGGAAAACTTGCTTAACAAATTATGGGGTCCATTTTCTACTATTACCTCTCATAAAATTATAAATGTGGCGCTAAAACAATATTTTAGTGGAAAAACTAAATTTTTTGTTTTCCCAAGTTATAAAGTTTTATGTATCACCTTTAAGTTAAAATTGCTTATTACACCTAGATGAATTCCTTGAGGGGTCTAGTTTCCAAGATGAGGTGACTTAAGTTTTTTTTTTTTGTTTTAGCTTGTTAGCTCTACAAATACGACATGGCATTCACAATCTATTCCAGCCAAATTTACACTCTAAAAAAATCAATTAGGGTTACTCCTTGTGAAACCCTGCTATGAGCTCAAACAGCAGTCTTTGACCACGTGGGATATCATCTTGCTTCGGAGAAATTGTGTAACAAACTAGAGGATTGTTTTTGCCTATTATCGATTGTGAAAATTATAAATTTGGTACTAAAACAACATTTTAGTGTAAAAAATTTTTTTTCGTTTTCACATCAACATTTTAAAAACTTCTGTGAATTAACTACGGGTTAAAAATGCTCTACAAAACCACAAGATGAATTCCTTGATGGGTCTAGTTTCCAAAAGTGGTCACTTGTGGGGGCTTCTGATGTTTTGGTACCTCAGGGGCTCTGTGAATGAAATATAGTGTCTGCAATCTATTTCAGTCAAATTAACGCTCCAAATAACAAAAAGTGCTTCTTTCCTTCCGAGCCCAGCTATGCGTCCAAACAGCAGTTTTTGACCACATAAGGGACATTGCCACGTTTGGAAGAAATTGTTTTACAAATCATGGGGTTCTTTTTTTCCTATTACTCACTGTGAAAATTACAAAAGTTTGGGCTAAAATAACATTTTACTGGAAAAAACAATTTTTCATTACCACACCCAAATGTAATAAAATTCTTCTTTTTCAAGCCTGGCCGTGTGCTAAATCAGCAGGTTTTTACAACATATGGGATATTGCCACGTTCGGGAGAAATTGTCAAATACATTTTGTGATCTATTTTCATCTCTTACGCCTTGCAGAAATGGAAAATTTGCAGCTAAAGCTATATTTTATTGGAAAAAAATGTAATCTTTCATTGTTTCAATCCTCTTTGCGTTTATTCCTATGTAGCACTTGAATTGTTCAAATTGTCCAAACAGCAATTTAAAATAATTTGAGCAGTGCAGTTTCTAAAATAGTATAACTTCTGAGGATTTTATGATTATAGGCCCCTCAAGGAATCAACTGTTTTTCCAGGATAACCTGGTATGCGGCTTGATTCATATGTCCTTTGCAAAGATTATACTACCCAACTCCAGCCTTGCTGAAGCATCCCCAGATCATCACCGATCCTCCACCAAATTTCACAGTGGGTGCAAGACACTGTGGCTTGTACGCCTCTCCAGGTTTCCGTCTAACCATTAGATGACCAGGTGTTGGGCAAAGCTGAAAATTAGACTCATCAGAGATTACCTTATTCCAGTCTTCTTTGGTCCTATCCTTAAGGTCTTTGGTAAACTTCAGCCTGGCTCTCCTTTGCTTCTCATTGATGAAGGACTTTTTTCTAGCTTTAAATGACTTGAGCACTGCCTCTAGGAGCCTGTTACGAACTGTTCTTGTAGTGCACTTCACCCCAGCTGCCATTTGCCATTCCTTTTGTAGGCCACTTGATGTCATCCTGCGGTTGCTGAGTGACATTCGAATAAGATGACGGTCATCCCGGTCAGTGGAGAGTTGTTTTCACACTCTGCCAGTCTGTAGCATTGTTGTCCCCAATGTCTGCAGCTTGACCTTGTTGTAATGGACTGCCGTCTTAGAAATTTTAAGGATGGAGGCAAGATGACGCTCACTGTATCCCTCTGCTAGTAAAGCCAGAATTGAGCCCTTCTTTTCCTCACTCAAGACTTTTCTTTTCAACTCCTTTGGCATGGTTAAAAGTTATTTTTTCATTCCTATTACTTTTGGGATATTACTAGCGCTTGTTTTGCCATCCAGCTTGTCCTATTGAAAGAAGATTGTGCACACCACAGCAGTGTTTTTATACTTTCATTCGTTAACCCTAGCATGCATGACTGTTATGATTTGGTAGCTGAGGAGAGCAGGCAAAAACGGCAATACACCAGAGAGGTTTGAATCTACTGGATTGCAGTACCCTGACTAACCACAACTAAAGGCAGCCGTGGAGCGTTCCTACGTTGGTCCTAGACGCCTCGTCACAGCCTGAGAGGTTAACTACACCTAAAGATAGAAAGAGGAAAGCTATCTGCCCCGGAGCAGATCCCCAAAGAACATAGGAAGCCCCCAAACATGTAATGGCGGTTAGACAAGAGGAAATACAGACACAGACAGAAAATAGTATGAGCAAACTTTGGGGCCCAATCTTCCTAGACAGAAAAGGATAGGAAGGACACTTACTGCAATCCAAAAAACCCTAAAAAATACCAACTCTACTAATTGCAAAAACACCTGAGATCACACGACCTCTACCACCTAAATTAGTTCTCTGGTGTAACAAAACTAAGCCGCAGCCACTGAAAAAACTGGAAAAGGCAAATGAACAAATAACAGTGGCTCCAGAAGAACTGCGAGGAGCCCAAGCCCCCCAGGGGGGGACCTGGCTAACCTCACAGAAATGCAGAGAAATATGCAAATGGTAAGCACAAAAACAAAAACAGAAAATATCTTATCTGAGAGCAGGAGAAGAGGCAAGACTCAGCAAGCTTCCAAGTGAACCAGGAACCACAGTTGAGACAAGAACAATTGATCACCGGCAACCATGATGGGAGGGAACCTCCCTTATATAAGACCAGTCTGTAACTCCTGATTGCCAATCCTCATTGAATGGTTCAGTACTGTTTGTAACCACCAGAGGTAGCTTATGCTCAGAATTCATTTCTAACACATTCACAACAGTACCCCCCCTTGAGGAGGGTCACCGAACCCTCATTTGGGCAACCAGGTCGGTCAGGATGAGCTCTGTGATACGCACAGATAGTCTCCTAGCATGGATGTCCGAAGCAAACACCCAAGAATTGTCCTGACCATAACCTCTCCACTTAACCAAATACTGGAGTTTCCGTCTAGAAAAACGAGAATCCAATATTTTCTCAACCACATACTCCAGATTGCCCTCAACCAAAACAGGGTCAGGAGGCAGGCGCAGCCTAGGAACCACTGGCTCGACAAACCTCTTCAATAAGGACTTGTGGAACACGTTATGGATCTTAAATGTCCCTGGAAGAAGTAAACGAAAGGAAACAGGATTAAGAATCTCCATGATCTTATAAGGTCCAATGAACCTAGGCTTAAACTTAGGAGATGCAACTCTCATAGGGATATTTCTTGAGGACAACCAGACCAAGTCCCCCACTTCAAACCGAGGACCATCAGTCCTATGCCGGTTGGCAAACCGCTGGGCCCTCTCCTGAGAGAGGGACAACCTCTCCACTACCTGGTCCCAAATCTGCTGCATACGCTCCACAACAGAGTCAACACCTGGACAGACAGAAGCCTCCGTCTGTCCCGAAGAAAATCGAGGGTGAAACCCAAAATTGCAGAAAAATGGAGACATCAAAGTGGCAGAGCTAGCCCTATTATTAAGAGCAAACTCAGCCAAAGGCAAAAAAGAGACCCAGTCATCTTGATCAGCAGACACAAAGCATCTCAGATAAGTCTCCAATGTCTGGTTTGTTCTCTCAGTTTGTCCATTGGTCTGAGGATGAAAAGCCGAGGAGAAAGACAATTGAACACCAAGTTTAGAACAAAAAGTCCTCCAAAATCTGGAAACAAACTGGACTCCTCTGTCAGACACAATGTTCTCAGGAATGCCGTGTAACCGAACCACGTGCTAAAGGAACAAAGGCACCAATTCGGAGGAGGAAGGCAACTTAGGTAATGGCACAAGATGTATCATTTTGGAAAACCTATCACAAATCACCCAGATAACGGTCATTCTCTGAGAAACAGGGAGGTCGGAAATGAAATCCATAGAGATATGGGTCCATGGTCTCTTGGGCACAGGCAATGGCATCAACAAACCACTAGAGCGAGAGCAAGGCTTGGAGCGAGAGCAAGTCCCGCAGGACTGCACAAATTCCCTGACATCACAGGGCAAAGTAGGCCACCAAAAGGACCGACTAACCAAGTCTCTGGTACCAAAAATTCCGGGATGACCGGCCAACGCGGAACAATGAATCTCAGACATCACACTCTTTTTCCACCGGTCTGGGACAAACAATTTCCCAATAGGGCAGCGCTCGGGTTTATCCTCCTGACACCCTTCCAGAGCCAGTCTCAAATTGGGCGAGATGGCGGAAAGAACTACACCCTCTTTCAAAATAACAGTAGGATCAGATAACTCAGGAGAGTCCGCAAGGAAACTCCTCGAGAGGGCATCCGCCTTAACATTCTTAGTGCCAGGAAGAAAGGAAACCACAAAATTAAAACGTGTGAAAAACAAGGCCCACCTGGCCTGTCTAGGATTAAGTCGCTTGGCTGATTCCAGATAAACCAGATTCTTATGGTCCGTGAGGACCACCACCTGATGTTTGGCTCCCTCCAGCCAATGTCTCCACTCTTCAAAAGCCCACTTCATGGCCAATAACTCCCGATTACCCACGTCATAATTACGTTCAGTTGGAGAAAATTTTCGAGAGAAAAAGGCACAAGGGTTACTTTTAGAGGTCTCTGGATCTCTTTGGGACAAAACGGCACCTGCCCCAATTTCAGAGGCATCAACCTCCACCTGAAATGGCAGAGAAACATCAGGCTGCCGTAGAACAGGAGCAGAAGTGAATCTCTGCTTAAGTTCCTGAAATGCAGAGACTGCCTCAGGAGGCCAGTTCACCACATCAGAACCCTTTCTGGTCAAATCAGTTAATGGTTTAACAATAACAGAGAAATTACCAATAAATTTACGATAAAAATTGGCAAAACCCAAGAATCTCTGAAGAGCCTTTAATGAAGTAGGTTGGACCCAATCACAGATGGCCTGAACCTTGACCGGGTCCATTTCAATAACAGATGGGGACAAAATGAATCCCAGAAATGAGATCCTCTGTACGCCAAAAAGACACTTTGATCCCTTCACATACAGAGCATTCTCTCTCAAAATCTGGAACACAGTCCGAACATGTTTCACATGAGAGTCCCAGTCATTGGAAAAAATCAAGATATCATCCAAATAAACAATCAGAAATTTATCCACAAAATCCCTGAAAATGTAATTCATGAAGGACTGGAAGACGGAAGGAGCATTAGTGAGCCCAAAGGGCATCACTAGGTACTCAAAATGCCCCTCTGGGGTATTAAACGCCGTCTTCCATTCATCCCCGTGCTTAATGCGAATAAGTGAAACAAAAAGAGACTAATACCAAATGATGGCATGCCAAATCTGTGGCAAGTCCCTTAATATGTGCCATCTGGTCAGGACTAAGGTGAAAAGCCCATCGTTAATATGACAAGAGAGGGAATGTGATGTGACCATCACAAAAACAACGAAAACGGGCAATTAGAAAAAATTACAAATCTTTATTGAAACATATATAAAGAGACACATTATATTAAAAATAGGAGGCAACAAACAGTGTAAGGCAATTGAACCACGGAGACGAGTGCAAGTCCAGGAAAGCAAGGGAGTCGCACTGGCCCAGGCAAATCAAGAGTGAATGACTATGTGATAAAATCACAAAACAGTATCAATAGTATGAATGATACAATGACCCGCATGCACGTAGATCACATGAAAAAATGTTCACAAATGACAAATTAATAATATACAGGTATGCAGATATGCCCCCAACACAAAGCACTGGGGAGAGTACTCAAAAAAGAGAGAGATGGTTCTCAGTGGAACTGACAAGTGTCAACATGGCATATAATAGCCTCTCTCTACATGGATAATAATTGTTCAATGAGGTCACAATTAATTAAGTGGTATAACGATCCACATGCATATAGATAGAATGAATATGATCCAATGTGCTCGCAAAGGGTTATCTAATCAAATACAAGTGTGCATATACATCCCTTAAGCAGAACACTAGAGAGGGTGCTTAGATGAAATTCTAAACTGCACGCTTAAACTGACAAATGTCAGAAAGGTATTAAATTATTAAATTACCTCTCTCCAAGGATAGCGGGTACGAGCCTGGGTCTGCACGTCTGCCCCGACGCGCGTTTCGGCAAGATTGCCTTCGTTAGGGGGCGTGTTAGACGTCATAACCGGGAGGCTTAAATGTCAGTGAACCGGAAGTTCAATGCCGCGACCGGAAGTGACGCCTCCGTTGCTGTAACGACTGACAATGCCGAACAGTGCCGGCGTCATGTGGAGGTGGGCATGTGTCGCCATGGTGACCACCCACATGAAGACGCCGGACACTGCGCAGCATTCGCCGAGCAGCAGGGAGGCGTACAAGGTCCGGCACAGAACCGCCGTTCAGGCCAAATGGTAAAACAGATGAATATAATGGTATAAAGGCACATTAATTCTCGTGTATGTGGATAGGCTTAAGCATCCAATTTGTTGCATATTACAGCAAAATACCACACCGTGTGAATTGAATATATAAATGATGAATAAGATCTATAGAAAATGCCAAAAGTATAACAACAAAACAAAATATATCCAATCCAAAACATATCAACAGTCCAGAACATGTAATAAATATCATGGATAATAACAACAAATAATAATAAACAAATAATATAACTAAAAAAACCTATTAGCAAGAATAATAATAATGAAGAAAAAGAAAAATGAAATAATAAAAAATGAAAATAATAAATAAAAAATGAATATAATGATGATGGTAAAAATAAAATAATAATGATATTTAACAACAAATGAATAAATGATATACTGAACTGGAAATAAAGAAAATAAAGAAGGGGGAAGGGGATATATAATATATATATATATATGAATAGATATGAAAATGAAACGAAAATAACGTAAAGAAAACATACACAAAGAAAAACCGAAAATGAAAACGTTGATGAGATGTTGGTGGGATTAGATGATGTCCTATTTGAATGAAACGAAGTGGCCATCACAAAGGAAAAACCCTCAGTAGATCAGAACAACGTTAATACCTGAATAATACAATAAAAATAAGGTTAAAACCGGTTAAAAGAAACATTTCCAAGACAGTACAAATGCCCCCATGGATCAAAAATCCAGCGCGGCGGTGATCACAAGAAAGACACAAAACTTAGATTTTCATTTAATCCTGATGGATGGACTGTATTCAAAGTCCAAATCCATCTTGTTTCAAGTTGATTTAAACGTTGCGTTATCCTTCCGCCACGTATACCCAAATCAATGCAATCAATGCCTCTAACTTTGAAGCCTTTACTGTCACAGTTATGATGGATCTTAAAATGTTTAGGTATAGTCTTGAGTACAGACACATCAACCTCATTTATTGCTGACTCTATGCCAAGCACATGCTCCCTGATCCGAACCTTGAGTTGGCGGGTGGTAAGTCCAACATAGATCAGGGAGCATGGGCACGTGGCATAGTAGATAACAGCCTTTGTATTACAAGTGATGTTTTTGTGAATTTTAAATGTTCTCTTACCTGAGGAATCAGAGAATGAGTCTGTACGGACCATATTGATACATGCTACACAGTGACCGCAGGGAAAGGAACCCTTGCGTTCACTGAAGGCATTCAAGAAAGTGGGACGTGGAGACCCTATGTAGTGGCTTTGGGTCAAAAGATTCTGCAGATTTTTGGACCTTCGGTATGTTATGAGAGGCTTATTGGGAATCAACTTTTTGAGAGTGGAATCAGTTTGTAGAATTGGCCATGCTTTAGAAATCACCTTCCTAATTCTATTGGACTGAGAATGAAAGGTTGTGATGAACCTAATGGGTTCTGGCGGCTTATCCATGTCAGTTGTCTTATAGAGCAACAATTCCTCACACTATTTTTAACCCTGTTATAGGCTTTTTTGATAGATCTATGACTATAGCCTCTTTCTAGGAAACGTTCTTTCAGAAGTTTCGCTTGAATTTCAAATTCCAAATCCGTTGAGCAGATCCGACGTAAACGTAGAAAATTGTCCGACGGGGATGGAGCGTATCATGTGTTCAGGATGGGAGGAAGAAGCGTGCAACAGAACATTGGTGGCAGTGGGTTTTCTGAAAATACTGGTCTGTATGGTCTGTGTGGTGTCTTTACTTAGCATTACATCCAAAAATTCAATCCCTCCAGCTGTAATGTATGGTGTACAGTTCATATAGCGTCTTGTGCTTGGGTGCGAGGAAAACACATGAAACACAGGTTTGATATAGAAGGACTTGTATTACTTCATACAAGTGGCAAAAAGGGTCACACAGTTTGCAGGTACAGAAGCAGGAGACACAGCAGGCCAGAGTAACTTAAGCTCAGCAATAACTCTCCACAACAGGTTCAGGATCTCTTCTCTGTTACCGTAATTCCATGCAAACGTGGATTTATTAAATAGCAGGTTTCCAGAGTCCACAAGTGTTCCAAAGTTCCTCAGTAGGAAATAGCTGGAGTACAAAGTCCAAGGTTTTCAGGAGTCAGGTCACAGGCTCACTGCAGGCTTGATTCTGAAGCACTGATTGCTCAGCTGAGGCTGCTTAAGAAGCAAGAGGGAGAGAATCAGGGCGGGAACATGAAAGCTGGAAACTCCATATTGACTGAGGGCAAGATAGCTGCAGCAAGACAGAAAGCAAAATGGCCGACGGAAAAACTGAGTTTCAAGAAACATGTACAAAGAACCTTACATTACTCCCCCTTAGGGACAACCTCCGGATGACCTCAGACCAGGCTTGTCTGGGTACCTCTGATGAAACTGGCGGAGCAAGCTAGGAGCATTAACGTTATTGACTGGTTCCCATGAGTTGTCCTCCACTGGGTAGCCCTGCCATTTAATCAAATATTATAACTGATTTCTGTACAACCTGGAATCTAGAATCCTTTCCACCACAAATTCTTCCTGACCATCGACTAGCACTGGGTCAGGGCAAGGAGAAGAACGTCCAGGAAACGTATTGGGTGTTGCAGCCTTTAGTAGGGATACATGAAAGACAGGGTGGATTCTCATAGTTCTGGGCAGTTGAAGACGACAAGCAACGGCACTTATAATTTTACTGATTTTATAGGGTCCAATGTACTTATGTCCCAACTTAGACGATGGAATCCTTAACTTAAGATTTCTGGTTGACAGCCAGACCAAGTCTCCTACCTTGAAAGCTGGTGCAGGTTTACGAAATTTATCTGCTGCTTTCTTGTACCTTTCCTGAGCCAATTCCAGATTTTCCTTTAGAAGATCCATATTCTTTTGTAAAGACGTGATTCTTTCAGCCACTGCTGGCAAGGGCGTTGTAAGGTTCTGTGTACATGTTCCTGAAACTCAGTTTGTTCGTCAGCCATTTTACTTTCTGTCTTGCTGCAGCTATCTTGCCCTCAGTCAAAATGGAGTTTCCAGCTTGCATGTTCCCGCCCTGATTCTCTCCTTTTGCTTCTTAAGCAGCCACAGCTGAGCAATCAGTGCTTCAGAATCTAGCCTGCAGTGAACCTGTGACCTGACTCCTAAAGCCTTGGACCTTGTACTCCAGCTATTCCTACTGAGGAACTCTGAAGCACTTGTGGACTCTGAACCCTGCTCTTTGAAAGACCCACGTTTGCATGGACTTACGGTAACAGAGAAGAAGATCCTGAACCTGTTGTGGAGAGTGATTGCTGAGCTTAGATTACTCTGGCCTGCTGTGTCTCCTGCTTCTGTGTCTGCAAACTGTGTGACTATTTTTGCCAACTTGTATGAAGTAATACAAGACTTTCTATATCAAACCTGTGTCTCATGTATTTTCATCGCACCCAAGCACAAGACGCTATATGAACTGTACCACATACATTACAAGATTCTGAAGCCAAAACGTTAGTGTCTGCTGGGTCTGGAAAGGCTGTGCCTGCTGTAACTGTGGATATCGGATGTCCGGTTGTACTTTCTGTGATGACAGTGGTTGTGACTTCTCACAACCATTCCAGGTGAGCAATTCCCTTAAGTGTTTTTTTTTCTGCAGTGTTACCACAGATAAACACTATTGTTTTTTTTTTTTCCTCTCCTCTTCTTTCCAGTACTCCTGTCTTAAAAGATCTGGAAAATGGAGGCCCGCATAAAGGAACTTTGCGGAGTGACTGATAATATCCTTGCAGATTTGCAGAATATAAAGACCCGTTTTTCAAGCCTACAGGACCTCACTAATCACAATTTGCAAGTGTTTGGACAGACTGCCCAGGATTTGCGAGCCAGGATTGAGGTTCTAGAAGAGCGAGTCCAGGCTCCTGCCGTAGCCCCGAGTTCTGGGATTCCCAAGTTGCCCCCTTTTGTTTTGGCGGTGAACGTGAGAAATTCAGGGGATTTATTAATCAATGCAATCTTTTTTTTTCTGCACATGCTTCACAATTTCCCACTGAACGATCTAAGGTGCTTACTATAATTATGTTGCTTACCAACAAGGCTTTGATGTGGGCAAACCCTCTGATTGAGACTGAGGATGATTGTTTGAATCACCTTGATGCTTTTATTTCAGCCATGGGGCAGGTGTTTGATGACCCCAATCGAGGTGCAACAGCTGAAGCAGCCATGTTAGCTTTGCGCCAAGGTAAGCACTCGGTAGCTGAATATGCCTTGGAGTTCAGGAGATGGGCCCTTGATACCACCTGGGACAGTTCCGCCAAAAAATCTATTTTTCGAAAGGGGTTATCTCCACTGATTAAGGATGAACTTGCTCGTGCCGACCCTCCCACTGCGTTAGGTGACTTTATTAACTACTGCATCCGTATTGATACTCGTCTGACTGAACGCAGGCAAGAGAGATGGTTCGAAAGCAATCGCACTAACCTTTTCCTACCTTCCTCTCCAGCTAAGGAACCTTTGAGTAGGATTACACGGGAACCTGAACCTGAACCCATGCAGGTAGACTGTTTACAACGACGGGTTAGTGATGCACGCAAGGAACATCGTTTTAAGGAGAATCTATGTTTCTATTGTGGTAAGTCAGGGCACTTCATTATAAACTGCCCCAGCCGTTCTCGTAAGACTACTGCAGCACTCATTCATTGTGAGTGTTGCGAGAGGGATCTGTCAGGTCCGAGCCTCAGGCTCCAGAGAGATCTGCAGCAACAGATCTTGATTTCTCGGACTTAAACTCCGTTACTTCTGAGGACGTTGACTGTGTAAACGCTGCCATTTTTCAAGTTTCCTCAGCGGTGTCCCAGCTGAGTTGTAAGAAAAACAATTCTCATTGCTTCTTTCCATCAAACTCTGGGTTGACTCAGCTTGGGTGTCTAGCTCTGCTATGATCGACTCAGGGGCAAGTGGAAATTTTATGGATGTCTCCTTTGCTCTGAAACAGGGGATACGTTCAGTGAAGAAGGCTACTCCAGTACAGATGGAAACTGTGGATGGCTCCCTGCTGACCTCTGGACCAGTGGATCAGGAAACAGAGCCTTTGAGGGTTCTTATGGGTAAAGATCATCAAGAGAAACTGTCCTTTATGCTTATCTCTTCTCCCCACTTTCCCATTATTCTAGGGCTACCATGGCTGCAGGCTCAAAATCCTACCATTAACTGGGAGACCAAGGAATTACACTTTCCAGAGAAACAGATGAGTCCAAAAGTTTCAGCTTGCTCTGTTCCTAAAGGAACCATGTCAGTCCCTGAACTACCAGCTGTATACCAGGACTATGTGGATTTATGTGACAAGAAGAACGCTGACCAGCTTCCCCTCACCGTCCATATGATTGTCCAATTGAATTATTGCCTGGAGCGGAGATACCTTTTGGTAAGATCTACCCCCTGGCGGGGCCCGAGCTAAAGGCTTTAAAGGATTACATAGACGAAAATCTAGCCAAGGGCTTCATACGCCCCTCTTCATCTCCTGCAGGTGCACCCATCTTCTTTGTAAAGAAGAAAGATGGATCTCTGAGACCATGCGTAGACTATAGGGAACTCAATAAGGTTACTATTAGAAACCGTTATCCATTGCCTTTAATCCCTGAGTTATTGGAGAGAGTGCGACATGCCAAAATTTTCTCTAAACTAGATCTTCGTGGGGCCTATAACTTAGTCCGTATTAGACCTGGGGATGAATGGAAGACTGCATTCAGGTCACGCTATGGACACTTTGAATATCTAGTTATGCCTTTTGGTCTGAGTACCGCCCCAGCCACTTTCCAACACTTGGTGAATGACATCTTCAGGGATCTCCTAGATACATTCGTGGTAATTTATTTGGATGATATTCTAATTTTTTCTAACTCCACAGAGGAACATCATGGACATGTGAGAATGGTCTTGGAACGTCTAAGACAAAATCATCTTTACATCAAACTTGAAAAGTGTGAATTCCATAGGACCGAAATTCAATTTCTGGGGTATGTACTGTCTACACAAGGAATTAGTATGGATGGAAGCAAAACCTAAGCCATCAAGGATTGGCCAAGTCCTAGAAATGTGAAGGAGGTACAGCGCTTCATCGGGTTTGCCAACTTCTATAGACGTTTCATTAGAAATTTCTCTGAGGTAGTGTCACCTATCACCCAACTTACCCGGAAAGAGTCTAGGTTCTCCTGGACTCCCCAAGCCCAGGAAGCATTTTCCCGTCTAAAAGATAAATTTACCACTGCACCTATCCTAGTACATCCCAACCCCGAGCATGCCTTCATAATAGAGGTGGATGCTTCAGACTGTGCCGTTGGAGCTATACTCTCTCAGAGAACAGGTGAGAAGAATGTCTTGCATCCCTGTGCCTTCTTTTCCCAGCAGTTGTCTTCGGCTGAGAGGAACTACGATGTGGGCAATAGAGAGTTGTTGGCCATTATTGCCGCCTTCAAAGAATGGAGACACCTTCTTCAGGGAGCTGCACAGCAAATAGTCGTCCTGACAGACCATCGTAACCTTGAGTTTATCAGGTCGGCTAAGTGCCTGACTCCTCGCCAGGCTCGCTGGAATCTTTTCTTAAACCAATTTAATTTATCATTTCTTATAGACCAGGATCGCGCAATGGAAAGGCTGATGCACTCTCTAGGATTTATTCAGCAGAGACACATCCACTTACTCCTCCTAAGACTATTCTTCCTGACTCTAGATTCCTGGGAGTGATTCATAATCAAGACCTACTTAAGGACATCAAGGAAGCATACCATGCGGATTCCTTTTTGGCACAACCCCCAAGGGACGTAAGTCTTGTCTTTAAGAATGGTGTGTGGATTCAGGGACAACGCCTGTATATTCCTGAAACAGTCAGATTGAGAGTATTGCAACTCATTCACGATTCCAAGATAGCTGGGCATAGAGGAATTCTAAAGACACAGGAATTTCTCTCTCGTTTCTTTTGGTGGCCCACTTGCAGGAAGGATGTTTTAAACTATGTCACTTCATGTGAAGTCTGTGCAAGATGCAAAACACCTCGCTCCTCACCAACTGGTCTGTTACAGCCTCTTCCCACCCCGTCCCGCCCGTGGGGATCCATTTCTATGGACTTCATTGTGGAGTTACCAACCTCTCAAGGGAAGAACACCATTCTAGTGGTGGTTGACCGTCTAACAAAGGCAGCTCATTTTATCCCTTGTGTCGGCTTACCCACTGCAAAACAGACATCAGATTTGATGATTAAAGATGTGTTTCGCTTACATGGAGTACCGGATGAGGTTATTTCGGATCGAGGGGTGCAATTCACTTCTAGGTTTTGGCAAAATTTCTGTGCAGCATTGGACATTAAAGTAAACCTTTCTTCTGCTTTTCATCCTCAGACTAATGGACAGACCGAACGAACCAATCAAACCCTGGAGCAGTATCTCCGCTGCTTTATCTGCCACCTACAGGATGATTGGGTGGATCTACTTCCATTAGCTGAGTTCTCGTATAACAACTCTCAGAGTGCCTCCACTAAGCAGTCTCCTTTTTACTCTAATCTAGGTTATCATCCTAACATTCTACCACGATTTCCCATAGAAACGCCTTTACCAGCAGTGGCTGAAAGAATCACGTCTTTACAGAAGAATATGGATCTTCTAAAGGAGAATCTGGAATCGGCTCAGGAAAGGTACAAGAAAGCAGCAGATAAATTTCGTAAACCTGCACCAGCTTTCAAGGTAGTAGACTTGGTCTGGCTGTCAACCAGAAATCTTAAGTTAAGGATTCCATCGTCTAAGTTGGGACATAAGTACATTGGACCCTATAAAATCAGTAAAATTATAAGTGCCGTTGCTTGTCGTCTTCAACTGCCCAGAACTATGAGAATTCACCCTGTCTTTCATGTATCCCTACTAAAGGCTGCGACACCCAATACGTTTCCTGGGCGTTCTTCTCCTTGCCCTGACCCAGTGCTAGTCGATGGTCAGGAAGAATTTGTGGTGGAAAGGATTTTAGATTCCAGGTTGTATAGAAATCAGTTACAATATCTGATTAAATGGCAGGGCTACCCAGTGGAGGACAACTCATGGGAACCAGTCAATAACGTTAATGCTCCTCGCTTGCTCCGTCAGTTTCATCAGAGGTACCCACACAAGCCTGGCCTGAGGTCATCCGGAGGTTGTCCCTAAGGGGGGAGTAATGTAAGGTTCTGTGTACATGTTCCTGAAACTCAGTTTGTTCGTCAGCCATTTTACTTTCTGTCTTGCTGCAGCTATCTTGCCCTCAGTCAAAATGGAGTTTCCAGCTTGCATGTTCCCGCCCTGATTCTCTCCTTTTGCTTCTTAAGCAGCCACAGCTGAGCAATCAGTGCTTCAGAATCTAGCCTGCAGTGAACCTGTGACCTGACTCCTAAAGCCTTGGACCTTGTACTCCAGCTATTCCTACTGAGGAACTCTGAAGCACTTGTGGACTCTGAACCCTGCTCTTTGAAAGACCCACGTTTGCATGGACTTACGGTAACAGAGAAGAAGATCCTGAACCTGTTGTGGAGAGTGATTGCTGAGCTTAGATTACTCTGGCCTGCTGTGTCTCCTGCTTCTGTGTCTGCAAACTGTGTGACTATTTTTGCCAACTTGTATGAAGTAATACAAGACTTTCTATATCAAACCTGTGTCTCATGTATTTTCATCGCACCCAAGCACAAGACGCTATATGAACTGTACCAAATACATTACAGGCGTTTCTATGGGAAATCGAGGAAGAATGTTAGGATGATAACCTAAATTGGAGTAAAAAGGAGACTGCTTAGTGGAGGCGCTCTGAGAGTTGTTATAAGAGAACTCAGCCAGTGGAAGTAGATCCACCCAATCATCCTGTAGGTGGCAGATAAAGCAGCGGAGATACTGCTCCAGGGTCTGATTGGTTCGTTCTGTCTGTCCATTAGTCTGGGGATGAAAAGCAGAAGAAAGGTTTACTTTAATGTCCAATGCGGCACAGAAATTTTGCCAAAACCTTGAAGTGAATTGCACCCCTCGATCCGAAATAACCTCATCCGGTACTCCATGTAAGCGAAACACATTCTTAATCATCAAATCTGATGTCTGTTTTGCAGTGGGTGAGCCGACACAAGGGATAAAATGAGCTGCCTTTGTTAAACGATCAACCACCACTAGAATGGTGTTCTTCCCTTGAGAGGTTGGTAATTCCACAATGAAGTCCATAGAAATGGATCCCCACGGGTGGGACGGGGTGGGAAGGGGTTGCAACAGACCAGTTGGTGAGGAGCGAGGTGTTTTGCATCTTGCACAGACTTCACATGAAGTGACATAGTTTAAAACATCTTTCCTGTAAGTGGGCCACCAAAAGAAACGAGAAAGAAATTCCTGTGTCTTTAGAATTCCTCTATGCCCAGCTATCTTGGAATCGTGGATGAGTTGCAATACTCTCAATCTGACTGTTTCAGGTATATACAGACGTTGTCCCTGAATCCACACACCATTCTTAAAGACAAGACTTACGTCCATTGGGGTTGTGCCAACAAGGAATCCGCATGGTATGCTTCCTTGATGTCCTTAAGTAGGTCTTGATTATGAATCACTCCCAGGAATCTAGAGTCAGGAAGAATAGTCTTAGGAGGAGTAAGTGGACGGGTCTCTGCTGAATGAATCCTAGAGAGTGCATCAGCCTTTCCATTGCACGATCCTGGCCTATAAGAAATTACAAAATTAAATTGGTTTAGGAAAAGATTCCAGCGAGCCTGGCGAGGAGTCAGGCACTTAGCCGACCTGATAAATTCAAGGTTACGATGGTCTGTCAGGACGACTATTTGCTGTGCAGCTCCCTGAAGAAGGTGTCTCCATTCTTTGAAGGCGGCAATAATGGCCAACAACTCTCTATTGCCCACATCGTAGTTCCTCTCAGCCGAAGACAACTGCTGGAAAAGAAGGCACAGGGATGCAAGACATTCTTCTCACCTGTTCTCTGAGAGAGTATAGCTCCAACGGCACAGTCTGAAGCATCCACCTCTATTATGAAGGCAAGTTCGGGGTTGGGATGTACTAAGATAGGTCCGGTGGTAAATTTATCCTTTAGACGGCAAAATGCTTCCTGGGCTTGGGGGTCCAGGAGAACCTAGACTCTTTCCGGGTAAGTTGGGTGATAGGTGACACTACCTCAGAGAAATTCCTAATGAAACGTCTATAGAAGTTGGCAAACCCGATGAAGCGCTGCACCTCCTTCACATTTCTAGGAATTGGCCAATCCTTGATGGCTTGGGTCTTGCTTCCATCCATACTAATCCCTTGTGTAGACAGTACATACCCCAGAAATTGAATTTCGGTCCTATGGAATTCACACTTTTCAAGTTTGATGTAAAGATGGTTTTGTCTTAGACGTTCTAAGACCATTCTCACATGTCCATGATGTTCCTCTGTGGAGTTAGAAAAAATTAGAATATCATCCAGATAAATCACCACAAATGTATCTAGGAGATCCCTGAAGATGTCATTCACCAAGTGTTGGAAAGTGGCTGGGGCGGTACTCAGACCAAAAGGCATAACTAGATATTCAAAGTGTCCATAGCGTGACCTGAATGCAGTCTTCCATTCATCCCCAGGTCTAATACGGACCAAGTTATAGGCCCCACGGAGATCCAGTTTAGAGAAAATTTTGGCATGCCGCACTCTCTCCAATAACTCAGGGATTAAAGGCAATGGATAACGGTTTCTAATAGTAACCTTATTGAGTTCCCTATAGTCTACGCAGGGTCTCAGAGATCCATCTTTCTTCTTCACAAAGAAGATGGGTGCACCTGCAGGAGATGAAGAGGGGCGTATGAAGCCCTTGGCTAGATTTTCGTCTATGTAATCCTTTAAAGCCTTTAGCTCGGGCCCCGCCAGGGGGTAGATCTTACCAAAAGGTATCTCTGCTCCAGGCAATAATTCAATTGGACAATCATATGGACGGTGAGGGGGAAGCTGGTCAGCGTTCTTCTTGTCACATAAATCCACATAGTCCTGGTATACAGCTGGTAGTTCAGGGACTGACATGGTTCCTTTAGGAACAGAGCAAGCTGAAACTTCTGGACTCATCTGTTTCTCTGGAAAGTGTAATTCCTTGGTCTCCCAGTTAATGGTAGGGTTCTGAGCCTGCAGCCATGGTAGCCCTAGAATAATGGGAAAGTGGGGAGAAGAGATAAGCATAAAGGACAGTTTCTCTTGATGATCTTTACCCATAAGGACCCTCAAAGGCTCCGTTTCCTGATCCACTGGTCCAGAGGTCAGCAGGGAGCCATCCACAGTCTCCATCTGTACTGGAGTAGCCTTCTTCACTGAACATATCCCCTGTTTCAGAGCAAAGGAGATATCCATAAAATTTCCACTTGCCCCTGAGTCGATCATAGCAGAGCTAGACACCCAGACTGAGTCAACCCAGAGTTTGATGGAAAGGAAGCAATGAGAATTGTTTTTCTTACAACTCAGCTGGGACACCACTGAGGAAACTTGAAAAATTGCAGCGTTTACACAGTCATCGTCCTCAGAAGTGACGGAGTTTAAGTCTGAGAAATCAATATCTGTTGCTGCAGATCTCTCTGGAGCCTGAGGCTCGGACCTGACAGATCTCCTCTCGCAACACTCACAGTGAATGACTGCTGCAGTAGTCTTACGAGAACGGCTGGGGCAGTTTATAATGAAGTGCCCTGACTTACCACAGTAGAAACATAGATTTTCCTTTAAACGATGTTCTTTGCGTGCATCACTAACCCGTCTTTGTAAAGAGTCCACCTGCATGGGTTCAGGTTCAGGTTCCCGTGTGATCCTACTCAAAGGTTCCTTAGCTGGGGAAGAAGGTAGGAAAAGGTTAGTGCGATTACTTTCGAACCATCTCTCTTGCCTGCGTTCAGTCAGACGAGCATCAATACGGATGCAGTAGTTAATAAAGTCACCTAACGCAGTGGGAGGGTCGGCACGAGCAAGTTCATCCTTAATCAGTGGAGACAACCCTTTTCAAAAAATAGATTTTTTGGCGGAACTGTCCCAAGTGGTATCGAGGGCCCATCTCCTAAAATCCAAGGCATATTCGGCTACTGAGCGCTTATCTTGGCGCAAAGTTAACATGGCTGCTTCAGCTGTTGCACCTCGATTGGGGTCATCAAACACCTGCCCCATGGCTGAAATGAAAGCATCAAGATGATCCAAACATTCATCCTCAGTCTCAATCAGAGGGTTTGCCCACATCAAAGCCTTGTTGGTAAGCAACATGATTATAGTAAGCACTTTAGATCGTTCAGTGGGAAATTGTGAAGCATGTGCAGAAAAAAAAGATTGCATTGGTTAATAAATCCCTGAATTTCTCACGTTCACCGCCAAAATGAAAAGGGGGTAACTTGGGAATCCCAGAACTCGGGGTTATGGCAGGAGCCTGGACTCGTTCCTCTAGAACCTCAATCCTGGCTCGTAAATCCTGGGTAGTTTGTCCAAACACTTGCAAATTGTGATTAGTGAGGTCCTGTAGGTTTGCAAAACGGGTCTTTATAGTCTGTATATCTGCAAGGATTGTATCAGTCACTCCGCAAAGCTCCTTTATGCGAGCCTCCATCTTCCAGATCTTTTAAGACAGGAGTACTGGAAGGAGAAGAGAAAAAAAAAAACAAAAAAACAAAACAATAGTGTTTACCTGTGGTAACACTGCAGAGTAAAATTAAGGGAATGTGCTCACCTGGAATGGTTGTGAGAAGTCACAACCACTGTCATCACAGAAATATAACCGGACATCTGATATCCACAGTCACAGCAGACACAGCCTTCCCAGACCCAGCAGACACTAACGTTTGGCTTCAGAATCTTGTAATGTATGGTGTACAGTTCATATAGCGTCTTGTGCTTGGGTGCGAGGAAAACACATGAAACACAGGTTTGATATAGAAGGACTTGTATTACTTCATACAAGTGGCAAAAAGGGTCACACAGTTTGCAGGTACAGAAGCAGGAGACACAGCAGGCCAGAGTAACTTAAGCTCAGCAATAACTCTCCACAACAGGTTCAGGATCTCTTCTCTGTTACCGTAATTCCATGCAAACGTGGATTTATCAAATAGCAGGTTTCCAGAGTCCACAAGTGTTCCAAAGTTCCTCAGTAGGAAATAGCTGGAGTACAAAGTCCAAGGTTTTCAGGAGTCAGGTCACAGGCTCACTGCAGGCTTGATTCTGAAGCACTGATTGCTCAGCTGAGGCTGCTTAAGAAGCAAGAGGGAGAGAATCAGGGCGGGAACATGAAAGCTGGAAACTCCATATTGACTGAGGGCAAGATAGCTGCAGCAAGACAGAAAGCAAAATGGCCGAAGGAAAAACTGAGTTTCAAGAAACATGTACAAAGAACCTTACACCAGCGTTGTAGGCAAAGGTCAGCTTGATGTTGAGCTCATTGTCATTTAACCCCTGGAAGAAGTCACTGACAGAAATGTTATCCCCCTGCCAGATCAGCAGGATGTCGTCTATGTACCGCGCCCATAAGAGGACGCGGTCCATAGACGCCTGCCGATCCGACAGGAAGAGGTCCCTTTCCCACAGACCCAGCGACAGATTGGCATAGGAGGGCGCAAAGGCCGCCCCCATGGCTGTTCCCTGGGTCTGCAGGAAGAAGGACCCCTTAAAAACAAAAAAATTGTGTTTGAGCGTGAACTCTAACAATTCCAGAATCAGGGATTGAATTTCAGAAGAAAGTGTCGATGAATTTAGAAAGAATTGGATCGCTCTTATGCCGTCATCATGCCTTATACTGGTATACAATGATTCAACATCAGCTGTAACCAATAGTGAATCCTTGTCAAGTGAAAGACCATCAACTCTCTGGAGTAACTGATTTGTGTCCTTCAAGTAAGATGGAAGAACCTCCACCAAAGGTTGCAACATAAAATCAATCCATTGATTAACGCACTCCAGGTAGTTCCCCCGCCCCGAAACTATAGGCCAACCTGGTGGATTTAGTGCATTCTTGTGCACCTTAGGGAGCAAGTAGAAAGTGGGAATAGTGGGTTCTTTCACCGTAAGGGCCAGTTCTAAATCATTAGTAATTACACCTGCTAATCTGGCCCTAGTAAGAATCTCCCTGAGTTGTGACGAGAAGGCAGACAAGGGGTTGTATGTTAATTTCTTATAACAGATTTTATTGTTCAGTTGGTGGTAGGCCTCCTTCTCATACATCGTTTTAGGCCAAATAACGATGTTACCCCCCTTGTCTGCCGACTTGATCACAACATCAGGGAGATTCCTAAGATGTTTAAGGCGATTACGCTCACTAGTGGACAAATTATCGTTAATAATTCTAGATGAAATAGTACCCAATTCTTCAGTAACTACTTTGACAAAAAGGTCTATGGCACTACAGTTCGAGAGAGGGGGGAACTTCCTGGAGCGCGGACGTATGGACGGAGGTATCCTACCTCCAGGTGAAGAGTTGTGTTCTTCAGAAAGATCCTCCAAAATTCTTAGGGCCGATTGTTCCTCCTCTGTAAGGAAGAGTTTATGTACATCATCATTGTAAAAGAAACGTTTAAACAATAAAGATCTTGCAAATATGTGCAGGTCTTTCACTACCGTGAAGGTATCTAGGCCTGCAGATGGTGAAAATGACAAACCCCTAGAGAGAAGAGAACAATCAGCCCCAGAGATGGTAATTAGAATTTCTCGACTTCTTGGATACCAAATGTATTGATGAATTGGATAAAGAAATTGATCATGTCATGTCTGAACTTCGTTCGGGCTGTTCTGGTGACAAATTACAGACATATGAAACACTTTTGGAAAAATCCCTGGAGGGGACTGTTAAGAAAATCAGTGAATCCCAACTGTCTAAGTACGACAGAGACACAAGGGATTATCAACAGAAGAATGTGTATCGTTGGAGATCCTCACAGTTTAAATCAGATCGGATACATCGTACATCATCTAGTATCTCAGTCTCCTCACTTAGCGCTCAGTCTGACGTTTCTACATCCTCCATTACTACTCGCTCAGGCGCAGTATCCAAGAAGTCGAGAAATTCTAATTACCATCCATATAGGAGACAGGACTATCGCCATTTTGATGAAGACAAGGGCAAGAACAAGGTAATCAATTTGAGCCATCATACTCTCTCTGGGGCTGATTGTTCTCTTCTCTCTAGGGGTTTGTCATTTTCACCATCTGCAGGCCTAGATACCTTCACGGTAGTGAAAGACCTGCACATATTTGCAAGATCTTTATTGTTTAAACGTTTCTTTTACAATGATGATGTACATAAACTCTTCCCTACAGAGGAGGAACAATCGGCCCTAAGAATTTTGGAGGATCTTTCTGAAGAACACAACTCTTCACCTGGAGGTAGGATACCTCCGTCCATACGTCCGCGCTCCAGGAAGTTCCCCCCTCTCTCGAACTGTAGTGCCATAGACCTTTTTGTTAAAGTAGTTACTGAAGAATTGGGTACTATTTCATCTAGAATTATTAACGATAATTTGTCCACTAGTGAGCGTAATCGCCTTAAACATCTTAGGAATCTCCCTGATGTTGTGATCAAGTCGGCAGACAAGGGGGGTAACATCGTTATTTGGCCTAAAACGATGTATGAGAAGGAGGCCTACCACCAACTGAACAATAAAATCTGTTATAAGAAATTAACATACAACCCCTTGTCTGCCTTCTCGTCACAACTCAGGGAGATTCTTACTAGGGCCAGATTAGCAGGTGTAATTACTAATGATTTAGAACTGGCCCTTACGGTGAAAGAACCCACTATTCCCACTTTCTACTTGCTCCCTAAGGTGCACAAGAATGCACTAAATCCACCAGGTCGGCCTATAGTTTCGGGGCGGGGGAACTACCTGGAGTGCGTTAATCAATGGATTGATTTTATGTTGCAATCTTTGGTGGAGGTTCTTCCATCTTACTTGAAGGACACAAATCAGTTACTCCAGAGAGTTGATGGTCTTTCACTTGACAAGGATTCACTATTGGTTACAACTGATGTTGAATCATTGTATACCAGCATAAGGCATGATGACGGCATAAGAGCGATCCAATTCTTTCTAAATTCATCGACACTTTCTTCTGAAATTCAATCCCTGATTCTGGAATTGTTAGAGTTCACGCTCAAACACAATTTTTTTGTTTTAAGGGGTCCTTTTTCCTGCAGACCCAGGGAACAGCCATGGGGGCGGCCTTTGCGCCCTCCTATGCCAATCTGTTCCTGGGTCTGTGGGAAAGGGACCTCTTCCTGTCGGATCGGCAGGCGTCTATGGACCGCGTCCTCTTATGGGCGCGGTACATAGACGACATCCTGCTGATCTGGCAGGGGGATAACATTTCTGTCAGTGACTTCTTCCAGGGGTTAAATGACAATGAGCTCAACATCAAGCTGACCTTTGCCTACAACGCTGGAGGGATTGAATTTTTGGATGTAATGCTAAGTAAAGACACCACACAGACCATACAGACCAGTATTTTCAGAAAACCCACTGCCACCAATGTTCTGTTGCACGCTTCTTCCTCCCATCCTGAACACATGATACGCTCCATCCCCGTCGGACAATTTCTACGTTTACGTCGGATCTGCTCAACGGATTTGGAATTTGAAATTCAAGCGAAACTTCTGAAAGAACGTTTCCTAGAAAGAGGCTATAGTCATAGATCTATCAAAAAAGCCTATAACAGGGCTAAAAATAGTGTGAGGAATTCGTTGCTCTATAAGACAACTGACATGGATAAGCCGCCAGAACCCATTAGGTTCATCACAACCTTTCATTCTCAGTCCAATAGAATTAGGAAGGTGATTTCTAAAGCATGGCCAATTCTACAAACTGATTCCACTCTCAAAAAGTTGATTCCCAATAAGCCTCTCATAACATACCGAAGGTCCAAAAATCTGCAGAATCTTTTGACCCAAAGCCACTACATAGGGTCTCCACGTCCCACTTTCTTGAATGCCTTCAGTGAACGCAAGGGTTCCTTTCCCTGCGGTCACTGTGTAGCATGTATCAATATGGTCCGTACAGACTCATTCTCTGATTCCTCAGGTAAGAGAACATTTAAAATTCACAAAAACATCACTTGTAATACAAAGGCTGTTATCTACTATGCCACGTGCCCATGCTCCCTGATCTATGTTGGACTTACCACCCGCCAACTCAAGGTTCGGATCAGGGAGCATGTGCTTGGCATAGAGTCAGCAATAAATGAGGTTGATGTGTCTGTACTCAAGACTATACCTAAACATTTTAAGATCCATCATAACTGTGACAGTAAAGGCTTCAAAGTTAGAGGCATTGATTGCATTGATTTGGGTATACGTGGCGGAAGGATAACGCAACGTTTAAATCAACTTGAAACAAGATGGATTTGGACTTTGAATACAGTCCATCCATCAGGATTAAATGAAAATCTAAGTTTTGTGTCTTTCTTGTGATCACCGCCGCGCTGGATTTTTGATCCATGGGGGCATTTGTACTGTCTTGGAAATGTTTCTTTTAACCGGTTTTAACCTTATTTTTATTGTATTATTCAGGTATTAACGTTGTTCTGATCTACTGAGGCGTTTTTCCTTTGTGATGGCCACTTCGTTTCATTCAAATAGGACATCATCTAATCCCACCAACATCTCATCAACGTTTTCATTTTCGGTTTTTCTTTGTGTATGTTTTCTTTACGTTATTTTCGTTTCATTTTCATATCTATTCATATATATATATATATATATAATATATATATATATATATAATATATATATATTATATATATCCCCTTCCCCTTCTTTATTTTCTTTATTTCCAGTTCAGTATATCATTTATTCATTTGTTGTTAAATATCATTATTATTTTATTTTTACCATCATCATTATATTCATTTTTTATTTATTATTTTCATTTTTTATTATTTCATTTTTCTTTTTCTTCATTATTATTATTCTTGCTAATAGGTTTTTTTAGTTATATTATTTGTTTATTATTATTTGTTGTTATTATCCATGATATTTATTACATGTTCTGGACTGTTGATATGTTTTGGATTGGATATATTTTGTTTTGTTGTTATACTTTTGGCATTTTCTATAGATCTTATTCATCATTTATATATTCAATTCACACGGTGTGGTATTTTGCTGTAATATGCAACAAATTGGATGCTTAAGCCTATCCACATACACGAGAATTAATGTGCCTTTATACCATTATATTCATCTGTTTTACCATTTGGCCTGAACGGCGGTTCTGTGCCGCGACCTTGTACGCCTCCCTGCTGCTCGGCGAATGCTGCGCAGTTTCCGGCGTCTTCATGTGGGTGGTCACCATGGCGACACATGCCCACCTCCACATGACGCCGGCACTGTTCGGCATTGTCAGTCGTTACAGCAACGGAGGCGTCACTTCCGGGTCGCGGCATTGAACTTCCGGTTCACTGACATTTAAGCCTCCCGGTTCTGACGTCTAACACGCCCCCTAACGAAGGCAATCTTGCCGAAACGCGCGTCGGGGCAGACGTGCAGACCCAGGCTCGTACCCGCTATCCTTGGAGAGAGGTAATTTAATAATTTAATACCTTTCTGACATTTGTCAGTTTAAGCGTGCAGTTTAGAATTTCATCTAAGCACCCTCTCTAGTGTTCTGCTTAAGGGATGTATATACACACTTGTATGTGATTAGATAACCCTTTGCGAGCACATTGGATCATATTCATTCTATCTATATGCATGTGGATCATTATACCACTTAATTAATTGTGACCTCATTGAACAATTATTATCCATGTAGAGAGAGGCTATTATATGCCATGTTGACACTTGTCAGTTCCACTGAGAACCATCTCTCTCTTTTTTGAGTACTCTCCCCAGTGCTTTTGTGTTGGGGGCATATCTGCATACCTGTATATTATTAATTTGTCATTTGTGAACATTTTTTCATGTGATCTACGTGCATGCGGGTCATTGTATCATTCATACTATTGATACTGTTTTGTGATTTTATCACATAGTCATTCACTCTTGATTTGCCTGGGCCAGTGCGACTCCCTTGCTTTCCTGGACTTGCACTCGTCTCCGTGGTTCAATTGCCTTACACTGTTTGTTGCCTCCTATTTTTAATATAATGTGTCTCTTTATATATGTTTCAATAAAGATTTGTAATTTTTTCTAATTGCCCGTTTTCGTTGTTTTTGTGATGGTCACATCACATTCCCTCTCCTTAATGCGAATAAGGTTATACGCCCCCCTGAGGTCAAGCTTGGTAAACCAAGTAGCACTTTTCACCCTGGAAAACAGGTCAGAAATCAAGGGTAATGGATATTGATATTTCACAGTGATATTGTTCAAGAGACGATAATCAATACACGGCCTTAATGAACCATCCTTTTTGGCCACAAAGAAAAAACGGCACCCAGGGGTGAAGAGGATGGTCTGATATGACCCTTCTCCAATGACTCCTTGATATAAGACCGCATAGCGCCATGTTCAGGTACAGACAAGTTAAAAAGGCGACCTTTAGGGAATTTACTACCAGGCACTAATTCAATAGCGCAGTCATAGCTCCTATGGGGGGGCAAGGATGCAGATTTACTTTCGCTAAACACATCAGAAAAATCAGTCAAAAAGTCAGGAACATCCTGAGCCTGGGGAGAGGCAGAAAAAACAGGAGTGTTGGCATTAACACATTGGCAGCCCCAACTAGTTACAGACACAGATTTCCAATCCAAAACAGGATTATGAGACTGTAACCAAGGGAAACCTAGTACAATAATGTCATGCAGATTATACAGCACCAAAAATTTGCAACTCTCCTGATGATCAGGTTCAACCCTCATTATCACCTGAGTAGAGAACTGGGGTTTATTCTCAGCCAAAGGGGTAGAATCAATCCCCAGTAGGGGAATAGACTTCCGTAGGGGTATCAAGGGAAACCCACAACGTTTAGCAAAATCAAAATCCATCAGGTTAATAGCTGCTCCCGAATCAACAAAAGCCTGAGCAGAAAATGTGGACAGGGAGCAAATCAGGGTAACAGTCAACAGAAATTTAGTCTGAACACTACCCAAGACAACTGAGCGTGCGAAACGTCTTCCCCGCTTAGGGCAGACTGAAATAGCATGAGAGGCGTCACCACAGTAGAAACATAACCTATTGCATTTTTGAAACTCATGACGCTGTTCCCCAGAAGCCACTCTATCACACTGCATGGGTTCGGAAGGTGGTTCACAAGGCAACACTATTCCACGCATACCTCTACGCTCACGCAAACGTCTGTCAATTTGAATCGCTAATGACATAGAATCATTGAGACCAGAGGGAGCAGGGAAACCCACCATAACATCTTTTACTTTCTCTGACAGACCCTTCCGAAAAGGGCTGCCAAAGCATCATCATTCCATTTGGTCAGGACTGCCCACTTTCGGAATTTCTGACAGTACAACTCAGCATCCTCAAGCCCCTGATTTAATGCCAACAAGGTTCTTTCAGCTTGATCAGTGACATTAGGTTCATCGTATAATAACCCCAGAGCCAGAAAAAATGCATCAACATTACTCAAAACAGGGTCCCCAGGTGTCAGGGAAAAAGCCCAATCCTGAGGATCGCCGCGCAGGAGAGAGATGACAATTTGAACCTGCTGTGCTGCGTTCCCTGAGGACTTAGGTTTTAAGGCAAAAAACAACTTAGTTATTTTTGAAATTCAGAAATTTAGCTTGATCCCCCAAAAATAAATCTGGCATGGGGATCCTAGGTTCCACAACCGGCAACCCAGCAAGATAGGTAGCAATACTCCGAACTTCAGTGGCAAGCTGATCCACACGGCCAGACAACTGTGCAAACTCCATTGAGATAAAAAAAAATCCTCCTCAGCACCCAGAGAAAAAGAGGGAAAAAATGCAACAAACAGAGAAAAAAAAATTTTTTGACAACTTTCTCTTTTCTTTTTCCTTTTACTATTTTTCCCTTCTGTTGAGTACCATATAATTTTCAGTTCGGCCGGTGATACTATTATGATTTGGTAGCTGAGGAGAGCAGGCAAAAATGGCAATACACCAGAGAGGTTGGAATCTACTGGATTGCAGTACCCTGACTAACCACAACTAAAGGCAGCCGTGGAGCATTCCTACGTTGGTCCTAGACGCCTCGTCACAGCCTGAGAGGTTAACTACACCTAAAGATAGAAAGAGGAAAGCTATCTGCCCCGGAGCAGATCCACAAAGAACGTAGGAAGCCCCCAAACATGTAATGGCGGTTAGACAAGAGGAAATACAGACACAGACAGAAAATAGTATGAGCAAACTTTGGGGCACAATCTTCCTAGACAGAAAAGGATTGGAAGGAAACTTACTGCAATCCAAAAAACCCTAAAAAATACCAACTCTACTAATTGCAAAAACACCTGAGATCACACGACCTCTACCACCTAAATTAGTTCTCTGGTGTAACAAAACTAAGCCGCAGCCACTGAAAAAACTGGAAAAGGCAAATGAACAAATAACAGTGGCTCCAGAAGAACTGAGAGGAGCCCAAGCCTCCCGGGGGGGGGGGGACCTGGCTAACCTCACAGAAATGCAGAGAAATATGCAAATGGTAAGCACAAAAACAAAAAACAGAAAATATCTTATCTGAGAGCAGGAGAAGAGGCAAGACTCAGCAAGCTTCCAAGTGAACCAGGAACCACAGTTGAGACAAGAACAATTGATCACCGGCAACCATGATGGGAGGGAACCTCCCTTATATAAGACCAGTCTGTAACTCCTGATTGCCAATCCTCATTGAATGGTTCAGTACTGTTTGTAACCACCAGAGGGAGCTTCTGCTCAGAATTCATTTCTAACACATTCACAACACATGACGTCAAAAGTCTACACTTTTACGTAACGGGGGACTCACATAAATAACTTTTAAAAGTTTATTTCAAAATTTCAAAATAAGATATGAATAATGCACATTTTAAATATAATTTTTTTTGCAGAAAACATCAAAAAACAATTTTTTTTTCAAAATTTCAAACAAAGATACGAAAAACACACAATGGTATATAAATCTAGAGTTAACTAGCTGCAGCTAAATTTCTTTTGTAACTTTTTCTTTTCAATTTTATTGGTCTTCCAAACAATTTTCATGTTATCTTCTCTGAAGAATGTTCTTTACAGACATTTCCCCACAAGTGGGGAACATCATATCACAGGTCCTTGAGTAATTAGCTCACAGTGTATACTGTCCTCAGTGCTCTCTACACAGCTCATTACTGTGTTCATAAGAACCTGAGATGATGTCATGGCCTTATTACTCCCTCCTAAAATCATGACATCCTCACATGGCATGATCCACCCCCCGGCCCCTCCACCAGCAACCCTGACTACAAATAAAGTAACTTGAGACACAAACACTGCTGAGTACATGATAAAAATAATATGGGCCTAAAAGGCCCCCGTTCCCGTACAGATGTGGTTTTCCCCAAAAAAGCATTGTTACACCAAAATGCCTATCAAAAAAATTATGTGAACAACTGGATATTACCAACAACAATATACTTGAGGAATACCTAGAGTTTCAAAATTCTAACTTAAGTAATTTTACAGATAATAGCAAAAAAGTAAGCCCAGGGGGCCTAAAAGGCCCACAATACGCATTGTAGGGTTAAATAAGATTTGGTTCAGGTGATCAACTAATCAGAAGCATATTAAGTAGAATGAGGTGTACTCTGGTTGGAATTTAACTGACACTGGAATGGAATGGCTGTCAGACATGTAGAGAAGCTGATTTTTATAAAACTATGCAGTGGTCTCTTAATTTTTGCCAGAGCTGTATAGTCCCAATTGCATTAACTAGAAAAGCATAAATGACTGATTTATCTATATTTGGTCCATCTATAATGGGCATTAGGAGTGTACATTACATAGGGAGGTGAATAACTTACATAGAAAAAGCGGGGTGGGTGGTTTTTTAAATAGGAAAAAAAGTGGAATCACTATTAGATTACCCCATATCAAATCATATACAAATGATAAAATGCAAACATGGGAAACAAAAATAGCACAGCCTGACAGCATACACTGTGTGCAGATTAGGCAAATTAGTATTTTGATCACATTATCCTTTTTATACATGTTGTCCTACTCCAAGCTGTATAGGCTTGAAAGCCAACTGCCAATTATGTAAATCAGGTTATTTGCATCTCTGTAATGAGGAGGGGTGTGGCATCAACACCCAATATAAAGTGTGCTTAATTATTAGGCAACTTCCTTTCCTTTGGCAAAATGGGTCAGAAAAGAGATTTGACGGACTCTGAAAAGTCAAAGATTGTGAGATGTCTTGCAGAGGGATGCAGCAGTCTTGAAATTGCCAAACTTTTGAAGCGTGATCACCAAACAATCAAGCGTTTCATGGCAAGTAGCCAACAGGGTCGCAAGAAGCGTGTTGATAAAAAAGGAGCTAAATAACTGCCCATGAATTGAGGAAAATCAAGCGTGAAGCTGCCAAGATGCCATTTGCCATCAGTTTTGCCATATTTCAGAGCTGCAATATTACTGGAGTATCAGAAAGCTCAAGGAGTGCCATACTCAGGGACATGGCCAAGGTAAAGAAGGCTGAAAAACGACCACCTTTGAACAAGAAACATAAGATAAAACGTCAAGACTGGGCCAAGAAATATCTTAAGACTGATTTTTCTAAGGTTTTATGGACTGATGACATGAGAGTGACTCTTGTTGGGCCAGAGGCTGGATCAGTAAAGGGCAGAGAGCACCACTGCGACTCAGACACCAGCAAGGTGGAGGTGGGGTACTGGTATGGGCTGGTATCATCAAAGATGAACTTGTGATACCTTTTCGGGTTGAAGATAGAGTGAATCTCAACTCCCAGACCTACTGCCAGTTTCTGGAAGACACCTTCAAGCAGTGGTACAGGAAGAAGTTGGTATCGTTAAAAAAAAACATGATTTTCATGCAGGACAATGCTCCATCATATGCATACAAATACTCCACAGCGCGGCTGGCCAGTAAAGGTCTAAAAGAAAAAAAAATGACATGGCCCCCTTGTTCACCAGATCTGAACTCCATAGAGAACCTGTGGTCCCTCATAAAATGTGAGATCTACAGGGAGGGAAAACAGTACACCTCTCGGAACAGTGTCTGGGAGGCTGTGGGTTTCAACCCTTGTGGACCTTTGGCATGGGATAGAAAGTCACTATCACTGGTCTTTTGGGTAATAGGAAATGAAGCTCACTTTTGGAGATCAGTCTACTTTCTAAAGCTGGATCAAGAATCTCAGATAGACCACTGGAGTAGTCTCCTAGAGGGTTCTTGGAGAAAACCTCATAGGTCGTTCTGTCAAAATTGATACACCTCTTAAGGTAGCCATCCTTATCCATAATAACTACATGTACTCCCTTGTCGGATGGTTTTATAGCAATGTTTGGATTGTATTCAAGCCCAGTAAGTGACCTCCTCGTGTCCTCCAAAAGAGTAGGGATCATCTGATGATTCCTTGGACCAATTTTATGAATTTCCTGTGACCAGTTTTGCAATTATATCAATGCTTTTGAAATCTCCTGATGGTGGCATCCGTGTGCTTTTCATCCTAAGGTTTGAAAATGGGCCCTCCCCTACCCCTCTGTCCTTCTCAATTAAGCCTGTTAGTAGGGTTACATCAGATAGTTCTTCCATAGCAATACCTAATTGTTCACATTCACGTTTGTTGTTGTAAATATTTTTTTCCATTTAAGTTTCTGTAAAAAGAGACTAACATCTTTCACCAAATAAATGGGTCAAAGTTAGTAGTAGGGACAAAAGACAATCCTAAACTGAGGACCACTCACTTCCTGTCAGTGAATGGATGCAAAGATAAATGAATAACCTGGTTCAACTCCTCATCTGTTCTTGAAACTGGTTCCACTAACATTTATTTCTCTGTTGATGTTTCATCCTTTTCTGTTCCTTAGGTCGTACGGCATTGCATCCCTGCATCCTAAAAAAGATGAAGCTGTAGAGGAGGCTGACATGGTAGGTGCTTAGTAGTTTGTTGCTATGTCCTTGTTGCCCTGCCATCTCTTGTGTTGCCCTCACCAAGGCCTATCACTTGATCTTTACCTATTCTCAGAGGTAAACCTATTTGATTTATATTCTATCAGACGACTCAAAGTCAGAGGATGAAATTGCAGCCTGTGGAGCCTTTGTATCTAATAGGAAACGGTAGGTACATTATTCTTTAAACTTAGAGTCAGTTCGATGTTTAAGTGTATGTGACCTACCCCTATTTGATCCAGACAACATTCTGGTCTGGTTATATGAAATAACGCTCAGAATTTTTACTGTTTATCAGATTAGATGTATGTGAACTACTTACATTTAATTAACCACTGAGACTGACATATTTAGTGCCTTGAGAAAGATTCTTGAAAACCCGGTCAGCAGGGCGCAAAAGACAGGAATCTTCTTAGTAAATGACAATCTTCATTTATTAAAAATTATTAAAAATTATGGTAAAACAATGAATCCACAACGCGTTTCAACGGAGTGAGTCCGTCTTCCTCAGGTGGCATAATACATTCATAAAAAAGGAAGTGTATTTAAAGGGGCAGCAACCAATGGGAAACATGATTGCATAATTAAAACACATGAAGTGGAGGTGGGGGTCTCACAATAGTTAAACCCACACTGACATAGACGCTTGCTAAAAACTTAGCAAAAACCACATTAAAACCATATTACAAGGGAGACAAATAATGCTAATACTATAAAAAATTGAAATAAAATGAATTAAAATAAAATAATTGCAATAATTACTAAAAAAAAAACAAAAACATAAAATCATCTTTTTTTTTCCCTTCTTCTTTCAAATAGTTCTTTCAATAGTGAGATTTAACCCTTCTGGGGCAAGTGTGCCAAGTTTAAAGGAAGGAAAAAAAAGGAAAAAAAAATAAAAAAGAGATGATTTGATATGTTTTTTTTTGCTAAGTTTTTAGCAAGCGTCTATGTCAGTGTGGGTTTAACTATTGTCCGACCCCCACCTCCACTTCATGTGTTTTAATTATGCAATCATGTTTCCCATTGGCTGCTGCCCCTTTAAATACACTTCCTTTTTTATTGAATGTATTATGCCACCTGAGGAAGACGGACTCACTCCGTTGAAACGCGTTGTGGATTCATTGTTTTACCATAATTTTTAATAAATGAAGATTGTCATTTACTAAGAAGATTCCTGTCTTTTGCGCCCTGCTGACCGGGTTTTCAAGAATCTTTCTCAATAGTAATCCCACTCGAGGTACCCGGCTGGAGCAGCATTATATTTCTTAATTGCTTACAACACTTACATCTGGCTGGCGCTCCTACAGACTGTCTATCCCACGTCTCTCATATTTAGTGCCTTGGACACGATTATTTCTGTGAAGGAAACCTCGGTTCCTCCCACGTCACCAATGTGACGTAACTACACAGTCACAGCTCTCCAGCACCCCCTTTGTCTCTCAGGTCAGTAAGGGAACTGCACCTAGAGCAAATGGTCGCCGGGGAGGATGTCCTGTTACCCACTGGGTATTCTAAGATTCGTGATCAGAGTAAAAGCATCAGCCCAAAATTAATTTTATGGTTTAATTGCCTTAAGGGCGCACTAGATAATTAGAGAAATATACAGTAAGCTATACAACGGAATTACAGTGGATTTGCAGTCAGCGTAAAATATTACAATAAGGTACAAGGCTTAGAGGTATTAGCTAAAGGTCAATGTTACCAGGCTGTAGGTTGCATGTGGAAGTCGGGAGCTCTGCGATCCACAGGTAAGAATCTTAGTTGCCAGGCAGTCTCCAAAACGTGTGTTGCTGTTCCCTTGGCGGATCTGTCCCTGTTCCTTCTTAGTTCATCATCATCTTGTTCTTCTGTGTGAATAGAGTCTGCCATCTGCTCACAGTTCTTAAACCTGCTAGGTCCCTCCCCTCGGTGTCAGAGGGTGGGCTAATAATCTCCACCCTTCAGATCCCCGCAGAATTTATTCCCAATATCTAAGAAAGGGGGTAACTTTCTCCAGGACGATCAGATCAGAACATGAGAGGTACCAGTGAATGCAGTTTGTTTTGTCTGTCGCGTGGAGATCAAACATGGCCCGACTGGCCCTCCACAGCGACCCAGCGGGAGTCGCACTGTCAGATGCGCGAGGTCCACAGGATCACAGATATTTTATGAGTCTGTACCTTGAAAGATGTGCTCATAATTCGTAATCCTAGAACGGAGTCGTAGTGGCTGGGAGAGACAATGGATTTGTTTTCTGTGTCTAGCTGGCAGGTATAATCTAATTGAAGCCCCCAGGCATCTCCAGGCCCATGCTGGAGTGGCTCCGTACTAAAGCTTTGAAGTCCTGTTTTGAGCCTGATCTACTTAGCATAATAAAGACCTTGTTATTCACAGTGGAGACTAAACCCTGTTGTCTTCAATATGCCTACAGGCCATGGCGGTTAGGAGCAGTTAGCTGCCTGTGGCTCTGTGAACAGACAAAATGGCAGCTGGGACAGGTCAGCTCAGACATGAGGCGAGCATTAGGCCCATATCTAAGATGGTGGCTGTTCCTTCATCACAATTACGTTATAGGTATTGCTATAATTTCTTAAGGTTACCATTTGGGTCACCTTGTTGTTATCTATTTATTCACGGTTGTGCTACTTCTTTGCAGGGTATAACAGGGTCATTGAGGACGATCCGAAGTTGAGAAGGGGTACTATATTGCTCTTTAGGGTACCAACCTCCACGGCAAGGTAGGGAGACCGTCAGGGCCAAACTAGGGTCAGAATTGTTCATTTGTGTGAGCTACCCATTTGACAACGCTCCTCTTTTTAATATTGATAAATTAAAGTTGTTGTAAATAGAAGGGTCTTTTTAAGTGTTTTTCACTTGTGAAGTATTCAATGCCGCAAGGATACTGGTTGGCGTTTATACTCTATTTGTCTCCAAAATCTCCCTAGTGTTCCTCTTCTTTCTTCTTCCACATATTATTAAGGGTCACACCGAGACTGCTGTGGCTGCTGATTGGTTCTATTAGCCTAATTGATATTGACTGCACTTCATCCTGTTGACTAGAAACAGAGCACGAGTCTGTTGTCCAATAGCCTCAATTTTCTTTATAGTGCCAATTATATGGCTTGAAAGAGAACTTCCTCTTGTTAGCATTTCCAACTTCCAAAGAAATATATGGCCGGATTCAAAATAATTTTTATCCCGCAGAAATTTTTCTCTTTTAAGGTCATCCATATTGCTTGCATTTGTTTATAAACTCTTGCAAGAAATGTATTAAACACTAGTTCGGGTAGAAGGAATTCTTTTTTATTTTACAAAATTTTTACAATTGCTTCTTAACAGTCCTAATCAGTAACACTTAACTCATTATGGCTGACCAGAATTGTACTATGTGCATTTTCTCCCGTTTGGCTAGAAAGATTGGGACATCATAATATAGAGAAAACGCCTTGAAAACTCGGAGGCCCCATGGAGATCTCCCTGACTCAAGATTTGATGTTGTATATAGTGTCCGTTTTGTCCAAAATATATCTGTTGCATGCAATAAAAAAAGATTTGAATGTCTTCCCTCCATTGTTGCAATGCCATCATTTCAACTTTATTAATTGTAATATCCTGTGCATTAGGCATTGGAATTTCCATAGGAATGTTAAGGGTGCTCATGCTACATGTACAAGGGTCGAAGCCAAACAGTCTAATTATCAATATAATCTATAAGGGCTCACTTTATTCGTTATTCTATAAAAAGTGCTGGGTAATGCTGGGTGGCTTGCATTCTAGTGAGTTACCAAGGGCAGACATCCAGTTGGCCTATCAAAATGTGGAGTAGGATCAAGAGGAAGTGTGATGTGGATGTGTGAACTGGCTGTGGTGTGCACTTAGCTTATTGTGAGCCTATTGTGATAGTTGAGTGTATGAGTGAGTGTGAGAAGTGGAGTCCCTCTAGTCTTGGTGTTATTGATGGGTTAGGATATTGAGGCTATTGAGATGTATTTAAAATCAAAATGATTTGAAAACCAAATAATATGTGTATTGGTGTATAGAGAAGGAAATAATTTCCCAATGGTGGGGGAAAAAAACAAGTATTCTTAGCACTGAAGTTGATTAAAAAAATGGATCTACCATTTGTTCTTACAAAGAAGGAATAGGTCATATATACTGTATACAAATAGCAATTTGCAATACAAACTTTATTATATTATTGTAATAAAGATAAGTGAAAGACATTTGTACAGATGTGGAGATTGTGTGGACTGAAAAAAAACAGTAATGAATGACGAATGGCTGAGATTGGTACAGTAGTTAGAAGAGATAGGACGATATGTAGTTTTTTGTTTACTTTTTTGGAGAGAAGGGTTGCAATACTTCTATCTATATATATATAAATGTTTATGTGAAATATTCAATGCACAAGAAGTATTACTTTTTAGATAACAAATGTCTGTTAGTAACTATATTTATTTTTTAATCTCATAGGTTCTAAATTGCTTTTGCTCTATCATTTACTTGTCTACACTATGACTGTCTGTTACGTTTTTTACATAATCTGGAATTTAAATATATTGCTGCTCCCCATATGAGATTTTTTGATTACTAACAAAATATGATATGAAAGTAAAATCACTCACTTCCATGGTTTGATAATGGCTTATCCCATGTGAGATTTTTGATGTTTAAGCAGACTACATTTCTGAGTAAAATATTTTCCACATTCTGAACATGAAAATGGCTTCTCCCCTGTGTGAACTTTCTGATGTGCAGCAAGATGTGATTTCTCAGTAAAACATTTCCCACATTCTGAACATGAATATGGCTTCTCCCCTGTGTGAATTCTCTGGTGATTAACAAGATTTGACTTCTTTGAAAAACATTTACCACATTCTACACATGAAAATGGCCTCTCCCCTGTGTGAGTTCTCTGATGTGTAGCAAGACTTACCTTCTGTGCGAAACATTTCCCACATTCGGAACATGAAAATGGTTTCTCCTCTATGTGACTTCTCTGATGTGTAGAGAGATGTGATGTTTGGTTAAAATATTTCCCACATACTAAACAAGAAAAAGGCTTCTCCCCTGTGTGAGTTCTTTGATGTGTAGCAAGATGTGATCTATTTGCAAAACATTTCCCACATTCAGAACATGAATATGGCTTCTCCTCTGTGTGACGCCTCTTATGTGTAACAAGTTGTAATTCAGTTGGAAAACATTTCCCACATTCCGAACATGAATATGGCTTATCCCCTGTGTGAATTCTCTGGTGATTAACAAGATTTGACTTCTTCGCAAAACATTTTCCACATTCTGAACATGAAAATGGCCTCTCGCCTGTGTGAGTTCTCCGATGTGTAGTAAGTTGTAATTTATCTGCAAAACATTTCCCACATTCTGAACATGAATATGGCTTCTCTCCTGTGTGAACCTTCTGGTGTCTAACAAGATTTGATTTCTGTGTAAAACATTTTCTACATTCTGAACATGAAAATGGTTTCTCCCCTGTGTGACGTCTCTGATGTGTAGCAAGATGTGCTTTCTGGCTAAAATATTTCCCACACTCTAAACAAGAAAATCTTTTCTCCTGTCTGTGTATTTTTTGATGTGTAACAAAATTCATTTTCCGGGAAAAACATTTTCCACATTCTGAACATGAAAATGTTTTCTTTCTTGTAAAATTGATTTGATTTGTAACTACCCTTTTGTGACTTTTATTTTTCTCAATAGTCTGTAAGGAATCAGAAGACATGATCTGCTTAAAAGGATCAGATTCTAGATCTTTACTGTCAAGGGATGATGGTATATCTGGAATAATGGCATTCACTTCAGTTTTATCTTGTGTGAGATAAAGGTCATCTGATTTAAAAACAGAAGATATCAGCAATCTTTCTGATCCATTAGTAGAGTCATCTGCCAAAAATAAAAATAATTATTTTGGATAAAATATCCTTAAAAATTATATTGTTACAACATTTCTATATAAATCTCCATAGAAACTGCTAGTTATGTAGCATGATTCAATTATTCCCTAAGGAAAAAACAGTTCCCAATCCTACAATACACTTTCCCCTTGTGAAAATGAAAAATATTGGTGCTACATAAACATTTTAGCAAACAAAAAAATAAAATTCACTTTTGTGTTCCAATGTGTTAATTCTTGTTAAGCACCTAAAGTGTTAAGAAACTTCCTGTAGGAGTCAAAAATTTGGACACACCTGCTCATGCAGTAGTTGTACTTGTTCTTATTGGAATGTGCATATTGTAGAATAAGACTGAAGGCAGTAAAACTATGAAGAAACACATTTAGAAACAATGATTAAGGAAGCATCTATGAAACAAATATGTGTTAAACCTTAGATTTCTCAAACTGTCCACCGTTACTCCGATGACAACTATGCACCTTTGGCTTTCTCTCAAGCAGATTAAATTAGGAAGTCACTTGGAATGTCCTTCAATGAACAAGTTGTCTTGTCAAGAGCTCATTTATCGAATCACTGGCCTTCAGAAACTGTTTGTGACCACGCAATGTGTTTTGCAGAGGCAGCGATGGTACACAGTACCATGTAGTATTGAGTCCTGATTCACAACAGTTTAAAGCCAGAGTATGGTAAGAACCACTCAAATAAGTAAAGAGGAATGACAGTCCATCATTGCTGTAAAAACAGGGGAGGGGAACTCTTTTTTTGCCAAGGGCCCATTTAGATATTTATACCATAATTTGTGGACCGTACAAAATTACCAGCTTGAAAATTATCCTGCTATATTTGGTCAAACATTTAATTAATTCTTCCCGAATGTGATGGCTGTAGCAGATTGGTGAGATGTCCTATGTTAGGTGGTATTAATGATGTTGCTCCTCGCAACTGCTTTTCCGCATCTGCGTCGGTCTACAGCGCAGTCGACTCTTAGCAATGATAAGTTTTATAAACAATTGATCACAGCAGTACATTGATACGAACATGGATGTATATTATACTGCATGTCTCTTCAAAATGGGAAATTCATTACTGCTCATGTAATGTTTCAACTATAGACACTGAGACTGATTTTTATATACCACATAGGAGCCACCGAGACTGTCGTATATACAGTACTTCACATAGGAGACACAGAGAATGCTTTATATACTGTAAGAAGGTCACTGGTATAATACTGTAGGAGAGATATGTGTCACTCAGAATGTTAGTCTCAGTGATGAACTTGTGATGCTCCAGCATACTAAATGCTGAGAGGGGTTAATTGGCCATATTAAGCGCTGGGTTTTTGTGAACAGTAAAGAGTGGGTGGGAGATTCTTCACTATATCTCCACCTCAAGGGTGTGGTCCAGAAGGTAAATACAGAGCCTCTAGACACATTCAGTGTTCATGTGCTAAAAACTTGTTGCGCAAAAGGGTGCTTCTACTAATATTGTGCAAAGGGTCTGAATACTTATGACCATGTGATATTTCAGTTTTCCTTTTTTAATAAATTTGCAAAAATTTCTACATTTCTGGGTTTTTTTCAGTCAAGATGGGGTGCAGATTGCACATTAATGAGAAAAAAATAACTTTTTTGAATTTACCAAATGGATGCAATGAAACGAAGTGAAAAATGTAAAGGGGTCTGAATACTTTCCGTAGCCACTGTACAGTGGGGAAAATAAGTATTTGATACACTGCCGATTTTGAAAGTTTTCCCACCTACAAATAATTGAGAGGTCTGTAATTTTATCATAGGTAGACTTCAACTGTGAGAGACAGAATCTTAAAACAATCCAGAAAATCACATTCTACTATTTTTACATAATTTGCATTTTATTGCATGAAATAAGTATTTGATACAATAGAAAAACAGAACTTAGTATTTGGTACAAAAACCTTTGTTTGGAATTACAAAAGTCAGACGTTTCCTGTAGTTCCTGACCAATTTTGCACACACAGCACCAGGGATTTTGGCCCACTCCTCCATACAGATCTTCTCCAGAACTTTCAGGTTTCAGGGCTGTCGCTGAGCAATGTTGAGTTTCAGCTCCCTGCAAAGATTTTCTGTTGGGTGTAGGTCTGGAGACTGGATTCCAGGACTTTGAAATGCTTCTTATGAAACCACTCCTTAAATGCCCTGGTTGTGTGTTTTGGGTCACTGTAATGCTGAAAGACGCATCCACAACTCATCTTCAATGCTCTTACTGAAAGAAGGAGGTTGTTGAACAAAATCTCGTGATACATGACCCAATCTATCCTCTCTTCAATACAATACAGTCATTCGGTCCCATTTACAGAAAAGCAACCCCAGAGTATGATGTTTCCCCCACCATGCTTCATGGTTGGGATGGTGTTCTTGGGGTTGTACTCATCCTTCCTCTTCCTCCCAACACAGCGAATAGAGTTGATACCACATCTATTTTGGTCTCGTAGGACCACATGACCTTCTCCCATGTCTTCTCTGGATCATCAAGATGGTCATTGGTGAACTTCAAATGAGCCTGGACTAGTTCTGGTGTGAGCAGGGGGACCATGCATGCCCTGCAGGATTTTAATCCATGACGGCGTAGTGTGTAACTAATACTAATGTTTGAGACAGTGGTCCCCATCTCTATTCAGGTCATTGACCAAGTGCTCCTCATGTAGTTCTGGGCAGATTCCTGACCTTTTTTATAATCTTCCTTACCCCACAAGGTGAGATCTTGCATGGAGCCCCAGTCTGAGGAAGACTGACAGCCATTTTGTGCTTCCTTCATTTTCTAATAATTCTGCCAACAGTTGTTGCCTTTTCACCAAGCTGCTTGCGTATTGTCTTGTAGCCCATCCCAGTCTTGTGCAGGTCTACAATTGTGTCCTTAGACAGCTGTTTGGTCTTGGCCATGGTGGAGAGGTTGAAGTGTGCTTGAGTGTGTGGATAGGTGTCTTTTATGTAGGTAACAAGTCCAAACAGGCGTAATTAATACAGGTATTGAGTGCAGAGTTGGAGGGCTTCTTAAAGAAAAACTAACAGGTCTGTGAGAGCCAGAATTCTTGCTGGTTGGTACAGTGAAGGAAATAATTATTTGATCCCTTGCTGATTTTGTAAGTTTGCCCACTAACAAAGACATGAACAGTCTATCATTTTAAGGGTAGATTAATTTTAACATTTAGAGGTAGAATATCAAAAATAAAATCCAGAAAATCACATTGTATAAATTATATAAAAAATTATATAAATTTATTTGCATTTTGCAGTGAGAAATAAGTATTTGATCCCTCTGGCAAACAAGAATTAATACTTGGTGGCAAAACCTTTGTTGGCAAGCACAGCTGTCAGACGTTTTTGTAGTTGATGATGAGGTTTGCACACATGTCAGGAGGAATTTTGATCCACACCTCTTTGCAGATCATCTCTAAATCATTAAGATTTTGAGGCTGTCACTTGGCAACTCAGAGCTTCAACTCCCTCCATAAGTTTTCTACAGTATTAAGGTCTGGAGACTGGCTAGGCCACTCCATGACCTTAATGTGCTTTTTGAGCCACTCCTTTGTTACCTTGGCTGTATGTTTTGGGTCATTGTCTTGCTGGAAGACCCAGCCACGACCCATTTTTAACCCCTTTACCCACGAGGGTGTTTTGCACGTTAATGACAGGGCCAATTTTTACAATTCTGACCACTGTCTCTTTATGAGGTTATAACTCTGGAACGCTTAAACGGATCTTTGTGATTCTGAGAATGTTTTCTCGTGACATATTGTACTTCACGTTAGTGGTAAAATTTCTTCGATACACCGTACATACTCGAGTATAAGCCGAGATTTTCAGCCCATTTTTTTAGGGCTGAAAGTCCCCCTCTCGGCTTATACTCGAGTCATATACCAGGGGGTCGGCAAGGGCGGAGCGCAGCTGTGCTATATACTCACCTCCTCCTGGCACGGTCTCTGCAGCCCCCCTGCTCATCTCCCACAGTCTCTGGCGCCTGTGTTCAGCGGTCAGGTGGTACCGCTCATTAAAGTCATGAATATACACATATTCATGACTTTAATGAGCGGTACCATGTGACCGCTGAACACTGGCGCCGGAGACCGCGGGAGAAGAGCAGGGGCTGCAGAGACCGCGCCGGTGGAGGGTGAGTATAAGGGATATTCACCTGTCCCGTTCCACCGCTGCTCGCTGCTGTGTCCTCGCGTCCTCTCTAGTTGTGAATGTTCAGGCAGAGGGCGCGATGACGTGGTTTGTGCGCGCCGCGCCCTCCGCCTGAGCATTCACTGCTGGAGGACCTGGAAGACAGCGGCGCGCAGCGGTGGTCCGGGGACAAGTAAATATCGCAGGTGCCGGGGCCCTGAGCGAGCGGTGACACCGGCACCTGTCCCCCATAGCGCGCCGGTGTCCCCGCCTGCTCAGGACACCGGCACCTGGCCCCCAGCGACGAGAGGTGAGTATGTCTTTTATTTTTTTGGCTGCAGCAGCTGCGGCAGCGCATAAGGGACCTATACTATGTAGCATCTATGGGGGCATAATCTATGGAGCATCTATAGGGGCATAATCAATGGGGGCATAATCTATGGAGCATCTATGGGGGTATAATCTATGGAGCATCTAGGGGGGCACAATCTATGGAGCATCTATGGGGGCATAATCTATGGAGCATCTATAGGGGCATAATCAATGGGGGCACAATCTATGGAGCATCTATGGGGGCACAATCTATGGAGCATCTATGGGGGCACAATCTATGGAGCATCTATGGGGGCATAATCTATGGAGCATCTATGGGGCATAAACTATGGAGCATCTATGGGGGCATAATCTATGGAGCATCTATGGGGGCACAATTTATGGAGCATCTATGGGGGCACAATCTATGGAGCATCTATGGGGCATAATCTATGGAGCATCTATGGGGCATAATCTATGGAGCATCTATGGGGGCACAATTTATGGAGAGCATCTCATGGGGGCACAATCTATGGAGCATCTATGGGGGCACAATCTATGGAGCATCTATGGGGGCATGATCTATGGAGCATCTATGGGGCATAAACTATGGAGCATCTATGGGGGCATAATCTATGGAGCATCTATGGGGGCACAATTTATGGAGCATCTATGGGGGCACAATCTATGGAGCATCTATGGGGGCATAATCTATGGAGCATCTATGGGGCATAATCTATGGAGCATCTATGGGGGCACAATTTATGGAGCATCTATGGGGGCACAATCTATGGAGCATCTATGGGGCACAATCTATGGAGCATCTATGGGGGCACGATCTATGGCGCATCTATGGGGATAAACTATGGAGCATCTATGGGGGCATAATCTATGGAGCATCTATGGGGGCACAATTTATGGAGCATCTATGGGGGCACAATCTATGGAGCATCTATGGGGGCATAATCTATGGAGCATCTATGGGGCATAATCTATGGAGCATCTATGGGGGCACAATTTATGGAGCATCTATGGGGGCACAATTTATGGAGCATCTATGGGGGCACAATCTATGGAGCATCTATGGGGGCACAATCTATGGAGCATCTATGGGGGCACGATCTATGGAGCATCTATGGGGGCACAATCTATGGAGCATCTATGGGGGCACAATCTATGGAGCATCTATGGGGACACAATCTATGGAGACATAATACATGGGCAGCATATGGGGCACAATACATAGAGCATCTTGTGGGGCACAATACATTGGGCAGCATATGGGGCATAATCTCATTTTCCACCCTAGGCTTATAATCGAGTCGATAAGTTTTCCCAGTTTTTTTTGTGGCAAAATTAGGGGGTCGGCTTATACTAGGGTCGGCTTATACTCGAGTATATACGGTAACTTGCATTTATTTTTGAAAAACGGAAATATGGCAAAAATTTTGCAATTTTCAAGCGTTGAATTTTTATTCCCTTAAAACAGAGAAATATATCACACAAAATAGTTAATAAATAACATTTCCCACATGTCTACTTTACATCAGCCCAATTTTGGAACCAAAATTTTTTTTTGTTAGGAAGTTATAAGGGTTAAAAGTTGACCAGTGATTTCTCATTTTTGAATAGGTTAATAGTTCAGCGGCGCTCAAGTCTAAGGAGTTTAGAAGTGCTGCAAACTAAGGCAATACAATAAATAATGCCGAAGGAATTGTTAGAATAAGAATACTGGTGAGTTTGCACACATAAAAAACTCAGAGACAGGGATATGCAAAAGAATAGAAGAGCGTGTATATAAAAACAACAGAATATTGCACGAGGTGAGATTTTGCATGGTGCCCTAGATCAATGTCGATTGACAGTCATTTTGTATTTCTTCCATTTTCTTACTGTTGCACCAACAGTTGTCTCCTTCTCACTCAGTGTCTTACTTATTGTTTTGTATCCCATTCCAGCTTTGTGCAGGTCTATGATATTGTCTCTGACATCTTTATAAAGCTCTTTAGTCTCGCCCATGTTGTAGAGGTTAGAGTCTGACTGATTAATTGAGTCTGTGGACAGGAGTCTGTTATAAAGGTGACTATGTAAGATAGCCAAAAATGGGTTTTTGGATGATTATTGTGGTACCTTATCAGTATATTGTTTTTAACCTATTTTTGTATACTCACCTTGTTTTTTTATCTGAGCTATATTGGTTGTATGAAGAGAATGGGACTTCGATGGTGGGGGTTATAAAAATGTATATAACAATGTTTGATATATATAATTCTGTCCATTTTTGGGATTTATCTGTATACGTTTATGTGGTAAATAATTTTTCACTAAGGTGATCCATATATGTATGGGTTGATCTATCCTAATAAGGGTGCCTGGGTGTATTCGTTTTCATTGTCTGTGGAATTTTTATATATATATATATATATTATATATATATATATATATATATATATATATCCACAATGTATGTTCCGTGTTTGTATTTATATGCTTGTAGGGTTATACACAGTATGATGGGCTCTATATGGACAAATTTCTTTGGTAGAGTATTTGTTGCTCTTTGGGTATATATTTATTAGGGTTTCTGTTGTAGTAGAGACTCTTTTTGTTAACAGGTATATTATTTGAGCACCAAAAATTTTTTTGGTCTCTTACATCCATTTGAAATTTTTTCCATATAGGATCTCTTTGATATTATTATTATTGTGTACTGTACCTTTAAGAGATTTCCTATGATGTTATGGGTGGATTGAATTTTTTGTACTGTACCTTTTTCTTATGATGTTTTTGGCAGATTGAACTATGATTATATCATCTAGATATCCTCCTGATACATGGGGCTATGTTAGTATAGTTTGCTATTTCAATACATATGAACTGTGATTATGTCTCTGTTTAACTCTTCATGTCACAACCCCTTGGGACATCATTGGTTGCTTTGACATATTGAATGGAGAGAAATACAGGCAACTGACATCGGATGTTATGACATGCGCAGTGATGTGGGCTAATATGATGTGATGCCTGGATCTGCACAGCCGCTGTGGGATAGAACAACGCGAGAGCAAGCACTGCTGGACGTCTTGTCATGCGCAGTAGTGTGGAACGACGTGATATGTGAACACTGTGTGCTGCTGGATCCTGCACAACGCTATGGAGGACTGAGACATGCGCAGTACTGTGTATCAGTGGAGCTCTGAAACATGAGTCACAACTAGTGTTGAGCATTCCGATACTGCAAATATCGGGTATCGGCCGATATTGGCTGTATCGGAATTCCGATTCCGAGTACCGATATTTTCGTCATATCGGATACCGGAATCGGAATGTCACTGTCACTGTCAGTGTCCGTCGGTCAGGTCTGTCAGGAGTCAGCGGCACTTACCCGGCAGAAGATCTCCGGCGGTCACATCCCGGACTGCTTAATGGCCGCCATCATCTTCCCCGGCGGTCACATGCAGTTTCTCGCGATAACTGCAGTGACTGCTGGGTAATCGCGGCCGTAAAGCAGTCCGATGACATCACCGCCGGGGAAGCAGGTAATCAGCTGTGGCTTGCCTGTCATTGCGATGTAGCAGAGTTGGATCGTCGTGGGACTGTCGTTACTATGGACTGCGTCGGACAGGTGGTATACTGTTGGTTTGTTTTTTTCCTTTTTTTACAGGAGATCGATGGCGTCGCAGGAATGAGAGAGTAATAAAAGAAATGAAAACTGTGTTGTCTCTTTTATTTCATTAAAAGACTTTTTTCTTGCTGTGTCTTTTTTTTAAACATTTAAAAACTTGGGATTAATAATGGATCGGTGTCTTATTGACGCCTCTCCATTATTAACCGGGCTTATTGTCACCGTGCAATCAACGGTGACATTAACCCCTTATTACCCCGCTTGCCACCGCTACAGGGCAAGTGGGAAGAGCCGGGTAAAGTGCCACAATTGGCACATCTTTTGATGCGCCAAATGTGGGGCTGCTGCAGCCTGGTATTATCAGGCTGTTGAGGGCCAAAATCCATGGGCCTTGACAGTCTTTTAATACCAGGCCGCAGCAGTCTGCATTTTACTTGGCTGGTTAACAAAAATAGGGGGACCCCTACGCCGTTTTTTTTTCGAGGGGATCCCCTATTTTTGTTAACCAGCCAAGCTAAGCAGACTGCTGTGGCCTGGTATTATCAGGCTGGCAAGGTCCATGGATATTGGATCCTTACCAGCCTGAAAAACCAGGCCTCAGCGGTCTGCTTCATCTGGCTGGTTAACAAAAATAGGGGGGACCCCACGCCAATTTTTTTCGAGGGGATCCCCTATTTTTGTTAATCAGCCAAGATATGCAGACTGCTGTGGCCTGGTATTATCAGCTGGCAAGGTCCATGGATCTTGGCTCCTTAACAGCCTGAAAATCCAGGCCTCAGCGGTCTGCTCATCTTGCTGGTTAACAAAAATAGGATTGTGTCCCTGGCTGACCTGAAGTGAAAGTGGAAAGCAATCAATTAAGCTTTCCACTTAAGGGCCCGTCTCACATAGCGATATCGCTACCGAGATCGCTGCTGAGTCACTAGTTTTGTGACGCAGCAGCGAGCTCACCAGCGATATCGCTGTGTGTGACATTCAGCGACGATCAGCCCCCCTGCCGGGTATCGCTGATCGTCGCTGAAATGTCAGGACCTTTTTTGATCGCTGGTTTCCCGCTGACAGGCACGCATCGCTGCGTGTGACAGGCGGGAGACCAGCGATCCGCTGGTAACCAAGGTTCACAGCGGGTTTCCAGGCGCGGGGCTGTGCCTAGAAACCCGCTGTGTACCTTGGATACCAGCGCCCTGATGCAGGGGAGCTGGTATCCAAGGTACACAGCGGGTTTCCAGGCACCGCGCAGCGCTTGGAAACCCGCTGTGTACCTTGGTTACCAGCTCCCTCCATCAGGGCGCTGGTATCCAACGTACACTGCGGGTAACTAAAGGCTGGGTCTCACATAACGATACACCAGCGATCCCGACAACGATATGCACTTGTCAGGATCGCTGGTGTATCGCTACATGATCGCTGCTGAGCTGCCAAACAGGCAGCTCAGGCAGCGATCTGGGACAGCGACACTGCGGGTAACATCGCTTAGTTACCCGCAGTGTACCTTGGATACAGCGCCCTGATGCAGGGAGCTGGTATCCAAGGTACAGCGGTTTCAAGCGCTGCGCGGTGCCTGGAAACCCGCTGTGTACCTTGGATACCAGCTCCTGCATCAGGGGCTGTATCCAAGGTACACAGCGGGTTTCTAGGCACAGCCCTGCGCCTGGAAACCCGCTGTGTACCTTGGTTACCAGCGAATCGCTGGTCTCCCGCCTGTCACACGCAGCGATGCGTGCCTGTCAGCGGGAAACCAGCGATCAAAAAAAGGTCCTGACATTTCAGCGACGATCAGCGATACCCGGCAGGGGGGCTGATCGTCGCTGAATGTCACACACAGCGATATCGCTGGTGAGCTCGCTGCTGCGTCACAAAACTAGTGACTCAGCAGCGATCTCGGTAGCGATATCGCTATGTGAGACGGGCCCTTAAGCGATGTTACCCGCAGTGTCGCTGTCCCAGATCGCTGCCTGAGCTGCCTGTTTGGCAGCTCAGCAGCGATCATGTAGCGATACACCAGCGATCCTGACAAGTGCATATCGTTGTCGGGATCGCTGGTGTATCGTTATGTGAGACCCAGCCTTTACTTTCCTGTCAGCCAGGAGAGGAACTCATTCATTTGGGGGTTTACTGTGAGGCTGCAGCATTAGCTGCGGTCCCTGCAGTAAACATTAACCCTTTCTGAAGGATTACACCGTGGGACCTGACTGTGCATGGGATAGGTTAAGAATAATTTTGCTTTTTTATTTTATTTTTATTACAGGAAATGGTTTTTGCAGTAAAATAAAAGATGGTCAAAAACATGTGTCTTTATTTCATAAAAATGATTTTTAATTAAAGTGTGTGTGTTTTATTTTTATTTCATGCAATAGGATTAATAATTGATAGTTGTCTAATTGACAGCTCTCAATTATTAACCTGGCTTAAGGTCACCTTTCAATAGCAAGGTGGCTTTAACCCCATATTAACCCATTCGCCACCGCTACAGGGCAATGGGAATAGACGGGCAAAGTGCCAGAAAGGGCGAATCTAATTATAGATTTGTCTTTCCTGGGGTGTCTGGGGGCAGATGTTAGTAGCCAGGGGGGGGGGCAAAATAATGGTCCTCTGGGCTATTATATATGCCCCACTCACTGGCTTTGTCTGTCTGGTGCGAAAATAGGGCGGGAGCCCACGCATTTTTTTTCAGCAATTTTACACCTCATATATATATATATATATATACATGTCATTGAATTTGTGACACATATAATATATATATTTATAGTTCATACACTTCTACATAGTATAATAGCCGCTAATTCAATTGCCGGCTTTTGTGAAAATGCAGAACCCGACATGAAATGACACTTGGTGTACATAGGGTTAACCATGTCCTTTGCTATCTGATTTGCACAAACAATTACATCAGTCTATGTGTGCAAAATTTCACACCTGTAGGGGTTAATTAAAGGTGTAAATTCGTAGCAAAAAAGTCCGTTTTTTTTACAACGAATTTACAACTTTAATTAACCCCCACAGGTGTGAAATTTTGCACACATAGACTGATGTAATTGTTTGTGCAAATCAGATAGCAAACGACATGAAAAGACATGGTTAACCCTATGTACACCAAGTGTCATTTCATGTCGGGTGCTTCTGTCTTTTCACAGAAGCCGGCTTTACCCGGCAATTGAATCAGAGGCTATTTTACTATGTAGAAGTGTATAAACTATACATATATGTATATATATATGTCACAATGACATGTATATATATATATATATATATATATATATATATATATGTATTCTATGTGTGTATATTTAGTGTTTACAAGGAAAGAATGGGGTTTTTTTAGTTACGATATTTTGTTCCCATAGACTTACATTGGATTTCCGGTATCGGTATCGCCGATATTTTAATGGTATCGGCGATACCATTCCGATTCCGATACTTTTGGATATCGGAAAGTATCGCTCAACTCTAGTCACAACACTTGGCTGTGATTGGACTAGGGATAGTATGACCACATCCGTGGGAGTGGCTGTAACCATGACGAGTGGGAATGCTCTGTACTCATTGGTGGGAGGATCTTTGTTTACATTCTTCAATCTAGAAGTTCTCTGTGTATTTCTGATCTACATCATGTGTATATTACCGATCAGAGCTAGCGATTTGATGTTACATTAGCCAGTAATTCATTGGATGCTCAGTAAGTTTGTTTTTAACTATACGTTTGGTTTTTTGATTTGATGTCATTGTATCTGTTATTGTGTCTGTATCAGATTGGTGTTCTCACTAATTGGGGGGTGGTGTTTGATGTATATAATGGTGGTTAGGAACACTCTGTACTGTGCTTGAAAAAGGTCTTCGGACCGAAACGTCGCCACAGAAGGCAGAATAAATGTAAGATTTGTTTTTCACCACTGACTGAGGCGCTGTCTTTTGATTTATTGTTATGTAAGATAGCCATATTACATAGTCACCTTTAGGAGCCAGAACTCCTAATGGATGGTAGAGGGATCAAATACTTATTTCTCACAGCAAAATGCAAATAAATTCATATAATTTATACAATGTGATTTTCTTGATTTTATTTTGATATTCTATCTCTCAATGTTAAAATTAACTTACCCTTAAAATTATAGACTGTTCATGTCTTTGTCAGTGGGCAAAGTTACAAAATCATCCAAGGATCAAATACTTATTTCCTTCACTGTATATACGAATTAATAAAAATAGGCCACTGCTAAGGACCGCCCACAAAAAAATACTTGTTTGGGCCAAGCAACACAATGACTGGTCTAACGCTCGTGCCCTGACTGGTTGGCGCGAGTGTGGGGGTGTGGCACAAACCAGACTACCCTGGAAGGGGCGTGACTAAGCAGCTACCTTGGTGTTCACTGGAGCCTCTGATGGTGAGGTTAAGCTTGTGCGGCAGGTAGCTGCCAGTACTACTCCAGGAAGGTGTCTGGCAGTAGCAGCTGACCCCACTGGGGGACAGGACACTAATGACAGGTGCGGGCAGATACAGACGGGCACGACTGGCACTCTAGCAGGCGGGCGCGGCTGGCACTCTGGCAGGCAGGCTGGCACGGCTGGAGGGACAGGAACACTGGCAGGTATAAGGGAACAGGTAGGAGCCAGTTCAGACTGGAGAATCCAGAACCGATAGGAGCCAGTTCAGACTAGAGGGATAGAGGAACAGGTAGGATTCAGTGCAGACTAGAGGGACAAAGACCAGTGAGGTGCAGAGCGGGAGCAGAGCAGGACGGCAGGGTGCGGAGCGGGAGCAGAGCAGGACCGCAGGGTGCAGAGCAGAACTGCAGGGGGCGGAGCAGAGAGCGGAGCAGAACCACAGAGTGCGGAGCAAGAGCAGAGCAAAACCGCAGGGTTGCGGAGCAGAGAACAGAGCAGAACCGCAGGGTGCGGAGCAGAGCAGAATCACAAAGTGCAGAGTAGAGCTGAACCACAAGGTGCAGAGCAGAGCAGAACCGCAAGAGGCGGTGCAGAGCAGAGCCGCAAGGTGCAGAGCCGAGCAGAACCGCAAGGTGCGGTGCAGAGCAACACTGCAAGGTGCGGAGCAGAGCAGAACCACAAGGTGCGGAGCAGAGCAGAACCGTAAGGTGCAGAGCGAAGAGCAGAGCAAGCCGCAGGTTGCGGAACAGGAAAGCAGAGCAGAACCGAACAACACAAGTATTTGCCGTGAAGTACCAAGTGAACACCAGGACACTATCGTTGTGCAGCGACAACCAGATAGAGAGTGGTGCTGGTACAGGAACTGTGAGAAACAGGGTAAGACACAAGGAGAAACACAGCAGGGAAGGAAAGGTTACAGACAAGGATACAAACAAGTTCAGGTATAAGACTTAGTACAGACAAAGATGGACATGGGAACAAGTACAGGACAAGGATTCAGGCCTTAGTATGCAGCCCTCAGGGAGGCGGGAAACAAGACAAGCAAGCACAGTAACAGATCTGGGTATGCAGCCCCCAGAGAAGACGGAAAACAGGACAGGACCTGGCAACTCAGCAGCAAGACACTGACAGAGGGCGTTTATTGCTCAGGCATCTCCAAGTGGGTGGAGATGCCTTAAGTAGCCAATAACTTTTGGCAATAGGCTGAGGACATATTAGGAGAGTGCACACTGTCTCTATAAGACTCAGGAAGTGTCGGGCCCGCCGCCCTAAGCATACAGCCAGGAAGTATGCAGAAAGCAAAGACATGAGGTTCACAGCAAGGAGTCATCAGAAGACCGAACTTACAGCATGGCTCAAAGTAACATAGTATTTAAGGTTGAAGGGAGACTTTAAGTCCATCTAGTTCAACCCATAGCCTAACTTAACATGCCCTAACATGTTGATCCAGAGGAAGGCAAAAAAAAAACCATGTGGCAAACAATAAGATCCACATTGGGGAAAAAAAATTCCTTCCCGACTCCAGATATGGCAATCAGACTAGTTCCCTGGATCAACGCCCTATCAAGGAATCTAGTAAATATACCCTGTAACATAATGCTTTTCAAGAAAGGCATCCAGTCCCTTCTTACATATCATTCATTACAACATGATACGCCAGAGAATTCCATAACCTCGCTGTTCTTACAGTAAAGAATCCGCGTCTGTGATTATGACTAAACCTTCTTTCCTCCATACTTAGAGGATACCCCTTGTCCCCGTCACAGGTCTAAGAGTAAAAAGATCACTAGAAAGGTCTCGATATTGTCCCCTCATATATTTATACATTGTAATAAGATCATCCCTAAGTCTTCGTTTTTCCAAACTAAATAACCCAAGTGTAATAACCTCTCAGTATTGCAGACCCCCAGTGCTCTAATAACCTTGGTTGCTCTTCTCTGCACCCGCTCCAGTTCAGCTACGTCTTTCTTATACATCGAGACCAGAACTGTACACAGTATTTTAAGTGTGGTCGCACTAGTGACTTTTATATTCTCCTCATAAATATATATGCCTCTTTTAATGCATCCTTTTATATTATTTGCCTTTGCAGCAGCTGCCTGACACTGGCCACTAAATGTCAGTTTGTCGTCCACACATACACCCAGGTCTTTTTTAGTGACAGTTTTGCCCAGTGTTTTACAATTAAGCACATAATTAAACATCTTGTTTGTTCTACCCAAGTGCATGACCTCACATTTATCCCTATTAAAGTTCATTTGCCATTTATCAGCCCAAGCTTCTAGTTTAAAAAGCGGGCCCAATACTGACCCCTGCGGTACCCTACTGCTAACCGCGACCCAGTCCGAGTATGCTCCATTAATAACCACCCTTTGTTTTCTATCTCTGAGCCAGCTCTCAATCCACTTACACATATTTTCTCCTATCCCCATTGTTCCCATTTTATGTATCAACCTTTTGTGTGGCACCATATCAAAAGCTTTTGAGAAGTCCATGTACACCACGTCCACTGCGTTCCCTTGGTCCAGTCCAGAACTTAGCTCTTCAGAGAAACTTATCAGATTAGTCTGACGGTCCCTTGTAAACCCATGTTGATATTGGGTCATGAGGTTATTTTTTGAATATTGGCCCCACATTTGCTATACGCCAGTCCTGTGGTACAGCCCAGTTATTATGGAATCTTAAAGATTAAGAATAATGGTCTATCTATGACTGTACTTAATTCCTGCAGTACTCAGGGGTGTATGCCATCCGGGCCTGGGGATTTGTCAACTTTAGTGATTTTTAGACGCCGCCGTACTTCCTGCTGGGTTAAGCAGGTGACATTTAATGGAGAATTTTTGTTATCATTGATCATGTTGTCTATCATGGGATTTTCTTGTGTAAATACTGTTGAAAAAATTCATTAAGCATATTGGCTTTTTCCTCATCTTCATCCACCATTTCACCCAGTCATATTTTTGTGAGTTACAGAAAACTTGAGTAGAACGTTTTTAAATGTGTGTTGCGCAGTGTAAAGCATGGACGGTGAGGTCTAATTGTATGGGGGTGAGTTGCTGGTGACATTGTAGTTGGTTTATTAAAAATTTAAGGCACATTTACCGAGCATGGCTGCAGCAGTGTTCTACAAATAGGTTTGCACTTAGTGAGACCATAATTTGTGTTGCAACAGGACTATGACCCAAAACTCTTCAAGCTTTGTAAAGGCTATGTGACCAAGAACGGGAGGTATAGAGCCAACATCAGATGACAAAACCACCACAATCACCAATCCTCAACCCAACTCAGTTGGTTTGAGACGAATTAGACACAGTGAAGGTAAAGCAACCAACAAGTTCTCTGAATCTCCAGGAACTCCTTCAAGACTGGTGTAATACCATTTCAGGTGATGACTGATGAAGCTGCTTGTAAGAATGACAAGGGGATATAAAATGGTCATCAGAGAAAAAAAGGGGGGTGGTACTTTGAGAAATGTAATGTTTAATACAAATTCTGGTTTGTTTCACATGTGTTTCTTTAAACCTTGTTTCCATTTGTGTTCCTTTGTGGTTTTGCTGCCATCAATCTGAATATACAAATTGCACATTCCATTAAGATTAAGGAAAATCATTGCATGAACAGGTGCCCAAACTTTGACTTGTACTGTAGGCCTCTCAGTCACTTTAAAAATTATCTAGTCTCAAGAACAATTCTGTTTAAACGACGAATATTTATATGAAAACTTGCTGCGAAACTCTTAAGTCTTCTAACATCATATAAAAAAATTGGATAAAGTTTAAATATGGTGAATGTTATTTATTAACCCCTTCCTTACCGATGACGAGATAGTACTTCATCGGTAAGGATCCCCTGCTTTGAGGTGGGCTTCGTCGTGAGCCCATCTCAAAGCCGCGACATGTCAGCTGTTATAAACAGCTGACATGTGCCTGCAATAGGTGCGAGCGGAATCGCGATCCGCCCACGCCTATTAACTAGTTAAAACCCGCTGTCAAAGCTGACAGCGGGCATTTAACTAGAGCTTTCGGCCCTGGCCAGAAGTGAGCGCGTCGCCGACCCCGTCACGTGATCGGGGGTCGGTGACACGTTGCCTTGACAACTAGAGGTCTCATAGAGACCTCTATGGTTGTTGCCCGCACAATGCTGTGAGCGCCGCCCGGTGGTCGGCGCTCAAAGCAATGGAGTAAATCTGCTACATATGGGCGATCTGCTCATCGCCCATATGTAGGAGAGCCGATCGAGTTGTGCATGCTTCTAGCCTCCCATGGAGGCTATTGAAGCATGCCAAAAGTAAAAAAAAAAAAAAAAAAAGTGTTTAAAAATGAAAAAAAAAATGAAAAAAAAATAAAAGTTCAAATCACCCCCCTTTCGCCCCAATCAAAATAAAACAATAAAAGAAAAATCAAACATACACATATCAGGTATCGCTGCATTCAGAATCGCCCGATCTGTCAATAAAAAAAGGTTTAACCTGATCGCTACACGGCGTAGCGAGAAAAAAATTCAAAACACCAGAATTACAATTTTTTGGTAGCCGCGACATTGCATTAAAACGCAATAACGGGCGATCAAAAGAACGTATTTGCACAAGCGTGGTATCATTTAAAACATTAGCCCGATGCGCAAAAAATAAGCCCTCACACGACCCCAGATCACGAAAAATGGAGACGCTACAGGTCTCTGAAAATGGCGCAATGTTTGGGGTTTTTTTTTTGTTTTTTTTTAGCAAACTTTGGAATTTTTTTTCACCACTTAGATAAAAGAGAACCTAGACATGTTTAGTGTTTATGAACTCGTAATGATCTGGAGAATCATAGTGGCAGGTCAGTTTTTGCAGTTAGTGAACCTAGCAAAAAAGCCAAGCAAAAAAAAAAGTGTGGGATTGCACTTTTTTTTTGCAATTTTACCCCACTTGGAATTTTTTTTCCTGTTTTCGAGTATATGACATGGTAAAACCAATGGTATTGTTCAAAAGTAGAACTCGTCCCGCAAAAAATAAGCCCTCACACGGCCATATTGACGGAAAAATAAAAAAGTTATGGCTCTGGGAAGAAGGGGAGTGAAAAACAAAAAAATCGAAAAAGCTCCAGGAGTGAAGGGGTTAACTAAGAAATCAAAGGTTAATAATTTCCAATTATTCTAAATTTGTTTCAAATTTCAGATATTTTTATAAATAAACACAAACAAAAAGAACAGTGTGTCACAGAAAAAACAAACCAATCTTGTATGGCAGACTTAAGAAATATGGCTTTCTTAGGACCACAAGACTATGCTGTGTGGCACAACTATCTGTATGCATAACAATTTGAACTTTGATCATTTCCAATTCTTCTAAATCTGTAGCAAATTTCAGATATTTTCATAATAAAACATCATTTTCATAAATCAACAAAAAGTACAATGTGTCACAAAAAAACCCCAATCTCATATGGCAGATTTGAGAAATAGGACCTTGTTAGGACCACCAAAACTGGATCCGTAGGAATGGGTTAAATCAGAGCATCTTGGGCATTAAATACCATAGACAACAATAATATACTGATCATATTCATCCCCGACAGCTTTCATCACGAGTGATTTAGTAACTAGAGGTGAAACATCCCTGGAGTATGTGGCTTGGTGGCTCTTGGCAATCTAAACTATCTTAACTGCCAAATCTTTCTGTCAGTAAAGCTTCTTGAAAACATATTAGACATTTACAGAAAACTATGTCATAGTCAAAAGCTAATGTACGTTAAATTTAGGTCTCAGACATTTGACAGAGACAAGGGAAACAATTTTTGAAAGTCTACTAGAAATTGCAGACTCGCAGAGGAAAGGCAGGCCAATCACACCACAAACATATCTTACACAGCAAACCTCTAGAAAAAAAAGATGCCGTTAAAAAAAACAAATGCAATGTTAGGTCCCTACCAAGAAGTAGGGACACTTGAGGAGTGCACAAAGTAAAAATGACAGTTTTGGGTAGAGGAGTATGCAGTGGTCTAGAGGCAGTATGGAGAGCACTTCATTGCGATATGGTGGGACATCACCGCCAATAAAGCAGCCACAGCCAGTGACTGAGAAGAATCTGTGACTTCTCTGCATTTAGTAGTTACTACTCACCTGGGTAGTCATCTGTAGGAACCTCCTCTTTACACCACTCATCACCTGTCACGTATATCTCTGTAATATGGATCAGATCTTCACCCTGAAACAAATATTGTAAAAGTCACAGACAGATGAGAAGTCACATCTATGATCAGCTCTAATCCTGACATCTCCACCGTTCCCATTACACAAGTATAAAACATATAATACTGGTGGATAAAACAAGACTGAGCACAAGACCTTCACAGCCATCTACACATCATAGGGGAGATCTCATGACACCTTCTCTCCATCTACCTGATGATCCTGATGAACATTGGGATCTTCTTGTTTACAGTCCTGTGGAAGAAGAGGACGGGGACATCTCTCTGGTGTTGTCCGCTTACTGGATAGAACTGGAGGAAACACATAAGGGACTGAAATAATTCCTTACATACAGATAATTATAGGCCGTGTGTATTTAGTCCTGTCTATTACCTGGTGATGTGAGGGGCTGGGGAATCTCCATCATGACATCCTTGTACAGATCTTTGTGTCCTTCTAAATACTCCCACTCCTCCATGGAGAAATAGACGGTGACATCCTGACACCTTATAGGAACCTGACACATACAATGATACCATCATCACCCCGATACCTTCATAGTGTTACTGTATAATGTCCCAGCATTCCCAGCAGTGTCACCTCTCCAGTCAGCAGCTCAATCATCTTGTAGGTGAGTTCTAGGATCTTCTGGTCATTGATGTCCTCGTGTATCAGGGAGTGAGGTGGAGGCCCCGTGATTGGGCTCAGGGGTTTTCCCCATCCCTCAGACACAGGGGCCTGACAGCGCTCACTAGAGATCTTCTTCACTACTGTGTAATCCTGGTTATCGAAAGACATATTAATAAATCTCACTACAGACATTTCCAGAGTCCTCACCTCTCCAGTTCTGTCCATCTGTTATTCCCATAGATAAGAATGATGTAATGTGACGTCATCAGAATCTCTCACCTCTCCAGTAAGCCGGAAGAGGATCTCTAGGGTGAGGTGTAATATTCTCTCCGCCATCTTGTCTCTGTCCCTTTCCATCCTTAATGGGTAAATCAAGAAAATTCTATTATATAGAAGATCTCCACTGAGAGGATCCGATATTGTAGGGACCTGAATGGGGAGAAGATGAGCCAATGTAACATCATAAAGAATCCCATGGAATAATACAATTACTGGAGAAAATAAAGTTAAGATATACTGATGAGCAAAAGGGTAATGCTGTGATCTTTTGAATTTCAGGCTCCATATCTCACCATCCACTACTGCTTAGAACGTGAGACTACCATCATTTTATAGACTATCTCATACATAAATTTGACCTGCAACTATTTAGCATATGATTAGTTATGCAGATTGTCATGTCTTTGTAATTTTTCTTCCAGCATAGTACAAAGTACAATCTGTTCTCACATTCCCTAATTGCTGAATATGTTATCAGGTTGATTCACAAGAGAAAGGTCACTGGTTCAAATCAAGGAGCAGCCATGAAGAAGATTTCCCAAGAAAAGAGAAACAGCATCATCTAGCTATTTGATAGCGGTCTTTCGGACAAGAAAATGGTTAATCTGCATCATTGCTGCAGGGTGTAACCTAGATTACATGGGAGATTTATCTAAAGGGTATGCCACACTAAACAAGATCGTTAACGAGATCGCTAAAATACGTCACTATTTAGCGATCTCGTTAGCGACGTCGTTGTGTGTGGCATGTAGCAACGACGTGGCCCCTGCTGTGATCTCGCTGATCGTTCACTAGAGTTCTGGACCGTATTTTGATCGTTGGCGTCCCGCTGGTGAGCCTGAATCGCTGTGTTTGGCACCTTTTGTGAACGATGTGCGACCTCGTTGACGACGCATTAGTCAGCGGCGCAGGCGGGACTTTGTTTTCTTTCGTTAACGCCCTTCAGCTCCGATTGGTGACCACACAACATCACCTCAGCTACAATAACTGCGCCCCCATCCATTGTTTCCAGAGCACTTTATGGGTCTCTTTGTGCGTTGTTGCGAGGATAGTATCGTGTGGCGGAGTTTTGCGATCCTGTTTGTGGCGCAGTGGTGGGTTTTTGCGATCCTGTCTGAGTCGCTAGAGCACCATCCATCCCCATTTGGATTAGGATCTTCGGGATATTTGGATTCAAGGTAAATATTGTTTGTGATGTTGTTTGATAATGGTTTTTAACCTTTTTTTATTTTTTCGTCTGCTTTATTTATTTTACACCCCTGACCTTATTTTTTTTTAATTTTTTCGTCTGCTTTATTTATTTTACACCCCTGACCTTATTTTTTTTTTTTTCGTCTGCTTTATTTATTTTACACCCCCCACCATTTTAGACATTTGTAAACTGTATTTTAAATGTTAACTGAAAAGTTTAATTTATTTTTTTTTTAGATTTTTTATTTTATTCTTTATTTTATTTTGTTTAAACACTTTATTAATAGTAATTAATTAGTAATTAACTTTTCTCTTCTTTACCGTACAGGTTGCACATAATGAACCTGTCCACCGCGGAGCGTGTTATTGTCGCAGTTGCACTATCTATGGAGGCAGATCGTCAGGAAGAGGCGCGGGTGGAAGAGAGGCGCTCCAAGCGAAAGCGTCGCATGTGGACCAGGGAATGGCTGGAGCAGAGGTTCAAATTCTCCCACATGCATCTAGTGAGGGAGTTGCAGGAGAAGAATCCGCAGGATTTCCGGAATTATCTACGGATGTCGGAGGATTCATTCAAGCTCCTACTGGAAGCTGTGAGGCCACTCATTGAACGGCAGGATACCCGGATGCGTGCAGCTGTTTCAGCAGAGGAACGTTTGGCAGTAACGCTGCGATTTCTGGCAACCGGACGTTCAATGAAGGATTTGCAATATTCTGCTGCAATTTCTCGGTCGCTGCTTGGAGAACTAATTCCGGAGACATGCAACGCCATCGTCCGCAGTTTACGGAGCTACATGCCTTTTCCCAAATCAGTGGCCGAATGGCAAATTATTGCCTCTGATTTTGAAAGGATTTGGCAGTTCCCAAACTGTGGTGGTGCCTTGGATGGCAAACATGTGCGGATCACGCAACCAGCCAACAGCGGATCCTTTTTTCATAATTACAAGGGCTACTTCAGCGTGATCCTCATGGCCCTTGTTAATGCCAATTATGAATTTATAGACGTTGATGTTGGCATGAACGGAAGGGTTTCTGACGGTGGCGTTTTGGAGCACACAAGTTTTGGTGAACGGTTGTTTAATAATAAACTTAACTTGCCAACCAACATGGACACCACCGCCAACCTAAACTTTGTGTTTGTGGGCGATGAAGCCTTCCCCCTTCATGCGCATCTTGTGAAACCATACCCACAAAAGACTTTGACAGGGGAAAGGCGGATTTTTAACTACAGACTGTCTAGGGCACGTCGCGTTGTGGAGAATGCCTTCGGCATAATGGCCAACCGCTTCAGGGTTTTCCACACTCCAATCAACATGAAGCTGGAATCTATAGACTCTGTGGTGTTGGCCTGTTGTGTGCTGCACAATTTTCTACGCAAACGCGATGCTGGTACTTACAGTCCGCCAGGCTTCATGGACTCGGACAGCAATGGTGACGTGGTGCTCGGAGAATGGCGTAATAATGATCCCGCTATTGCAGGCCTTCAACCTATCAATCAAGGCAGGAGCAAGGACGATGCGAAGGCCGGCCGAGACAAGTACTGCCAATACTTTAATGGGCCTGGTGCAGTGAGTTGGCAGCATCAGGTCTAGTTTGATTTTGATAATGTTTGACTTTTGCCTTTTTTTAACAATGTTTTTATAATAAAAAAAATTTATTTTAAAAATGCATTGTGTTTTTTTTCAATTATTTTACCTATATGGGAGAAGGGCTAATGATGGGTGAGATGTGGGGAGGGAGTAATGGGGATGGCAAAGAGACATGTTACCAGCTGCTGTAGTTTTTAAAATCTTTTCAAAGGCTTTATTGTTGTCTGTTTTTTGTTTTACATTGTATCTACTTGTCACACACGGGGTCATGGGAGTACCATCAGTCATAGGAGTTAATTGTTAAAAAAATAAAGAAAAAAGTTTAAAATATTTACAATTATTTTAAGGGCCTATGGTCTCACTAGCGTTCAAACATTATAATTATATATAACAGATAATACACCACAGCTGCATATATAAAGTTTAAATATATAATATATATATTTTAGTCATAATATGAAAGATTAAAAAATTGTTATAAATATATTTGAAAATTCTTGGGAGGTAAAGGTCAACATTCACCAGGGAATCACAGCTATTCACAGATATGCGACGCCATTGTGATCGCAATGTGAGTATTGTCACAAGCTCCAGCTATCCAGATATGCATACAGATATGCAAAAAGCCATTGTGATTGCAAAGGTGAAGATTATCGAGCCCCAACCATACAGATATGCGACGCCATTGTGATCGCTATGTGAGTATTGTCACGAGCTCCAGCTATACAGATATGCATACAGATATGCAAAAAGCCATTGTGATTGCAAAGGTGAAGATTATCGAGCCCCAACCATACAGATATGCGACGCCATTGTGATCGCTATGTGAGTATTGTCACGCACTCCAGCTATACAGATATGTATACAGATATGCAAAGCCATTGTGATTGCAATGGTACTGTGAAAGATTACGAGCTCGATAGGCGTGACTGAGCGCGACCTTTTGCACGCCCCTCTTCACAGATTGGTGGTCACTATTTATCTCATAGATATTTATCACAGCTCTCCCGCTTTGTGATTGGATGACCGCGTCATAAAAGACGACGCATCAGCACTCCTCTCCATTGCTCTCGAGCAGAAGCGGTTCTTTCAAATCTCCAGCATCGTTCCAGTGTGTCCTGCTAGCCTTTGTAGCTACTACTGCGATCCAGTTTGTGCCACTATTGCGGTTGCTGCGTTCCAGTCTACGGCGTTGGGGTTTTTGCGATCCAGTCTGTGGCGTTATATCCTCTGCGATCCAGTTTGTGACGCTATTTTGTTTCCCTATTTTCTTTTTTTTTTCAAAAATCACAAACAAGTTTTGTAAGGTAGGTATTTTTTTTGTCACATTTAATTTTTATTTTTTCTTAAATTTTACAGATCCATTTTAGATCTCTGCTGTTGTTAACCATTGTCGTCCATCAATTTTTTTTTTGCCATTGTTTTGTTCAGGCACGCCCACCATTTTATGATCCCAGAGCTCTGTCAATGTTTGCTCCTGCTGCGCCCACAACCACCATTTTGTGATCCCTGCTGTTTTTTTTCCGTAATTGTTCATCTATGATTTTTTTATATTTTTTGCAATTGTTTTGTTCTGGCACGACTACAACCACCACCATTTTATGATCCCAGCTCTGTCAATGTTTACTCCAGCTGCGCCCACAACCACCATTTTATGTTCCCTGCTGTGTTCTATGTTGTAGGCTATGTAAGCATTTTATTTAACCATTATGCCGTTCTCACATAATAATTTTTTTATTACAGATGGCTGATAAGCAGGAATTTTTGCGGGAGTTTATCGAGCTGTACCGCTCAATGCCGTGCCTGTGGAAAATAAAGTCGGCTGATTACTGTAACAGGCTTAAAAAGAAGGACGCGTACCAAAAACTGGTGGAGCTCTGCAAGAACCGTTACCCAGATGAACCGGCGGATGAGTCATCGGTGAAAAAACGCATTCAGGCCCTCCGCACAGTGTACAAAAAAGAGCTCAATAAAGTTATAAATTCTACCAAATCTGGAGCGGGGGCCGAAGATGTTTATGTCCCCCAACTGTGGTATTTTGATCTGTTCGCTTTCACAAGGGACCAAGAAGTACCCAGACAAGGGACATCTATGTCGGATCTAGACCCGGTGATCCAGCCGGACACCCCTGTCATACATGTAAGTACCTTTGTATTACAACACATTTTAATGTACATGCCAAAGTGGACTTAAATTTAAAAAATATAATTGTGAAATGTAGATAAAATGGCAGAATATATCCCTTCATGTACTGATAATTTATGTAGCTCAACGGTTGAGGCCTATCCATTTACAAGTGTCGTTTTCACATTTTTGCTGTTTTTGGGTATAGTGTGAAGATAAATTTCTTTGTCTTTACAAGTGTCGTTTTCACATTTTTGCTGTATACGGATGTTATAGTGTGAAGATTAATTTCTTTCTTTGTGATTTACCATTTGTTTTTTGTTCATGCAGGACACAGAAGAGGCGGTCTCCACACCTCCAACTGAACAAGACAGCATGCCGTTGATCCAAGACGAAGTAGTCGAGCCACCATCCTCATATGTGCGGAGCCGGCTTTCACTTTCAGGAAGGAAAAGGAAGGCTCCCACCTCGGCTACTCCTGAATTGGTGGAAATTGCGAAAAAAGTGCTTACGGCAGAAAAAGACCAAACTAAAATAACTGGGTTTGCATATTTTGCTAATGAGAGGCTCCCTACACTGGATCCTGTTCAGCGGCTTCATGCAGAGAGACTCATGTTTGAGGTACTGACTGAAGCGTCTTTTGGAAACCTGGATAACAGATATGTCGTCATGTCAAGACCGCAGTACCCGGACTACTCATGGCCGCACAATCCTGTGCCGAACCCAATTGGCAAAATCCTGCAAACCCAAACGTTGGTGCTCCCCCTTATTTTATTCACCGCAGAGGCAGCGTGGTAATGGCAATGATCCATCTTACCAGCAGTTGTAGTTTTTAAAATGTTTTACAAAAGTTTTTTTTGTTGTTTATATATTTTTACATTGATACCTTTTTTAATAAAAATCTTATTTATCTAATGAATTGTGGTCTTTTCTTATGTGATGTCAACTATTAAAATGTTGTATTTTTATTACATCTACTTGTCACACATGGTGTCATGGGAGTACTAGCTATCATAGGTGTTCCGTCATAGGGTAAAAATGAATTGAAAAAAATTTCAAAAATTAACATGTCTTTTAAAGGCCCCTGGTCACACTAGCGCTAAAACCTTATACTAAAAAATAATACACCACACCTGCGTAGATTAACGTAAAATAGAAAATATATATTGTTTTCATATATATATATATTTTTTTTTTAAAAGAAATCAAATTTAAATAAAAACAAAAAACAGTAACATATTAAAATAAAAAATTATATAAAAAATATTAACAAAATAAAAATAATTAACAAAAAAAAAATTAATGAGGGCCCCGGAGTCCAGGAAATACCCTCTCCAGCATCACCCCGTGTTGATGCAGAGCTCCCATGGCACGTTGCAGCTCTGCCACCGCTGTCTGCATGGCTCCCACCGCGCTGCTCATTGCCCCCATCAGCCGGCGGTGTGACAGAAACAGGTCCTGGGCAGTTGGGATTTCTGTGGAGGTAAAGGTAACAGTTAACCAGGGAATTCTGTTGAAACATCAACATGTACATGTTATGTTTGTTAACACTTACGGAGGAACCGCTGACCGCCCAGCCAGAACCTGTTGCTCCGCCGGCTAGGGAAAAAAAGAAAAAAAAATTATATCACAACAGTCATTACACATAAGACCTTACAAAGTTCTCAAACTTGTCTGAAGCTTATATAATGTGCGTTAATTACCTGATGGGGAGCCTGCATCCGTGTCACGGGATGATGCTGGAGAGAAGGCAACGTCTGGGGAAGGGCTGGAACCCACCGAGTCACTAGGGGGGGTTGCTGCCGGTGAAGGGGTTGAAGGGTTGGAGAGGTGTGGTGAGGATGGTGGTGGAGGGGTAGCCGGGGAAGGAGATGGAGGTGGAGGGGTAGCTGGGGACGGTGGAGCCGCAGCAGCTGGTGAAGGTGGTGCTGTAAATAAAATATACAATTCAGTCAAATAATCCTTCTACTAACCCCGTTACTGCCAGTACTTCCATCTATGCCTGTAAACCCCCTCACAACTGGTACTCCCTTCACTGCCTGCCCTATCACTGCTGGTACTCCCATCGGTACTGGTCCTCCCGTTACTGCCAGTACTTCCATCTATGCCTGTAAACCCGCTCACGACTGGTACTCCCTTCACTGCCTGCCCTATCACTGCTGGTACTCCCATCACTACTGGTCCTCCCGTTACTGCCAGTACTTCCATCTATGCCTGTAAACCCCCTCACGACTGGTACTCCCTTCACTGCCTTGCCCCATCACTGCCGGTACTCCCATCACTGCGGGTGCATTGATATAGGTAGATAAGGCTACTTTCACACTTGCGTTTTTTTGGGCAGCGCAACTTGCGCTATCGGACGCATGCGCAATGTTCCCCTATCTTTAACATGGCGGGCGCAGGGTCTAGCGCTTGCACGCGTTCATGTGCGTTTGTCGTGCGCTGCGCATTTTCCCGGTGTGGGCCCATACGCGCTAGACGCTACATGTTGCAATTTTTTTTCCGGTCAAAAAAGACAGAGATGATTGAGACAGAGATGATGGAGACAGATGATAGAGACAGAGATGATAGAAATGTGACACATAGACAACGCATGCGCCAAAAAATGCAAACGCATGCAAAAACGCATGAAATCGCAGACAAACGCTGCATTTTTTTGTCGAAATGCGCATGCAGATGCGACTAAATATCGCAGCGTTTACAAGCGTTTGCATGCGTTTTTTTAATGCGCTTCATGTGCGCTCGAAACGCAGCGCAAAAAAACGCAAGTGTGAAAGTAGCCTAACCCACAAAACATAACCTCTCCAGATACCCTCATCAATACTCACTCAGAGGCCTGCGGAGCTGGGCCCGGATGCTGGCGACCCTATCGCGTGAGCGGTATCGCAGGTCCGCCAGCTTCTTGCGGATTTGTTGCCTGGTCCGCCGCTCATTAAAGCGCCTCTGCAGGCCCCGCCGGATTCTCTGCAGGCATACCCTTTTGTGGCGCATTGGATGCGCCACAGGTAGCCTGCAGTGGTAATCCCAGAGGTCCGTTTTTTTTATTAAGTAACGGACCTCTTCATCTGCCCACTTAGCCCCGCGCTGTCTCGCCGCCATTACAAGCAACTTCACATTGGGCGACGCCAGCGCCATGACGTCAAGGCGTGCGCACGTTACGTGCGGCCGCACTCGCGACGCAAAACGGTATTGCGATTGCAAAGTGACCGCAGCAGCCAAGCGCCCAGCCAAAGCACAGATATGAGATGCTGTTGCGATCGCAATACCACAGTTCCAAGGTAGGCGATCACAATGGCGTCTCATGTCTTTATGGCTGGGGCTCGTGAGAATCTTCACCTTGCAAATCACAATGGCCTTGCATATGTGTGGCTGGAGCTCGTGAGGTAACATTGCGATCACAATGGCGTCGCATATCTGTATGGCTGGGGCTCACGAATCTTCACCTTGTAATTATAATGGCTTTGCATATCTGTATGCATATCTGTATAGCTGGAGCTCGTGAGGTCACATTGCGATCACAATGGCGTCGCATATCTGTGAATAGCTGTGATTCCCTGGTGAATGTTGACCTTTTCCCAAGAAGATTCAAATATATGTATAACAATTTTTTAATCTTTCATATATGACTATCGTCTTTTATGACGCGGTCATCCAATCACAAAGCGGGAGAGCTGTGATAAATATCTATGAGATAAATAGTGACCACCAATCTGTGATGAGGGGCGTGCAAAAGGTTGCGCTCAGTCACGCCTATCGAGGTCGTGATCTTTCACAGTACATGCAGTGTGGCAGGTACCAACGACCGCCAAAGTCGTTAAAGAGATCGCTAACCGCTTATGCGTCGTTAACGAGATCGTCCACTTTGGCAGCTACTAGCGACATTAAAACGATCACAAAAACGATCGCATTAGTATGCGTCGTTATCGTGATCGTTAGCGGGAGCGTTTAGTGTGGAAGTACCTTAAGTGTAGTAAAAGATTATTTCATTATTGGTAGCAAATAAGGAAATTTGCTCACTTTGTACTGTTGTGCAAAATGCATAACTCTAAGAACCAACCAGGGGAGGTAATTTGCTGGATCTGGTTCTGCCAAATAAACCAGATACAATTTCAGATCTACATACAGGTCAGGGAGCATTTTGGATGCAGTGACCATAATACGGTAAAATTCAAAGTACCGTAATTTTCAATCAGATATTCAAAAGGGGAAATGCAAAAACCTGGAACTTTAGGAAAGCTGATTTCAACAAATTAAGGGAAGAGCTTAATCATGTAGACTGGGACCATCTCATGGTATCTAGGGATACTGAACATAAATGGGGCATGTTTAAGGATATACTACTAGATTCCTGTAGAAAACTTATACCTTCTGGTAATAAAATGTCCAAGAATAAAAAGAAACCATTATGGATAAATAAGACACCACAAAGTTTAATAACACAAAAACAAATGGCATTCAAAATACTGAGGCCGACAATACAGAAATAGCATTTCAGGAGTATAAAGATTTAAGTTAGGGTACGTTCCCACAGTCAGTAAACGCTGCGGGATGGACACCAAGTACATCCGCACTGTCCAACCGCAGCATCCAGATGTTACAGCGTAATGGATGAGATTTCAAGAAATCCCATGTCCACTACGCATCCACTGACGCCTCTTTTGCTGCAGGCTGGGATGAGTGTTCGGATGTGCGACGCTGCGGGTGTTCGGTGGTGCAGGGGCTCTGCCGACATTTTGTGAAAGCCCAGAGCCCCGCACTTCCGTGGTTTACTATGCGGTGGACTCCAGGAAAATGGCTGCCGAGGGGGGCCCATACGCAGATGGAGATCTTGGCGCTGAGATCTTCATCTGCAGATGCGCTGCCCCCCGGCAGCCATTTTCCCGAAGTCCACCACATAGTAAACCACGGAAGGGCGGGGGGCTCCGGGCTTTCACAAAATGTCGGCGGAGCCCCCGCACCACCAAACCCCCCCAGCATCACACATCCGAACACTCCCTCATCCCAGCCTGCAGCAACGGTCCACTCTTGGCTCCTCCAACAGCGACCCTGGGACCCTGCTTCACCGTGGCTGATAAGGTATATTTGCATTATTAGACACACCCCCATTTTCCCCTCAAATTTGGGGGAAAAAAAGTGCGTCTTATAATCTGAAAAATGTGGTAAATACATGTGTGGTCAGTACAGAGGACTGGCACATGACTTATTCCTTCCAAAGACCTTACTAAGGACCAGGGGGCAGGGTGGATAAAAATCAATGATTGTTTTAAAAAAATCAAAAAAATCGGATGTTTTTGATTTAAATCGGATTTTTTTCAATAAACTGCTTTTTGAGGAAAATATTTTACCATCCAAAGGTTCTTCCATCATGAGATAAAGCTGAGTTGTTTAACTCAGTAGAATAAAGGCTGTATATGTGTAACATTCACAATGCCATGCTCTTCCAGAGGTTTCTGTAGGATTAGTGGGCAGTTTCTCTCCTATATTATCACAGACGCTCGCTTTACTTACGCAGTTCTCAAAACTGAATTTGACTCCGCAGAGGTCCCAGCCTCTTCTTCACGGCAAAAATGTTACAACATGAACAGAGTTGAGAAAAAGACCTTAATCCTATTGTTCTACAAACCTATATGAATACAGAATCAACCCCTTCAGTGCCAAGTCCAAGAAGTTAGACAATATGTTTCTGATTGTTTGGAGTGGAATAGATCTGCACAACACAAGAAGAATGTGAATCTAAGTGTGAGGAGGAGGAAGGGCAAGCAGACAAGAAAATGAAAGTGAAAATTTGAGCACAATACTGCAGCATAGCCACAGACAGACAAGTCTGGATCTGTTTGTGTGTACGATCTGAGGTTTATTACATTCTTTCCTTATAATGGCAGCAGGCCGTAAAAGAGACCCAGTTTGGGAATATTTTAATGAAGCTCCTTTGCCTATCGGTAAGGCAGGCATGCGTGCAAAATGCAAACGATGCAACAAAGAGATGCAAGGCCTGGTGGCGCGAATGAGGCAACATCATGAGAAGTGCGGTGATGAAGATGACCAAAGAAACACTTCTGAACAGGCAGGATATTCAGGTTGGTAAACATTTTTATTGAATCCTATTTCTAAAGACTGAACTGTCATGTGTGAGAAAAATTATATTTCTTATTATTACTGCATGTTACTGTCATTTGGTACAGTTATGAAGAAAAACAAATATTCCTTTGGGCAGTGCTGTGTTGTGTACAATAAGCAGAAATTGTATAAACAATAAAATAACAGCATTGACTTTTTTTGTTTAGGGGAATTCATGGATTCTGGAAACTATCCACCTCCAAGATCACCATCATCCTGTTCTACAGTTTCAGAGTTATCCATCCAGGATAGTGCTTCATTAGCAGCAGCATCATCATCAGACACCCACAGCCACATATCACCATCACCCAAAAGGAAGAAAAAACCTTTACCTCCTGGAACCACCATAGATAGGTTTGTGATAAGAACTAGCAGATTAGAAAAAGAGTTGATTGATGAAAAAATTGCCCAGTTTATTTATGCAACAAACTCTTCTTTCCGTCTGACTGAGAACCCACATTTCATTAATATGGTTCAGTCACTGAGACCAGGATACAGTCCACCCAGCAGAGCTGATGTTGCAGGGAAACTGCTGGATCAAGTGTATGACAGAGAAATGGAGCAATGTGCAACAGCTCTGGAGGGTAAAATTGTTAACCTAAAAAAGTATTGATGGGTGGAGTAATGTCCACAATGATCCTATTGTATGTGCTTGTATAACAACAGAAGAAGGTAAAGTCTTTCTTGCACAAACAACTGATACGTCAGGAAATGCACACACAGCAGAATACTTACAAGAAGTGGCAGTAAAAGCTATAACAACATGTGAACAAAAATTCAAATGTCTAGTACGCAGTTTGGTCACTGATAATGATGCAAACGTATCCAAGATGAGAAGAAATTTAGAAGAGCAGGGAGGGAATACAAAGCTAATAACATATGGTTGCAGTGCTCATTTGCTGCACCTCTTAGCCAAAGACTTAAGTGAAAGTGTTCCAGAAATAAAGGCTAATGTTGTTGAAATTGCTAAATACTTCCGTAATAATCATTTTGCTGCAGCAGCTCTGAAAAGGATGGGTGGAACCAAGCTAACGCTCCCACAAGATGTTAGATGGAACTCTGTGGTGGACTGTTTTGAGCAGTATATCAAAAACTGGCCTATTCTGATGACACTTTGTGAAGAAAATCTAGATAAAATAGATGGCACTGTCACGGCCAAAATCCTCAACATTGGGCTTAAGAGAAATGTTGAACATATGCTGAGCTTCCTGAAACCCATCTCTCAAGCTTTAAACAAAATACAGAAAAATAGCTGTTTTATTGCGGATGCTGTTGAAATTTGGAAGGAACTGAGTGAACACTTAAAAACAGAACTACACATGGGCAGAATTAAATTACAAGCAGTAAACAAACGAATGGGACAAGCACTGACTCCAGCTCATTTTTTGGCAAATATTGTCAATATCCAATATCAGCTTTCGACACGGTTGACCACCGTCTCCTACTGTCTAGGCTCCAGTCACTAGGTATTAAGGACACTGTTCTCTCCTGGTTTCTCCTCCTATCTTTCTGACCGCTCCTTCAGTGTTTCGTTCTCTGGCTCCACTTTCATCTCCTCTTCCTCTCACTGTCGGTGTACCCCAGGCTCAGTCCTTGGCCCCCTTCTCTTCTCTCCTACACCGCCCCAATTGGACAGACCATCAGCAGATTTGGCTTTCAGTACCATCTTTAGCTGATGACACACAATTATACACGTCATCCCCGACCTTACCCCCACTGTACTACAGAACGCCACCGACTGTCTGTCCGCAGTCCCAACTCATGTCTGCTCTCTATCTGAAACTTAACCTCTCCAAAACTGAACTTCTTCTGCTCCCGCCGTCTACTACCTCCCTAAATCTGACATTTCCCTCTCAGTGGGCGTACCATAATAACACCCGGCAGCAGGCTCGCTGTCTGTGTGTTATGTTTGACACCAATCTCTCCTTCACTCCCATATACAATCTCTTGCCCGCTCTTGCCGCCTACACCTAAAGAACATCTCTAGAATCCGCCCTTTTCTCACCATGGAACACAAAACCCTCACTGTAGCAATGATCCACTCCCGCCTGGACTACTGCAACGCTCTATTACTTGGCTCCCCATTACTCGACTATCCCCTTCCAGTCCATCCTTAATGCAGCAGCCAGGGTCATCCATCTGGCTAATCGGTACTCGGACGCGTCGCTCTTCGCCAGTCCTTACACTGGCTGCCCATTCATTATAGGATCCAATTCAAAGTACTTGTTCTCACCCACAAAGCTCTCCACACTGCAGCACCCCCCTACATCTCCTCCCTCATTTCTATCTATCGGCCTAACCGACTGCTGCGCTCTACAAACGACTTTCGACTAACCTCTGCACTAATCCTACCTCCCACTCCTGACTCCCAAGACTTCTCCGCGCTGCGCCAATCCTCTGGAATGCTCTACCCAAGAAATTAGGACTATCCACAATTTGCATGGTTTCATGCGCTCCTCAAAACACATCTGCTCAGAGCGGCCTATCACATTCACTAATCAAAGTCATTCTCTGTGTAAGTGTGTGTGTGTGTAGCCCATTCACTTCTCCATCCATCCCTCACTCCTTAAGATGGCGACCATCATTGTAAATGCACCATTGTATATACACACTGTACTTTGTATCTCCCCCACCTCATTGTAGATTGTAAGCTCTCACGAGCAGGGCCGTCTTATTTTGCTTTAATTACTGTATTGTTAACGTTGTTACTTATGACTTGTGTTTTGAAACTGTTAAACTGTAAAGCGCTGCGGAATATGATGGCGCTATATAAATAAAGATTATTATTATTATCAGGGTCAAAACCTAAGTGCTGAGGAAGAGGAGTTTAGCTATGACATGGGTATCCAGCAATCATCCATCTTTAATGCCAACTATAATAAACTTCAGAGCTAAGGGGGAACCATTCAAGAAATATATGTTTGCTGAAGATATTTTAAGGAAGGTCACACCAGTAAACTGGTGGAAGTCACTTAAGCGCTTGGATTTAGAGACTGTTCAAGTAATGATTTCACTTTTAACAGCAGTAGCTTCTTCTGCAGGCGTTGAAAGAATATTCTCTTCCTTTGGACTCATTCATTCTAAATTGAGAAATCGGTTGGGACCCAATAAAGCAGGAAAGCTTGTTTTTCTTTTCCAGATTATGAATAGGAACAAAGAAGAAGATGATGATGAAGATGACGACGAGTGAGCTACAGAGGACAGCAGGGACAGTAGTATTTAAGTTTTTCATGTGTCGGCTGGGCTGACAGTCTAAGTTTCTTAAAATATATATATATATTTTGTTTAGCCAAATTAGTTAACAAACATGGATGTTTGTTTAAGCAAATAACTTATGCTGTAATGTTGTTATTGTTTCAGTTGAATAAATCTATTTAAATTGTTATTAAGGTCAGGATTATTTTTCTCCTTCCTAAGTACAACAGAACAGTGGTGTCCAAATATGAATGATTAACCCATTAAACTGGGAAGAAAAAAGTAATATAAAAAGTGATTCTAAAAATCTTCATCTACTTGCATGTTAAAGTAGCAAGAACTAGTTTAGGTAGAAACTTTGATTTAAATCACTGATTTAAATCAAGCCTTACTGACTAGTGATTTAAATCGTGATTTAAATCGTGATTTAAATCAGTTTGATTTAAATCAAATCCACCCTGCCAGGGGGTATTCTATTACAGGCGGAAGAAAAGCGATTCCGACAGCTAAATAGGAAAGGGTTCTTTACAGTTAGAGCAGTCACACTGTGGAATGCCCTAGCAAAAGATTTACCAATGGCAGAAACAATAACTGCTTTTAAAAAAGGGCTGGATGATTTACTCAATACACATAACATTGTGGGTTATAGTTAATTTTAGTGGCAAAAAAACAATTGGTGGAGAAAGGTTGAACTTGATGGACCTAGGTCTTTTTCAACCTATGTAACTATGTAACATGTATTCCGTATTAATCCTTCTTAGAGTTCTGCTGCCACCTTGGTATGCCGTGGAGGGTCCTTCAGAAAATTCCAACGTTACATGTACAGTATATTTATAGAAAAAATTCAAGAAATAGTTGTTTCCACTCTATGTTTCCAGGATTCTTCATTACATCACATCTATTAGCTATAGCATATACTAAACAAAGCAATTGATATACATCAACTAGAAATAATTAGTTACACCACCTATGGAGTATTGTCAAAAGACCAAAACATGGAGCCTATAAACCCCAACACAATAAATTTTATTGAACATGTTAAAATAAAAAAGTGAAACAGTATCAGGAAAATGGTGAAGAGTAGACACAAAATGTTAAAGAGCACACAGGTAATCAATACTCCATAGAAGTATAGGGGTGCATATATAGCCACACAAGTTACATAAAAATTGCAGGGAAATCACACAGGCTGTAAGGTATAAAGGGAGGGGTTTAACCAAACACTGTGTGAGCTTCAGGTATAAAGCCAAAGTAGATGATGTTAAGTCCAAAGTAGGACATAGAGAGGCTCATATATAATCAGTGATGGATGCCAATGGGCAAAGAAAAGCACCCAACCTGTGAAGTGATATAAAGCAGCAAGAGTAACTCACCCATGGAGTATGTCAGCGTCTGTGTGCACCCTGATGAGCCCCAAAGCGCGTTTCGCGTCGGCTTCTTAGTGGGATAGGCCCTTTAGAAGAAGCCGACGTGAAACACCGAGATTGGCGAAGAAATGGTTTATGACAATGAAGTAGAGGTGCTGGATTGGCCCCAACAGGCCCCAGACCTCAACCCAATCGAATACTTGTGGGTGGAGTTGTAGAAAAAACTGTATAAATACCCAAGTGAGTCTACCTGTATGCACCAAGTTTGGGAACGTGTAGAAGAGATATGGGCTCAGATTTCAGCCCACACACGCTTGCATCTGATCGAGAGCATGCCCAGAAGGAATCAGCCAGTGTTGAAAGTCAAAAGGTGGATTTACAAAATATTAACAAAATAATTAAAATTTAGATTTTTAGGAGCAAAACAGTAACAATGCAATGGCATGACAAGAATCTGCATAATATGCTAAATAGTTAGAAGTCCAATTTATAAGTATGAGATATCCAAGATGATAGTCTATAAAATGATGGTAGTCACACGTTCAAAGCAGAAGTGGATGGTGAGATATGGAGCCTGAAATTCAAAAGTTCAAAACATTGTAACCCTTTTCCTCATCAGTGTATGAGGAGTTATAGCGTGTAGATAATGTATTCTCTCCTCTCGTATGGACAGGAACACAGGTTGAATATCTTATTAGGACAGATCCTCCATTTCAACCACTGCCATGCTCATCACTGCTTCAACCATTGCTTGTCTGTATGGCTCATGTTTGTCAGGACTGAGTAGGAAATACAGAGACTTACAGTGTCCTCTATGTCTTACTCCCCAGTCAGTCAAACACCAACGGGTTAGATAATAAAACACTACATAAGTAGTGCAGTGTATCATCTAAGCAATCAAAAGATCATATGTTCAAGCTCTATTACAGGGGACCTGTCAGCAGGATTGTACACAGTAACCTACAGACAGTGTCAGGTCGGCGCCGTTATACTGATTACAATGATACCTTGGTTGATGAAATCCATTTTATGGTTGTTCTTTAATCTTTATTTTCAGTTTTGTGCTAATGATATGCTCGTGTCCTAATCCGGTTCTGGAGGCAGGGTTGGTGCATGTGGTGCTCTGGTTAGCTATTCATAATGCTGACTACTGACAGGTCACTGATCCCTCAGTCACCTGTCCCCTAGTTTGCATAATGAATATCTGTATAAACTTAAAAAAAAACCTTCTGCAGGCAGGTGCCATCAGCAAAATCGCATGTGTTATGTGCCAATTATACATTCTATTCAGGTTATTCAGTTAGAGGGAAAAAAATCAATTTGAAAATTAGGGTTGGGGCTAGTTTTAGGGTTGGGGCTAAAGATAGGGTTAGGGTTAAAGTTAGGATTAGGGTTATGGTTGAGATTAGGGTTAAGGGTGTGTTGGGGTTAGGGTTGGAGTTAGAATTGGGGGGTTTCCACTCTTTAGGCACATCAGGGGCTCTCCAAGTGCGACATGGCGTCTGATCTCAATTCCAGCCAATTCTGCGTTGAAAAAGTCAAACGTCGCTCCTTTCTTTCTGAGCTCTGCCATACACCCAAACAGTGGTTTACCCACACATATGGGATATCAGCATACTCATGACAAATTGCAAACAACTTTTGGGGTTCAATTTCTCCTGTTACTCTTGGGAAAATAAAAAATTGGGGGCGAAAAGATCATTTTTGTGAAAAAAATATGATTTTTTATTTCTACGGCTCTACATTATAAACTTCTGTAAAGCACTTGGGGGTTCATAGCGCTCACCACACATCTAGATAAGTTCCTTAGGGAGGTCTACTTTCCAAATTGGTGTCACTTGTGGGGGGTTTCCACTGTTTAGGTACATCAGGGGCTCTCCAAATGTGACATGGCGTCTGATCTCAATTCCAGCCAATTCTGCGTTGAAAAAGTCAAATGGTGCTCCTTCCCTTCTGAGCTCTGCCGTGCGCCCAAACAGTGGTTTACCCACACATATGGGATATCAGCATACTCATGACAAATTGCACAACAGCTTTTGGGGTCCAATTTCTCCTGTTACTCTTGGGAAAATAAAAAATTGGGGGCGAAAAGATCATTTTTGTGAAAAAAATATGATTTTTTATTTTTACAGCTCTACATTATAAACTTCGGTGAAGCACTTGGGGGTTCAAAGTGCTCACCACACATCTAGATAAGTTCCTTAGGGGGCTCTACTTTCCAAAATGGTGTCACTTGTGGGGGGATTTCCACTATTTAGGTACATCAGGGGCTCTGCAAATGCGACATGACGTCCAATTTCAATTCCAGCCAATTTTGCATAGAAAAGGCAAACGGCGCTCCTTCCCTTCCGAGCTCTGCCATGCGCCCAAACAGTGGTTCCCCCCCTCATATGGGGTATCAGCCTACTCAGGACAAATTGCACAATAACTTTTGGGGTCCAATTTCTCCTGTTACCCTTGGTAAAATAAAAAAAATTGGATCTGAAGTAAATTTTTTGTGAAAAAAAGTTAAATGTTCATTTTTTTTAAACATTCCAAACATTCCTGTAAAGCATCTGAAGGGTTAATAAACTTCTTGAATGTGGTTTTGAGCACCTTGAAAGATGCAGTTTTTAGAATGGTGTCACTTTTGGGTATTTTCTATCATATAGACCCCTCAAAGTGACTTCAAATGTGATGCGGTCCCTAAAAAAAAAAAAAATGGTGTTGTAAAAATGGTGTTGTAAAAATGAGAAATCTAAAGTGACAAGGGAGATTATTAATAGACACATGAATATATTTGTAAAAAACTGCAAACAACAATAGATAGCAAACAACAATAGAAAATACTCTGTCAAATAGATAAAATCAGAATATTGCACTGGAGGTATATTGCACTAAGCCCCGTGGGAAAGGTGAATAGGAAAGCCTTTGTTGAATAGAAATTGTCCCAAAATGAATGAATAGACGATATGCACTTAAATAACATATGTAACAAAATTAGCACACAAACTGTATAGCTTAATAAATGACAGGGAATGAGGGGTATGTATATGAACATACCACGCAAATGGCAAGAGAATCCACTGCACAATAGGGCAATATGCGAAAAGGAGAATATGAGTCAATAAAATAGTCCTAAATCTTACAACACGCTCTAAATGATCCTGAGACTGTCCCGACCGGTGACAGCTCAAGTAAACGATAGGAATGCTGTGTTGCCAGTGAAAAAAACACTGCGTGAGCAGGTGTTACCTTATGACCCCGATGGGTCAGTCACTGTAAGTAATCCTCTTTCAGCCTCCTGTGGCCTGCAAATGGTTGATGAATCCTGAAGACGACCTCCTGAGGTCTCCGTTGGCCTGCTGTGGGATGTCGGCGGTGGAAGGTAATTCTTCGCTGAAGGCAGAGTTCTGCGCAGGACCTTCCGTGATGTGCCAAACCACGTGATGCCGAACGGTCTACGGTGGCAAGCAAAATCTTTTGTCCTGATAGAAAAAGATGAAATCGGTATCCTAATTAAGGCCTCCGGTGGCCTTGTTTGGAGTCCGTTCTACGGCAGGGATACTGTGTCTGTTATGCTGACGCACTTGATGCGGAGGCAGACATAGGACCTGCCGTGACGAAGATGTTCACGTGACACCACTTGGTAGGCAGTGGGTGAACAGATACGGAGTGCAGAAAGGACCACAAAGTTCCAACGCGTTTCGGAAACACGGTTTCCTTCATCAGGGATGGTCCTTTCTGGAATTTGGGTCCTTTTATATCCGTACCATACTGTCAGCTGACCAGCTGTGGAAGTTCATAATACTTTACAGTTACTGTATAATCTGATAATTCACACGTCAGCTGCTGCAGAACCTCATTATACACACTTCATCTGCTGCAGAAACTCATAATACACCCCATTAAGGTTAATGTATATACCTCCAGTGCAATATTCTGATTTTATCTATTTGACAAGGAGTATTTTCTATTGTTGTTTGCAGTTTTTTACAAATATATTCACGTGTCTATTAATAATCTCCCTTGTCACTTTAGTTTTTTATGTGCGCAAACTACTTTTTCATTGTTATTTATTCCCTATTGGCACTCTATTGTGGTAGTGCTCTAGTTTGCAGCACTTTTAAACTTTATTGCCAATGGCGCCGCTGACATCTTCATATATTCAAAAATGAGAAATCGCTGGTCAACTTTTAACCCTTATAACTTCCTAACAAAAAAAAAATTTGGTTCCAAAATTGTGCTGATGTAAAGTAGACATGTGGGAAATGTTATTTATTAAGTATTTTGTGTGACATAACGCTCTGTGATTTAAGGGCATGAAAACTCAAAGTTGGAAAATTGCGACATTTTCAAAATTTTCGCCAAATTTACGTTTTTTTCACAAATAAACAAGTTTTATAGAAGAAATTTTACCACTAACATGAAGTACAATATGTCATGAGAAAACAATGTCAGAATCACCGGCCGGGATCTATGGAAGCGTTCCGGAGTTATAACTTCATAAAGGGACAGTCGTCAGAATTGTAAAAGTTGGCCCGGTCATTAACCCCTTCATGACCCAGCCTATTTTGACCTTAATGAACTGGACATTTTTTGCAATTCTGACCAGTGTCCCTTTATGAGGTAATAACTCAGGAACGCTTCAACGGATCCTGGCGATTCTTAGATTGTTTTTCCGTGACATATAGGGCTTCATGTTAGTGGTAAATTTAGGTCGATAATTTTGCATTTACACGTTGCGGATTGTTAGCGTTTTTTCGTGGCGAAAACGCTTACCCAACCCAACTCATTATATTCTATGGGACTCCACAATGCTGTGAACATGCTGCGTGTTTTTCCGCGACGGAATCGCATCGCGGAAAAATCCGCAGCATGCTCATTCTTTTTGTGGAATCGCGGCGATTCCGCCGCCATAGGAATGCATTGAACCGCTTACTTTCCACATGTGGCTATGCCCACCATGCGCAAAGTAAGCGGTTCATCTACGGATGGTACCCAGGGTCTGGAGGAGAGGAGACTCTCCTCCAGGCCCTGGGTACCATATCCATATTAAAACAATAATTAAAATAAAAAATAGAGATATTCTTACCTTCCGGCGGCCCCCGCAGCTTTCCAGCTCTTCAGCGATGCTCCCGGCCAATCCTGTTCCCAGTAATGCATTGCGAGAATCACCCCAGATGACGTAGTGGTCTCGCGTGATGCTACGTCATCTGGGGTCATTGTCGCTTAGCATCCCTGGGAACGCGATTGGCCGGGAGCGTCGCTGAGAGGCGGGAAGGCTGCGGGGGGCTGCCGGAAGGTGAGAATATCACTGATTTATTATTTTTTTAATTATTTTTAACATTAGATCTTTATACTACTGATGCTGCATAGGCAGCATCAATAGTAAAAAGTTGGTCACACTTCTAAAACACATTGTTTGACCCGTGTGACCAACCTGTCAATCAGTTTTCCAAGCGATGCTACAGATCGCTTGGAAAACGCTAGCATTCTGCAAGCTAATTACGCTTGCAAAACGCTAGTTTCTGGCGGGAATACGCATACCTCTAATATGTGTATTTCCCACGACAGGAAGGTGCGGGATTGCCGTGGAAATTTCCGCTGCAATTCAGCAACGTGTGCACATAGCCTTATTTGTGAAAAAAACAGAAATTTCGCGAAAATGTTAGTAAATTTCTCAATTTTCAAATTTTGAATTTTTATTCTGTTAAACCAGAGAGTTATGTGACACAAAATATTAATAAATAACATTTTCCACATGTCTACTTTACATCAGCACAATTTTGGAAACAAATTTTTTTTTGTTAGGAAGTTATAAGGGTTAAAAGTTGACCAGCGATTTCTCATTTTTACCAAAAAATTTACAAAACCATTTTTTTAGGGACCACCTCACATTTGAAGTCACTTTGAGGGGTCTATATGGCAGAAAATACCCAAAAGTGACACCATCCTAAAAACTGCACCCCTCAAGCTACTCAAAACTACATTCAAGAAGATTATTAACCCTTCAGGTGCTTCACAGGAACCAAAGCAACGTGGAAGGAAAAAATGGACATTTTAATTTTCCAACAAAAATTTTCTTTTAGCATCAATTTTTTCATTTTTACATGGGCAACAGGATCAAATGGATCCTAAAATTTGTTGGGCAATTTCTCCTGAGTACACAGATACCTCATATGTGGTCATAAACCACTGTTTGGGCGCACGGCAGGGCTCAGAAGGGAAGGAGCGCCATTTGACTTTTTGAAAGGAAAACATGCTGGAATATTTAGCGGTTGCCATGTCGCATTTGGAGAGTCCCTGTGTGCCTAAACACTGGAGCTCCCCCACAAGTGACCCCATTTTGTAAACTAGAACCCCCAAGGAACTTATGTAGATGCATAGTGAGCACTTTGAACCCCCAGGTGCTTTACAAATTGATCCGTAAAAAAAAGAATTTTTTTTTTTTTTACACAAAAATTTTCTTTTAACCTCAGTTTTTTCATTTTCACATGGGCAACAGGATAAAATGGATCCTAAAATTTGTTGGGCAATTTCTCCTGAGTACACAGATACCTCATATGTGGTCATAAACCACCGTTTGGGCGCATGGCAGGGCCCAGAAAGGAAGGAGCGCCATTTGACTTTTTGAATGGAAAATTAGCTCCAATCGTTAGCGGACACCATGACGCGTTTGGAGAGCCCGTGTGACTAAACTTTGGAGCTCACCCATAAATGACCCCATTTTGGAAACTAGACCCCTAAGGAGCTTATCTAGATGTTTAGTGAGCACTCTGAACCCCCAAGTGCATCACAGAAGTTTATAACGCAGAGCAGTGAAAATAAAAAAAATCATATTTTTCCTCAAAAATGATTTTTTTAGCCGCTATTTTTTATTTTCCCAATGGTAACAGGATAAATTTGACCCCAAAAGTTGTTGTCCAGTTTTTCCTGAGTACACTGGTACCCCATATGTGGGGGGTAACCACTGTTTGGGCGCATGGCAGGGGTCAGAAGGGAAGGAGCGCCATTTGACATTTTGAATGGAAAATTAGCTCCAATCGTTAGCGGACACCATGACGCGTTTGGAGAGCCCCTGTGTGCCTAAACTTTGGAGCTCCCCCACAAATGACCCCATTTTGGAAACTAGACCCCCTAAGGAACTTATCTAGATGCACAGTGAGCACTTTGAACCCCCAGGTGCTTCACAGAAGTTTATAACGTAGAGCCGTGAAAATAAAAAATCTTTTTTTTTTCCCTCAAAAAATGATTTTTTAGCCCCCTATTTTTTATTTTCAGAATGGTTACAGGAGAAATTGGACCCCAAAAGTTGTTGTCCAGTTTGTCCTGGAATGGTCTGCGGGCGTCATGTTACGTTTGCAGAGCCCCTGATGTGCCTAAACAGTAGAAACTCCCCACAAGTGACAACATTTTGGAAACTAGACCCCACAAGGAACTTATGTAGATGTGTGGTGAGCACTTTGAACCCCCAAGGGCTTCACAGAAGTTTATAACGCCGTGCATGAAAATAAAAAAATCATATTTTTTCCACAATCTTTTAGTCCCAATTTTTTTATTTTTCCAAGCATAGCAGGAGAAATTAGACCCCAAAAGTTGTTGTCCTGAGTACGCTGGTACCCCATATGTGGGGGGGAACCACTGTTTGGGCACATGTCGGGGCTCGGAAGGGAAGTAGTGACGTTTTGAAATGCCGACTTGATGGAATGGTCTGCAGGCGTCATGTTACATTTGCAGAGTCCTTGATGTGCCTAAACAGTAGAAACCCCCACAAGTGACCCCATTTTGGAAGCTAGATCCCCCAAGGAACTTATCTAGATGTGTGGTGAGCAATTTGAATCTCCAAGTTCTTCACAGAAGTTTATAACGCAGAGCCGTGAAAATAAAAATCTTTTTTTTCCACAAAAATAATATTTTTAGTCCCCAATTTTTTTATTTTCCCTAGAGTAACAGGAGAAATTAGACCCCCAAAGTTGTTGTGCAATTTTTCCTGAGTACGCTGATACCCCATATATGGGGGTAAACCACTGTTTGGGCACACGTCGGGGCTCAGAATAAAGGGAGCACTGTTTGATTTCTTGAACGCAAAATTGGCTGGAATAAATGGTGCTGCCATGTCGCGTTTGGAGACCCCCTGATGTGCCTAAATAGTGGAAACTCCTCAATTCTAACTCCAACCCTAACCCCAACACACCCCTAACCACAACCCTAACCTCTACACACCCCTAACCCTAATCCAAACCTTAACCATAACCCTAACCCCAACACACCCCTAACCCTAATCCCAACCCTAACCATAACCCTAACCCAACACACCCCTAACCCTAATCCCAGCCCTAACCCTAACCACAAGCCTAACCCTAATTCCAACCCTAATTCTAACGCTAACCCTAATTCCAACCCTAACCCTAGTTCTAACCCTAATGCTAACCCTAATGGAAAAATAAAAAATATTTTCTTTATTTTATAATTTGTCCCTACCTATGGGGGTGATAAAGGGGGCGTTTATTTATACCTTTTTTTTTATTTTGATCACTGTGAGAGTTTATCACAGTGATCAAAATAAATGAATGGAATCTGCCGGCCGGCGCACTGTGCATGCGCCCGCCATTTTGCAAGATGGCAGCGCCCATGAAGTATCCGGGAGGGACACCGGGACATCGCAGATACCGGGGGAAGTGAGGGGGGGGAGCGGAAGGAAGGGGGAGGGGAGCAGATAGTGACTGCGGCGATCGGTGTGTGGGGGGGGGGGGGGGGTCGGATCTCGGTCTCCAGCCACAGCTGATGCTATTGCAGCATCGGCCATGGCTGGATTGTAATATTTCACCAAATTTCATTGGTGAAATATTACAAATCACTCTGATTGGCTGTTTCAATTTTAACAGCCAATCAGAGCGATTGTAGCCTTGGGGGGGTTAAGCCACCCCCACTGTGGTGAAGTATAAAGGGTCTGTCTTGTGCATGCGGGTCGGGTGACCTTTCAGTGACCCTTGTCACCTGACCCACAGGAACTCGATCCTTCCATCACACAGCATATGCGTCACAGGTCGGATTGGCACCGACTTTCATGACGCATCCGCTGTGTCACAGGTTGGGAAGGGTTAATGTGCAAACCACCCTCTGGAGTAAAGGGGTTGAGGAACTAATTGGTATTGTAAATAAGATCAATTAAAAATGTCTAAGGGTGCTTATGGCTATGGGTACAGAACACGAGTGCGGGAATGGCGGTACTGTAGGAACATTATACTGTGTGGGGCCAAGAAAATGCGCCGCACTATGAGTCATACGTTCCCTCACTTCCTGCTTTCCATAGTTGGGTCGTCTGTATCTATTAGAGGAAAAGGAGCAAAAATGTTCTGACTCTCACAAAGTGGCAACAAAAAAGCACCAGAATAGTCTCAGCGCTGAAGGGGTTACTGCCCCCCGCCCAGTAATGGGGGATCTCCAGCACCTACCTCCACCTGCAGAGGCCGCACTCCACATATATGGCTGTTCTGTGCACACAGGACCTGGAGAGGTCCAGGAGGGAGGAGTCAGGGGTCACATGATCAGGGCCTCAGTATTATACAGGACTCTGCCCGTGCCTGGTTGTCATGGTGCTGGATGAGGGGAAGTTTAAACGAGGCTAAACTGAAGAATAAGAAACCAACTTCACCTCGGGAAGTTTATGGTGTGGGGTCAGGAGGGTTTACAGGGTGATGTAGCAGAGCTGCGTGTGACGGATGGAGGCGTGTGTGTCAAGGTATAGGGAGCAGGCCGTGTGTACTAGGGGTCGGGCGGAGCCGTGTTGGTTACGAGATTACGGAGCGGACCCAAATGTGTTCGGAGGTGTACGGGAAGCTAGCATGTGTGTACGAGGTGTACGGGGCAGAGCAAGTGTGTGTACAGGGTACGGAGCGGATGCAAGTGGGTACGAGGTGTTTCGGTGCCCGGGGACGTGTGTGTACAGATGTACGGAGCTGACCCACATGTGTACGAGGTGGGTTGGAGCAGAGCAGTGTGTTACAGGTGTACGGAGCAGAGCCAAGTGGGTGTACAGGGTTGGACGGGGCCCGTGGGGAGGGGACACCCGGGGTTTGGGGGTGGGGGCGGGGT